>OX371224.1:73157831-74407831 GCA_947310385.1 Nephrotoma appendiculata
TACCTTATTAAAAAATTAATAGTTGTATGTGACCCTTCTGAGAACTATCTAAACTGTCTAAAATAATCAGTTTCGCTCGGTAGTATTTTAATTCGTAAACCATTACATCGACAATGGTACGTAGTAGATTTTTTTATCTATTTTTCACGATTTCAGACGTGCGATGTATCGAGTGCCGAAGCACTTTCGTGGTTGAAATTAAAGAATCTTCGCCGAAATTAAATTACTCGGAAAAGGCACGCGTTGATATATCTAGTGAAAATGCAGCCGCATCAAAATCATCGACTAGTATTCGGAAAAGCGCTTCACACAGCAGTATAGGTAATATATTTCTATAAAATGTAATTGTATTGGGGATGTGTTTAGTGCGCCCGTGTGTGATTTATTATGTATGTGGAATCGACGCTCGGTTCCACATAAAATTATGTAATTTTAAAATATTTTTGTATAAAATTTTCAAAAATTTATAAATAAATTTGTATTTATTTTGGAATTTAGAAATTTCTTTGTAAATGTAATAAAAATATATTAATATTGGTTTGGTGATGGATTTTTAGAGCTGTTTACTTTATTCTAAATTATTCAGTTACTAACCAACCAAAACTAATTCTAAACGTAGTAATAATTATTTAAAAAGCATGGAGTTTTATTATGGGATTTTTAAATCTACTGGAACCTAGGTAGATCTCATTGTATTGTGTTATACGTTTAGATTTAGTTGATTGACTTTGATTTTTTATTTTTATAAAATACTAACAAAACAAATTAAATAAAAATAAATTAAATTTTGGTTAATTATTTTTGTTTTTATTATTATATTACAATAATTAATTATTTTATAAAATTATATTATATTTTATTTTAATTAAAAAAAAAATACGAAACATGTACTAATAAATGCTTGGCTATATAGCACCAACAACGGATGCATGGAGATCTCCGTTAAAATTACCATTGAGTAAGAATTACAAATTTTAATTTTGTTTTTTTTTTTTCATTTTGTTTGGTTTGTTTTTTAATTAATTAATTTTTATTTTATTATTATTAAATTATAATTAAATAGTATAAATATTTTTTTTTGCACTACTAACCTTATTTTTCAAAATTTTACTTATTCCTATTTTCATCTTATGGTACGAGTACAGTGTTTTTTAACCGATCTCAAAACTCGAAACGATTTTTTACGATTAGACTGGTTTCCGATTTAAACGAGTAAGTCAGAAACCTGACATCTTTCGAATGGATTTTGGTTAACAAGCACTGATATAGTATATGTTGCAGGCAAACATTTTGTGTTGTGACGTAAAATTTCTGATTACATAATAACCATTTATAAATTTGACAATAAAATTGCTTTTTAAATTATTTATAATTTTTAACTAATTTTCAATTATTTGTTTGATTAATTATTTTGATTTAACGATGAAATAAAATAAATTGTTTATACTATTTTAAGGCTCGGTGGGGTCCCTAAACGAATCATCATCATGCTCGAAAATTTCGAATTCAGAAAGTTCGTTTGACTCAAATCAAAGTGTGGCAGGAAGTTCAAATTCGGAACGTGATCGTGATCTAGATATAAATGGAAGAGATAGTGATATTGAAATATTGAGTAATCCGAGCCAAAGTAGCATCGAAGTGTTAGATAGGTACTTGATATCATTTATTAAAAATTGTATATGAACAATTTTTTTTTTTTTTTTTTTTAAAGAATATACACGATCCGTAAAAGTTTTGACGAACGTAGAGTATCACAAGTACCAACTTTGGAAACAATTACTTCTGATTTATCAAGGACGCTAACTAATCAAAGTACTTCAACGGATTTTGATCATTTAGTCAATACTAAATCGACAGACGTTGATTTAATTGGATCGGAAGAACTGACACCTGTACAAAACGTAAATCCAAACTTTGATTTGAAAAATGATAAAAAGAATTTGTTAAGCGGTATAGCAAATTTGACGGAAAGCAGCTCTTCAGGTTCGGTGACCGACAGCATTTGCACGGCGTATGAACAAACTCAAGGTAAGTTTAATCACAGACAACACTCAGACATGAAAATAAGAACAATTAAAATCATTGTTCATTCATATTTCGTATCTTACTTGGTGCTTTTTCAGTTACGAGTATATATTCTATTTTGATTTATCACGTCCCCTGCAATGGTAAAAAAATAATTATTTTATTATAATAAGCACATTGGAATACTGGCTGTCAAAAAACAGTTCGAATTTTGGTTTTTGAGATTAAAAGTATATAAAAAATATACTACACGTATGCATTTGTGTACTTCTACATATAAAACAGTAACGTTACAAAACATACATATTCGCGATTTCCAACAAAGTAGCTTCATCTGATGAACAAAATGTAAATCATAGTTTGCTATGAAGCAAGGAGGATTAAAACTGTCATAACAATGAATTTGACAATTCTCGTCCTCCTAGTAGACGTAGAAACCAACGCTATTACATTAGATGAAAATCGCCAATAGAAAAAATTATAATAATTAATCGAAGATCCCAATTCCATAAGCTTTAACCTTTTGAAATAAAAAGTTGTGTTTAGATACAAGTCGAACTATAGATGTAAATGGAATTTAAATCAGACGTGAAAAATGAAAATAATTTGTTCTTGATGTCGTATCTGTTTATTATATTATCTTTGGTTTAACACATTGAAGATGGATGACGTGAATTTACCTCTTTTATTTTTCAACCGTTGGAGACGAGAGACGTAGATTTAAGTCATTTGGAATTTCAAGCAAAATCGTATAAAAAACTGCAATTTAAGTAAATAAAACATTACAACGAAAAATGGTTGTTATAAAGAAACATGTGTTGAAGGTGTGTGCATATAGTTGAATAATAAAGAACCATTATATTCAATTCAGTGTTATAAAAAAAATTATCACTTTTTATTTATATAATTTCAACAAAATATGCGGGAATTCAACTATGCTTTTCATCAAATACCGTCTCCAATGAGTTAATATTTATAGCTTTATGTTCTCAAGGACTTATTTTATTTCATACTGAAATTGAAAATATTTTAACTGATTCGACTTTTCAATTTAAATTTAATATTTTTAATTACAAATTTAAATACAATATATTCATACTTAATGTTAAAAAAATATCAAAAATGGTTAAAACTTCTGGAGAAACTTCTATAATAGCACAAAGCTGCCAGCTTTCGAATTTTCTTACGTCCGGACTCGTCGTTAATTATAAAAAAGTTAGTTTCAACTTTAAAAATCCTCCCATATTGTTTTATCGATTTGTTGTATCACGTTTATAAACAATATTATCTATCAATTTTTTCCAGGATTCAGTCCCCCGGCTTTATTCTCGTGAATCCATCGTTCTTGAATCAAGAAGATGTATTTTGAGAGTGCTTTATTACCATAGGTTTTCCATATGCCATTCCAAAAATGATTACCTAATACTCGCTTGTCTGCTGGAAAATTATCTGTATACACTAAACTAATCTCCAGCCATTCCCATCAAGATGGTATAGTGGAATGCAAGTTCCGCCGAAATCTTTTGCTTTTCAACATTTATGGTAATCCTACTAAGGAAGAGAAAAATTTAAACAAAACTAGGTCAATAATCCACACGACGACACATGAGACCGGTCTTACTCTTCTTATTTTTCCCCTTTACCTATAAAATTTGTTTTATAGGTAAAGGGAGAAAACGAAGATTGAGAATGGTCTCATGCGTCTTCGTGTGGATGACTCATAAATTAATATTTGAATGTTATGGAAATAATGCTCATATTTAATTTTTATGGTGATTTTTTTTTAAATTTTGGATGAAATTGTGCAACATGATCCACGGCCATGCTGAACGACACTCGAATTTTCGTTAATTATTGCTAAGATTAAATTCAAATTTTATGATGGATTTTATTCAGAACATGGTTAAGACAACCCAAAATGGAACTCGACTGGATTATAAATTCTAAAATGGATTTTGGTGAAATTTTAGAATATGACCACTTATTAAAGGAGTATGATAATATTCTTGTAATATTATAATATTATTTTTTATCAATTATTATGTGTAATGTTTATACATGACAACCTGTTTGTGTACTAAATTTCGCTTAATGTTCTTAAATTTTTTTTCAAATTCAAATCAAATATGATGTTTTACTGCGAATGAACTAATACTGCGTGCCCCACTTGGGTGTTTTTTTGACTGAATTTCCGGCTAACTAAATTGACGGTTAGTTCGTACTAGTCAATCATGGATTAAAGTCAATCAAATAAATTAAGATTTATCAATCTTCAAAATATGTCTAATCGGAGATTGATAAATCTGAACTAAATGTACAGTTTAGAATTATGTCAAACACATTTTGGTTTATGAATATTAGAGACATTAATTTAGTTAGTAGTAATAGGGCTACCTCAGTCCGAGGTCACTGACGTTACAGTCAAAGATCAAATGTCGGAAATCTACAAAAGTCAGAAATTTACGCACGCCGATATTTTTGTCTGTATTTCTGACTAAATAAATTGATGGTTAGTTCATACTGGTCATTTCATAGATGTCACAAAACAAAACGCGTCAAATGTTTAATTAAAATTTGTTAAATAAACTAAAATGTATCCATTTCCAAATTAATAAATCTGAATTAAGTTTGCAGGTTAGAACTATGTAAATATCAAGCACTTTTTGGTGTGTGAACATCAGAGATATCTATCAATAACTGGTAAGAACTAACCATCAATTTAGTTATTCGGAAATTTAGACAAAAAAAAGTCGGTGTCAGGCCACCCAATTTAATTGAGCGGATTCCATTTTAAAATGTTACACATGAAAAGGAATAAATATGTATAGGTTTAAATAAAATATTTAAATGCATACGAGAGCTGTTGATGATTTCGTCAGTGTGATCTTTAAAACGGATCTCAAACGACCGTCTCGCAATTGCACTCTGATGAGTCGACCGAGTTTTTTGATTTAAAAAATTCAAGGCTTCATTAAGTTGAAAGCAAACTACCAACGTCTTGGTAACCTCACTTCGATATGAGCTGGTGTCTGGCGTCACCAGAACATTCGTTACACGAACAGCCCAAAATTTCAATATTATAAGAACAATGTGAATAACAGATTTCAAAATTGCCAAACTTTATTACAACTTCATAAAAGCCAGTTCAACAATATTTTGATATAAATATTTTGAAATAAATTTGAATCTCGAGTTAAATAGCAATGACATAGATGTAAATATAGAAAAAGTTTGCACACATTTATTTAGAGACATTGGTTTTATTCTGAACAAATATCCTCCATGGTATGATGACATGGCTTGTAGAGAAAATCTCAAATAATGTTAGTAAAGTAGGATAGCCAGGATTTTAAATGAATTAATTTACTGGGTTACTGTTTACTGTTATATCTATGTTATTGTACTGGAAGTATGTAAGTCATTCAGAAAAGTGCTCCTGCGGTATATGCAAAACATCGACCAGTCTCATAGAATTTACCAGCTATTTTATTAAAAAAATTGAGAAGCGCAAACAAGTTGATCTAATATAACCGACTTTGCAAAAGCCCTCGACTCTATCAGTCACTGCAAGACTTTTGGAACTCATATTCAAGTTCGTCCCAGCTAGTTCGCCTCTGTTTGTTTTAAAGTATTCCTTCCTATTTAGAAGATTATAGTCGTTGTTATTTGTATATTCTGAACTTGCAGACGTCTTTTAGCTTGCCTTGTTGGTTACCAAACAAATCTACTGAGTTCTTTTTCTCGCTTCGCTTCTTTAAATCTCTTATAAATATTTTGTGTATGTGAGCGATATCTCGCAAATTAAATGTGGCCATTCAAACTAAACATATTTTTTTACAGGAAAATCGGTTGATGAGACTGCAGTGCTTGAAAGTAAAGGAAAATCAGACAAATTGGCCAAAAATGACACAACAATATCATCTGTATTAAATAGTGAGTAAACATATTTGTTCATCAGATAGTGTTACATATAGCTGATTAATTTCACTATTTATTATATAGATCTCCTCCAATCAACAAACATATTACTTTCAAAAACTCAGAATCCTAGCACCGAAGCAGACGATGATGGAAACAATCAAATTGAACCTTATAAATTTTCATACAAAAATTTTAACGAAGTGGATCATCGTCTCAAATTATATTTCTATCAAAATCTATTTGAGGACGAAAATGAAAATTTCAAATGGCTTGTGAAATGTAAAATAATCGATGAGAATAGCAATAGTAGTGATAACAATAATGATCTAATATTCAACGGTCTCTTACTAGTGACCACGACAAAGTTATATATTCTAAAAATAATTAACAACAATTATGATAATAATCCAAAAAATTGGCTTAAAAGATACCTGTCGGTGACAATCGATCGGCTCGATCGTATTACCGTGCTTCCTTGGAAAATTGGTATCGAATTAAATATCAAACTGCTGGAACGTATAAATATACTATTGCTCGATATATTACGGACAGATAATCTGCTCCTGTTCATATCGACAAATTTACCTGATTCATGTACAATTATTTATCAACAATCTGATATTTTATTAAAGAAACTATTAAAGCAAACGGATAATTCAAAAATAGAAATGTTTGCCATTTTAAAATCATGTGATATAACACCAAATAGTAATAGTAGTAGCAATAATAATAATAATAACAATAATAATGATAGTGATAACGATAGTAATGCAATAAATTTAAAATTATCCTCATTATTAATTACCGATATTAATTTATATTTATCGAATACGTTTAAATGGTTATTAATGAATAATACGAATACGACTCCGGGCGGTATTGATTTTGTGTCGAAACACCAACAGGATATGAGTAATTTGCTCGAATATAAAAAATTGAATAGTACCCAATTTATATTGTACTTTTACGATGATAATTTGGATAAATATGAAAATTGGGATATTGATTTTGAAACGGAACAATGTGCGGATAGCACGCTCAATGCAATTTGTCAATCATGGGAAAAAATTTTTGATGTGCCTTTAACTTCAAATTAAAAATTGAACTTTAAATATAATAAATAAATAATTTTAATTTGTAATTTTATAGTGATTCTGATTATGTTATATGTGTGTATGTACACTACTAATATATTGTTACTTTTAAAAATAACATGTAAATATTTATATTTCAACTCCAAATAGTATTGCGTATTTTTGCACATTCCAAATTATTTTTGAGTATTAATACCACGATTCAATAGGTAGGTATATTATGATTTTCTGTAAACATTAGATAGAATCGGCGGGGCTTATTTTCCAATAATAAATTCAAATTTATCTGCGACCGATTGATCTAGACCGATTGGTGGCCTCTAAAAAATAAGTCGCGAACCACAGAGAAAAATCTAATTACGGGGGGTTGTAGCGGTTAGATATTGCAAACCAATATTCTAATCGTACATACTTCCTACAAACTTAACATCCCGCAAATTCATCGCTAACTCATCATTCATCACTCTGTACCTCTAAATAGAGTAAATGCTTCAACAGATGCACATATACATGCAATACGGAAACGAGCTATATTGCACACGGGTTGTCAAAGAAGCAGCTTCATCTTCGTTTCTTGTCTGTTTACTTATGATACCGGTTTTAATTGCGACTCATATTTTTCAATAAAAAAATTTTCTGTAAAGCAACTTTAACAAATATAGAAATGAATAAAAAAAAATTAAGACCATTTTTGAGATGTAGATTTTAGCTTAAATTTTATTTTCGAGAGAGCAGAATAAAACAATACAAAAAAATTTTGTCTTTAAATATAAAATAAAGTTTTAAATTAGCAATAAAAAATCTATTACGACTTCATTTAAAAAGAAGTAACTTCAAAAAGAAGTTAGTGTGGAACGGGCCATCATCAGTCATAAGCACCATATAAATGAATGGAATCCATTTTGTTCCCGTGGCTTTTCTGTTGCAAATTTAATAATTAAAAACAACACTCAAAGTTTTCTATAATAAAGTTGGTAATGGTTTAGGGCTCGTTTTTTATTTTAAATAAAATAAAACAAATTTAAAGACTGAGCTTTCGATGTCTCATCGACATCATTTTCAAAGCTAATGAAATTTTTTATATAAATTTCTTAAAAACAAATATAAAAAGCCTATACAGTAAATACAATTTTTTCAAATAGCAAATACAAAGTAAATTTTAAAGTAAATTTTACAAACAAGTATATAAAATATGAATATGATTTTAAAATTATTAAAAAAATATAAATGAAAATTGTTAGTAGGAAGCCAAGAATGAAAATTTAAGTATCTACCAGACCAACTATCTTTGTGGTACCAATCAAATGAAATTTTGCCATCAGGCTCATGGATCAAAAGTAAATATAAAAATGGAATTTTGTTGTTAACTTCCTTTTCCAAAGTAAATTTTATTCGATTAAAAATTTTGTTAAAACTTCAAAAATATATCAATTTTGTTTTGGGGAATAGCCGTTATAATATCATCAACATATCGATAGTAAAATAATGGCTGAAAATCTAAAGAATTTAATGCCAAATATTCCAAATTTTCCATTAATAAATTTGCTAATATAGGGCTTATGGGAGAACCCATTGGAGAACCAAAAATTTGTTTATAATTTTTATGTCAAAAGAAAATTCCGAATTATCTAAAACAATACTTAAACCTTCAAGAAATTGGACTTTCGTCAATTTTGATTTTGCGTTCTTTTTAATGTCTCTCCAATTTTTCTTGATAATTTTCGAAACTATATGACTATCTACATTAGTAAATAACGAAATCACGTCTAAAGAAATTAACAAAAAATTTGGGGGTATAATGAAATTCGTATTTTTTGTTTAAAATCTTCGGAATTTAGAACAAAAGAGTTAGTTTTTCCTACACTAAATTTAAGAATGTTACCTAAAAATGCCGATAAACCGTATGTGGCCAATTTTTTACTAAAGTGTTTATCGTAGTTTGAATTGGAGTAGAATTATTTTTTATCAATTGTCTATAAGTTGTGTCGTCATTTAATAGGCTATTCATTTTTTCAATATAATCATTACGTTGTGGTTAATACGGTTATATTGCCTTTGTCTGCTCGAGTCACCATAATATTTGGATTATTTTTCAAAAACGTTTTTGCTTGTTTAAGGCAAGATAAAATACGTTTTTCAACTGGTGAAAGTCTCTGCAACGATGAACTATTTTTAAAATTAGTCAAAACATTAACAAATTGATTACGAATTCGGCTACGACTATTTTCCGGAAAACTAAAAATTGCACTTTCAACACAAGATATAATTTTGAAATAAGATACATAACTACAAACAGTTGGAGGACAAAATTTATTACCTAAACTTAAAATAAATTTAACTTTAATTGGAAGATCAATATTAGAGAGATTTACTAACCAATTTTCACTAGCATTAACCAAATCTTCTGTTAAAAAGTTGATACTGTCTACAAAAATGTTATCAAATTTCGCAATTTGCCGTACCTTAATTTCATTGAAATGGAAGTTAAAAGTAAATTCCAAGTGCTGGATAAATTCCTGGATAAGATTGGATGGAACAATATCTTCTAAATTTTGCTTAATGATTGCCAACATATTTTTTGTTGAATTGATGACTTTTACCGTAACTTTAATTTCTTCATTGATTACTCCAAAAATGAATTGGTTTTGAAGTCGGGTAAAAACTTCATTGTTAATGTTGAACACATTTTTTAATTTTCTTGTTTTTGGATAAACATGCTCTTTACGGCATTTTATCAGGAAATGTTGCCTATTAATTAATTTAACCAGTCTATATTTCTCGTTCATAAATTTTTTCATTTTTTGCACTGTGGTATTACCGTATTCAGCTTTTATTATTTGGAAAAAACCTCTAGTATAATTTCCATTAATTGTCTCCATTTTTTCAACCGGAGATGTTTATGTAATTAAAAATTATTTATTGAGCCAATAATAACTATAATAAAGTTGGTAATGGTTTAGGGCTCGTTTTTTATTTTAAATAAAATAAAACAAATTTAAAGACTGAGCTTTCTTTGCTAAATTTATTTCATTATTTAATTTATATATACAAATTTCATTTATATATTTCATTTTAATAATTTTAAAATCATATTCATATTTTATATACTTGTTTGTAAAATTTACTTTATATTTGCTATTTGAAAAAATTGTACAATATTTACTGTATAGGCTTTTTATATTTGTTTTTAAGAAATTTATATAAAAATTTTCATTAGCTTTGAAAATGATGTCGATGAGACATCGAAAGCTCAGTCTTTAAATTTGTTTTATTTTATTTAAAATAAAAAACGAGCCCTAAACCATTGCCAACTTTATTATAGTTATTATTGGCTCAATAAATTATTTTTAATTAAAGAAAGTTTTCTTATACTGTTTTTAAAATTTTTTTAAAATTGAGTGTTATTTTTAAAAATAAAGTTATATATTTGAAAAATCATCACACAATTTTTTAATAAATACACATTTTTTAAAATAAAAAATAAATTAGTATTATCATCATCAGTCACTTACAGCAAAGAGTATGTATGTGTTTTATAAAGAGTAACGAAACAAAGGAAAAATTTTTATCAACACATTCGCAGGTTATGCAATTTAAATTGGTTATACAATGCACTTACACGTCTTTATTTATCGTAATTTTTATTGTTTTCTATCAAGCACGAGTATGAAAATATTCAATCCAAATAAATTCAAAAATTGTTATGTAAGTGTATTGTAGAACCCATTTAAATTGCATAACCCACGATTTTTTTTTATGAAAATTTTTCCTTTGTTTCGGTATCCAAAGACAGTAGAAAAATTAACAATCGGCCAGAAACCAAATGCTAGAGACCAACAATTGTTTGATAAGATGTCGAGAATCGTATGATGGAAAATCTTTGCTGTGCAAGTTCAAAGTTGTGACAATATTTTGGCCATTCTGGAAGAGCGATTGAAATTTAGTGTTATCTCACTTTTCGCATATCTTCACACTCTACTTGAAAGCTTTGACTTTAGGGAAACTAAATGTGAGTTTATCCCTCCTCTTGCGAAAAGTTAGCAAGTGGTTACTTAAAAGTTTATAATGTACATTACATAGTAGAATGGCACTTTAGAGATAACTTTTTTTATTCCTTCTAACTCAACATAGAACACATGTCTACCAGATCACACATACCAGAACACATAAACACTGGAAACATTTCTGGACATTGAAGGGGCATTTGGCAAAGCGTTATTCTGTCTCGGCAGCTTTAGCGAATAACATGGAGCATTGAACCCAGTATTATATGGTGTCATGCCAAGTTATGTGCAGGAAAACTAAAAATTTGGGTAGCGCTATGAGATTATATTGTTTTGATTGATGTTTCCTATTTAAACCTCAATTAACTAAACTCAATATATCGCTCAAGGTATTTTACCACCTGCACTATGGTCCTCCATCCGCCTTGATCCATCGCTCTCGTCCTCCAGCTTCGACATCCTAATATGCGTAGGCCTTGTTCGACGTCGTCACGTCAGCGCAGGCGTGATCCTCTACGACGCACATCGTCCGTTTGTTGATGATACACTTTATTAAGCATCCGTTGTTGTTTGGACATAGAGGTTATAGAGGTCATGATCCAGCTCTCGCCTCCGAAAGCCAGCACAGGTCTTATGAGTGCTTTATAAAGTGTGAGCTTGCACAACTGCGATAGATATTCAGATGTCAATAATTTCGATTAGGCATAAAAACCGGTTGTCCGGCAGCGATTCAGGCTTTTATTTCTGCCTTCATATCATTCAACGATGTTATATCTGACTCGAGGTATTTAAAGTTTTCAACGCTATCAAAATTATGGTTGGCAATTCCCAGATTTGCCATGGAAATGTTCCCGGGTGTTGCAGAAAAATTTGGTTTTTATACTGTTCACCTCCAAACCACGAAGTTTGGAGGAGCTGCTTCGTTGTTACTGTGCTGGTCTAAATATCTAGTGTGGAAAAAACCTACTTGATATAGTAATTATTGCCAGGTAACTGACCCTTTGGTCATTGTTACTAGTGGGGTGCAAGCTATCATGATGTGCGATGCATTTTCTGCACTCCTATACCGATTTTTGCATTAAAGTATCCCACGATGGTTTTAATGACGTGGTGTGGTATGTTATTGTCGACTTCCTCCTAAATAGATCTTTGATGACATCTGATTTTTCTTCGATCGGTACCCGTACATCATCATGTTAAATTTCTTAGTGCTGACCGTGAATATCCGCATGTAGGTATAGCGTAAGTCGATAATATGTAGTTTCATGTGCCGACGAATGATAAAGTCAACTCCAAATTTCTCCTCCATTCTGATGGCCGCTGTAATGATTAGTGTCACCATTTGTGGTGTCATGGATCCTACACCCTGAGCATCTAAGCTCTTGTAATGCAAGTACGTAAATAAACACTCTGATAAAATCAGTCATTATTTAAAATCTTAGCCTTTGTTGTTCGGTCACCATCCTTTTAAGGAGAGTTTTCGAATTGAAATTCCAACCAAAGAGCACTGCTGGTGAAACAAGCTGTTCTGAACGACTTAGGTATTAAGTTCTTCACGGATAGCACAAAAATTGTTGGAAAGGTGGGAGAAGCTTTTGAAATTACCCCTCTCTCACCGTGATGCATTGAAATTACACCTCTTTTCTCATCTTGCCGACCACTACACTTGATCCAATCAGGTGTATTTTCAGAGAATTTAAATATTAAGAGAAATTTATAGAGAGATCAGCCCATCTCACATTCTCACCTAGCTGTTGAAATGTCGCAATGTTCAATTTGGCTTCAATAATTTAATTACAAGTCAAAATGAGAAGGGCTAATTTGATTTTCTGTTATTCAATCGTTTGACCTTCTCGTTGCGTTATGGATTCTTTTGGCGAGAAATCGTATTTGCGATGGTTAAATTAAACATTATATAGCCGATATAGCATTACGTCTTGTCTACCGTAGGTTCATGTAAATTACAAATCATTATATGTTATGTGTTTTTGTTGCTTATAGTGCAAATTTGCATAGCTTGATTGACCGGAAGACGATAATATAAATGAATTAAACAATGTAGCGGAGGCGTCGGGCCAGATACTACGGCGAGTCACTGCGGCACAATATAAACGTAGAAAATGAAGATATTGTTTTGATGTCAATTCTGTATTTAATGAGCAATTTTAACGAGCGACGGTGTATAACGATGTTCTCAGTGAGCTTGCGATAACTATAAATAAAATTACTAATACATTCTGAGCTATTACAGCGATAGTTACAACTAACTTCAAAATTTTTCACTGCACCTGAATGTTATATAGTAGACCTTAGTTACTGTTGTGCCGATCCAGATCGGTGATAACCGATTGATATAATTGCAGATGTCAGATGATTATTGTTGTAAACTTCACAGTTTGTTCTGCTTCTCAAGATCGTATATACAGGGTTATCCAATTCGAGGTTGATAAAGTAGAAATCTGTATACCGACATCTGTCAAAGATAAACGTCAAGTACGCTGTCATTTATTTAGTTGACATTCTGCCATTTAAGAATATGGAGCATTTAACAATCGACCAACGCGTTAAAATTATTAAATCTGCTGATGCTGATTTTTCGAACAAAATTTTCTTCAGTGATGAAGCTCATTTTTCGCTTGGTGGATACGTTAATAAGCAAAACTGTAGAATTTGGGGCTCAGAAAATCCACAATTGATTGTAGAGAAGCCATTACACCCGGAAAAAGTCACTGTTTGGTGCGCATTGTGGTCTGGTGGTGTGATTGGGCCGTATTTTTTTGAGAACAACCATGGACGAACCGTTACCGTCAATTCTGAGCGCTATGGCCGCATGTTAACCGATTATTTTTTCACGAAAATCGAAGATTATGATCTTGACGATATGTGGTTCCAGCAGGATGGAGCAACCAGTCACGTAACACGAGCAAATCGAGATCTTTTGCAAGAGAAATTTTCTGGACGTTTGATTTCGCGATTGGCTGATGTCAATTGGCCTCCAAGATCCTGTTATTTAACGCTTTTAGATTTCTTTTTGTGGGGCTACGCAAAAGATCGTGTTTACGCAAACAATCCTCAAACTCTTGACGAATTGAAAACTAATATTCGTAAGGTAATGGCCGAGATACCGCCCGAAATGTGCCGAAAAGTCATTGAAAATTACCTCAAAAGAATCAAGGCCTGTAAGAAGTCCCGTGGAGGACATTTGAATGATATCTTGTTTAACTAAAAATGGCAAGGATCAATCTGTAAAATGAAATAAAAATTACAATACATTCCGAATATTTTGTGTGTTTTTTTTAAGTTTACTTCAAGCTTGAATTGGATAACCCTTTATTACAGGTCTGATGTAAACCTTTTGCGTCGATTAATGCTACTCGTCTCTAATAGAGAGTCTACGCGACTCATTAAAGACGTGAAAATGGCAAAAAATGTAAAACACGATCAATTGGTATTCCAGTTCTTTATTCGTATATTAGATAATTAATAAAATTAATATTATAACAATTATAATTTATTTAAATTAATTAATAGAGTAATAAATGTATTTAATTAACTTAACAATTATGCGTATGTATATATTATGTTGTTGTTGTAATATTAAACCAATTTATTGTGGTATATGGAGTAGTTTATGTATTTGTGTACTCTGAACTTATGAATATGTGTACTCTAGAAACTAATGAATTAAAATTTTTGTCTAATTTACATTTTTGTTACATTTACATTTACATTTAAGATAAATAGCTAACCATAACCAATTAATAGTAAGTTTATGTTACAAAACTATTTAATGGTTTCATTTAGTAAGAAATAATTTTTCAAAGTATTATTGACATTCGGTTTTGATTTTATTTTGATTTAAATTGGTTGATATGAACGTTTCACAATAGAGTCTAGTCCGTTCGAATAGCGAGGGCCTCTGTGATGCTGTTGCATTAAATTTTATTTGATCGCAAGCTGTTCTGTTATCCATTCCAAATTTTCATAAAATCGTGGATCTGTTATTCGTAAAGCTGATCGTTTATACAGATAGTAATAGAATGGTGAAACTGAAATGAAAATAAATCACATACATTAGTTTCGTGATAGGGGGCTACCTATATGTAGGTAGCAAATAGTGCACTTACACAATCTTTGCGTGATAAATAGGACTGTTAACGCTTTTGGCCATTGGAATGAGTACGGTGTTTTATGATGATCAATTACAATCCATATATGATGCGATACACTTAGCAGGAAGTAGAGTGTCATAACTATTAGTGGAGTTCTGAATTTGGTGTACAATAGATCAGCCATTCCAGCCTGAAAAATCAAGAAAAATGTCAATATATTAATAAAAATATTCTGAATAACAGCATAAGCACAGAATACAATTGTAGGACTCTATGAAATTTTGAAATCAAATTGGTTTGATGATACCAACAGTTGGCTAACAAGAATGAGCCTAACGTTCTTCGTTCCCGTCTTTTCGGGTTCTTTTCCTTTTAAACCGTAGATGTCTATTTTAGTTAGCCATTTTAACGGAGGAATGTTATCCTCCTTGATGAGTACTTGATCATATCTTCTTGTTTGGTTGTTCATCTGACTGTAAGAAGTACCACGTTGTTCCATCATTTGCCAATAGTTGAGCGAATCAGCGCAGCCAAATTGCGGCCATTGGTCATCTATACGTGCGCTTATCTTTTATAGGCTGCAATGAATGCTTTAGTGAGGACTCTTCCCTTTATGTTCCATTGAAACGACGACCCCATGAACATTTGTATCCAGTACCTGGTGCGGAGATGAGCTCAAGATAATTTTGTTCCTCCATGCATTATTGTTTGGTTATGTGCTTCTCCAAAGAATAATTTAGCGAATGGATGGTACCTGTTGATAACAATCGTTTACTTTCATATAGTAGCTCCAAGAGGTTGTTTTGAACTCGATCACCAACGCGCAAGTCATGGTCTAATGAAGAAATGAGATAAGTATTTAATCTTACTTTTATTTACCATCGTAATGAATCGAACACCTTGCGGATGATTCAGAAAACATTTTTGATTTGGTCAAAATTCCATTTTTATCACCTTGAACTGAACATTGTTATCTGTGACAGGGTCCAAATCCAATCGGAATTTTATCACTCAACCTCGTTAAATACGATAATATTAAAAGCTCTCCAGTCCAAATCGATAGTTTCTATGACTTGAGAATAATTATAAACCCTTTTCTCAGATCCTGCTACGTAGAAGTCACTCATTTTTTAAATTTTTCAACAGTTGCTAGCTGCTGCAATGTCTTGAAATGCAATGTCTTGAAAGCCAGGTATGATATATAGATGATATTCCAAACGTTACGTCTGTTATCTGGTATGCTTTTATAACTTCAACCGGGGTCGTCTCCCATAATATTTTTGTTGGGTTAGATATACTTTTACCTGTCTATATATTTGTTCCATATGTTCGCTATATCCGTAGAATTGGTATCTCAGCAAATGTTTTCATCTGTCTTAGCTAATCCATCAAATACCACTCTTAATTTTGTTGTAGTACTGGTGCTGTTTGACTGAGTGATGTGGAAGTTAATTTACGTTTTGGCGATGTTCATTACTTTCAATTACATTTCCTTGATTGAAATACTTTTCCATACACTCCCGATGTCTCTTGGCTACTGATAAACGTCTTATTAAGGGAATGAACCTTGAGCAGGGCTTGCTGCTTGGATGACTCGATAGATGGTATGTATTTCTGAAAAGGAGTTCGTACCACATTTGGTTGCTTGTAACAATAGATTATTTGGGAGCATTTACGTCTTTGGCCTCATACTTGGCAATACTAAGGCTTTCATTTCCATGGAAAAGTTCGGTGAAAAGCGTACTCCTTCACGTGAGTTGTGGCAGTTGTGATTTCACTATCGTTTCTTCACATGTGTTTTCTTCGTTGATTGTGTGATTCGCTTTGATGCTTCTTCGGTAATAATATTTTCAATTTTGTATTTTGGCCATCGCCAAATTATTCGGTCGGTTGCGCGGTTTGATTCACTAAGTGCATTGTTATTTTATACCCTCGGGACATCTCAAAATTTGCTTCTTGTAGATTTTCTTGCACACTAAACAATCGTATCAAGGAGGAACAAGGATTGTGTTTGTTCTTGAAACTTGTTGATAAGCTGATGTTTAGCAATTTAGTTTGCTCTACAGTAATAATTTGTCGAAATTTTGTGCAGACCTTAAATCTTGCCCTGTTTACACAACACACAATTCTTTGAAAGTGGTATAGCTGCGCCAGCATTACAAATGCCAATAATTATTTTCGTTGTTTCGAATGCTTCTGTTGGCATTTCTCTAAGATCTGCAATTGACATCTAAAACAGCCTGCATGTTTTGATGTCTAGTTTATTCATGACTTTATTGCTGCATGTGGATCCATACGTTCATTACTACTGGATGCCTCTTATGTTGTTATCGATTTATCAGTTTCCAGGCGTCGTCATAATTTTCACCTGTGGCCTCAATAATGTGACTTAAGAGTCCGCCCGCACTCCCGGATACAGTTATTTTTAACTGGTGCATATTGATGATTTCATTTATATCGTCGTTTTAATGGATTATTCAGTTGAATAGATAGAGAAAAGAAACCTATTTTAAATTATCATAATAGAATTATGAAAATACGGAATTTCAAACCGTTTTAGTTCAGATCGGATTTGTTTTCTGAATTTCTAAGTTTTTGTTTATTCAGCACCTTAGTAATTTGAGATCTCGCACTGTCTCGAAGTTGTTGCTGCTCAATTGCAGCTACTAATATTTCTTCATGAAACTGCTCGTCGTGGCTGCCCTCAATCGTGTGCCTTGAATTTTCGATTTTTATCCGAATTGGCTACATGGCCTTCGTCGTGAGTGTTTTTACTCATAGATGTATTGGTAATTCTTTCTATCTTATTGATGTTGATTGACGTATTGTTATTGCTCGTACCGATATCGGTGTTTTGTGTTGACAACAACCAATAAATAAGAGCTTCCTGGTTGTTGGGTTGGTGAGTTGCTTGTCTCTTGCTTTTAATTTAGATTTTAATTTAGCTCCGGCGATGGGTGGCGTATAATAGTTTGATCAATACACGTTCATTCCAATCCTGATGAAAATTGTTATATCCCATTGAGGCCATAAATCTCATTTATTTATTTATCAATAATGACATTTTTTTTTAATCTTATTATTATCTTGAATTAATTAAATAGAACATAATTATTATAGTTATTACTAGCTAAATACTAATTTTATCTTTAATAAATACAGTCAATAGTCCCAAAAACTGATTGTATTGTAACTCTCGTAATCTCAACGCGATAAACGAAAGGTAGAGTCGTATTGAGGGCATAGGATGCGATTGATTACAAGCGAAATTAAATAGCGGGAAAATTACTCTTCACAAAATAACAATTTTCCCGCTATTTACCTTGGCTTTGTAATCCATCGCGTACTAGCCTTCATTACGACTCTGTCCCTAGTTCAACTAATGAACATTCGTCGTGAGATTTAAAGTACATTATTTATTGGATAAAGTGAATTAACAAATAATTGTAAAAATTATTGTTATGTCGGGTTAAACAAGAGTCTAACGTTAATATTTTTCAAAAATGAATTTGGAGTACAAAATATTTATAGCAAATTCATGCTTAGGGAACTGAGACCATTAAATACCGCAGTTTGTTTTTACTGTTTCTAACATCCGTGACTCTGTGTGGGCCTATTGTTAAATTTTAAATTCTTCACAATAACTGGTTACCTAATATAAATCTCTGAATTTCTAAAGTGGGTCTTCACAATAACTGGTTACCTAATATAAATCTCTGAATTTCTAAAGTGGGTCGGTTTGAACATGATATTGGGACCAATGCAGGATTTACTAGTTTTAAAAAACTATCTGCCTAGAGAAAGCATAAGAACGAATGAGCTCAGTCACGAAAAGGACACGCGCCGGTCGTTTTTCTTGATATTAAAAGCGTATTTCACAAAATAGGGCTAGACGTAAATTATTATTCTAACGAAGAATAGTTTACAACGACTATCAGCAACAATTAAAAATTAGCAACCATCTCATGCGAGCGAGACCGACTCGGGTGCTCTCATCATCGTATATAGAATATTTGAGTAATTTTATGGCAATGAGGAAAGGTAGAAATATTATAATGCCTTTACTAGGTTTGTGGGAGATGCGAATGTTACTAACCAAAGAGATAGCTTCTGATGAGTTAATTCAAAACTTAGAGATTCCGAAATCAAATATTTCATCTAGAAGTGCCCTGGGAGGGTGGGGATTTTTTTCATCACTTCGCCATCTCATTATGTTGGTTATGTTATCTTGATCTCACACTGCAATCCCAAAACGCACCGTACAATCAGTTGTGCCGCTATATTTTATTTCAGAATTAAATCTGGCCTAGTAATACCATGAACAGTTTATTTAAATTTTTTAATCCCCATTATTACCTGATATACGTATGTTGAGTACATCGTAAAAACCATTATCGTAAACGACAGTATTATGCTAATATCCTGTGCTCTGCAAAGAAAATCAATGAATTTATTTTTCAATAAGGCAGAAAAAGGGTATTTATGAACTTACAAAAATATTGAAATTATTGATAATTTATTACCCCTGGCTAGATACGAAAAACTATTTATCCCTAAATCAACAAACAAAAATAAAAATTGAACAAATAGAATACACGAATATCCTTTTAAAGTTAACTTCATAATTGCACAATTTGTTTATAACTCCTTTTGTACACAAAACTTTTAAAACATAGTAAACACACTTTACTTAAAAAATTAATAATTTTTATGACGAAACAAAGAAATGAAATCCTTTCATTTTACGCCTACACACATTTTAATTTAATACGTAATAACAAGTGGAACAGGAAAGAAAGGACGTATTTTGAAGTTTCCATAGAAATTTGGCACATGCGCCACACAACAATAAAAACGAAATAAATTTGAAATTCCCAATATAGTTCGGATACTTTAACTGCAGATGGCAGTGTAAACATATTCAGCACGAAGCAAAAATTTGCGGTTCAGTGCACAAATTAATTGTCAAACGAGTTTCCGATTCTTTTTGATTTAAACAACATCAAGATGAAGTACGTAAATTTTTCAATTGTATTAAAATTAATAGTTTTTCTGATCATCTACCAACTATTTTATGTTATATAGTTTAAACAAAGTTTTTGCAAATAATTTGCCATGTTATTAATTTGTGATTTTTATTTACAGAGTCGGGCTTTGTTCATTTAGTGGGTACAAAATTCACCCAGGCCATGGTAAAACATTGGTCAAAGTTGATGGAAAGGTTCGTGGTGCAAATTTTTGGAATTGTGTGAAATTATAAATTATCTAACCATGTTTTGTGAAATTGTGTTAAAATTTTGATTAAAAAAATTTGACTCAAGAAAATTAACCTCAAAGTGGTATATTTACGTGCGAATTTTTTGTTTATTTTCGTTTCAGTCATACACTTTCCTGGACAAAAAATGTGAGCGATCATATTTAATGAAGAGAAATCCACGTAAAGTAACATGGACAGTTCTCTATAGGTGAATATAAATTTTATTTTGTTTATATAAAGTGGTTGTCACCTAATTTTACGCTCGATATTCTCTTTTTAGACGTAAACACAAGAAGGGGATTATCGAAGAAGCCCAACGTAAACGTACTCGTCGTACACAAAAATTCCAACGGCCAATTGTGGGTGCCTCGATCACAGATATTATGGCCAAGAGAAATATGAAACCAGAAGTACGTAAAGCTCAACGTGAACAAGCCATTAAAGTAGCAAAGGAACAAAAGAAGGCCACGAAAGCTGCAAAGAAGGTTGAAAAAGTGCCAACTACGAAAGCGAAGGCTGCACCAAAATCTAAGGCTCCTAAAATTACACAGAAAGCGGCTCCTCGTGTTGGTGGAAAACGATAAGCTTAATACTTCTGTTTAAAAAATAAAGATTAAAAATTTATAAAAAGAAAAATTTGGTATTTTATTGCTTTAAAATTTTAGGTTCGATTTTATTTGTATCTATGGTATCGGACATCAAATGGTTCCTGTGATTTTCTCTCAAAATTCTAGCGTGACACTGACAGACAGCCAATGTCACATTCGCCTAAATGTATCCCAAATTGTAACAGTTTACCGATTCAACTGACACCCCTACGCATTTTGTATACAATAAACCGGAAATTAAACCTAACCTCACTTGTCATTATCGCTGTTTTTTAACAAAATTATTATAAAAAACGTCAGCAAGTGAAACCACACAACAGAGATTATAATAAGAATTAAGAAATCATTCACCGGCGACTAATTATTGTGATAACACTAGTTTATATGTAGAATTTATATTAAATAAATTGTTAACAATGAAGTTACACGTATTTATCCTGTTATTTGTAAGTACAATTTTATTTTATTTTATAATATTTGATTACACGAGTACAAAATTGTTTTATTCGGATGGTTACAGATTTTCGTGTGTAATTTTAACAATTTATCGGCCAAATCTAACTCCAAAAACTCTGTAATCGATGATATATTAGATTTGAAAGAATTGAAAAAAATATTTCGTACTAAAAACAATGTTCTTGTGCTGTTTGTGCCGGGGACCAGGGATACACAATCTACTATAAAAGTATTTCGGGAGGCGGCCGAATTGATAAAAGGGCAAGGGACTATGGTGCTGCTCGATTGTATGAATAGTGAGGTGAAGAAAATCTGCAAAAAGATGAAGATAACACCAAGTCCGTATTTATTGAAGCATTATAAAGATGGTGACTTTCACAAGGACTACGACCGACAAATTTCGGTTACTAGTATCGTGAATTTTATGCGTGATCCTACTGGAGATTTGCCGTGGGAAGAAGATCCAACTGGAACGGATGTCTATCATATTCCAGATGCTGTTGTAAGTTTAAATTTCTTAATAACGTAATATAATTTACAGTTAATTTTATGACAAGGTCGTTCTAAGCACGTGCATAAGCACTTGTAGATTAAATATGTATATTCGGGAGTAGGCTTAGAAGGATCTATCAATTTCCAAAACATTTCCGGTATCTTTGTTTCAATTGCAGGGCGGATTTGGAATAAAAAAAATTCAAAATTTATTTATTCAAAATTCTAAATTATGTTTTCCAAACTATTTAATTTTAACAAATTAACTTCCCTCTACACGTTTCAGACTCTTGGAAAGTATTTAAAAAAAGAAACCAAGCCAGTGCTTGTTATGTTCTACGCACCATGGTGTGGTTTCTGTAAAACATTGAAACCTGAATATTCTGCCGCCGCTACCGAGTTAAAGCCGAAATATGTTCTCGCTGCCATCGATGTAAACCGGCCAGAGAATGCTGTAATTCGCAAGCTGTACAATATTACGGGATTTCCAACGCTGCTTTACTATGAGGGTGGCCGAATGAAGCATACATTTGAAGGGGAAAATAATAAAGTAGGAATTATGTCGTTTATGCAAAATCCATCTGAGAGGCCAGTTATAAAGAATAAAGATCCGGATTGGGCGGCTGAAGCCAATTCAGAAATTGTACACCTGACCGAGTCTAATTTTGAACCAGTGTTGAAAGATGAGAAATCGGCGCTTGTTATGTTTTATGCGCCATGGTGTGGTCACTGCAAACGAATGAAGCCTGAGTACGAGAAGGCAGCTGAAATTATGCGGAAAGAAAACGTAAGTGTCAATATGCCTAAATATAAATCAATGTAATGAGCATGTAATCTAATTACAACTATAGATTCCAGGTGTGTTGACCGCCCTTGATGCGACAAAAGAGTCTGCGATCGGGGCAAAATTTGGAGTAAAGGGTTACCCGACCGTAAAATATTTTGTAAATGGTGAATTTAAATTCGACGTAAATATTCGTGATAGCGATAAACTTATAACATTTATGCAAAATCCGTCCGAACCTCCACCACCTCCGCCACCAGAGACCCCATGGGATGAGGAACAATCACATGTTGTGCACTTGACGGATGAATCCTTTAAACCATTTTTGAAGAAGAAGAAGCATGTTATCGTCATGTTCTATGCTCCATGGTGTGGCCACTGTAAAAAATTAAAGCCTGAATTTACAAAGGCGGCGGATGACTTTGCCGATGATCCAAAAGTTGAATTAGCCGCCGTTGATTGTACAAAATATTCAGGTGTTTGTGCCGCATATGAGGTAAAAGGATATCCAACCCTGAAATATATAAGCTATTTGAAAGATGTTAAAGATTATAGCGGGGGCAGAACAGCTAAAGACTTAATAAATTTCTTAAAGAATCCGCAAGCGTTTGATGTCGTTAATGAAGCGAAAATACCGGAACCATTTGGTGTTTATCCCGGCTCTAATGAAGTGCTTATACTAACTGAAAAAAATTTCGAAGAAGCTCTTAATGAGCATAAAAAGATCATGATCATGTTCTACGCTCCATGGTGCGGGCATTGCACTAACATGAAACCAGCATTTGCTGAAGCAGCACAAGCATTAAAAAAAAGTGGAGGTGGTATTTTGGCGGCTGTCGACTGTACCGTAAATGCAAAGATTCAGGAGAAATATAAAATCAATGGATTTCCAACAATTAAGTATTTTGAGAACGGTATATTTAAGAAAGAGTTTGATGGTAAGCGCACGCCTGAATCAATTATTGCGTTTGTAGCAAATGGAGGAATTTTAAAGAAAGAAGAATTATAAAATGGGGCGGAGGCTAGGTGTAACGATTTCGTAAATATCCACAATTTTTATACACAACATTCGGCCTTTGCGGGTTAGGATATGTTTTTTGGACTGATTTTTCGTTTAATTCTAATTTTTGTATTAAAAAGCCGTTTTCGAAGATAAATTATTGAATTTTCATTTTCGGTGGCCATATTTCAGGTAATCAGGTATGTATATCACCTAATCAAAAGCATCTCGAATTGTGTACTTCGGTATTATAATGTGAATCCATATAAGTGTAGATAGCACTAATTTTGACTTCCAGAAATTCTTGTGTAATAATAATTTAAAAGAAAGAATGGAATTTTTATTTTTAATTTCTTATTTACAATAAATACTTTTTTATGTAATTATATTGATAATAAATCGAATAACTGTTTGTGATTAATAAATCTATTTTTTTTATATATATAAAATCAAATATAAACTAAACTGTGTTTTCAGTACGGGATGCACCTCCATTATTTATAAACATCCATTCTTGGTTTTATTCGCATTTCCTAATTTACTTATGAACGTTTCGGCAAAATCGCGGATTTCAAAAAACAAGTCTAGTGGCGTTTCTGATCAAAAACTGTTGGCGATAATCAGACTTCGAATCATTAGATCGTGTTGA
Source organism: Nephrotoma appendiculata (assembly GCA_947310385.1). Taxonomy (NCBI): domain Eukaryota; kingdom Metazoa; phylum Arthropoda; class Insecta; order Diptera; family Tipulidae; genus Nephrotoma; species Nephrotoma appendiculata. Next base: position 73,182,234 of record OX371224.1, read on the forward strand.
ATGACTTGATCGACCATCTCCGCAATGCGTTTTAAGCAAAGTACTCCGAAACAACCAGCAATATTCACCCAAAACAGAATCGTTTATCTAAAACACGATAAAGACAGCAGAAAGTCAGTTTTACATTTGGTTCGGGTTCCGTGCTGATGTTCGCAGTTGATCTCACAGTCTACATAGCCATTGTGTCAGTTGACGATTTCAATAAACTGCAAGAAGACATTGACATTGAGTTTAATTCTATGAGTCTCACTTTCAACATTGAAAATTGTAGATCTTTATCATTACATCGAAAACCCTGTTACACAAGACTATACGATAAATGGTGTACTTCTTTAGGTAGTACTTGAAACTAAATACCTAGGGATTATTTTTGTTAAAAGCAGGAGCTTTAATAGGCACATTGTGCTAGCTACCAGGCCTAATAGACACACCGGAAGAACTTAATTCATTTAACATAACGGTTCCCCAGTTGACAACTAAGTGGTCATGACTTCCTTCACTTCGATAGACACAGAACTAACTTTAGCGATACTGCTGCAAACAGCTCGTTTCATTTTTAGATGTCATTCTTGGTCCCTAGGAGGTATTTTTTGCATTATTTATTTATTTATCTATCAATTATGTTTAATTTACAAATATGATATCCACCACGCAGGGAAAAATATATATTATAAAAAAGTGAGTAAAATTTAACAAAAATAATAGAAAAATAGGAAATAAAATATGCAATTAAACACGCATTGTCATTCGTTGCACCAACTCCCTCGAATATTGAAATCAAAACAGTAACTAAACACATTTAATGCATTAAAAATATTTATAAGTGGTTTCGAATTACTGAAATTATTAGCACTAAAAGGAATAGGCAAAATGCCAGGATCTAAGCCCTGACCACCTAATAAAAATACAGGGCTTCTACGAAAGAAAATCGTGTTATATACAAAACAAAATAACGTTACATACATTTATTTGTATTCAAGGGCAATTTATTACGTATGGTCCAATCACATCAAATGTTGGGCTTACCTTGCTTACCCTCAATATCCATCACGGGATTAGTTTTAGCATAAATTGTTAGGTCATCGGCATACATAAAACACTTGCAAAACTCGGAGCATTGGACAACAACGCTAATAAATATAGTACCTTGTGGAACTCCGGAATGTATGTTAAATGGAAAGAAGCAAACTGGGGAGGTCGAAATTCGGATCCGGATTCGATTAACTTCTGAATACGAATTTTATGGTTCAATCTATAGAAATCTTTCGAAATATTGGTGTATCAACCTGCCCACGCACGATTTCCAACAATGTCAAATACATCAATGGAAAAGACCATATTAGTAATTGTCGATTTACTCCTCATGAAACCATGTTGTCGCGAACTAAATCTTTTTTTACGTGCACTTCTATTTTAGATTTAACTCAGCTTAGGCACAGAATAGACATAACGCTATTTTACTATGAAAAGATTTGGACTCATTTTTGTGACTTCGGTTTGCAATAAGGTAGGAAAATTGTTTGCAGGGTAACCAAAATTCTTTATTTTTGAGCTTTAAATTTGAAATAAAAAAAATTTGTAACTCATAACACTTGTAGGTACAACTGTTAAACTAATTAATATAAATCATAAATATTAGTAATAATGATTCTATTAAAATAACTACATTTCAGAGTCGTAAAAATAAGGTAGTAAAATGGTCGCGGTAGGTCTTGGTCTAATGACTAATTGGCTCTAATGCCCAATGACTCTTCTGGATAATATATATTCTGTAGCTTAGGTATCGTGGAAAGAATCGAAAAGCCTGCTTCTTCTACCCGTTTTAAATATGGGAATAAAAAAAATTTTCCAAATATTAGGAAACAATCTGCTCGAGAGGCTAACAATAAACAAATACAATAGTGGTGCCCACAACGAGCGAGCACATTTATTGAAGATCAAGAGTGCGATACCATTGGGACCATTCTAAGCCAATTATAATTTCTGAGGCATCTGAGGAATTGAATAACTTTATTAGAATTATTAGAATTACCGCATTCAACAAAATTACCTGGCCACCGAACAAATTAGAAAGATTAAAGGAGTTTTGCAAAAAACTGCGAATACGTTACATATATCAATCGAACCCGAGAGGCTTGACAAAAGTTGAGCGTGCCTGTTTCATCGGAATAAATAATTCGAAACCACTCCTAACTCCGGGGCAGCCCACGAAAGGTTCAGGTCGTCAAAAAACACTATACAAATGACATTTTCGAGAAAGTTGTTTAATGAAGAAAGATCCACTTTCCCAAAGTCATTAAAATCACTTGCGATTACGAAACTTGATCCAAGTGATTTAGATAATGTGTAATTATTACTTTTAAGGTGACTACTTGCATAAATCCCTCGCCAATTTTAAGATATGTACAGTGTTTCATATTTTATTTTATAATCACCGGCGATTTTGTAGTAAAATGGGAATATACTATATCTATTTTTTCGGTATTTAAAAAAAATTTTTGTTCTGGAAAATGCTACATTAGCCCATTAGCATTCCAGGTAACTATTCTTAATGTTTTAATTGTGGTTGTTTGCATCGTTTTAATGGAGAATAGATGCCATTTCATTTAGACAGTCGGTTGCTTAGCTAGCCTATTGCTTAGAGTATCAAGACATTTTTCTTGTTTAGCTAGCCGAATGTTAACACTTCCATGCTTCTTAGTTTCTTTAGAAGCACTGTTGTATCGTTGGCAGTGCCTTTACAAAACTGGTCTTGGACTTTCATTGGCGGGTATAGATTAGGTTCTTCTGTTTTAGTTGCATGAGGTTTTGGTTCTTGTTTGGTGAAAGTTAAGCTCACTTTTCATAAATTGCTTGTCGATTTTGCGATTTGTTTCTTAATCTTTGCATCCAGTTCCTTAACTACTTCACATCTCTTGTAGTTTGCGGGATGTAGTTTCTTGTATTAATATGCCTGGTATTTGACCGCTGTTTTGTTTTTCAATAGCTCTCATATTATACACATGTTCCCCTTTTTCTTTGTTATTAAAAGCGAGCATAAATAGTGGAATCCATTTTTTGTTGACTTAAACTCTTTGCTCAACTCTTTGAAGGAATTTTTGATTGACATCCTCAATAATTTCCTTTTTTGTGCAGGTTGGATGAAGATCTCAAGCCATAACTTTTATTGGACGATCATTCTCGACCTCGTAGGTAAATGTTAGATGCCCCATGAAATTATTATTATATTTATTCTGAGCTACCGTAACCGATTTCATAATCAATTGATCAGTGATTTGGTTTAGCTGGATTTAATTTCTGGAACTAGCTGTTTCTTGATGTTTAACTAGCTTCTAGGAATCCCTTTTGGAGTATATATGGTAAATTTTCTGCTATTTTTTAAAAGTGTTTTGAGCTTTCATTTTCTTGCTTGGTCTTTTAGTCTAGTTTAAGGGCCAATTTGTTAAATAAGAGCCAATTTGAAAGATGGAGTGGTGATCTTAATAATTTGTAGCTTCCTCCAAATAGGTTAAACAATAATTGGCCCACCACAGAATCCTTCTCGTCAGCTTCCGAAGAGTGTGGTTTTGGCAGCATGTCTGCTGCTGTACCTCCTGGAATATTATATTCCGTATTTGTTATACTCATTGGTTGGTTTCGGAAAGTTACACCGCTGTCGTTTGGCCCCTGTTAGTACTTTGCCACTGCCGAAGCAGTACACAGCCCCGCGGCTACACAGTACACAGAAACAGATTACCACAAATGATACACAATTAAAGTGATTGGTATTTCTTCATTTTGCCAACATTTCTTTTCAGTTCAATACAGTTTTCCTCACGAACAAGAGGAATTACTCTGCATCAAGCAGTTTCGTTAATCGGTCTCAACAACTTACGAATAGAAACACAAGCAATTTACTTGTCGATCGTCTTGAAGCACTGTTGCATGTACTGTTGTATGTATCGTCACCTCTAAGAAACTGCATTTATCATAAAAAAATTTGTACTTCCAGATTTTTGGGAATGTACGCTGCCTCTTTGGTTGGATGTCTTGTGTCCGTAATAGGAACTAAGGCTCTCATGGGGGAGGGAAGGGGGAGGGGGGGGGGGGGGGGGGGTTCGAATTTTCATCGTTCATGAAAAATTCACCGGGAAACTTGATATTTTGACCATGTACTAGCTCCGCTGGTGTGCAGTTGAGATCTTCCTTGGCGGAGGTTCAAATATCCAATAAATTCGTTGGAAGTTCTGAGCTCCAATGCTCTCGTTTTACAAGATCTTTTGCTTTCGGAAGAGTGGGACTTCTGGCCAACGGGTAAATCAGTGTACTATATCGCTAAAATATAATGATAGCCATTTGATTGGGGCAGTGGACCAACCAGATCCAAATGGATGTGTTCAAATTTGCCGCTTGGTAGCTCGAATTTATCAAGTTCTGATTTTGTGTCTCGGTGAACTTTGGACTTTTGGCATGGTATACAAGATTTCGCCCAATTGCTTGTATCGGTTTTCATTCTTCACCAGAAGTATTTTGAAGCTATGAGTTTTCGCGTAGCATCGATTGCCGGGATGTGATAAGCCATGTAGACTATCGAAGTGTCGATTTTTACCTGTAGCAGTCTCACGCCAAATTAGTTGCTTGTCTGGTGAGTGGTGATTCGATGAGTTGCAAGTTTACGCTTGCTTTTGGGGTACGTGCTGAAATCAATTTCTGCAATTCGCCGTCGCGTTGTTGCTGTAAAAGTAATTCCTTCATGTCGAAGCAAAAGATGCTGAGTTCTGTGAGAAGTGTTTCACCAAAACGAGACAAACAGTCGCTCACCACATTGTGTTTTCTTTTGATGTGATGAATGTCGGTAGTGAACTGAACAATGAAATCGAGTTGTCGTAAGTGACGGGGAGTTTAACTTAGAACCTATGAGAGATGCTGATTCTATAAATGCCTGTAATTTATTAGAAATAATGATATACGGTAAAGCTACACCATCAAGCAAAACGCGTGAGCCGATCAGTGTCATCCGGGCAATTTGAACAAAATTATTGTAATTGACGAGTTTACTTTACCTTAATGGGCTGGTGGAGCCCAAACATTACTTGTTTAGGGGTCTCGATACATTTTTTTCAATTCATTCCTCATTCAATGGTTCTTCCGCAAATTTTCACCTTCAAACGTTGAAGTAGTATAGTTTATAAGAGCTTCCGCCCCTTTGCAGATAAAGTTCCGTACAATGATCATGATATGTAATAAATAATACGACCAACCAACAAATGGTTATGTTTTATCGCTGGTTTACGATCCTTTAAAATTTGACATCGCATCAGATTTATTTGAATTGTAAAATCAAATTCGAACGCACAAAATCAAAATAAGAAGTTTCACGTGTTATTTGCGCGAAAGGCAACCATTTCGTATACGAAGAAAGCAAATTATATACCAATTTATAAGGCTTCGATTATCAATATATACTAGTTCTAAAATTATAATCTCAAAATTTAATATTTTCGGTGCTACGACGGATGAGTCAAGGTTTTCATGCGAATTCACAATTGGCCGAGTTATTTTTCCTATACCCCGGCGCGGCATATTGATTCGCTTTATCGCGTTATACATTTACATGCTTCCATAAACTATCTGCGTGGATACGTATACACAATTAAATGAATCCTTGCAAATTTATCGTAGTTGTGTGTTTGTGTGTGTGTAGGTAGGTGTATTGTTATTGAAAAAATCACCAATTTATCTATGAGTTCGCGCGCACTAATTGGATTTTTCCTATAACGCAAAATTATATAAATACCAGGTAAATTGGAAAAATTCGTTTGTAGTCGATTTATCAGTTCACGGAAACAGGTGGACAATTTGTTGGAGACAATTTTTTTTTTAAACGAACGTATTTCTTTAAAAACCAGTGTGGATCAAAATGGTTATAAATTTTAAAGTTTTTAAAAAGTGCTCGCCTAATGGAAAAGTGACTTTGTACTTGGGCAAACGGGATTTTATCGATCATATTTCTGCCGTTGAACCAATTGGTAGGTGGTTGCTTTAATGCTGTGTTAAATGTGTCTGTGTGTGTGTTCTAATTGCAAATATTTTTGGATTGGATTTCAGATGGAATAATTGTGCTTGACGATGAATACGTTCGTGAAAATCGTAAAATATTTGGCCAAGTCATTTGCAGTTTCCGTTATGGACGGGAAGAGGACGAAGTGATGGGATTGAATTTCCAGAAGGAGTTATATCTCGCTTCGGAAATGATTTACCCGGAAGAAGAAAAGAAACCAGAGAAAACGCTTACTAAATTACAAGAGCGGTTATTGAAAAAATTAGGACCGAATGCGTATCCATTTACGTTTACTATACCACCAAGTGCTCCAGCCTCGGTGACCCTACAACAGGGCCGTAGCGATGAAGGCGAACCATGTGGTGTGCAGTACTATGTAAAAATCTTTACTGGCGAATCAGAAACTGATCGCTCACATCGACGCAGCACTGTGACTCTTGGTATACGTAAAATACAATTTGCACCGACGAAACAGGGTGCACAACCTTATACCGTTGTGCGTAAAGATTTTATGTTGAGTCCCGGTGAATTAGAGCTCGAGGTAACTCTAGATAAGCAACTCTATATCCACGGTGAGAAGATCGGCGTGAACATCTGTATTCGAAATAACTCTAACAAGGTGGTGAAAAAGATTAAGGCCATGGTCCAGCAGGGCGTCGATGTGTGTCTGTTCCAAAATGGACAGTATCGTAATACGGTCGCATGCATGGAAACGAGTGAAGGCTGTCCAATTCAACCAGGATCTAGTCTACAAAAGGTGATGTATTTAATGCCATTGATAACTTCGAATAAGGAGCGACGTGGTGTTGCACTCGATGGCCAAATCAAACGCCAAGAAAATTGTTTAGCCTCGACCACTCTGTAAGTATATCGATTTTATGTACGTGCACACCAAATTGATTATCATGTATTTTCTTCTATATAGACTCGCTACCCCCGATCATCGTGACGCATTCGGTGTTATTGTTTCGTATGCTGTAAAAGTAAAGCTGTTTTTGGGTGCCCTTGGTGGTGAAGTTTCAGCTGAATTACCATTCGTTTTGATGCATCCAAAACCAGGATCAAAAGCCAAACTTATTCATGCTGATAGTCAAGCCGATGTCGAGACATTCCGTCAGGATACAATTGATCCAGATACTGCTGATGCCTACTAACCGCAATCCATATTTACATAACCCGCGTATCATTTGGATACATCTGACACTTAAAATCTAACGCATGCAAAACCTATATAAGCCTTTATATATCAATTAAATATTTATATTCTTACATGTTATATAAATTAAATTAAATAAATTACTAATTAAATTGGAGTGAGGTTAATTTATAATTTATTTAATTTAATTGTTATTTACTTTATGCTAAACTATTTATTATGTACATAAAAAAAATGTATTTTGGGCAACAGAAGATAAGGGTTTTATTCAGTCTATGGAGGTGATGGAATGTGTCTGAGATTTTTTTTCTATTTATTCACATATACGTAACGTACTTTTCTTGGTTTGAGTTAGTATCGCTTTTCCGTTGTTCTGGCGGGTTTGATTGTTTTAAGTGATTGGAGGTTCATATAGGTCGAACAGAATTAATCTGACCAGTAATCTTAGGGGAGTGGTGGTTTATATCACTCAAAAAATTCAAACTAATTATAAAGGAAAGAAATCATAAACAAGCGACTTCGAAGTCATTCTGAACCAAAGAATGATGATTACTCACTTTAGAAAGCAACGAAGGGGTTAAAAATTACCAAAATGCATATGCCACCTATCTATAACAGAAGAGAGATGTTTAATTCCACCACACCAATTTGGGTTAGAGGAAAGACACTGTGTAACAAATTCAGAGAATAACGGATGTCATTGACGATGCACTTGAGAATAAGAAGATGTGCTCCAGTATTTTAGATTAGCACCAAGGACTTGAATTTAAACTGCATCAAACCGACCAAATGGCACAGTGGTTAAAGCTTTGGCGTTTGGATCGGGAGGTACCGGGTTCGAATCCCGATAGAGGCAGGATGCAAAGGGAATTTTCATCTACAGATTACGATCTGTGATGAAATGGAACACATCTATGACCCCCTGTCGGAGTGCAAAACTCATGGGCCGACCCATCTTCCATGCCAGTATAGGCTGGCATGAAGCTTGCAATGTGCAGATGGTTATAAAAATCGGACCTATAGCCGTACGTCTTCGATGTGGCAAATTATGCGTAAAGTAAGACGGAAAAATAAGCCGCGAAAGAGCAGGGAGTGTTTCGGCCCCAAAACAGATGGCATGGACTAAAAAAAAAAAAAAAAAAAAAAGAATCTTTGCAGACGATACAGGTATCATAGTACTTGGAAAAGATATTTCGGAAGCAACAAGCAAATTTCAAAATTCAATTAACACTGTGAGCAACTCTGGACTAAAAATGGCGTATCTTATTAAATGAAGCCAAATCAGTACATGTTAAATTTACAAACCAAAATTTAAACTGGATTCTCGTGGTTTTCAACTCAAACCAAATTTCATAATGCAAATACAGCTAAATACCCTGGCATGTCCCTTGATGCTAAGCAAAGACTGAAAGACAACATCAAGGAGAAGAAAGAAAAGTTCAACATCAAATTGAGGAAAATGTACTGGCTCATGGATAAAAATTCTGAGCCCTTAGTACACAACAAAATGCTTCTGTACAGGCAAATGCTAAAACCAGTATGGACCTATGGACCAATGTACAAAAGAAACAATGCTTTCAAAATAAAGTGCTGTAACTTAAAAATGGAATACGTCTCCGATGAAATAAAGAAACAAGCAAGGAAACACGTACAGCGATTATCTCGACATGAAAATGCAGATATTAAACGTATGTTGGACACCACCAATAGAAGACTCAAAAGGCACAACCATTGGGGCTGGCCAGTTCCAATTAAATTCCTTTGAAACTAAGGGCCTCGGAAGAACAGATCTCGTCGAGCACAACATAGATGTTTGCAACCACACCCCGATAAAACAGTGCCTTTGTTTGCCTTAACCCAACCCTCCCAAAGATTTGGTTTTCAAAGAAATAGACCGAATTATCTCGCTTGGGGTAATAGAAGAGAGTACAAGTCCGTGGAGCTCGCCTGTGGTGTTGATGCTCAAAAACAAATGGTAAATCCCGCCTGTGTTTGGACTCGAAGAAAATAAATACTATAACAAAAAAGGATGCACATCCTCTTCTGATCATTGATGGTCATCTAGGCAGGCTGCAAGAAACTAAATATATAACGAGTTTGTCGAGATGACCGCTACAGTTCCAGGCCGTCCTCTCTATCAGTTCTGTGTCATGTCGTTTGGGTTGTGTAAGGCACCGCAAACCATGTGCAGAATGATGGATAGAGTGATACCACAGGAGCTTTGCGACGGTATGCTCGTCTATTTAGACGACTTACTGATAATCTCAGCTTATATCGACGATCACCTGAAAATATTAAAAACTGTGGTATATTTAAGACATTGGATCGGTTAAGACGATTGTATTATTGGCCTAAAATGAACGTTCATTTACACAAGGATATTACTAATTGTGGACATAAGTAAACAATCGAAATCGTCGAATCAACGTTTACGCACACCACTAGGAAAACAAATTGCAATTGAAAGACCTTGGCAAAAGATTTTTGTGGACCTATTGGGGCTTTATCCGAGAACATCAAGTGGAAAAACTACCATTCTCATTGTCAGGACCATCTTACCAAATTCATTTATTTGATAACGTTAATAAAAGCTACCGCCAGTAAGATAGTCGAACTTCTATGGGATGAACTGATTCCCTTATTCAGTGTACCTGAAACTATCCATTGCGACAATGCAGTTCAGTTCATTTTTAAGGAATTTACAGCGATATTGAAAGATTTTGGAATTCAACATGTAAAGACTGCTTATTACTCACCCTAAAGCAATGTAGCTGAAAGAGTAAACCAATTGATTATTGCAGCGTTAAGGGTCTATGTGAGTGAAAAGCATACACTTTGGGAGACATTTTTTACGAGCGGTAGGAAGTGCCGAAAACAACGAGCCAAATGGCACTATCCCGATGCAGGGATTGCAGGAAGAGGTGAGTAAGGTAGACTACAATGGTTAATATTGTACAAATAAAGGTGCATCACACGAAGGCTGCTTCGGCAGCTCTTGTTCTCAGACTGACTAAATCAAATGAGGACTTGGTGTTAATCCAAGAACCTTCGATTAACAATAACAGGATCTGTGGCCTCAGAACGAAAGAGTTGCTAGAGTGTAATAATTTATATTACACTATAGCAACTCTGAGAAGATCAGATCCTGTATTTTAGCGAAAAATAATCTGAATATTTTTCTTCTTCCTCAATTTAGTAGCGGGGATGTTACAGCAGTGAGTGTTGAGGCTGGCTGTGAAAAATTATAGCTAGCCTCAGCCTATATGAATCGCGGGAAGGAGGTTCCACCGGATAACCTGGGGGAACTGATCCGGGAAGCAGATCAGAGAAGGGTAGGTGTTATACTCGGATGTGATGCAAACGCGCATAACACAATATGGGGCAGCACAGACATCAAAGAGAGGGGTGAGTTATTTTTTGATTACTAATGAAGTACCAGCCTTTTAGTTTGCAACATTGGACGAGAACCGATATTCACTTTTAAAAATCGACAATAGGTTTTAGATGTGACCTTTGCGTCAGAAACGATCTTTCATATGATCAGAGGGTGGAGAGTGGTGAAGGAGCACTCATTCTCTGATCACCGATATGTAACATATAACCTCAAAATCAAACCTGTTGATCGGAAAGCCTTCAGGAATCCCAGAAGGACAAACTGGAACAAATATGGGGAGGTGTTGGAAGAGTTATTGCCGCTGGAGGTCCCTGGTGTGCGTTTTAGATAAATATTTCATTTTATTCAAATGGTGTTTCGTAAACATAACACTGTATAAATAATACATGAAAAAAGGGGTGCCTAAACACTTATGAGCGGTAGTGTAGGTTTTGTATATGTTGTAGCATGTTAGGTTGAACTATAGTTATTTAGAGTTAAAGGCCGAACCAGCGATCACGTAAGCGCTTAAGTTGTACCCTATTAGAAGCATTAAGGTATGTGGTACGACAACCAAAATTACGGATTACATACTAAAATTTTATGATAAGCTCATTAGGTTTTTGTAGTTGTTCCACTTTCCAAAAAGGTCTAAAGAGTGTGCAACTTACGCTCTTACGTGTTCACTAGTTGAGGCTTTTTATTAGTTTGTTCTAAATATGTGGATACCTCCACATATTTTGAAATATATTGCGGAATGGAAATTAAAACCTAGAATTTGATTAATTTTGGCATCAAAAATTTATTTTAACTATTCAAATTCTAAAAAATATGTTTTAAGCATATCCTGTCATTACCTCAACCACTTTAGTATAAACCAATGTCCTTACATCAATCGCCATTATAAAATCAACGTGATTGAATTGATCATCCGAATACATAAACAAATCGATCAGATTTGGCAACGTTTCACTGACGTTTTTCACATCATTGGGATGTACATACAAATCGTTTGTTGAACTATGCATCGCAATCGGTACATGAATCCCGCTTATATTATAAGTCGGAGGCAGTTTATTGCCATACACCTCCAAGTTTCTCTCCTCACCATAGTTGTACCGGGAAAATCGGTCTAAAATAGTAAAATTTATAAAATAATTTAGTATTTCGTGTAAAAATATTAAAGACTTACCGGAATAAATTAATTGGCCAAAATGTACAAACACTTTACTCGATGAACCAGCGGGTAAGTGACCAAAAAAGATTGGTAAAAATGTATGATTCATTTGTTTGTAACTATATCCGTTCAATATGAACAGGGTGTGACTACAAAATTTTCTCGTGAACGAATTTGGGTTACACAACAATTTACTTAACCACGGCACAAACCAAGTGTGTGGCATAAATTCGTAAAGTAAATCGGCTAAATACGGGGTCCGCGAATATAAACTAACCACCCGTAGTACTGGACTCTCAGTTTGTGTAAAATTCGAAGCCGGGGCCAATGAATGCATATGCGATATTTTATTCATGTATTCTGGTCGTTCGGAGCACATGACATAAAATAGTATAACCCCCTGTGAAAATCCAATATACGTAATTTTTGGTTGACCTGTTTTCGCTAGAATATAGTCGATTGTTGTTGGTACGTCGATAACACCCAGCTCGTGAAATGAAAAATCCCAAAATGTTTGTTCACTCGTCGAATATTTCGTATGATTTTTGGAATATCGATTACCGCGCACATTGCCCATCCATACGTCGTACCCTAAATCGGATAAGTAGTAGCCGAGTGCAATATTTGGCCCGGTGATAACCCAATCGGCGGACGATGATGGAAATCCATGCATTAACAGGACGGGCTTTTTATTATAACCTGGCATTTCATTAAATTTTGGACTGCTCGTAATCCGATGAATTTCAAGTATATACCCATCTTCCGTCGTTACGTGATGTATTTGCGGTGTATAGCCATATTTTTGTATTAATTCTGGCTGAATGAAAATAAAAAATTTAATTTAATACAGACACGGTTTTTATTTAAATTATGTACAACACATACCACAGTTAAATCGGAATCTTCAAGAATACTCGGTTCGATCGGGATCGAAACCGAATCGAGTACATTTTTTATTGATATTCCGCATACAATTACGAGAACGCACAAGATTAATACTTTTAACCGTGGACTCATATTTATCAGCACAACTAAAAATTTTGAAAGCGAAAACTTTGAACTCACACCATTAACTGATTTACAATTAAAAAAGACGTTTTATAGATTTTTTTTACTAATTTATAATGAATTTTACACTTTTTCGTCATGTCATGATGTGCATATTCACAGGTTAAACTTGAGTTATGTCGGAGATGTGTACACAAATAGTTTGAAAAATTGTCTTTCAGTAATTGATGGCGTAACCAACTTCAAATTGGTACGCCACGGTACATAACGTATTTTTTTTATCTCAATCACCGACGTAGAATTCGCAAGAAATGGTTATTTGAACTACGCACGTTTGTGATGATCTGTATATGTGTACCAAACGTGTTTTTGATTTATCTTGGAATTAAGCAAGGGTGGTGGGGTGCAACCATAATATGGGTCAACATGCTTAAAGTGATAACAGAGAGATTTTAAATGGCTGGATTACGTTGGCATGATTAAAACTAATCTCATACACCCCCCAGAGAATGTGAAATTTAAAATAATTTTTGAAAAAATTGTTTGGCTTTAACTCAATAAGAATACAAATCAAGACTTTAAACTTACGTTTTGGATTAAAGCAGAAGGTCATTGAATAATGAATGTGTGAAAAATTAATAAATAAAAACTTTCAGATACGTTCAGCAATGATGAAGTAAGTATTTTGCGAAAAATGATTAAGGATGAACCGGTCGTTCCAAAAGAGCTTCAATTCACACGGTTATCTGGTTCATTTGTCATGCAAACCAAGTTATTTGAGACAGAAGTACGACTTTTTGCTTAAGGGGTGTATTGTTCATTCCGTAAATACGGTTTCAAAGTCAACAAAGGCACTGAGGAATTCTGGCGGTAATGAAGAATTAAGACAGTTAACGAACGGTAGTTGGACGGCTTGCAATTCTACATCAGCAACATATATTTAAGGCAGTCGCCTCGAAAAATAGATACATGTTGAGATATATCGATAAAAATCGATTAGCAGCTGAAACTGCAGATCGTTAAGTTTCTTTTTCTTACACTCGTCCATCCTGACACATAGGGTTGCTCAATCCTACTTATCTTCGCTTTCATCGTCATTCTCGCTGAATTCATCCTCGTCGGAAACTCAACCCGCTTCAAGTCTGGTCGGATGGAAATATCCCTTTAAAACGACGACGACCATCTGTTTGCGGTTAGTTCTTCGACGCGATATCGGTCTCCATACAATATATCAACGACTGTATATGGTCCTCGCCATCGTTTCAACAATTTTCGAATTTCCCCAGTTGAGACGGGCTCAGTATACACAACAACCTTATCACCAACTTTATACTTAACTGGTGTTCGGTGTTTGGCATCAAATCTTATTTTTTGTTGCTAAGCCTACTCCCTGATGAGCGGCATGATTATTCTGCTCAAAAGTAATGGATGATTACTTTACTTTTCTTCCAATAGAGTCAATTGCAGCTTATCACCAAACAGAGGTTTTGGAGAAAATCGGTGTAGTAACGGAATGGGGTAAACTGTTAATTGCCCATTGAATTTTAACGAGTTCATTATCCCAATGTATTTATTTATTTATTTGTTTATTTATTTGTTCATTGACATTACAATTTTGGTAAAGGAAAAGCACATATGGAAGCAATATAAATGAAGAACAACAACCACAAAAAAAAAAAATACTTCCATTAGGCATAAAAACCTCCGATTTTTTCAAAAAACAAATCCACTCCATGCTAGTACCCTCCGTATTGAGCTCAAGCTCATTTGTTACAGAGAACACTGCAAGAAGTGAATACTTACATACTACATACAAAAATAATACAAATGAAAAAAATTATTACAAAAATAGTACTACATGTATTATCATTCAAGCGCGCCACGCTAAATAATCCGCTTTAAAAGATTTAGGCGACGCTGACCTCTTAATTTCTAGTGGAATAGAATTCCAAAGAGAAATACCCCTAACAGAAAAGGATGTATTTAAAGACCTACACAGATTTATAGGGGGAAGTAAACGTAAATTTGAAGAATGGGAACTTGGAATTATAATATCGTCTAATTATATTATAATCTTGTCGTTTATTTCACGGACCAGGCCGTTCATTGAACGTTGACATACCATCGGTGCATCTGCTAATTCAAAAGGCATTCGCTCGAACTCGTACTGCCCATCAGAAGTGACGAATGATGTAAATTTCTTGGAATTATTTGTAACCGGGAGTTTCAATTTTACTGTCGTGAGGTTCGGACGTAAAATAAAACAAGCGAAAAGTGCAGTGTTAGTGCTTTTTATTTTGTTATATCGATTTTTTCAATCGTGTGAATGGTTTTATAATTAAATACACACGGTGCAAAAAAACTAATATAAAAGTGTAACTTGATAAGTGATTAAGTGATGATGTAAACATGAAGGGGCTAATTTCCCCAAAAAAGACTTCTTCGAACATCGGACGCCGAACACAATCTACAACAAACTTGAACCAGTCTCATGTAGAAAATATTGCAAGTGCAAGTGCATATCAAGTGGGCAAAGTTCAACACAGCCCAAAGAAATTACCTATGCCAATGATTAAAAGTGCTTCTTCAACAGAATTAATTATACCGCAGTTTAAAAATAAAAATCAAACCCGCGAAGAAATTAATGTATCAGTGAATTTAACAATGCTAAATGAAAACAATAGCAATGAACTCAGTGCGACGAACTCTAGTGACCGTGGTCAGTGTGAAAATAATCTAGTGCAAACGGGATTGGATAGATACATCACTGTTCAATCTAAAAGAAAACGTAGCCCGAGATCTGCCCAGTTTGCTGGCAGGAGCAAAGTGTTACGGTCTGAACAAGGTGTTAATCAAATACCTCTTAACAACCGATTCTCTAGTTTAGAGGTCGTTGACCCCAACGCAGCGCCGACTTTGAAAAATGAGAAACCGCCTCCGATTTATTTAAGGGAAGCACCTAACAATGATCTGGTTAATAACATCGCAACATTAACAGATTCAAAATTTTATATTGCCCCGCTCAAAAGAGGTAACATAAATGAAACAAAGATTCAAACATTCGAAATCGCTGGCTTCAGAGCCCTTGTCAAACATTTTGATGAAGTTGGTAAAAAATATTACACATACCAGCTAAAAAGTCAAAAAGGGCTGACTGTTGTGCTAAGAGGAATTGAAAGCTACGTAGATGTTAACGACATACAAGCTGCGCTTGCTGCGGAAGGTTTCCATGTCAAATCTATTGGTAATATAGTAAACCGTGAGAAGGTACCTCAACCAATGTTCCGTTTGGAACTAGAGCCAGAGGAACAAAAGTCAAACGGAGTTCACAAGATTTACAAATTAAAATATTTGTTACATCGTAAAATAGTAATTGAAGAACTTAAGAAGAGGTCTGGACCAGTCCAATGCATAAAGTGCCAAGAATATGGACACACGAAAGCATACTGCACCTTAAATGAAGTTTGTGTTATTTGCGGTGAACTCCACGACTCCAAACAGTGTGACAAGTCTCGCAATGACCCATCTGTGTTACGTTGTAATAACTGCGGCGAAAATCATACTGCAAACTATAGGGGCTGCGCAGTGTATCTGGACTTAAAACGAAAAATAAACCCTAAAATGAGAGCTGAGCAACGAATGCTCAACATGCAATTTAATCAGAGGGCCGTGTTTCCAAAAAATACAATAGTCACCAAACCAACGAATGCAAACACACAAAATGATAACTTGGAGACGTTTGCCAGCAGTTTTGCACAGCCAGGTGTTTCTTACGCAAGTATTCTAAAAGGTAACAAACCGAAACCAAAAGTTCATGTTAATGAGGTAGTTCCTCCTCATTCATGGTAAATAAATTAACCGAGACCATTCAAAGTTTCATGATGATGATGGAAAGACAAATGAGCATGATGATGCAAAATATGAATACGCTTATGCAAATTATAGTCAAAAATCAAAAATGACATTTCTAAAAATAGCTATTTGGAATGCCAACGGGCTCTCGCAACATAAAGCTGAGGTACAAACCTTTCTTATCGAACAAAATATAGACATCATGTTAATATCTGAAACACACTTCACAAAACAAAATTTTTTTAATATTACCGGCTATTCCGTTTATGACACCAAACATCCGGATGGAAAAGCACACGGCGGCACTGCAGTCTTAATAAAAAGAAGATTAAAGCACTACGAGCTCCAGAAATATGCTAAAGATCACATTCAAGCTACATCTATCAGTTTGGAAGAATGGTCTGGGAAATTTTTAATATCGGCTGTCTACTGCCCACCGAAACACGCAATTAAAAAACAACAATTTATCGATTACTTCAATCAGTTGGGAATCAAATTTCTAGCAGGGGGTGATTACAACGCTAAACATGTGCAATGGGGTTCGAGGTTGACGTCACCCAAGGGCAAGCAACTTTACGAAGAAATAAACGAGAAAAACCTAGATTATTTATCATCTGGACACCCCACATATTGGCCTACAGATAGAAAGAAAATTCCTGATTTAATAGATTTCTGTGTAATACGAGGAATAGCACGCAACAATGCTCAAGTCGTTGACTGTTATGATTTATCATCAGATCACTCACCAATAATAGTAACACTAAGTACCCAAGCATTAAAAACTGAACCACCCCAACGTTTAACAAACAAACTAACGAAATGGATTCTCTATAGAAACATAGTAAATGTGAATTGTCATTTCAATGTTCCACTTCGCACACCAGAAGACATTGATGCCGCGATAGAAAACTTAAGTCAAATAATGGAAATGGCTGCAAAAAAAGCTACTCCGGTTAACAAAAATTCCGAAAATAATACAAGGCTTTCAAGTAACATTCAAAAATTATTGGCAGAGAAGCGGGCAATTCGGCGGCTGTGGCAGCTCCACCGATCTCCTTTGCATAAATGGAAATTAAATAGAGCTATTAAAGCTCTGAGAGAAGCAATTCGGGAAGAACAAAATTTAGGAATACAGAATTACCTAAGTGAGCTCACAGCAACAGAAAAAACCGATTACTCACTGTGGAAGGCAGCAAGAAATTTAAAAAGGCCAGAGATATCGAACCCACCGATAAGGAAACCAGATGGTCACTGGGCCAGAAGTGACTTAGAAAAGGCCATCGCTTTCTCTAACCATTTACAAAAAGTGTTCACCCCAAACGAATAAAATAACGATTGCGTACTACCACAGTTTACGAGGGACGAGTCGAACCCAAACCCAGTAAAATTTAAATGGAAATGCGTCAAAACGGTTATCAAAAACAGCATAAATCCTAAGAAAGCGCCAGGTCATGACCTAATAACTGGAAAAATGATCAAAGAATTACCAGATAGATGCATAAAATATATAACATATATTTTTAACGCGATTATGAGATGTGGATACTTCCCCAAAAATGGAAAATATCTCAAATTATCATGATTCGTAAGCCAGGTAAAGACGAAACCCAAGTCTCGTCGTACAGGCCAATAAGTCTACTCTCGATGATTTCAAAGCTTTTTGAAAAGATGCTACTACAACAACTAATACCTATACTATCTGAAGGTCGCATTATACCAGATCACCAATTTGGATTTAGAGAGCAACACGGCACAATAGAACAGGTGCACAGAATTGTAAATACAATTAAATTTTCCTTAGAAGAAAAGAAATATTGCTCGGCAGTTTTCTTGGATATTGCGCAATCTTTCGACAAAGTATGGCATGAAGGATTAATTTACAAAATTAAAACTCTTCTGCCTAGCCAATTTCATTCAATTCTTGAAAACTACTTAGCCCAAAGGATGTTCCAGGTGAAACAAAATACGGCCACTACTGATCTAGCCGAGATAAAGGCAGGAGTACCGCAAGGTAGTGTATTGGGACCTGTGCTATACTTGCTATTCACAGCTGACTTACCAATAACTGAAAAAATTGTCACTTCAACTTTTGCTGATGACACAGCTATATTATTTTCGCACAAAAATCCTCAAACAGCATCGACAGAATTACAAGAACATCTACACAAAATAGAAGATTGGTTAAAAACTTGGCGGATAAAGACGAATGAATGTAAATCAACTCATGTAACATTCACATTGAATAAACGTACATGCCCAGGAGTAAAATTAAACAATATCACAATTCCTCAACAAACAAACGTCAAATATCTCGGTCTTCATCTCGATAGAAGATTGACATGGAAAAGCACATTGAAACAAAACGCAATCAATTAAAAATAAAATTTTCTAAAATGTACTGGATAATCGGTAGAAAATCGAAACTCTCTCTAGACTGCAAGGTTCTACTATACAAAGCGATCCTAATCCCCATATGGACATATGGAATCCAACTATGGGGCTCAACTAGTGCATCAAATATAGATATTGTACAAAGAACGCAAGCAAAGATACTTCGTAGCATTACAAATGCCCCTTGGTATATTCGAAACAGCAACATCCATAGAGATTTAGGAATCAAAACTGTTAAAGAGACAATTAAATCATGCAGTCTAAAGTACCAACTGAAACTGGAATCACACCCTAACGAATTAGCTAGAGAACTACTAAGGCAACCGAAATACAGACGGCTGCGCTGGGCAGATCCTCTAGATTTAATTAACTGAGAAATATAATCTAATAATTACGTGCATGATGAGCTAACACACTAAAATTAAGTAAATAATAATAATTTAATAATAATAATGCATAATGATATTAAGTATTAACATAGGTTAAGGCTTAATTTAAAATAAAATATAGTTTTTAAGAATTTCACACTTCTTGTTAGTTTCGTATAAAGAAAGATTCAAGAATAAAGCCTTTGGCAATAGTTACAAAAAAAAAAAAAAAAATTTGTAACCGGAATTTGATAATATTGCCAGAAGCTAAATGAAGGATCGTAAAATATTTTTTATTTGTCAATCGTTGTAATGAATCTTCGATATTGGGTAAGGAATATCTGTCCTTTACCGTTTTCCCATTTAATCAACGATAATTGACCCATAAACGTTCCTCGCCTGTTTTCTGTTTTACTACGACGATTGGGGACGAATATGGCGAAGCAGAATGTTTAATAGTTCCTAACTCTAACGATTCTTCGATGTTTTTTAACATTTTAAGCGATATGGATGATAAACAACAGGATTGTACGCTGAAACCATCTCTTTTAAATCCAGATTAACGGTTTCTAGTAAATTTTCGTTAATCGCAAACTTCAAGATTCCATCGAAGTTTTGGTTCACTGGGGTTTGCACCAAATCGTTTCTAACCGTTCGAGTTTCTTTTATATCTGAATCTAAATCATCTTTTATTGACGCATCTGGAAAAGAATCAACTAAACTTTTAAGATCCTATCCCTATCTCTATTTTTCTCAATGAATTTTCCGTAATATCAAATTGTACTTAATCTGCTAGATCATTTGTCACTTGAAGACTATTTATTGGTTTAATTTCCTATATTTTGAGAATTATTAACTGATTATACGACTTTAGCACAACTATATATTCGGTCGATTTAAAGCGCTTGCGTACATCATTAACTTTTCTTTCTGGTGCCTATCAGATACAATCAGACCCAGAACATTCAAACTAACATTATCAATAAGAATCGTCAATTCCAATTTACCCATAGTAATCGCTATATCCTCCCCAAAACCATTCAGAACTTGCGAATACTCTTGCCATTTTAAATATAAGTTTTTAACGAGACTTTCGATCATGGCCACACAGTCACTGCGTAAATCAATGAATGCTTGTACACTCACCCCGTTTATTGTAACCATTTTAATCCAGTCATCTGACCTAACTTGTTCCATGCAACGAACATTTTTTTAATCTTTCGTTGGTTCTTGTCGTTTCGGGCAATTAGTAGCATAATGACCTAATTACATTTTACACACGTTACATCCTAAATGTTTCTTTTAACTTCATGTGAACGACTATAATTCGTGTTTTTGTGTTCGAAACTATTATTTCTATGATAAACGTTTGAACCCGACTTTCCTCATGACCTTATGGGGGTTTATATCGTTGGGTCCAGCTATTTTATTATCCTACTGGATCGGTTAGACTGGAATATGATAACCCACAATATTCAACTCGAATACTGTATCGCTCGAGTGCCAATCAGATTGATTTATATTTAGCGCGTATATATCGCTGGTACTTTCGATGAACACTATATTAATATATACGATTCGAATATTTATTTAATTATTATTTTTATTTTATTTTAATAAGACAATTACATATTTTAACTTCTAACTTGTCGCGCTGTTCGTGTGTCTCTCTCTTTTTACCGTCGCTCTACTTTATCATCGCTATCATGGGATGAACACCGAGATGAGATGAATCCTGGGGTGAACACCGCTAATTTGCCCAATCAACAAATGCGTTGATATCGTGGTGTCGCCACAACCTCAGATGACTATTGTCCCTAGCTTTACTATCGTCAACAGATATTGAATTTATATTCTGTATAACTAGCGCTCGAAATAAATCTGCTCACTGAAATCAAGTTCTACACGTATTCGACGAATATCATAAATATATTCCGAATAAGTCTCTGACGGATTTTTGTGACGATTTGCCAATATTGCGTGAACATCCACAACATCACGAGTTGAACCGAACTCTTGAACTATACCCCTTCGAAATTCCTCCCAACTAAAAACCCCTGAATCTAGTTACTGTCGCGTACAACAATAACATATAATTCAATTGATATATTTGCTGAATTTGTTCAACTTTTTGTACCGAACGATTAGCCGAAATAGTTTGTTGCTTATTGGGGTCGAAAATAGGATATTGTTGATTATGAGAATAATAACTCGCTGACAATGCGACAACAACGTAAGTGAGGTTAGGGTTTAACATGCTCTCCACGTTTGGATAATTCCGATGTAGCCGCAACTCCGACTGTTGAGAAGTATTCTCCGGTTTATTTAGATGAACATTGTCTGTATTGAATACGCTGTAAACCACAACTCATTGTATAAGCATAGTCGTTTCCATAACTATCAGGTAATTGACCATGTTTTGGTTGAAATGAACACTTCTATTTTTATTTGTGACGAATCGTACTCGCGACGATGAAAAACTCTCTGCGTCACTCTCCTTGTGCGCCATTTTTTTTTTTAAATTGAATTGAATTTAATTTAATTAAATGTAAATTGTTTTTACTCTGTATGGATTCTTTATTATATACTTAATGAAACCACACAGTATTTATTATATACATTTATTGTTAATAATATTCTACATGGTGTACTTTATTAAATAGTCCATTTTAGAATGCTCCCATGTTTATTTTATATCCCTTTTTCAACCAAGAAAACAAAAAAATTGGCTCAGTTTTAGTCCAACCCACACAAATGTGTGAGTAAAAAACCATAGTGTGTAATGGCGTTGTTAATAAAAAATTTCGCTTTATTTGTAGTAAAACCAACACAATTGTGTGTAACGATATAGTGTTTTTTTTCGGACAAAAATAAGTTAAAAAGGAATTTACAAATGTGTAAGTTGGTTCAAGAAACATACAAAACTAAATTTTTGACATGGTACTTTTGCCCTACCCGCACAATTGTGTTAGTAAATCACTAAAGGGATATATCTGTACAAAGGACAGAGAAGTATTGCCCGATATTTATTACAGTCGAAGGTCGGTAATCCAATACATAACAGTCTTCTCGGCGAAAGGAATTTTACCCATTATAAATCCATCATATTAGGGGGTCGACATACTCGGCTTAACCGTCGGACTATAAGACTATCTGGTTCATCCATTCGTATATGCCCAGATTTAATTTCAACCCCTTTTTGTATACTACCCGTTGCTTGCCCTGAGGTTGACGTTGATGAAGCAACTTCCACCGGTTGCGACTCCCTTGATTGCCGATTAGTTAATTCATTTGTAAATTCTTTACTTTCCATTCCGGTTGTAGTAGTTTCATCATTGTTGTTCTTCGTAGAGTAAACGCCATCTGTTGTAACCATCGGTTCATCTGTATTTGGATACTTTTTTAATATATTCGAGTAACCTTCTGTATTTCCTTCAACCCCCGTTGCACGTATTTGGTCAATATGTCGGCGATGAAATTTTCCTTCGACTTCAATAAGATAGTGTAAGAAACCCTCTTTCTGTATTACCTTACCAAATTTCCATTTGATCGATTTATTTTGGTACCAACGGATTTGAACTGTCGCCTATGCTCAGCTCCCGTCTTGTACACTTTGATGGGTTGATATTCGTATAATCATTTACCCTCTCTGTTGGCTTAATTAAATCGATGATCGATAGTAAATTAAATCGTAGCATTTGTTCAGCTGGGTTTTTCCCTGTTGTTGAATTAATTATTTTCCTGTATTGCAGTAAGAATCGATGTAGTTTCAAATGAAGATCTCCTGGATCATTCATTGCGGCCCGTAATGCAAATTTTAATGTTTGGCCACTTCTTTCTGCCTGTCTATTGGTGGATGGGTGTGTTGGAGCCGTTCGCTTATGTGTGATACCGTTGCTTCGTAAGAAATCTTGGAATTCCTTAGACGTAAAATTAGTACCATTGTCCGTTACCACTATTGGTGGCAAGCCAAAACGTGCAAAAATTTCGCGTAATGATCTAACCATCTTGGTCTTGCATCCACTACCACCATAAAATAATGTTCCATAAATGGCCCCGCAAAATCAATATGTATTCATTGCCAAGGCATAGTTGGAAGTTCCCACGTATGTATAGGCGCCTTCGATGGTTCTTTTGCAACTCTCGCGCATTCTCGACAACTCTTCACCATTGCCTCAATATCGAAGTCTATGCCTGTCCAATAACAATAGCTCCGTGCTAGTGCTTTCATTTTGACGATACCAATATGTGCCATATGTAACTCATTAAGGACTTGTTTATGTAGTGTGATTGGAATTAAGATCCGGATACCTTTATAAATGCATCCATTTTGTAGTGTTAGTTCAGCTTCTTGCCCCTTAAATGGTGTACCTTCTAAATTACTTCCAATCTGTAGACGGTTATAGATCACATAGAATGTTATCAATTTTCATTGCCTTCAAAATTGTTCCACTCGTTATTGGTAGAATATCTTCCAACAATTGATACACTGTAAGTTCTTCTTTGTCGCTTGGTTGATAGGTTTCCACCACCGGATGCCAAGATAGAAAATCTACATTCATGTGGTTTTTTGCCTCCCTGTGTACAATTTTGTATTTAAAACCGGATAGGAACTGCGCGTAACTTAGTAGTCGTTGTGATGTTAATGTTGGTAGGCTTTTATCTGGGCTCAATATCATTGCTAATGGTTTATTATCCGTAATCAAAGTGAATTCGCGTCCATAACAATAATTGAAAAATTTTAGAAGCGCCCAGTAAATAGTTGTCGCTTCCTTATGAAGCTGGCTATGATTTGACTCACTTCTTGATAACGTTCGAGACGTATACGCAATTGGTCGTTCCCCAGTTGGTGTTTTATGTGATAATATTGCAGAAATTCCCACGGGTTAAGCATCAGTTGCCATACGGCATCAATACTGATTCGCTTTGTAATTCCGTCTTAATGTCAGCAAATGCTCGTTGGCACCCTTCATCCCACCTGAATTTCACTTCATTTCGTAATAGTTTGTAAAGCGGATTTAGCCTTGTTGCCATATCGGGGATAAAATTATTATAATATGTTACCATCCCAATGAATTGACGCAATTCCGACACGTCCTTCGGTTGTGCAATTTCAGCGATTGCTTTAGTTTTATCCGAATTCTTCTGTATGCCGGCCTCACTTATTGTATAGCCCAAGTATGTAATTTCTTCTCTGAATAATTTACACTTTTCGTTATTTAGATGCATATTATATCGGCGTAATTTTTTTAATAGGGCCTGTACTCGTTCCATCGTCTCCGGCAATGTACGACCGGCGACAATAATGTCGTCAAAGAAACACTGTGTTCCACTTAGATTTGTTATATTTTCAACCATAAAGCGTTGCCAGATATTGGGTGCCGTTTTTACCCCGAACATTAGTTTATGAACCTTGTAAAGGCCTTTATGCGTGCTTATTGTTTGCATTAGTGCACTTTCTTCATTCATAGCCATGTGTAAATAGGCTTTATGCACATCGAACACGCAATAATATTTACCATTGGCCAACTTGTGCATCATGTCTTCGATTTTAGGAATTGGGTATTTGTCATCCATTATTACCTTATTTAGTGTCACTTTGTAATCTGCACACAATCTGATCTGATTTTCCGACTTAATTATTGGCACCACTGGTGTTCCCCAGTCCGAATGTTCGACCTTTTCTAATGTTCCAGATTTTTCCAGTCTTTCAATTTCGCCTTCAATCAAATGGCGTATAGCGTACGGAACTGGCCTTGGTTTAATGTAGATTGGAGAAACCGCTTCACGAAGTTTCAATTGACCTTTAAACTGTGGAATTGTACCAATTGTTTTTTTGAATAAATCGTCATTGCTTTCAAAGATCTCTTTCTCCAGTTTGTTGACGTCTACGTTCACGGTTGTAATGCTTTTGACATCCGATGGGGGTAATAGTTGTAATGCTTTTATCCATTCCCGACCAAGGATACTATCGAATCTGTCATCCACAATATATACATTTTCTCGTATAGATTTACCGTCATGGCTAACTGATACCTTTGCTACCCCCAACGCTGGGAAGATACTACCATTGTATGCCTTTAACTTCGTATTAGTTGGCCATATGTTGACCTTTGGTAGTTTACTGTGCAATAATTTCTCGCTGATTGTCGATATGGCCGATCCCGTGTCAAATTCCATTTCAAATGGTTTGCCTTCAATTAAAACCCGTATCAGGAATTTCTCCTCTCACCAGACTCTGTAATCAGTTGCAGTGCATTTATTTCTTGACAATTATCATTATCAATGATTTTTATTGAATTCGTATAATTTGTGCTGGAACTTTTTTTGTATTTCTTCATGCATACATTTGAAGCATGACCCGCTAATTTACACTGATTGCAGTATAATTTATCCTTGTTTCTGCAATCATTCGCTTTGTGCCCTGGTTTTCCACATCTATAGCAAGTTAATTGTCTATTGTTGCTATCGCCCTTGCCTGAGCCACCATCGTTAAAACTCTTCGACGTATTTTCATTTCGTTTTGGCCACCGTTCATTCTGATATATCTCGGCACTGTCCTTGACTTGGTGTACCTTCTGCATTGATTGACTTTGAATTTTTGATGCTTCCATTGCTAATGCCGTTTTTACAATTCTATCCATACTGGGTTGAATTTCTTCTAGCAAACGCTGGCAAATCTCCACGTCACTAATGCCCCGTATAAAATGAGATCTTAAATGAGTTTCTGCTGTACACTTATTGCAGGATGTACATGTAAAATTGCAAAAAACACTTAAACGTTTCAACTCTGACACGTATGTTGCCACTGATTCACCTTCGTATTGTGTTCTAAGCAGAAATTTATGCTGCTCTGTAATTTCATTTGGTTTCGGGCACAAATGATTCTCCAACATTCCAGTTAACTCCTCATATGATTTTGTATTTGGTAAGTCCGGCGCAGTTAAACTACTAAGCAATTGATAATGCTTAGTGCCGATGCAATTAATTAATATTTGTACTTTGCGTTCCTCTGTTGTAACAGATCGTATTTGTAAATAATTTTCCAAACGCTGCTTGTAAATTGAAAACGTTTCCTCATTTTCATTAAATGTATCGAATTGTATATTTGTATCCCGATTGCCATTTTGTAATTCTTGTAGCAACTTTAACAACGCCGCCACGTCGATTTGGTTTTCATCCGCCATATTGTAAAATGCGGTAATTAATTTTTATTATTTTATTCACTTTTATATATGCGTATATATATTTAGACACACGCGTAATTTCGCCTTCTCGTCGCCAAATATTATATACTTAATGAAACCACACAGTATTTATTATATACATTTATTGTTAATAATATTCTACATGGTGTACTTTATTATATAGTCCATTTTAGAATGCTCCCATGTTTATTTTATATATCTGTACAAAGGACAGAGAAGTATTCCCCGATATTTATTACAGTCGAAGGTCGGTAATCCAATACATAACATCCCACTTCTGATTTGTTATATGTGAGGATTGCACAAAATAAAGATGCTGATGAAAACAATTTCAACAATTCCACTCTTCTTTTATATTATTAGAATGAAGTACTACATAATTCAAAAAACAAATCACAGTCTGGCGAATAAAAGTGTTACCAGACAACACAAAATACATTTCAGTTTTTTAAAAATAATATAATAGATGGCAGATCGTTAAGTTTCTTCATCTTACACTATTATGCGCCATACCAAGCCGTGATAAAATCACAAAGTTCTAATATGAAATTGAGACTAACCCAACGGAAAATTGTCGATAAAGAGGATCAACACTTTGATATTTAGTCGATGAAGAAGATCACCTTCAACAGCTAGGCGAGTAATGTCGGTCATGAAAATTTGGCCGTAATAAATTAACAAGATATAAATTTATCAGCCAATAAATGGACACCGATCTGATTGTGTTAGTGCGATGGACCACGATACTAGGTAAAATTTGATTTTAACTTGGTGTTTCGTTTTCGATGAACTAGTTCATTGCAAAATTTAATTGAAAGCTTGGAGTGGGTTTGATAAGGTTATCGATGTGAAAGTTAGGTTTTCCGACATTGTATAGATATAAAATGGTTATTAGAGGATGTTATTCCCTTTATGAATTTGAATATAGAATTGGGGTGGGTTAGATGAGGTTATTTGAATGAAATTTTAACGGAAAAAAAAAATTGAAATTTGAGATTTTGCCAGACGGTCCGATCTCTCTCTCTCTCTCTCTCTCTAGCTTCACATCCCATGAAGGGATTTTGCCGCCGGCACTCTGTTCCTCCATCCGTCGCGGTCCATCGCATCGTTCTCCAGTTTCGTCATTCTAGTATATTAAGATCTTGTTCGACGTCGTCACGCCGGCGTAGTCAGGGTCTTCCTCTACGACACACTCCGGCTGGTTGTTGGTGAAAAACTTTATTGATCAGCTGTTCTTGGGGACCTTGTAACGTGGCTGAGCCATCTTATTCGATTAGATTTGATGAATCCGATGGTATGACTGCCTCCGAGGAGTTGCTTTATTTCGTGGTTCATACGAATCCGATATACGTTTTCCGCAACTTTAATTGTATATCTTGCATGAAGACCCACCTTAATAGCATGTTTACTATAGCGTACGGGTGCATCACGTTCTGAACTATGTCATCTACGTAAATGTGCTGATCCATTATTTCTTTAATCCAGTTTAAAGGTCCAACCCCATTGTAAGAGACGCATCCTCATACTTTAATATTTCCTCCGCCATGTTTGGCCGTTTTCTTGTGTACTGAGGAAGAAATTCTTGGTTTTTTGGCATAAGGACATACTGTTTCCCATCAAAACCAAACAGATTAATTTTGGCTTCATCGCTCTATAGTATGTTTCTCCATTTTTGGATCCCATGGTCACCATTCCAATCAATATGGTCTTTGGTAAATCGGAGTCTATCGACGATATAGTAGCGGAACTTTTCAAGCTGATCTACCATGGCACTTTACACTCTTCTAGACGTCTTCAAATGGTGCGCGTGCTAATTTCCAAATTTAATTCCTTTTAACGTCAACAGATGTCTTAAAAGGATCTTTTTCACTATTTTTTTATCCGTCTGAGGCGTTGTTTTCTTCTTCACTTTTTGTATTTTAATGGCATTGGTAACTATATTCTTGGAATATTGAACGATGGCAGTAATATTACCTTACGATTTACCTAGACTTGTCAATCTCAATCTCATCGGTCGTTCATCCGGTGAACAATCCACAATACAACCCATTATCATTATATTTTACAACAGATGGCAGATCAATTTGATAAAGTGAATTATTGAATATTCGCTTTTTAACGCAAAGTGGCTAACATCTGACGGAATATTTTGGAACTAGAGCGAACGGTGATAGACTTCTCAAAAAACTAGCTTTAATGTAATACAAACTTGGTGATTAAACGGCCAGTAGAGATTTAGTTATATTATAAACAGCTGTCCCTAATTTTCTGTCCACCACTGTATATTCTGCGTTCAATCATGTCATCAACGCCAGTGACGTCGGTTGATTTTGGATGTTGGAATCATTTAATGCTGGAAGCACTTGTGCAGAATTCTGCATGCATCAAAACTAGAATACACTAGTGTATATGGGTTAAAATACATGTAAGCTTCTATTTCTAATTTGACTGCGCATCCTTCGGCAACTTCATGCGACATTGTTTGATATTTTCCACTTTTTACACTAAATTTTGTCAAGATGGAGGAGAAAACTACAGAATTAATAAAAGAAAACCAATTTATATACGATACAAGCCATTTCAATTGTAAAAATACTTATCTGTATGACAAAAAGTTGATAGCTTGCCTTAACTCTAAATAAAAACTCGATTCACATGGAATAAGGGCTTAACATAAGCGAAATATGAGATTTTAATAAAATAAAAATCGTTATTTATTATTTTTATATTTTCCTCTTTCCTTCTCCTATCTTCCTCACATTAAAATAGAGAAACAAATATAGGAGCAAGAAGAAAATATAAAAATAATAAATAACGATTTTTATTTTATTAGAATCTCACATTTCGCTTATGTCGAGTTAGGCCATTATTCCATGTGAGTCGAGAGAAATGTCGCAGACAAGAGTCAAAAAATTACGTTCGTGTGTTTTACCTGTTAAACTTTTCAAATAAAAAAAAAATCATAGTAGAAACGGCAAGTGAAGAATATCCTGAAACATTTACAAGAGGATGTGTTACGCAGGTAAATATATATTCAATACACTATGAGAATTCATCTAACGTTATAAATCCAACAGGTTTCGAAAAAGCACCAACCAGCTTGTGTTTTGAGTGCATTGTAAAATTATCCACTCCCTTCAGGTCAAAATATATACGAAAAAAATCTGTCGAAGGTCAAATAATTTAAAAATCGTCATTGAAGTATTAAAATTGAGTAAAATTGAGTGAGACTCCGATCGATGAGGATGAAAGTTGTATGTATCATCTGATTGAAATCATCTAATTGAGATTGCATGCAAGTCAAAATACCAGTAAAATACAAGCAGTCGTACAATTTTTTAAGTGTGTTGACGTACCAAGCACAAAAAGTTTATTACCATAAACATATCAAAAAACTAAAAGTTTACTGAGAGTGGGAGAATGTTTCAGAAAAAAAAATTACTGGCGTACGTCCCCACACGCAGATAATCTGTATTTTTATGTGAATTGAACCTTTACCAACAAAACATCAAATATCGCAATGCCTATATAGGCCAGAAAAAGCTTAGGTTCCACGATAAACGATCACTGGCCAAATAACGCAGAGTTTCCCTGGGTGTGTACAATACGAAAAATATAAATTCGATATTTAATTTTTAAATTTTTTGTTTTTGTTTTTGTTCTTTATTAATAATAATAATAATTTAATTATTTTTATGAACCTGATTAATTATTTTGGCTGTTCAAAATATTAAATTAATTTTTTTTATCAGTTTTTCAGTTACTATTTCATTTTATCTATTTTTTGTTTTCTTTTTTTTTTTGTTTGGTAATCAATTTTTTTTGTCTATAATAATTGCAATTCATTTATAATTTGTAAACTATATATAATAATCATAATAAATAAATAAAATAATAATAAATAACAAATTATATTTAATATATTTTATGGTAATTTTATTTTTGATCCGTTTCTAATTTATAAATAATTAAGTTTTTCGTTTTTTAAAAATTAAATAACAAAATTTTAGTATTTTTATTTTTTTTTAAATTTTTTTTTTTTATTTATTTATTTCTTTTTATGTAATTGTAAATAATTTTATTTTATTTATAACATTTATCTATTTTCTTTTTTATGTATTTTAATTAATTTATTTATTTTATCTATATACATATTGTCTTTTTTTTTTGTTTATCTAGAAAAAATAAAAATAAAATAAAAAACAAAATAAATAAAAATGTAAATAAAATAAAATATAAATAAATAAATAAAATTAGTTGGAATTTTTTTGTTTGGTTTAATAAAAATTGTTTCTAAATTGTATTTTACTAATTAATTAATTAAATTTAATTAATATATTTATAGTTTATATTTTTATTTATATTTATATAGTAATAGTTTTTTTTTCATTTATGTTATAAGAAATATTTTTTTATTTGTTTTTATTTTTAGTAGTTATAGAATGTTAATGTTAATGTATTTCCGATTTATTATTTATTTATTTATATCCATTTTGTTTTGTAAAAAGCAGTATCTACAAGTTATTTTTGTAATTTTTAGTTATTTATTTATTTATTCTATTTATTTACCATTTATGAAATTTTACGTTTTTTTTAATTATTTTTGTTTTAGTTTGAATTAGAATTTTGCTTTATTTTTTCTTTCACTTTTTAATATTTTAAATAATAGGTTTAAAAAAAGGAAGCCGCCTTAAAATAAATTTAGTTACTATTTCCAATTTTTTTTTGTTTTTTTTTGTGTTTTGAGTTAATTCTAAATTTTTTTTTACAAAATATTATATTACAAATTTTGTTTTATAAATAAAAATTAGAAAATTGCTTAATTTTTTCTTATTTATTTAAAAAAATAAACAAAACAAAAAATAATCTTTTTAATTAAAAATAATAATATTTTGTTGTTGTTTTAAGATGGCAGTGCTTTAGCTATGTTTTTTATAAAATTATTATTTTTAATTTAATTAAAGGTATTAATTAGTTAAATTGAAGAAAATTTTATTTAAATTTAAAATTAAATTAGATGAATAGTGCGGATTTTGTGAAACTTTACCGATTAATTACATAATTAAAATAAGATTTTATTTAGAATGTAAAATTTTTTACACTTCCTACGTGCAATATTGTGGTTAGAATTCGTAAATAGACAACTTCAAACCATATATGTATTTCTTAAACAAATAGAAGTCTGAATGCCTAGGTAGCGCTAAATAAACTTCAGGTGGCATACGTGATGTTATCAAATCAAACTTTACGCAGAACTACAGGAAGGTAAACCGCCCCCACTGAACCAAAAATAGTAGTGCTTCGAACATCTAAAAAAGGTGGCACTACATGTGTATACCAAAAACAAAATCAAAATAAAATTATAAACTCGTACACAACATTTTGTTGTTTAGCAGCCTATAGACCATTTTGTTTTGACGCCAAAATTACAATTTGTTTTTTATGGTTATGGTTTGTTTTTGTTTGCCCTACAGCTGCAGCTTCAGTTCTTAATATTTTTGGAGGAAAACGCCTGGGAGAAAATATTGCTATTAACTATTTAAAGTGATGTGTTGGTACACAAAATGTTTGTTTACCAACAGAATGTACGTGACATTTGAAAAATTGTGTTGCTTTTTTCTTGTTATTTGTTTGCATTATAAATGCTGGCCGAAATTTGGGATGATATTTATTAATGATAGTAGTGATATCTAGGTTTAGATAGTAGTACTGGAATGCAGTTTTGTACAATACTCTGGTCAACAGAGAGTAGGCCACTCCAGAGAGTGTAAGTAAATTCGAAGAATTAAATTAACTGTTGGCATTTTCAAGAATATTCCAAAATTTTGTAAAAATTAATAAAGTGTTGTTGTAAATTGCCAAATTGTACACTATCTTCACAATCCAATGACACTTTCGTTACAATATCTTAAAATTATCTTTGATTGAAACTGCCTTCATCCCAGGTAACTTCTATGGGACTAGTTTTAAGTTTTCGCCGCTAAACCAATGCTCTTTATGTCACTTTATAAGAATTAAAAATATTATTTAAAAAAATTATTGAACCGTTATTAATAATCAGCGTCGTTTGAAAGTACCTCACTCTGTAGGCGGTAATTGATTTGAAAAATTTGATATTTTTTTTAAATAAAATCGAAATAGTAGATAACAACCTTAGATAGTTAGAAATTGGTCGTTTAGGAAGGACCCTGGAGTCCTACTATTGAACACTTGGAAATATTAAATTGATTTCGGTAAGTTTTCAAAAGTTGCTCAATATTATTTGGACTATTTTAACAAAGCCAATTAAAAGAGTTAAAGTTATAACAGGAATAGAAATACCAACATCCTTAATCGTATCCAAGAGCCAAAGAAATTAATTTCGTTCAGAAATACTAAACTGAATCGTGCTTGTGACCGTGGAGTTGTATTTCTTGTACATTCTAATTTTTTGAGCATTTGTAATTTTTAAGATAAATTAAACCAAATCCGAAGCTCAACTTATGGTATTATGTATTTTGTTCGGCTAGAAATGAAAAGTTAAATTTTCAAATGCCAGGTATTTTACAAAATATTATGCAGAGTAGCACACAATTAATCGAAAATCAATTGACCGAAAATAATATCAACGAAAACGGCAATTCATCAAAAATGATAATTAATCGAAAATACGTCAAATGTATCTCTTTTCAGAGAATATTTCTATAAAATTAAAAGGAAATTAAATTAAAAGCCGTTCGAGTGTGAAAAAGAGTCAAGATTTCGATGAGAGGTTCCTCGTTTGTACACTGATTCCAATTTTGTTTCGACCCTGCTTGATTGTGGTAAACGCTGGTTTGTATGATAAAAAGAGAACTTGAATATGCATGAAAGGATGTTATCATGAAAATTGGCAATTAGAATGGAACTCGAGTTCATAGATGAAAATGGGATTTCAAATATTGTTCTGGATATTTGGTAATTCAAAAGGAAGTATATTGTTTTTAAGCCATTCCGATAAAACTAGGTAGGTTTATAAAGGGCGACCTTTTGAAAAGGCAGAGATATAAGAAAAAATTCTCAGTTAAAAAATTGTCTCTAAGTTTTAATGCGGTGTCGTTGTTACGACAGATGAAACTTAATAAAATCAATTTTTTTGACCTTGCACTTGCAGTACCAACATTAAAAATTTGCTTAATAAACAGGATTGGAACAATGATGTTTTGACAGCCACATTAACAGAGCCAATTATGAGAATGCCATATCAGGGATGCTTGAAAAGGAGCCACTGCTCCATAATTAACTAATGCTTAACATCGAGCATTATATTGGAGAAATATTATTCAGTCTATTTGTTGACTTCCAATAGGCTTACAACAGTCTATAGAGGAACACATTGTAGATCTTATGTCCTATTTACGCACCGCGTCAAAGCTGTGCAAACTAATGATGAGCGATTCAAATTGCAAGATGAAAATCGAAGGCAAACTCTTGCAAGCCTTTGAAGTAACATCAGGAGTACGGCAAGGTGATCCTACCGCCAAAATACTTTTTAACTTATATCCTATAAGCCCAGCTGTCTATATTTTAAATCGTCAGTTGTTAGTATCGCTGTTGACATATGTATTTTGGGCCACAACATCGTTTCCCTAAAAGAAGTCCTCCTGAGTCAATAGAACCAAAAATATATTTACCGCAAGAAGGCAAATAAACGAAGTTTTTGTTTTGTGAGGCATGCAGACTGCAGTGAAAGGTGCGTGAAGTTTTAACAGTAAGAGATATGCAGAAACTTACTATATTTGCACGTGAAATAAATCGTATGATGATCGGGCCAATAAAACAAAGTGGCGAACTAATCATGAGATACGAAATTATCGCGAAAAAAGCGATATAACGGGATTTATAAAATCATCTAGACTGGGTCTTC
The DNA here is from genome assembly GCA_947310385.1 of Nephrotoma appendiculata. Taxonomy (NCBI): domain Eukaryota; kingdom Metazoa; phylum Arthropoda; class Insecta; order Diptera; family Tipulidae; genus Nephrotoma; species Nephrotoma appendiculata. Next base: position 73,216,692 of record OX371224.1, read on the forward strand.
GTGGAAGGGTGATGTGGGAAGGCATCTGTACACACTCGGTCATTGTATCTGGCGCCCTCTTGTTAAATTTAATGAAAATTAAATTCACATGAGTTCCGGATGTGATATTCAGTTTGTATGATAAAAATTATATTCTAATATGAAGGCGGATTCAGTGTTGCTTTGGTTCGTTCCTTCCTTCCGTCTGACTTTTTTTTTAAATCAATCCAAGTTGCTGAAAAATTTCACAAGAAAAAAAAACGTCCTTTTTAACAAATGAAATTGGTTTAAAACAAATTTCAGAAGGAAGCAAGGAACGAAAGAACGCAACACTGAATTCGCCTGGACTTACAGACGTGATTTATGAAAATGGACAATTTAAATAGATTTTACCCATTTCTCTTGATTGAGCTCGTTTTTAAGATGAAAATGGAATTTCTTGTGATTACTGGATGTGGTTTTAGAAAATTAGCAATTTAAATGCAGTTAATCCAGTAATTCTTAAACCGATTACTATAGGGAATTTAGTTTGACAATAAAAGTGGATTTCAATATCTCCTCAATTTAGTTATTGTCTAGAATCACAATCTATTTGCTATGCACCGTTTGTACAGGAAGGTGCTTAATCGTTTATTTTAAATACTGCGGAATAGTAATTCCCCGCCATTTTCGGCCAAGTCTCACAATAACCGCCCGCCTCCGACTAAAACTTAAATTTGTAAAACATTAAACATAAATTAATTATAAATTAAATATTTTTGTTTTGTTTTTGGTTTGATTTTTGTTTGTTTGTTTATCATTTGTTTATATAAATCTAATTAAAAAAGCACTTTAAGAATTAAATAATTATCTATACTTCACGCACACGTCATCGTTTCAGCAAACTAAAATGCAAAATTTTTAAATTTTTTTGTTTATTAATTTTTTGATATAAATTTATTAGTTTACGGCCATTTTTATGCCGTGTATTCTATTTATAGAGATTTTAAAAATATTTTTCATTTATTTTTTTATAAAATAACAAATTTTTAAATTATAAATTACAATTATATTATAAATATATAATTTAAAAATTAATTACTATACACCTAAAATATTTTTATTTATTTATTTCATTTAGTTTTTACCATAAGTTGATTTTTTTTTAATATTACATTTAAAAAAAAAAAATTAATTAAAAAAATTAAAAATAGATTGATTTTGTTTCTTATTTTTAAATTTCTTTTTGGGACGATTTGAATTTTTTTTTTTAATTATAATTAATAATAATAAAAATAATTTTGTTTTTTTTTTTGTTATTTTTATATTTTTTACGATTTTTTTAGTTTTTTAATAAAATATTTTTATTTAGTTTTTTTTTTTAATAATAATCATATTTTTAATAACTGAATATAAATCTACACCCTGTACTTTTTATATTTTATATTTTTATTTTTTTTATTTTATAAAAAAAATTATAATTTCAAAATAAAATGAAAAATATTTTTAAGATTTATGTTTCTTATTTGTTGCTGCTGACTTTTTTTTGGTAGGGATTAGAAATTATAAAAACAAAAAAAATATAACCCGGTACCCACAGAACCTGTAGCTGCGAAGGCTTACAATTTGTTGGCTACGCAGACAGTTTAGAAGACTAAACATTTGAAAATTATTGTAGATCCAATTTCCTATTAATTTAGAAAAGTTAGGTTGAATTTCCCGCCTTTTGCTTTCTTAGTTTATAGAAATTTACAACTCTATAGAAATATTTTGTTTCGCTCTTTATTAAAGAAACTAACTAGCTAACTGCCTCATTAAAAAACCCACATAATTAAGCAATTTACAAGTTAGATCACTCGATACCATGAATTCAAAGGAATAAAATTATTTTCGGGTGCATCATTTAGGTGAGGCAAACTCGAGCGAAGACCTTTTGCTCGCCACATTATTGCCACGATTGAACTAAAATTCTTGCTTAATAAAGCTCTACTTCGCACTGAATTTAGCAAAGAACTGCGAGATAGAAATAGACGAAAATACTGAGAAAGCAAAAAAGAGAAAACAAAATTGATATTGCAACCCGAGAAACAAACCGAAACAAATCGACATCTACAAGACGAATGACGTTAACTTTCATCTTTTTAGGACATTGGAAATTCATGAATATCAATTTTTGTAATTATTAGTAGTTTGTTCGTAAAATCACATTACTCATTAAGCTACTGGGAGTCAATTCGCGTTCCGTGAAATAATGAAAATGAAAAGTTTTTTCATTAGCAATCGAGTAGGTTTGCACTCCCCATAAGAAATTTTGATTTCACACAGTAAAATTTAAAATTTACGTGCGAATAATTCATGCTACTAGATTGCCAATGAAAAAAACTTTTCATTTTCATTATTTCGCGGAACGCAAATTGACTCGCTGGTCTTATACTACAGACACATTACTACTACCTACGAAACTAGGCGTTGGCAAAAATGTCATGATTGACATTTACCCCCAATTCTGACGATAAGACTACTAAAAACAATTTAGCCAAAACTTTATTGTAGACTTTTTTTTTAAGACTAAAGTATTCTAAAGTATAAACTCTCCAAACACTTTTGTAGAGCTGCCAAACCAAATTTACACCATATTGTTTCAAATTTATGAACGAAAAGCGACAGTTCAATTCGAAATACATATAATTATTGTTTCTGTATAAATGTCAAAATTATGACTCCTAAAGCCGAATTTATTTGACTATGTGGCAAAATTTTCTGCAGAAAAATTTGCTGTAGTTTGAAATGAAATTAGGAATTTATTTTTGTTAAGGTGCCTGCCTTCAGCAAATTTAACTACAGAATAAATAATTTTTATTCCGAAGGGGCAATTAGTTTTACAAAATGCAATGTAGGGGAAATTTGTTTACAAAAATATAACCAATTTAGCTAATTTGATTGGTTGTTTTTGCTCTATCTCTCTCTTTGATTTTTATTCTCCAGCAAATTTTTCTGCAGAAAATTTTGCTACAGAGTCAAATAAATTCGGCTTAAGACCACCTATTTCGCTGATATTAACGAAGACAATTTTTTAAGACTACTGACAGCGGTGGGATTTTGTACGCTATTCTCACGAAATTCTCATGAGAATTTGTATTCGGTTACCATACAAATTCTCATGAGAATTTCGTGAGAATAGCGTACAAAATCCCAGGCCAGATAAGACTAAGTGCAGAATAAGAATTGAAAGTTTATAGTGTTCGCTAAGACAAAAGTTTTTGCTAAGACTGAAAATACGTCTGTACCTTTACGTTAGAATCGGGGGTTAATCGACTTTTAAATTGACATAAATGACTTTTATATTGACAGAACAGAAAAAAATTTGCTCCCGCCAACTAAATATCAATAACAAACAGAAAACTCAAAGGAAACTAGATTTTTTTGGTAAACATTAGTGTCAGTGCTGACATGTTTTACCATCACATTTTCGATACTTTATCGAAGATTACGTCTCGCTTTCCTAAACTAAAATGAACAACTGTTTCATTTTAAAAGTATTGCGTTTCTATTGCTATCACAACCTACTAGTACAATTGCGAACAAATTGTCTTTCTCTAATTTCGTTCAAATATCGAAAACAAAATATTTCGTGAAAGTAGAGTAGAAGATAGCAGTAGAATACCACAATTTTTCAATCTAGCAACCTCGTAAATGATATAAAATGTGAAATAGTGTCACATTTTATTCTAAAGAAGCGAGACGTAATCTTCGATAAAGTATCGAAAATGTGATGGTAAAACATGTCAGCACAGGAATCTCCATTTTTGATGCAGTCGACGTTGTGAGCACTAAAATGCATCGAAATGAGAAAAAATATCTCATTTCGAAATTGAGTTCAAATTTAGTTTGAAACTATATGGTTAAACATGACACACTAGTACGAAATCATGATTTCCAGTTAATCATAATTACGAAACTAACAGGGTGTCTATGATATTAAACTGTTTGTTTCAAAAAAGACAATTTTCATATTTGCCTTTGTATCTGACATTTGCTGGAATTTATTATAACTAAGTAAAAAATTAATGAACAAGTTCATAAAAAATTAGTTTTAAGTTATAATAATCTTTTGGTTTGACAAAAACTTTTCTTATACGAATCAAGGTTCGATAAAGAATTAACTTATTGAACTGACAAATTTATAAAACAAGCGCTACATCAGTAAAAAGAAATCTTCACAACTGTCAAGTATGAACTGTCAATATTGATATTCGCCCAAATGGCGACAAAACAAATTATAAATCTTTCGGTTCAACATCCTGTATTATCAACAAACAGAGTTTCAGTTTTGTTAGATTGACACATACCAAATCCATACCATCAGATAAGATCACTAATAAAGATGAGACCAGATAAAGTCACCAATAAAGATGAGTTCCAGCACTTCTATTTTATTAGAGGCATAATCAACACCATCAATTAGGTGTTGGAAGCGATCAATCGGACTTTAACGCCGACTTTGAACTACAAAATCGGAAGTGAAATATTCACAACTATTAAATCTGCTGTCTGAATTAGTACGGAAAAACAATGAAAGAAGGATTTTGAAAACACTTCACGGTTTTTTGTACATAGTTTCCTTACATTTTCATAGCAACTAGACAAATTAAGTTTTTTGGTGCTGTAGTTTACATCTTGTTAAAACAGCCTTGATTTTTACAAAAAAAAAATCCTAAATAAAAATTAAATTGGCTGAACAGTAAGAGACGTTAGAAGATCAAAGATTGTGTCGAGTACTGAAATTTTAAATGACGTCACGATTTTATCCGTCCATTTCATTGAAACGTCAAACCTGGCATTTCAAAACCAATGTTCGTCGATGTTGCAAACCCCATCTTCTTAATTCATCTTTGTAATAGTGTTGTTTGTGGCCTTTGGAACTTGACCACTTCTAGGTTTCCAATCACACAACTTGTTGATTACAGTGATAACAGAATAATTAAGTGGATGGAAATGGACAATTTTTCCATCTAAAACAGCAGCTGTTATAGATGGAAATGTGACCTCCTTCAAAGAAACTCCTAAGAATATTAGCAATACTCATACTCCGTAGAGTTCATCTTTGGATTATTTATAAAATATCGAAAGGTGCTGCTGAATATATTCAGCAGAACATGGTACATTCGTCTTTTAAATTCCTTAAATTTAAAATTAATTTTGACAATTTAGGTAGGACTATGCACATCTTACCACGCCGAGTTTTCGTTACCAGTTCCAGACGAAACGCTTTCATAAACTGAATTTTTGAAATTGGTCATTTTCATGGCCATGCACACAGTTTGACAATTTTATCTGTTAAAGTACAGCGACAAAGGTTAAAACCAGCGTTTTTATTTCATTTTAAAATTGACTTAAAGTCTGTATTCTGTAATGAAAATGGAATAAAAAAAAACTGACTTTATTAATGCATATCATAAGTCGATTTGAAAATGATTTAAGAAGTCTGTTTATAAATGAAATAAAATGTGTATTTAAAATCGGAATAAAACGTAAAAATGTACTACAGAGTAAAAGCCCGATTATCCGGTATTCAATTAACCGGAACACTCAGTTAACCGGAAATTTAATTTTTAGGAAATTTTTTTTGCTTTTCTCTCTTTTTTTCTCTTTCATATGCATTTTCCAATTCATATTGAAATTTGTAATTGTTTGTTGCACATTTTCATTAATGAAAGCATTAGTTGAACATTTTGAATGGCTTTAATTTTCATATTGGATTGTCGGCGTTTTGTGTGTTAGTAGGCATATGTCATCGGCGTAATCCGGATCATTGAGTTTCTCGATTAATCACCACAGAATGCAGTCGGGGGACACGGATATCTTGTATGAGTTTGATTAATTTCTTTGCGATGCCCATTTCACAAAGTGCTTTCCATATTGCGTTCCTGTGTATTATGTCTAACGCAAATCGTTCACGAAGAGTAAGTATAGTGGAAAATTCCATTCGCTAGGCAGTGCAATGATGATACGTGCTGTGTTGATATGACCAGCGCAACTTTGTCCTGGTCTGAAGCCAGATTGTTATTTTCTTAAAGTCGAGTTGATTGTTGATGAAATTCTATTCATACAACGCCAATTTTTGCATTCTTCTTCTTTCAGGTCACCTTTCTTGGGAATCGTTATAATCAAGCCTTCTTTTTATTTTCATAGTGTCCGGAATTCCATACTTCTTTTATTAGTGGTGTTAAAGCTCTTGCAGTTGTAGATATTTCTCCTTTGAATATTTCGGCTGGGATATTGTTCGTTCATTTTAGCAACGACATCACTAAGTTCTCATTCCGTTGGCGAATGGGTGTTGATAGTTTCGTTATTAGTACCACTTGTTAATTTGAAGATTTGAATATTGTTGGTGATATTCTCTCCGAAATATTCCCTACATCTCGGCAATTGTGCTTCAGCTGTTATTAAGATTTGACCAGATGCATCCCTTATTGGTGGTATATTGATGAATTTTCCAGTTGCCCGTTTTATGCGATGATGTAGTGCGTGCATGTTCGGGATTGCTCTGCAGGATTTTCTAGATTTCCTGTGCCGTATCTTCGAATTAACGTTTCCGCCCGAGTTTTTGGTATCCTTCAAGTTTCTTCCAAATATTATCACTAATTTAGAGTTTGCGTCTATATTTTCTTGGTACGCGAGTGTGTTGGCAGCTGCTACGTGAGAAGTTTTTTGTTGATCATTATGTGATCTATTTTGTTCCTTGTTCTGCCATCAGGTGATGTCCATGTGTATTTGTATATATTTTTGTGTGGAAATCTATATCCTACAATGAATAGCAGGTTTGTGACACAGAGGACGATCTCCATTATTATAATACAGAGTATATGCTGGTTTACCCAGGATGGTTGTCAGGGCGGTGCATATCTATTCCAATGTTTGCATTGAAATCTCCTTGTATTATACTGACATCATTTTTGTGGACCTTGCTTGCTTACGGTTTATTTTTATTTATTTAGCTACAATTCAATATCCTAATCAGTGATGTCTCTTTTGTGCCATTTTTGCTTTAGCTGTTATTAATGTGTCATCTCGTACAGAGATCAGATAAGTTTTTTCGCTTGTATTTACTTTTCACCATTGGTACTGAGGCCGAGAATTTTAAATTTGTAACGTTTCATTTCTTTCTCTAGTTGTGCTAGCCAATAATCGACTACATAGTACTGGCCTACTAAAATTGTATAAAAATGGATTTTAATAATTTTTTTAAAGAAAATAAGGCATAATAATTACCGCTTTTATGATTCCCACCTTGCCGAAAAATATTACGAAAGTGGGAGGTGAGAACCTTAATTGGGGTAAATCTCTAGTCACGAACTAAATTTACCATCGACAGTGAATATACAATAAATTATTATCAGATTATTGTCAAATCCGTTTTGTATTCGGAACTGGGATCCTTCCTATGCATTACCACTTTCATTTTACTATCGACCACCATGTGGCCCAAAAATTCTACATACAAATAAAATTTTAATTTGACAGTGCCAAAGCAGATATCGGATCAGCTTTCATTTCGACTTTAAACCTATTTCGATTTACTAGAGAAAATGACTCTCGTTGGGTTGATAAAACGAGTTCCACCTATAAATTATTGGCTCAAGCTAAACTCAACTTAAGAAAAGATGTAATCTAAATCGACTTGAGCCATGTGGCAAAGTTACAGCTGAATAATGTTTTGGAGCTAAATAAAGCACTGAATATATAGTTATATATGCCTTTGTCTCGTTCTAAATTAACAAACAATATGGCGACATTGAAAAAATATAATTTTAAATTCTTCTAATATTAAAAATTAAATCAAGATGCAGATCCCCACCAGTTTTTAAAAAAAAAATTTACTAACATAAGCAACCCCTTAAATAATTTCGTTGTACATAATTAAATTAAGAAAAAAAAAAATAAACATAAAAATTATAATTAGGATTTTGTTGGAACTTGGAAATGGATTTGTAATCTACATTTTTTTATTTAATTGGCAATATTTCATTTTAATTATTATTTTTGGTTTTAAAAATATTATAATTTAAAGCTTTTTTTTATATATGTATGGATTTTATAAGTGTTCGAATTGTTTGGTGTTTGTTACTTAAATAAATTGAGAAGAATGTTTTACAAAAAAATTATAAATCCATATATACATAATTAAATAATTACAATTATGTATTATATTTTTTATATACCAAGTTAATTAATTAATATAATTAAAAATTTGCATTTTCGTTTACGAACCCACCAATATAATTTTTCTTTTGGTTTTTGATTTCATAATAATATCATTAATAAATTTTTTATACAAATAAATTAAAATTAAATTAATTTTTTTGTTTTATAATAATTATAATTATAATAAACGGACGAGACGTCGATCAAATTTTTTTGTTAATTTTTTTAATCTATATTTAATAATAATAGGTATAAATTTTTTTTTGTTGGCTGGAATTTAGTTTTATTTTTTTTTAATTACTGATTTTTTATTTTTTATTAAATTAAATTAAATTATTTTTTTTTACCAATTATGTAATTTCTACATGTAATTGGTTAGTCTGAATTTCTAATTAAATTTATTAGCGTTCTATATTAATTTTAATATTTACAATTTTATATTTACCAATTTATTATTAATTAATAATAATTAATTACAAATAGTTTTTTGTGTTTCTTTTTAATTTTTTTTTATTTATTTGTTTGTTAAAAATTGTGTTTTTCTTTGTGTATAAAGGACGCCGTAGTTGTTACATAATTGTTTTCCTAGATATTGAAATAAAATAAAATAATGATTTACATGGGGTTTAGTTTCAGATGTACACGTTGTCATGATGTGGGGCGAAGCGTACATTTTAGACGTGTGGCTGACAATTGAACTAAAATGTTTTTATGTATGGTATTGGGACGGAGGTTTCAATGAAGAAGCGTGAAATGAATGTAAGTTATATTTGAGGGGAATTAAATTTATTTTATATTACGCAGCAGCACACAGCATAAAAAACAATCCTTTATATTAGTGGCTTAATCTCGTCGGATTCCTGCTGTTCTATTACTCCTCCTCAAGATGAGAATTACTTGAAAAATATTTTGAATGTTAAAAAGCACGAAAAAAACTTGTTCGTGATCAAAATTTAGAAGAGTTTGCTGTAATTTACCTGAAGGTAACACTAAAACCTGAAGGTAACACTAAAACAACAAGGATCACAAACAATTTGCCAGATTACACAAAATTCCGAAAAACAAATTTCAAAAATTCTGTTCCAATGTGCCAAAGAAATAGTAAATCACAAATCAGTGAAATTAACAAGTCTCTTTAAAATTACGTGTGGTCTTTAATTTTCCCTATTAATTAAGCTGCTTACATTTTTTATCATTGCTTACCTACATGCACATCGTGCAGGGGTTTATTTATTTGCACTTACCGTTTACAAAGCTTATAATAGAACCTATACCTCTTGCAAAAATTGATGTAATTGTGGGTTTGAGATAATTAGTGCGCCGATATTGATTAAAAACTATCTTAACAATGGTCAGCCCCTTCGGCATAACTAAAGGTGACTGACTCATCAAATACTTTGAATGCTAAGAGGATCCATAAGGTTTGTTTATTGTAAGAGATTATCACCAACGGTACTGGTTGCTATTCCAACGGTAGGTCCGGATACGTAATCCACTTATGAATAGAGTTTAATTTCAATTTTTTGGCCTATTCAATTGGTGAATTAACGGTTAAAGTCGGTATCCAGCTCGCGCTAAGATAAATTGTACATAGGTACAATTTGGACGTAAAACTTAGCTAGCGAAATAACAAAAAAATATTAAGCTCACGATTTCGCAGATGCGGTACCCAGCTGACGTGAAAAGTTTGTAGTCATCTCATCCACATATAGACTGCGCTAGTGACAACTCTACGCACGTTTTCGCAGCAATTTATCTGCCTAGAACTATAAAATTTAGAAAAATGTTGACATCAAAACGTGAAAATTTATTTTTTTTAAATGGGCGAACAAAATAATTTTCTAGACTATATGAAAATAGTTTCGAACTACAATATATTTTCGTTTGTTGTAAGACAAATAAAACAAACGTCAAAATTTATCTCTACATACACGTTTTAGCTTACTAATTTATCTGTAAGTTAGTGGAAACTTGTGGAGACCCCGTTAAAATGTGTCTAAGCGCGAGCTGATACTTAGCTTTATTCATAAATAATTTAATATTAACTAACAAATGTGAATGAGATAACTACAAACTTTTCACGTCACCTGCGTACCGCATCTGCGAAATCGTGAGCTTAATATTTTTTTGTTATTTCGCTAACTAAATTTTACATCAAATTTGTATGTCAAATTTATCTTAGCGCGCGCTGGATACCGATCTTAAGTTAATAATAAGTTAATAATATAAGGATAAACCCTTATAGTTAATTCACGAATACTCAGTTTATAGACTTCAACCGAATAGGCCTTTTATAACGTTGCAACCAGTTTGCAGTACAAAAAATATACAGTGCTACACTTATTTTGGTGACCCAGTATAGGAACCCATAATTCTTATTCGGAAAGAGTAAAAGGCTGAATTTCGTAAAATTAAAAATTTCAGAGTCACAAATCAGCAAATTTCGATGTATTGAAGATTTCTTTACCGCTTTTTTAAGTGTCTTCGGAAAATCGTATTCTGAAAAGTATAAGTAAAAACTGTCAATAAATATAAATGCAGTGTGCCTTAGGCCGTTTTTCTGTCTCAATTTTCGACTAACTAAATTGATGGTTACTTCAAACCAGTTATCGATAGATGTGTGTAATGTTCACAAACCAAAATGTGCCTGATATTAAGTTCTAAAATGCAAATCGCGTTCATATTTATCAATCTTCGTTTAAAAGTATATTATAAATGGATATGGACGTCTGCTTTAAACTAACGGATATGGACGTCTGGTATGAACTAAGTCGGAAATTTAAATCATAAAGTTTGAGATAGCAACACAATATACATGACACCACGATTTCATACTAATCGCCATTTGTATTCGCCTTTTAATGCAAAGCGTGTGACATCCAGCTACTTGTTTTTGTGCTAAGCCAAAAACGTTTTTCGTGGCTTACCAAACTTCTAAACCTCGTGGTTAAATGCACTATAATATACTACAAAGTAAATTGGGCTACATTTCCTTAAAAAATTTGCACGCCAACATCTCACGATAAGCAAATTCGCGTACCAAAATTAAAGGAGTCAATAGGGCGAAATAACGTTCGAATAGGGTGCTCGTGTCCTGAATATTTTATATTAAACTACATATTTCAAATTTATTGACTTATTTGCCGCCATCCTAAATAACTTTGTGAAAGCGTTTCAATCGACACAAATAAGTCATTTGTGACGTAATAACTAAACCACAAAACAATTGTTATATGAAAATTTTATTTTTGACATATTGACCAATGCTACTGGATTTAAAAATAATTTAAATATAAAAACTATTTGTACCCATGTTTGCAATTTTTTCACTGTGTGGAAAAAGAGTTTTAATTCCATACTACATTCCGCACTACAAAATATCAAAGACCCCAAATTATCAATTTTGATCAAAAATTATTTTCGTTCTCTTTCTGTTTCACGTTTTTGTTTTTATTATTATAACTTTCTTATTTTGTATCTCAGGATAAGTTCTTTTCTAATTAATTACTTATTTGGAACTTATTGTCTTATTTGTCGCCATCTTAAATAAGCCGTTGCAATTCATCTACTTACTTATTTTGACAGCTTTATTAATGAAAGTATAAACAAGTTCTAGCTAGCCCAACATTTTTATTAAAAATGGACAAAAAAAAACAATTCCTACTTCATAAATAAAAGTAAAAAGTTATATCAATAGTAATAATAAAATCTAAAATTAATCAAAGGTGATGAATATGTCATTCAATTTTAAAAAAATTGCCACGTAAGAAAAAATATTTCTTGACATGTTAGTCGTTGTCACTAGATTTGAAAATAAAACCTGCATGTTTTACATTTAGTCAAGACACAATTTTGGAGACATTTCTGTGTGGACGTACTTATTCAAATAAGTCACCTCGCGAGTATAAGTACCACCATCGAGCAATAAATATATAAGAGAAATCAACTAGTGCAAATTTTATAAGCCTATTTTTCCGAGGTTAATCTTATTTTATAGTTTTAATATATTTATATACACAGATCTAATTTTTTTTTAAATTACCCTCGGAATGTCTACATATCTCCTCTTATGTATATTTCGCTCTATGATGTAATACATGCAGTTTTTATTTTCAATTCTAGTGACAACGACAAATATATCAAAAAAAAATGTCTTCCATATAATAGAAATTGCGTTTAGTTTTTGCAATTACGTCACAAATAACTCAGTACAATGGATTGGAATGACTTGACCGACCTATTCAAGATGGCGTCAAATAAGTCAATAAGTGTGTAATAAGTCGTTGTTTGGAAAACACACTTAGTGTTTTTATTGTAAAGTTTTTAACTATGATAGTAAATTTTTATAAATTATAGTGTAAAATAAATGATCGCGATCGTCAAAGTTGAACTAGAAAAGTAATAAAAATCTATATTACAATGGCGTCGCCGTTTACATTTTTATGTAAATATATTTACGATGACTTACATTGTTGATACAATTTCTTGTTTTGTTTTTTTAGGATGCTCAATATTCTAGAGTTGAAGGAAATCGGCTTTATATGTAAAAATGTATCAAAGAAAATCGAGTTTCCAGCAAAACTTTACGTTCTCTCCAATTTGATTATGTTTTTGTCTTTTAGCCGAGATTCGCACCGACACTGGAATTTATGTGACACTTTTATTTAGCGAGTAGTATGGATTTCCGTGTACTTTACTTGGTTCTTTCTATAGAAAGAGTGTGGTTTTCACAACCGAATTTAAACAGAATTCCGTCGACATAAAATATTGGGTCATACATTTAGTCAAGACACAATTATCGAAACTTTTCTGTGTAGACTTATTGAAACTTTCTTCTCTCAAGGTAACTTTTTCGAATAAGTTAGTGTTGACAAATAAGTCAGTATTGGCAGTTGCTGGTGGTACATTAGTCTGAAGAGAGGTGCAGCAGCACTAATCTGGAATGTAAGCCAATAACATATTATGAAAGTTTATCACTCAAAAGCTTTCTCTAGTTTAAACTGGCCATTTTTCCTTGTTAGCAGCAATCCAGCAAAAAAATTTCGTCTAATTGTTATTTCGCCAGTTTTTATTAATTTTTAATCAGAACTGTTCCTTCAGAGGGTAATATTTTACTATAAAGCCGAAAAAATTAATTGTTTAAGGACTGTCGACGTCGCGGCGTTACGTAAACAAGCAACTATATACCTTTCGAAACATCTGAGAATTATTTGTTCCTGATTTATCTTGTTTTGGTGCAGAGTTTAGTTTTCGTTAATTTATTTTTAACTCGACGAAATTAATGGGATTAAGTAGAGTTAAAATTCAAAATGGCAGCAATTAAGAAATGTCCTAATGTGAAAGAAATATGTATTATAAATTATAAACTACAAATATGTATATTTAAAACCTAAAAAAAATTAAAATAATTGTCAAGGCATATAGATATAGATAAAGGATTATTACGCACGAATAAAATTAAATTTATATTAAATTAAAAATTTTTACGAAATTAATTTTTTTGACGTTCCAGCCAGTCTCGCCATAAAATTTATAGTGATTGTCAGAATCAAATCAAATAATTTTCGTAACCTGCTCATTTTTTACTTTTAGATATCATGATCTTTAATTTTTTTTAAGTTTAGACGCCAAATTTCGCCTTCTTTTAAGTGATACTTAAAGAAGCTTCGTTAAATTTTTTTAATTTAAATTAATTTTTCTGTGGTAGAAACCACACAGAAATGATTTTTTTAAATTTTGGTATGGTCACCACTTAACCACAGAAGATAGAATACAAACAGAAGGGACATAACCCGATTTTTCTATGGAAAAATTTCGACCGTTTTTTTTATCCTTGATTTGTATGGAAAAGGGTAGAATATAGTAGTGAAAAAAATTGTGCACTGAACTTTTTTACATTCAATAAGGGTAGAGTCAAATTTCTTTTTGGTCCATTTAGTAGCGTATATACTTTATAATATATGACTTAACTCAAGCCACTTTCAACTCTGCATGGAAACATAAGATAATGGTAATTTACGCATTCCGTTTTAGAGCCAAACCGTTCCTAACATTTTACAGTTAAAAACCATCGTACAAAAATGTTTACCAGTTACAAGACATTAAACAAAAACATTTACAATGTTTGATTCATTCGTTAGATTTATAACTAAATTACAGATAATTGCTAAATTTTGCTGAATATATAGCAAAACGGAAAAGAAAAAGAATGTGATGTATTTTACTTTATCAAAATTGATAACCAATCTTAATACTAATAAACGATTTCCAAATTAAATAATTTCACAGACTTGTTCAGAGATGTCATGTACATCGCTGAAAATTTGAATATCGTAAATCAAGCTCGTGCTGCTGCGGTTATTAAACATTTCATTTTAAATACCATTCAATGGAGTAGGATTTTCAAGCAAGAAAGGCGGCATACCGAATAAATATAAATATTATTGTTTACAAATTTTTTAAATTTCCATAAAATTTTATATTTTGTTGTTGTTTATAATTATTTTTATATATAATATCTAATTTGGCAGTAATGTCACTGTTAGCGTTTATCAAATTTTATGGAAAAACAAAAAAATGGCGATCATTTTCCAATTCAACAGTACGGGGAAGAAATTGAAACACTGTTGAGTGGAAAATTATTTGCCGTTATGGATAAAAGTCAATTCCGGTTTAGAAAAAAAATTGCCATAATTTCCGAATTATTCATACATTATTATAAAATATATGTATATTTGTTTTTACAATAAAATTTATAAAAAACTATATTTTGTTTATAAAATTAAATAAAAATATGCAAATTATGGAAATATCTATATATTTTTTAATATTAATATTAAAAATACGCTTACAATTAGACAATTTGCTATAAAATATACATTATACACTTATGATATTTTATTTTTGTTTAGATTTAGTTTTTTTTATAGTAGTTTTAGTAGTAAAAAAGCTAAAATTATATAATACATAATATCTCTAAACGGAATTAAATATAGGAAAGCTCGTTAAATAAAAACACGGAAATTATGGCAAACGTGTAATAAGTGAAACGTTCAATTCACAAAATAAAATCTGCGCTGGAATCACAAAAATAACACTCGCGTTTTTGTCCAATTTTGTAATATTTTATAATATTGTGTTAAGATAGTTTTTATCGTGTCTATAAATTATGAGATGTCGCGTGACTTTATAGTTTTATGTGTACGTGATAAAGATTTTATTCTCCCCTCTTGGGAGATTTGTGTTATGTACTTTTTTTTTATATGTGCGTGTCTTCCACGTATCTCAATATAAAAAATTGGTTTGGTTTTAAAAATCATGTGTACAAATTTGCTGCTACTTGGTGATGTGTTGTTAAATGAGGGACTTTGATATGGGAAAAATTGGAATTCAATGGAAGTTGGAAAACGGACTCCAATAGTAAAAGTCCAATTAAATTGTTTCTTTAAAACAAAATTGACAAATAAAGATACTATTTGCAAAAGGACTATTTCAACAAGAATGGTGACCCCTACAGTTCAAATCCTGTTACTTGTAGTAAGTGTTCTTAGTGAAAAGATGCTTGTAAACCAATTTAAAAATTATAATTTAATATAATCGACAAAAGGATAAACAATCTGTTTGAATCAAGGTTATTTTTACGAAGAATAGTGACCCCAACATTAAATTCATCGTTAATTAAATTTATTCAGGGATTAAGTTTAAAAAACCTCTGTTAAAAGTTCTCCCACAAATTTTTCGAATAATCAACTACTCGATCTGTTTTGCTCGAGTGGTCGAGAGTTAGAAAATTATATCAATACTTGATTTGAGAATAAAATAAAATAATTCACATTAAACATTTTAGGGTTTCTTAAATTTTAGTTGAGAAGTCATAGAAGTGATATTTGTAAATAAAACATCATGTCGACAAATTATTCTAGTTTTTACAATTCTCGATACTAGAATGATCTATACTTACCCTCCCAAACGTTTCTGCAATATCATCCTCCTGCAATTCATTTTCGATCTTAACAGTTTCCAGTATCATCGATTTTATTTACTTCTGTATTTTATGCACATTTATGACAATGGGCGCTTTCAGGTCCCCTATCATGATTTGTAAAATCATCGCCAATTTGATTTAATAATTTCATAATGCTAAACATTTTCATAGCGTTGGCCGCGATTTTACTCAACATGTTCCCAACTGTTGGGTGTCCTGAAAGCGCCCAATGGTTCTTCAACTTAGCCGCTTTAATTTTAACGAACGAGGTCCAAGACTACTCAAATATTATTTTATGTTGTGCGCCTCACATCGATTTTTTTGTCTAAATTTCCAACTAGCTAAATTGATGTTTAGTTCATACCAATCGCTCAAAGATGGCACAAAACAAACCGCATCTGATGTTTAATTAAAATTTGCTATATAAAGTTAAATTTAACATTCTACGAGACATTTCTAATCGGTGATTGATAAGTCGAAACTAAGTATGCAGTTCAGAACTAAATATCGGGTAGATTTTGGTTTATAAATCATCTAACATCAAGCAATAAGTGGGTGAACTAACGATCAATTTAGTTAGTTGGAAATTTAGACAAAAAAATCGGTGTCCGGCACTCAGCATACAATTACCAATAGTGAAGAAACTGCAGTTTATCAAAACAACGGGTTTCACGCTGTGAATTTAAAAAATAAATTTTATAGTTAACATTTTCTTGCAATGTCGACCAATTACCCATAACTATGCAAAATCTTATCCCCATGATTCACGAATACTCGACAACCACGACAAAACGATATTTTTGTCCCGAAATCACTCGATAATTGCGCCATACGAAGGCCCATATAAAGTCATTTGCCGGTTACGTAGATACTTTGTCATCTCGATTAACAATAAAGAGCAATCAGTATCTATCGATCGATTAAAACCGGCCTACGGAATACCTTGCTCTTCGGAGCGAATTCCTGCATTGATAACTCGAAAATCCGTACGAACCACAGGCTAAATAATCCGCTCCTAATTTTTAATCGTTTTCCAAACTAGGAAGGGGGGGGGGTACTGTAGCAACTCAATTATTCGCAAAATAATTGATTCTACAAGCTTTGACGAATGTGACAAATAATACGCGGCGACATACAACCGTGCGACAATTCGAAAATTAATTGATCGACATAAAAATAAATCAACTTCCATAATAGACCGCGCACGACAATTCAACTGGCCACATACACACGCCACGCATACAATGCTGACAACACATGAAGACGAAATATGAAAATAAAAAATAAAATAAAATTCTTTCTCTTACAAGCTGTCATCCAAAAAGGAACAACACACGCGCGCGAGCGGCTAAAATAAAAATCATAATTGAATTCGTTTAATTAATTAATACAAGACATGATATAAATCGTAATAAATATTGTTTATTGTGAAATAGTTCGCGTTTTGCAAAAACGGACTATATGCCTGTCCAATAAAACAACTAAAAGGAATCAGCTGAAAAGGCAACAAACAACTTTTCAAACGTTTTTTGAGATTTCTGACAAAATGCTTGAACTCAGCGCGTCAATTGTACTCCACAACTATTTCTTAATCGCGAAATTTTGAACGGAAATGTACTACCGGTAGAAACTTAATTGCGAAAATCTTTTAACAGTTTGTCATTGCTCTTAATAAATAATAGAAATAGTATTTATGCGTTACTTTACATCTTCTGAGGCAAATTTTAATAAATTAAATCGAGTTGGATTGAAAATATTTTTCAATCCGGCTTGTTTAGTGTGCCATCTATAAACTGGTATGCAGACTGGTATGAACTAAACATCTATCACTGCTTGAATCGTAAACTTTTTTTTTTGTGACAAGTTGGGCACCTAGGGGGTAAACCTAATTCAAGTATGCTGAATTCAATGGTGCTAGCCCTATTTCAAAGTTAGTTAGCTTTCGACATGTTTTTGCTCTGAGGCAAAAATTTGCCAAAATATACACTCCTTTCACGTTGATAGTTCTTGAAACATTAAGATTTTCGGTTTGCTTTCTTCAGCAAAGTTGTTGCGCAAGCTAAGCTAAACAACTTTGCCAAACATATCAAGACCGAAAAACCACATGTACTCGTACATTCACATTTTTGTATTATTGTTTTTTCTTTTTATTTCGACGAAAAACACTTTTTTATCATTTTTTGTGGATTTATTGAATTTAATCGATCGAATAAACGTCGAATCGACACATATACAATAGAAACTATTTCAAAGAAAATTAAATCGATTCAGTTGATTTTATGGTGATTTTTTCTTAATTTTTTTTAATTTTAATTTTCTGTTTCGTTCGTGTCGTCTTCGGTATCTGCTTCCTCTTGCAAATTCCAACAAATGTCATCCAAGAGTGCATGTAGCTTTTTGCCGCTGTACTAATGTTCGAGCCTTGCCGTCACTTGGTGAAAACGCTCGTCTTGCTCATCGGATTCGACTGGTGATTGTTCGGCGAATTTTTCCACATGACAATGCACAAAATGTATTTTCAATGACTTTCGAAAGTTTATATTTTGAAAAGCGGTCAGCATATTTGGGAGTGTACAGTATGGCCAGCGTTTCAGATCTCGCGGATTGTGGAGTGCGAAATATATTGCGTTACGTAGATAGCCTCGAATGGTCTCGAAAGCAGCCACTCAACCTAACCTAACTTAACCTTGGCCTAAGTAAAACACTAACACACATATTTGGTGGATGTGGTTTTTCGGTCTTAATATGGTCGTTAAACTTTTTTGTCTTGACTTGCGCAACAACTTTGCCAAAACATGTCGATATGAGCGATATGTTCGAATTAGGTTTACCCCCTGTAGCCCTATTCTGGTAATTCCCCGGGAATAGGGAATAATTTCTTTTTGTAGCAGCTATTCCCCAGACATTTTTCCCAATTCCCCGTTTTCCAAAAGTTAATTCTGGCGATTGGGGAATAAATTTACGGGAAAATAATTTAATTATTCGCGGTTGACACGTGATCGCAATATAAAACAAGAAAACAAAAATTTAAAGATAGTTTACTACGTTTAATTGGTTTTTGTTGATATTTTATTCGAATTTTACTAAAATATAATTTTGTTATTAAAGTAAATATTCCATATTGATATTTCCAATTAATATTATCAGTTTTCAGTATAAATTTACAGTCAAAATGTTGCTACAAGTATAAAATACAATAAACTTCCGTTCAATTCTATGCCCAGTTTATTCTTTCCTAAAATAGGTATGGAAAAATAAACGTCAAAACTGCTATAATAGGGAATAATTTTTTCCCAAAAATTTTTTTCCCCAAAAGCCAGAATACACTTTTGGGGAAAAGGGAATAAAACTGCTACAAAATTTAAAATTTCCATTCCCCGGGAATTACCAGAATAGGGCCACTGGTCACTTTTTCAAACTAGCACAGTGAATCGGTATAAATAAACCGGCACATTGCTAGTTACGATTCTGAGTCAAAAGATACGGTATCTTTTGACTGATGAGTTTTCTGTTAAACAAATGCAACTTCCGCGAATGACGAAAACCGCACTTTTGTAAATAATCTAATCCTTTTGCAATGTAACTTTATTAGTTTTGTTAATATATTTTTTTTTAAACGGGAATCGATTTCCATTATCTTGTGTATATATATGTGTAGTGTTAATTTCAAATTAAGTTGTTTTCCCTTAAAATAGTATTATCGGACAACTCCACACATTCATTTTCAGTGTTCACTCTCATAATTTTCATGACTTAGTTTTTGTTGTTTCGCACGTTTCACTTATATTTTTATATCTGTACAAAAAAAAACAAATAAAATTATAACAAAAAAAAGGAATTTATTTAAAAAAAAAAATTGGTTAAATTTTTCCCCCCACACATAATCCTCCCAAAATATATATATATCGTTATTATATATCATTATTTCATTTTATTAATTTTTTTTATACTATTCGTTATTTCTGTATTAAGCCTTATTTTAACGGAATTATTATTTTTTTATTAATTTATACACATTTTTTCTAACCGTATTTATTGTAAATTAATTTTCTTATTTATTTATTTAAAAAAAAAATGTCAATAAGTGATTTGTGCAGAATAGACATGTTTTTTATAAATTTATTTTTATTAATATATAAATTAAACTATTTTGTTGTTTTATGTTTTTTTTAATTAACGTAATTAAAAATAAATAATGATTTTCTTTATTTTATTTTGATTTGTTCAAAAATTGTATTTTAACTCAATTTTTTGCTTCATATCGAAAATCGACGAGATCAATTCACGCAAAATTATACGATACATAAAAAAATAATAATATTATTAACAAAAAAATTATATAACAATCAATATTTAATTAATTAATTTATATATATATATATCTATATTTATTTATTTATATTTATATAATTTATATATAACCAACACGTGAATGTGATGATTTATTAATCCACTCATGCGAAAATGTATACGATAATTTTCGCAAGAGCGATGTGGGGGTACGTGAAATATCGTACAATTTTACGTGTATCGATCGGTGCGAGTTGTTTTTTGTTTTCATTCTTAATTTATTTATTATTTAATTTAATATAATCACATGGAAAACAATAAAAATAAAATTAGTTATAAATTTTTTAGTTAAATGTCTTTTTCATAATATTTATTATTATGAATTGAATTTATTTTTGGTTATAAATGTCTATTAATTAATAATTATTTATTATTATTATTTTGGGAAATAAATTGTTTTAAACTAATTCACTTTCATTACTGGATCGATTATTAATATTTTTTTGAAAAATATTTTTAAAACAACACCAACTAAATATTGATGTTGTTTGTCTATTGCTAATTGATGTGTTGTTGTTAACCACCGGCACCGGCATTAAAATATTATTTTTCGTCACAGTTGTGCACGATGATGGTGATGATGATGATGATGTAGATGATGTAGGCGGTGGTGGTGATGATGATGATTTTGATTGAACAGCTGGAATTGTAGTAGTCATCACGCTTTTATCAATTTTATTATTTATAATAATATTTGTTTGTTTATTTGTTATTA
The DNA here is from genome assembly GCA_947310385.1 of Nephrotoma appendiculata. Lineage (NCBI taxonomy): Eukaryota > Metazoa > Arthropoda > Insecta > Diptera > Tipulidae > Nephrotoma > Nephrotoma appendiculata. Next base: position 73,237,904 of record OX371224.1, read on the forward strand.
TAGATGTTGTTGTGTCTAAATAATTTATATCATTAGCGTTATCATTAAAAAATTTATTATTATTAACATTACTATTATCATTATTATTATGTATATTAGTGCTAGTATTAGAATTTTTTAATGGTAATGAAATGATATAATTATTATCGCTCCCCCGCGATTACCGGCTATCGCGAGCGGAGCGTGGCCTTCCCTAACTGGATGTTGAAGCAATTGGTGATACTGGTGAAAGAGGACTACGTGCTGAATCTCGTGGACAACCCGATAATGTTATAACTAATTTACGTGAGCCAGCACGATCTCTGTGCTCGCATAACCATACACCTTGCCATGTACCAAGTGATAGTTTACCATCTGTTATTGGGATTGTCAATGAGCTGCCAAGAAAACATGCTTTTACATGGGCGGGCTGCAAATATTTTTGGAAAAAATTATAAATCATAATTAGCATAAAAAATCTATAAGCATAGAGAGCGCAGTGAATTTTATATAAATGGGAACTAATTAATTATTGAAGCACTTCAAAATATACTTTGTTCAGATCTAAAAAAAAATGAATTCAAATTTCTTACCATATCATCTGGACCTTCACACGAGTGCCTATACGGTAGACCTTCCGGAACTATTTTATTTAACATCATTTCCATATCGTCCCTAAATAAATAAAAAATATAATTTAATACATTGAAATTTGGCTTCCATATATATTAATACAAAATATTTTAATAAAATAATTCGATCAAATCTTTTAATGATTAAAGAGATACAAGAAAATTACTGGCAGATATTGGTGGCAGCTAGGCTTGCATTTTATTTAAAGATTTTAGCAATAAGTAGTTTTGTTTAGTTAAAATTTAAAAAGTAATCTAAACTAGTTTTTTATTGATAAATAATCATTATTATTTTATACGATAAATGTAACGGACCATGATTTTATTCAAAATACAGCAGATGTATTCACCATGCCATGTGTTTTGAAATTCTAAATACATTCCAAAATAGGACTAGGTATAAATTGCGAATTAATGACATTGTTACGGGTGTACTACGAAATCCCGGTTTTCAAGATCCGCCTTTAGATTTTGAAAACCACGATTTTAAAAACCTGGATTTTGAAAACCAGGATTTTGAAAACCGGGATTTCGTTACACACCCCATTGTTACGGAGTTCGGACGTCCGAAACGGATTTGTAATGGATTTTGCAAATGATATAATGTTTAAAGTTACAAACTTTATCTACACCAACATCTTTAACTTGTTCAACAAATTCAATATTTCACTATTTATCACTTTTCACTAATTCATTTACTTCACACTGTTCACTTTTACTGTTCACCCTATTAAAGTTAGCCGACTCCAGCCGAAAAATGTCGATAATGCAGCTTCAAACTAATCAAACGAAAATGACAGCTGATTTTTGTCGGTAACATCCCAGCCGAAAAATGTCGATAATGCAAATACGAATTTTATACCGAAATGTAATTATTTTTATTGTAAATTTTTATTTTGTTCTTCCTAAAAACCAACTAAAAAATTTAAAATAAGAAATTTTCATTCGAAACATTAAAAATTAATATATAAAACCTAATTTCTCTAAGTGCTGTATTACATGTTTGGAGTTAAAACGTGAAATGTATTTAAAGTTAAGTGTTTGGAGAATTTTTAAGATGGCACGTCATCTAATACTTATCATAGGTCGATTTCTATGTTGGAAGTCCGGTAAAAAATTGATCGTTTAAAGTGTGATGGCTGGAAATAGATTCAAATGAAAGGTCTTATTGATGCTCACACCTGGATTTCAGGTCGATTTCTATGTTGGAAGTCTGGGAAAACTCGATTGCATATATCGCACACACATTGAATATATTTCCCGGATTTCCAACATAGATATCGACCTGAAATTTTTTCCAGGTGTGAGCATCAATAAGACCTTTCATTTGAACCTGTTTCCAGCCATGACACTTTAAACGGTCAATTTTTAGAAATTTTCAAATTTTGTGTGTGCGATATATTCAATCAAGTTTTCCCGGACTTCCAACATGAAAATTGTCCTGAAATTTTTGAAGTTTTGCTTGGTATATACCATTGAGTTTTCTCCTTTTTAAAATAGTTTTTTAATTATAGTTTTAATGCATTTAATAAAAAAATTTAATTTAGAATAGTTTACGTTGATGAAACGAAATAAACATTTTTGATTTAAAAAGTAATTACTGTTTAACACCAAAATCACGAATCTGCATTGCCGGCCTTTACTGGCGAATAATACAACATGTTTTTGATTCTGCATTATCGACTTTTTGCGGCTGATATTTTTTGTTATTACAACCGAATCTGTATTATCGACATTTTTCGGCTGGAGCGAGTCGGCTAATTTTAACAGTATTTACTGTTCTGGTGGCATTTTTCACTGTTAAATTACAACTGTATCTGTATGGAAATTTGTTCGCGTTTAAATACAAGTTGTATTCGCAAACATCCCACATCATTAATTTCTCAGTCTTGATGATTAACGTGGTTGTTACTCCAGTATTTTCCATGATGACTATCGCTGCTGATTAGTTTGCTTTCGTTATATTCCTCTTCACATCCTTGATGCGATAACATAGATGTATGTTAAGAAAAAATATTTGTTCCATCTTTTCAATTACGCTCAAAAGTTAGGTGTTGCCTTAATCTAATTCGAATATGCGTTCAAACCCTATGACCGCCAATTCGCACTTTGAGTTATGCATGGAAAGTCCCGAGGCGTAACAATTGTGGAGACGACTCACACCCTGTTGATGGGTCTCACAAGCCGGGCAAAGGAATAAATTAGTAACGATAACCCCTAATATAGAATTTTCAGTGTACGGTACCTATTACACTTTAATGCCTTTGAAGTGTTATATTCCAGCGTTTTACACTACTCTTCAGTTGCTTATTAATCATTTTCCGTTCATTTTTAAATGAATTGTGTTTTACGCTAATTTCTCTTCGCTCATGAATAGTAAAACGAAATTTGAAAAATATTATTCAGTTTTAAATGAATAGCGAGAGAATAATAAAAAAAACTAAAAGGATCGATGATTTTTTGGTTGTGTGAGCGAACGAGATCTACTACTCTCTAGTTTTATTTTTCTATTGTATTTGAATAACAAAGCGAACATTTATTTTAGTAGTGAATAGATAAAATATATTATTCTCTATCGAGAATATAACTATTCTTTCTACACTATTCTTCATAAGTTAATAGTAAAACAGAATATTTTTTGTTACTTTTCATTATTCACTGATCAGTATTAGAAATATAACACTGTTCGATCAGTAAAGAGCGAATAATGCATTTTAACGAGCGAATTTTTAAACCCTAGTCCCATAGAACCACTGTTTTCATTTGCAACTTCACATGATGCATTACCTACCAATTTCGTAACTACACACTTTATATATTTAGGTGCTAGTTTTACCGCATACTTATCAATGGCACTACTTTGTTTAAAATTCCAGACGTACACCGATTGCCCTACTTGAATTTTAGGTTGCCACGTTCTTAAGTTATAACGCTTTTTGGTATTATTCTGGCGGTTTGCGTTAAGTTATTCTGATGTACAGATACTTGGTGTAGGTAGTCCGTTTTCTCTACGCTGTGCAAATGATTCCCACCAAATTGAGTGGTATCACAAAACACATGGAAGTGGGGAGAGGATTTGGAGGATGCATGAACGGAATTGCGAAGAGTGTGAGTTATTGCAGGAAGGTTGATGTCCTAAACACGATGGTTTTGTTTTATATACGCCCGCCGCAAGGAAGTCAGCAATGTACGATTAACGCGTTCTGAAGCGTTACCCTGCGGGGAATATTTCGCAGTAAGCATATGTTGGACCCCATATCTCTCGCATAATCGACGAATCACCGGAGTTGGAACGATTCAACATTATTTGTAAGGATGACCTCAGAACCCCAAACATTAAGAAGATGTCAACCTTCAGGAACATATACACCTTCACTGCAGTAGCCTGTCGAACTAGTTTTGTGAGAACAAATTTTGAAAAATGATCAACAGCAATCAATATTCCAGTATTAGCAGCTTTGGTGCGTGGATTCCCAGAAAGTCGAGATATACTCGTTGAAAAGGCCGAAAAGTAATGGGGAGGGAACCGAGTGGTGGTTTGGAAGGCTTTATTGCATTTGCACTCATTGCCAGAATTGACAAATTGCACTACATCAGCTAAGACGGCTGGTTAGTAGTCGTATTGCTGGATCAGCTCTGCTGTTTTCTCAATTCCTAGGTGTGCGGCTGTTGGAGGACAATGGGAAGCGGTAAGAACTGCCGGACGGAGGGATTCGGGAATCAGGAGTTTATAGGAGGGAATGTCTGGTAGGCTATGTTTGTTGAGATAAGGGTTGAGGTAAATAAGATCTTGTACGGTTAATTGACTTATTTGATCGTTGTAAGGACTGGGCCAACTGAGAGTTCGAGGGATCAAGGAAAGCTGGAGAATTTTGGTCAACATATAATGGAGAATCGATGTTTGGAAGGTGGTGTATATCCAGAGATTAAGTCTTGAAAGCGCATCCAGGACTGAATTTTGTGAGCCTTTTCGATATTCAATTTCAAAATTAATACCTTGTAGTTTTCAGCTCCAGCGGGCCAATCTTCTGGATGCATCCTTCAGAGAAATGGGCCACTTTAGTGATCGGTTATCACTGTAAAGGGCAGAATTCAGCTTTTTCAAACATGTACGCTATAGGTACAGGAGATACTCATCCTCATCTCGCTGGAATAGTACTGCTCCTATACCCTTTGAACTGGCATCACATTGTATAAAGAAGCGTTCATTAAAGTTTAGCGTGACCAATAATGGAGTAGACACTAAAGCCTGCTTTAGTTTTGTAAATGACGATTCTGCTTCATCGGACCAGCGGTATTTTTGTTTTTTTTAAGGAGGAAAGTTAACGGAGATGATAAAAAGGAGTACCCGTTAATGAAACGACGGTACCATCCCGCAACGCCAAGGAACTTTCGTATTTGCCGTACATTTTTCGGCATTGGAGACTTCATAAAGGCTTCGACTTTAGGAGGCTCTCCTCACCAATCACATATCCTAGGTATTCTATCTCTTTCAGTACGATTTTGCTTTATTGGATATTTATCGTTAGTCCAACTTTTGTCAACCTTTCAGCGAGAAAGGAGACTGCGTGATGTCGTTGTTTAATGGGTGGAACATCTCCAATGTCGATCGTGTGTTGTACCAGGTTGGTTCGACCAAGTCCAGATCGCTCGAAGCTAGGAAAGCAATCACTGTTTGTAACCGTTCACGCTGATCCACGGAGAGCTGATGTCGATTATAATCGATCGGATTGAGATTTTGAGATGAAAGGGAAAGATCAATATGGCAGGAGGAGATAACAGAGATTTGTAATCCAAATAATTTAAAGAAATCATATCCCATGTTCAATTTCTGCTCCAGACTCGGAACAATGAAAAATCTCACGACCGAATTCTGGTATTTACAAAGCCATGTATTTGAAGAATAGAGTTTTTGCCTAATGCTGAATTGAATAGAGTTTTTGCCTAATGCTGAAATTTTCGCCCCACTATCGAGTAACCCTTGCACATCGCTGTCATTAATATTGGCCACCGCATAGGATCGATTATCATCGAGAAGCTTAATAGAATCGCATAATTTTGTTTTACCAATATTTCAGTGCATTTCACGACGATTTCTAAAGTACTTATTAGATCGGTATTTCTGGCGTTTAATATAGTTAGGATTACTGGTTTGAGACTTAGTCGAATTACCTACTGCGGATCCGACGGTGAGAGTTGAGCGACTGGCGTCGAAATCTGCGGAGGTGGTCGTTGTAAAATTTTCGAAGGAGGACGACTTTACCACATCGTCCCCTTCGTGGAGTTTATCGATGTCGACATCTTATTGCAATGAGGACAGAACAGAAAATATGTGTCCGAACCAGCACGGGAGACTTCCGCGATAAGTTGGAAGACGTTGGAGCGTTAGCGAACATTGAGTGAAAGGCATTTACCTGTTAGTAATGTAATTCCGGTGGTTGTTGAAAGGCGAGTGGTTGGGAACCATCAGACGTTGCAATCGGGAATACGGGGTTAACAGAGTAATACCACAACTCTTCGTTTTGGTTAACAGATCCTACGATTTCGTGCATTCAGGGTGTAGGATTTTTCCCAACGTCGTTGCATGGTTTCTTCCGGTATTACGCCAACCATGCGCCAAGTATCCTCCGTTGCTATATACGTACTCACTAGCTCTGCTATAGAAGAATATTGCCAGCCTGCGAGGTGAACTTGTAAACCTGTCCGCGTATTCTTTTCAATATTTCCACAGTTTGGAGCTCCGAAAGTGGCACTCTTAATGGAAGGGCTAGTTTTAGAATGCTATTGTATAATAAAACACGACGAATGTTTCTTTAGGTTGCTGTTTTCGAGCATCAATCAACCGTATTTATATCTACATTAGTGGTAAACCGCGTTTGTACAATCCATGTTTAATAGTTGATGGGGCATGGCTTGAGCACCTTTAATATTAAATTAAGGGGGCTGTACTGCAATAAAAGATGAATGTGCTTTTGCCTCAGACATCATTATGGGATCCTACTATTCAAATTAACGGTCTCGGGTTTGGACGCGACATTCGACATATGAGCTATAATAATTTTCCGTTATTTAACTTTAAAGGAAAATCATTGAACGTTTCCTTACTTGCCAAATCCAGAAATATATGACTTGGCCAATATTACTTTACTTTATACAAACTAGATTTGATCGAAATATGTTAGTAAGACAATTCGTCTGCAATTATTTTGCCTGTGATATAATTATATGATATTCTTACCTAACATCTGGATCCCAACTTTCATTTAACGCTAGGCTCGCTGATGTGTGTAAAACTGCAAAGAAGCACAAACAAAAAAAAAAATTCATAAGTAAATATAAAATACACATATAATAAAATAATCGTATGTATTATACATGTAATTATTTCCAGTAGCAACGAACGAAAAGTTTATTTTTATTTTTTAATTAATTAGCTTATTATTTGTTTATCCCATAATTATCCAAGTTAATTAATAAATTAGATTTAATTTTTATAATTAGTGTGCACATATTCTCAACAAACAGAACCTTTTTTGTATCGAATCTGTTTCATATCTCAGGTGCGCTCTGTGAACATACAAACCGAGGTTTGATTTGATAAATCACTTATCATCAACTTATTATTTGATAACGTTGTTCAAACAGGCGTGCATCTAACAGACATAAATATGGGCTAGTAAAAGTAAAAAATGTTAATTAATAAATTTTGTTGCACGCATAAAATGTGACCGAAGCAATTAAAATTCAAAAAAAAAAAAAATTCAGACATATCTGGAATCGAGCCACTTTTACTTTTGTCTCGCTCAGCGGAAAACCATAATAGCACATCTTTATGACAATATGGATCAACTAAAAACCAAAGTTCGACAGTTGGGGAAAAATTGTGATAAAATACAGCTGCTGTCTACACTGCCGAAATCACTACCATATAACAAATTCAGGAAAAATTTAGCACAACGCACTATGTATATGGTACGAACAGCTAAAATATTCAAAATAAGAACGGTTCATTGAGCGTTCCAAAACCCAAAGCTGAAAAACAGATAAGTAATGAGCTCAGGCATTTAGTGCAGAATATTATAACGATGGTGATGTTGAAGAATATGACGAAGTATGTGTGTATTCAATCGTATGTGATTAAAAAGTTTTAAAGCTATTGATGATTATACATTAAAGGAATGCTATGAGGACTACAAGACGAAATATAACGATGAAAAATTAAAAAAATGGGTTTTTTTATTTTTCTCTGCTTTGTCCTAAAAACTGTGTGCAATCTGATGCAAAAATTAGTTGCAAATTGAAAACACCATATTTGATCTTATATTAAAAAAATGGGTAGATTGTCATACTTACACTACACATACTTACAAAAACTTACTCTATTTTTTTAGTTTGTTCAATAGAATTAAATTAAAAAAAAATGGTCGTCCACCGAGAAAATTCAAAAATTTCGGGGGCCATTTTGAAAAGAAGGAATCAAACATGGTACTATTTTTATATTTTCTTTCATACATTTATGTTTAAAATGAGCCCTGTTTTATAATTAGCGGCAAACTAGTTTTTTTTATAGTCATATATCTCTTTTTCTACCAAAAAAAAAAATTTGGCTCACTTATAGTTCAAACCACACAAATGTGTGAATAAAACAACATAGTATGTAATGGCGTTTTTGATTAAAAATTTCGCTTAATTTGCAGTACAACCAACACAATTGTGTATATAGCTCTAGTGTTTTCTTCGGACGAAAGTAAGTTAGTAAGGAATTCACAAATCTGTAAATTGGTTCAAAACACATACAAAAATAAATTTTTGTCATGATTCTTTTGCCGTACTCACACAATTGTGTGGGCCGGCAGGAAAATGAATACACAACACCACGTTCAATATTTTTCTCAAAATCTGACACCCTGTACCTTAAACAACAACAGAAAATTATGTTCTAAATTTTTGTTTTTTTGATCAAGAATACACATTCAAAATATAAAAACAATAAAAATAAAACACACTTTCAAAAATTTGTGATATGACGTATTTTGCACCATATAGATTTATCGAACTTATTGAACGTCAAAACCGTCAAAGCGACTTTAACTGCGTTAATGACCTTTTGCCATTGTTTTGGTAAAAGAAGCACTTGTGGATTTAAACGTCACATGTTCTAGAAACCAATAAACTTGGCCCTGCTAATAACATATTCTATAGTCAGGTTCATCACTATTTGAAAAAGATAGAGGCTCAATTTATGCTAATCCCGAATTGATGTAATTCCATACAATGAACTTGGTAATGAACATATATCTGACATAAAGCGTCAAATTTGACACATTTGATTACTTCCTATCAGTGGCACTATTCAAGCCCCTCAAGTTAGCAGAACCCATATAGCAGAATATTACAAGATAGAATGAATAATTATAGAATCAAACGCGGGTTCTGCTAGCTTTAGAAAAAGTCAGCAGAGCCCATATCAAAAAATAATTTAAGATCAATTGGAAAATTAAAGGTTAATTTTAGGTTAATTAAATGCTCTATTTAAATTTTTTTATTCTGCTCGATCTAGAAAATGTATACGGCTTTATCATTTCAAAGTTAGAAGAACCCAAATCAAAAATCGGACCAAAAACGAAATTAGAACGCAAAATAAGATCAATTGACATACAATTTATTTTAGGCTCATTATGGCCTAATCAAATGCCCAAAAATTTGTTTGTCAATACATCAAGTTTTTCGTTCTAATTTCGATTTTAGTCTGACTTTCGATTTGGGTTCTGCTTACTTTAAAACTATAATACCTTATGCGTTTTTTAGATCGAGCACAATAAAAAAATTTAAATATGGCTTTTAATTAGCATAACATTAACCTTTAATTTTCCAATTGTATATAAATCATTTTTTGATATAGGTTCTGCTAACTTTGCATAAAGCAAGCAGAACCCGCGTTTTTGTTGGAAGGGATGGAGCCCAAATTTTTTAATAAAGCATTTAATTAGCCTATAATTATCTATACCACCATGTAAAGTTCTGCTGTATGGGTTCTGCTAGCTCAAGGACGTCACTATTCTGACTTTGTCTGATAATAGGAAATTTGGAAATATATTTTCCATTTTCAATATATTTTCGTAGCATTTTTGTCTAAAGTATATTTTTCTGGCCTACTGTTGTAATTCGATTGGTACACTGATTTATATAACATGGATACGGCCGATAATACGACAAGATCGCAGTCAAGGAAAAAGGGCGGTACAGGGGGGTACAGCGATAACAACTAAAGAAAAATATAAATATCAACAAATAATTACAAACAATGACAATAATAATTCAGGAATTGAATACACAATAAAAAATAAAATCAACAACACATAACCAATTTCTCTACATAATCGCTATTTACTGCACAAGCCGTAAAATCTAATCTATCTACCATCACCGAATCACATTTTCAAAACGAGTGAGAAGAAATCTTCATAAAATATGATATGAAGTTTTTAATTTTTTTATTACCGTCTGCTTTATTTAAAACTGGAAGTAAAATAGACATAAAAAGAGAGAAATAGAAGAAACAAAAATAAACAAAAATAAAATTAAGAAGCGCAAATGGAAAGAGCATAAAAATTATAAATACTCGATAGAGTATTTAAGTCAAATAGATAAAAACAAAAAAAAAACAATTAATCTAAAAATAAAACAAAGTCGCTTACTTAGTGTCTTTAAGTTAATAAGCTCCAAGCGGTCGAGATAAGGAGGCAAATTGTAAACGTCCACCCGAGGTAATCCACCCAGAGCAAAGCGCAAAAATTTACGTTGTACCGCGCCAATTCTTCGTATGTGCACTTCATGGTATGGGAATCAAATCTGACTGGCATACTCGAGCAGGGGCCGAACAAATGTCATATAAAGAGCCCTCGTAACATAAGGGTTCAAAAGGTCCTTAGACCAGCGTTTTACAAATCCAAGCGAAGAGTTTGCGTATGGTTAAAACTTTTACAACAACAGCGCTGTTGATGGTATACTCTCAACTAATGGAATTTGCGCATTTTCTTGAGTATGTTATGCATTGGCATTTACTTACATTCAGATCAAGATTATTTTTAGTACACCAAGTTATGAGTTATTGAGGTCATTCTGCAATAGTTTAACATTGGTGGAACTAGAAATTTGTCTGTAAATTTTCATATCATCTGCATAAATGACGAGTTTTTGATCATGAAATCGACATCGTTGATGGATAAGATGAAAAAAAAAGGTCCACGATGACTGCCATGCGGTACCACGGAAGTAGCTATAAAAGGAGCCGATATGGATAACCTAAAGATCACCTGATACCTACGTTTCTTCAGATAAGAGTCCACCCATAGTAAGAATTGAGGTCCGAAACCAAGAGCCCTGAGTTTATAAGTAAGTTTATATATAATTGCTACAGATTTCAACGCAACGCATACAAATTAGAGAAATTCTACTAACAACATTCGGGGTGTAAAACTAATCGAATGGATGGACAATAATGACAATAAGTTTAAAGCAAGGTTATATAAACCGGACCGCCCTAAATTCATACGTACGAATAATATTCTAGATTTTGCGATTGAGGCTCAACATCAAAACGAACGATATGGGAGAGATACCGATTTAATAAAATCAAGAGAATCAGGACAAATAATAACACAAAGGCAGACCTAAACATTAAACAACTGCAAGTGAAAGAAAATGAAATACACGCACATTAGGTAAACCACACAATAAACAAATAGTAAAACAAACAGTTGAACCTTTAACATCACAATTCGCATACAATAAAATTAATCACATAACCATAATACAATTCACTAAAAATAATCCGGCAATAAACCCACAGACACAAAATAATTACTTTATAACCACAGAGGAACTAACATTAATTATGAAAGACCTAAACACAAAAAAACTGTATGGTTTAGACAAAATACCGTGCGTGGTATTGAAGCATCTGCCCATCGAATTGATACAAGAAATATGCTGCCTGTTAAACCATTGCTTAAACAAACTAATACCCGACAATCAATTAGGATTCAGGCATATTCACTCAACGTGTATTGCGAAACTAAAATCGGATGTATGCAGGAACCTAAATCAGAAAAAATGTACCGGTACGTGTTTAGTGGATATGGAAAAGGCTTTAGAATCTGTCTGATTCGATGGATTACTTTATAAGATGGTGCAAAGCATTTTGATAAGGATATTCTGCAGCTAATCTATAAATTATTATATTACCGTAAATTCAAGACGACAAATGGCATGGAAATCTCTGAGAAAATACAAATCATTACGCCGAACGTCCAAAATACCGTGAACTTTGCAATGGAAATGTGAGACAATTCTCTTTCGTAAACTCTATACTAGGTATCAACATCTGGCACACAACACAAATGAAAGATTTTCCAAGCAAAAAATTTGGTACCATCTATAAAGGATCTCATAAAGGACTGCATACATCTTGATAGATTATTATATTTAGACGAGCACATACAGAAACAAGTAGTGAAGGCGAAAGGCGTATTCCATGCCGACAGGAGATTATTCTGTTCTCAACACATTAGCGTGAGGGTGAATCAGATATGTTACAAGACTTTGGTACGCCCAATACTAACATATGGTTGTCGTATTTGGTGGAACATCGGCCCATACACGATGGAATCAATGCGGATATTTGAAATAAAATATTTAAGATACTGCCATGGCGAACATCGTGAAGCTAGTAGCACAAACCACCAACAATACATATCAAATCAGAAGCTATATAATAAGTGTGACAATGACCGCATTGATTTACATATCATAACATTAATTAGGAACCATGTTAAAAGATTCACAGAAAATATAGAAAACTCATTAGTATTTCCTCCATACTATCCCGAAGATTGTATCAATAAATGGAGCTGCCAACAACAAAACAACCCAGGACCAGAGACTTTCTCGTATCTAGACAAGATAGGTTATATTGAGGATGCAGGGACCAGATATCCAAAAATATATCGGCGTAATTTTACTTTACGTATACGAGTACATCGAGAAAATCAGGTAAGGAGTATAAATTTTGAATTTTTGTAAATGCAGGATTGTTTACTTTCAGTTTTTAGGAGGGGGAAGCTAAATATTTTTCGATTTTTTTTTTTATTAATCACTTGAGTGATTTGCCCGAGCGTGACTCGGGGGCGTTGTTCGATTGTTCTTTTATTTGCCCGAGTCTTGCTCGGGCAAAACTTGTTTTGTGACTTGAAAAAAATTGAAAAAAAAAAAATTAAAAAAACCATTGTATTCAGATTACTTGGTAATTATTTTCTAAAGAAATGTAAAAAACCCTGACAATTTATGGAATTTATGCTTTTTTGAAAAAAAGCCGTCACTTAAGTGGTTAATAATAATTGTTCCGTCAATCTTGCAGACGCAGGTCAAAGTTTTTATCGCTCTTATCGCTTCTTCTGATAGTGCAACAAATGTTAAAAAAATTAACTTTTGTAAATATATTTTTTTTAAGGCTGTATGGTACTCAGAAAAAAAATCTGTTTTGATGTCGATATTTAAATGCCCAAGAATGTGTCCAAACTAAACATTTTTTTTCGTCTTTTTCCTCTAAACGATATAATATTATATACATATGTACTTGTTTTTTTTTATTTTGTTACTGTTGCACTCTTTTGTGTATTTGTATTGTATTGATCACTAAGAAGCTCTGATAGTAATAGTTTTGCATACATAAACGGAACGAAATTTTATGATTAGAATTGAATATGAGAAATTGAAAGCGAAACAATTGCAAGAAAATAATTCAAATTTCGTTTAGAAGTAAAATATATTTTAAATAATGGCGTTTGGCTTTCATATATATATTTTTGGTATTTTAAATCTCCATATGAAATTTTAAATTTGTTTTCAATTTTGTCAAACAGTCGCACAGTAAAGTTTACTGTTTATAATAATAGTAATATGATCTAACTCTGATAATGTAGCGGTTATATGGGAGCTATATTTGTCGTAGCTGTGGAATAAAAACAGCAATATCAAAATGTTCTTGATTATGATTAAAATAAATTAGTATATTGTGAGCTATTTTCTATCCAAATTAGTTGTTAATCCCTCTATGGTTGAATTTAAAACAAGGCAAGTTTAAATGGGATGCAATGAAATAGAATCAGCTTGACCTTTACAAATAGAGCGAAGTACCTGGGTCATTTATGATAGAAACTTATAAATAAGCTAGACTAGTAATAATAAATAATACACATTTGTAATATCACATCTCTAATACTACCGATTACTCCTCAAAACATGTTTTGATGAGAGATTTTTAACTCATATTTGGCCGAATTACAATAGAGAATTACGCTAGAATAGACAGCAAAAATTCACGGTAGCATATTCTTATTTCAAATCGTATCATCATAAACTCTCTCGATGAATTTAGACAATATGATTAAAATATGAAAATTAAATTAGGGCCCGGTTATTTGAATTTGACATAACAACCAATTTAACTTCAGAAGGTTTTATAATAAGATAATTATTCAAAAGCCAACTGTGTTGACAAAATATGCTTGCTACAGAGATTGCCAAAGATCGCTTTGCTCATTATTGTATTGATCAGTAAGTTTTTTAAAATACAACGAGTTACCGTCATTAGTGATGAGATAAGAGTAACTGCACTTACCACATTTTCCACTTTGTCATGTGGCTATTTAAATATTTTCTTTAAAAATAATTCAAGAAACATTGTATTAACTATAATAGATTTGTATTAAAGCAACACTCATTGTGAACTTCAAATCTAATTTAAAACGAGGGAAAGCGCATGGTTAAAAGTCCCTAAAATTTAAATGTTTTAACAAATCTGGATTTACTTTATTTTATTTACTCTATATGTGCTGTGTTTGTTTAATTAAACACAGCAACTAATTCAATGTAACGGAAACGGGTTGACCGATCCACCAAGTAGGCCCTCCTAGAAGTTCGGCTTAAAAAAGTGCACATCGGATCAAAATTTAAGTATTAGCAACATACAGTCAGTACGAAAATGGTCATATACACTGATTTTTGAGAAAAACTTACAAAATAAAGGGTGATTTTTTTGTGGTTAGGATTTTCATGCATTAGTATTTGACAGATCACGCGGGATTTCAGACAAGGTGTCAAAGAGAAAGATGCTCAGTATGCTTTGACATTTCATAATGAATAGACTTACTAACGAGCAACGCTTGCAAATAATTGAATTATATTACAAAAATCAGTGTTCGGTTCGAAAAGTGTTTCGCGATTTACGTCCGATTTATGGTCTACATAATCGACCAAGTGAGCAAACAATTAATGCGATTGTGACCAAGTTTCGCACTCAGTTTACTTTATTGGACATTAAACCAACCACACGAATGCGTACAGTGCGTACAGAAGAGAATATTGCGTCTGTTTCTGAGAGTGTTGCTGAAGACCGTGAAATGTCGATTCGTCGCCGTTCGCAGCAATTGGGTTTGTGTTATTCGACGACATGGAAGATTTTACGCAAAGATCTTGGTGTAAAACCGTATAAAATACAGCTCCTGCAAGAACTGAAGCCGAACGATCTGCCACAACGTCGAATTTTCAGTGAATGGGCCCTAGAAAAGTTGGCAGAAAATCCGCTTTTTTATCGACAAATTTTGTTCAGCGATGAGGCTCATTTCTGGTTGAATGGCTACGTAAATAAGCAAAATTGCCGCATTTGTAGTGAAGAGCAACCAGAAGCCGTTCAAGAACTGCCCATGCATCCCGAAAAATGCACTGTTTGGTGTGGTTTGTACGCTGGTGGAATCATTGGACCGTATTTTTTCAAAGATGCTGTTGGACGCAACGTTACGGTGAATGGCGATCGCTATCGTTCGATGCTAACAAACTTTTTGTTGCCAAAAATGGAAGAACTGAACTTAGTTGACATGTGGTTTCAACAAGATGGCGCTACATGCCACACAGCTCGCGATTCTATGGCCATTTTGAGGGAAAACTTCGGAGAACAATTCATCTCAAGAAATGGCCCGGTAAGTTGGCCACCAAGATCATGCGATTTGACGCTTTTAGACTATTTTTTGTGGGGCTACGTCAAGTCTAAAGTCTACAGAAATAAGCCAGCAACTATTCCAGTTTTGGAAGACAACATTTCCGAAGAAATTCGGGCTATTCCGGCCGAAATGCTCGAAAAAGTTGCCCAAAATTGGACTTTCCGAATGGACCACCTAAGACGCAGCCGCGGTCAACATTTAAATGAAATTATCTTCAAAAAGTAAATGTCATGGACCAATCTAACGTTTCAAATAAAGAACCGATGAGATTTTGCAAATTTTATGCGTTTTTTTTTAAAAAAAAGTTCTGAAGCTCTTAAAAAATCACCCGTTATAAGGGTATGAGAAATAGTTCGTGATGTTTTTCCCGGTAGATAGCTTTAAATTCATATATTTCAGTAACCATTGATCGTATTGGGGAAATCTTATCGGTAAAGTGGAAAAAAGTTACAATATTTTAAACATGGAGATAAATAATGAAAAAAATCAATATATTTTGCAATTTTATTACGACAGAGATAAATACGCGGCTCAGACTTGCGAAAAAATTTATGCTGTTTATGGAGAAAGTGTTTTATCAAAATCATCAGCAGAAAAATGGTTCGCGCGCTTTCGTTCTGAAAACGTGGATGTCAAAGATGCACCCCGCTTTGGTCGACCAACCACTGGAAAGTCGATGAAATCATGTAGAAAATTGAAGAAGATCGGCATATAAGCAGCCATGCAATTGGTCAAGAACTAAATGTCGATCACAAATCAGTTTTAAACCATTTGAAAATGGCTGGATACAAAAAAAAACTTGACGTTTGGGAACCACATGAATTAACAGTTAAAGAGTTAATGGACCGGATCAGCAGAAAGGGCTTTGTGGCCCGTCAGAAACTGAGAGCGCTCGGCTGGGAAATTTTGATGCACTCACCATTTAGTCCTGACCTTGCCCCATCGGACTACCATTTGTTCAGGTCCATGCTGAAACATCTTAATGGTTTTATATTAAATTCAAAAGAGGCCTGCGAAAATGAATTGTCTCGTTTTTTCACCTCAAACCACAGAAGTTCTACAGGAATGGGATCATGGTTCTACCAGAAAAGTGGCAAAAGATCATCGATCAAAATGGCACATATTTGGTTTAATAAAGTTCATTTGAAGTAATAAAATTCTTTGTTTCAATGTCACCCAAAACAGGCCACGTCTTTTGTCATCATTTTTTGTATGAAAGCGATCAAAAAATTTAGTAGACGGCATATTGGAATAGAAGAAACGTCAAAATATGCATGCTATATACATGCTATTCCGACATAGCATGTATTCATAGCATGCAGATAGCATATAAATATTACTGCGAGTCTCCAATTGCTATTTGATCGAAATTTTCTGGCATAACTAGATAGCAATAGCAGGTGGAGAGTCCTTGTTAGATTAAATAATTTTACAAATAAACAAATCCAAAAATACAAAGCAAATAAGTCATTTACCGTTTGTAATAAAAAACAAAAAAAAAATGTTTTTGCAATGAAAATTATCATACACTTATGCGCGATTTACATGTTCCAATTTTTTTTCCAACAAATTTTTTACTGAAAAATAGAGCTGCACGCATATAAAAAAAGTTACTAGTTAAAATGAGTCAGCAATATAAACAAATAAGGCAATGCTATAATTTTTTTGTATGTCCCATAAATGTTGACAGTTCGAACATCTTGCGTTTAAATTAGATAACGAGAAACATCGAATTGCAAGTAAAAATAAAATATTTAATTACCGCTCATGTTTGCTCGTTTTGTTTGAATGATGTTTATGGCTGCTTGATGTTTATTTGAAACTTTTTTGAATTATTTTATTTTACTGCTATAAAAATACTCGTAGAAACTATATTTTATGGCAACATTCCCAGTTTTATGCCAACATTTGCTCAAATTAAAAATTAAAAAATCCAATTTTATTTTACTGGAATTTGATTCGTGCTCCTCTCGCAAACGAAAATCGTAATATACTTAACCTTTCATTTTTTACTGGAAAAAAATTGGAACATGTAAATCGTGCATTACAGTATTTTATATTTTAATATCGAGTTGGTCCTCCTTTATATTAATAACCTCTTTCATATTGAATACAGGCGTATACAAACTAAAATGTGACGATTGCGAGGCGTTCGGCCGGTGTTAGAAAGGAAACTACCAACGAAGAACGCCAAATAGTAATTAATATGAAACATACTGGAAAATCTATGTGCGAAACTGGAAAATTAGTTGACAGAAACCATTCTATATAGGCCCAAATAATATCCAGATTCAACATCACACAATTGGCTGAACACGAGCAGCGACCTGGGCGTAAAGCAACATTTTCCGAACGGGCGAGCGAAAGATTTTGAATTTGGCGAGAGAAAATCCAAAAATAAGCAATCTTAAACTAGCTTCAGAAATGAAGAAGGTACTTAATAAAGCTACCCACCCCCAAAATATTAGAAGGGTTTTGTGGAAACATGGATATCTTGCCATTAATTTCGATGGTTAATTCCTAAAAAAGATTTGAATTTACAGAAAAATTAAAAAGACTTCAACTTCTTGAAGACGTTTGTTTTAACGGATGTAAGTAAATTCAACATTTTCAGAGCCGATGGAAAAGGTGAAATTTGGAGAAAACCTGGTACAGCGCTTGAGTCCAAAACACGTCATCTCAACTATTAAACATGATGGTCGTTCGGTTATGCTATGGGGTTCAATGTCGGCGAGTGGGGTAAACTTGTTTTTATAAATTAAAATTTGGATCGCTGGAAATACATGGTATTCTAAAGGACAATTTGAAACCATCCGTGGAACAATTTCGGCCCGTGCCTTATGGATCTTCCACCAAGACAAGGATCCTAAGCATACGGTACACATTGTGAAAGAATGTATTCTGAATAACGTCCCAAACCAGTTACATTCGCCACCCCAATCGCCGAACCTGAACCCCAATGAACATTTATGGGATCACCTGGAACACCAAATTAGAAAATACAGGATTACCAGCAAAAAAACATTGCAAGAAACAATAATGAAAGAATGGGGTAAAATTTCACCGGGGGTTACCAAGAAGTTAGTAGAATCGTTGATTGAATACATAGAGATATTACTAATCGTATTTTTGCCGCTACGTTTGGTTAATGTCTCTACTAGTCACATGTAGATAGAGGCATAGTTGTGCGAGAGTGTTTTTTTTAGCAACATAAAAAACCGAACAATTTAATTCTTGTAGTTTTTTCTCTACAAAAATTGCATTTGTATTGTCAACTTTTTATTACATAAACAAATATTATTTTGAAATGTTACGACTGCTATTTCACTTACTCTTATTACATACAATTGTACAGGCTTTGATTGTACCAGTATATAACAAAATAATTGTAATCAGTATATAACAAATAAATTCAAGGTTGAATGGAGTTATCATTGAATGAAGTAACCTTAGAAACAAATTTCGAAAAATATCAACAACAAAAATATTTTGATACTTAATGTTTACCTGTTCTACAAATTCTTTGACATATGAAAAGTCGAAAATATGTCATTTATTATCCTGGAATCGCTAACAACACAAGAACGCGTTTTGATTGTCCAAATTTATTTCGTTCAAAAACAACAACATTTCGTAAATTACGTGAGAGTTTTGGTCGATATGGACGTCCTACTGAACGTGAAATTGGCAAAATTATGGTTCGTTTTAAAAAAACTGGTTCAGTCGAAGGTCGTAGACCGTGCTTGTTCATCTAGTTTTTACTCCTGATGCAGTGCCAGCTGTATGTGAAAGTGTTTGTAATCCAAGCCCATCAACCAGAGGGGCTATTTGGGAATTCGATTCGATAACGAGAGTACTAGATTCATATTTGATTTTAAATAAGAATCGTTCGAATCACATTCAAATCAAATATGAATCTTGTACTCTCGTTTTCGAATCGAATTCCCAAATAGCCCCCTAGGCATTGTTCACAAGAACTAAACATTTCACGAACCACATTACGACTCATTTTGCATGTTGATCTTCACTTGCATCCATACAAAATTCAACTAACTCAAAAATTAAGCCCATTTGACCAATTAAATTGTCGTCGTTTTGGAGGCTTGAACGAAATGAAGGTTTTTAGTCAAAAATTCTCTTTAGCGATGAAGCAAATGAGCTTCATGTTAACGAGAATACGCCAATAAGCAAAATTGTCGAATTTGAGGAGAGGAAAATCTCATGTTATTCACGAAGCAGTACAGCCTCCAAGAATCACTGTTTGGTGTGGTTTATGGGCTGGTAGAATGCAGGACCATTTTTCTTTGAAAATGAACAGGACAATGCCCTTACAGTGAATGGGGAACGTTATCGCAACATGTTAACTGATTTTTCGTGGTCCAATTTGAATAAATTGCGAGTCGACGACCTTTGGTTTCAACAAGACGGGCGACATGTCACGCAAGTGGTGCAACAATCCATTTATTGTTAACAAAATTTGCTGATTGCATAATTTCAAGAAATTGTGAAGTCCCTTGGCTACCACGAAGCCCGTATTTACAACCACTTGATTATTTTTTGTGGGGTTATTTGAAAGATAAGGTGTATGCTAATCATCCAGAAACACTTCAACAACTTAAAAAATAAAAACAGCATTCGAGCTGAAATTGAGGTCATTCACCCGCTTTTATTGGAAAAGGTCATCGAAAAATTTGATGTTTAGATGCAGGGCTGTAGACGAAGCCGTGGTGGGCATATGAACGATATTGTTTTTCATACATAAATGGTATTCATGGTGGTTACCTTGCCTTATCAATAAAAAATTGGGCAACTGCATTCTATAAAGAAGTATGACCCACCGTACGTAAGGTGAGGGTTGTACCTTTCTTGATATTGACTTTGAATTTGTACAAGACCTAGTTGGGTCGATACAGCTGTTTTATATATTGAAAGTATTTTAAAAATCAGGTATTCCAATTTAAATATTGTACCGGCTAAACTCACAAATTAATTTTATATTTAATTTTATAAATAAATTTACTTTAAATTTTAAAAATTAAATACATAAATTATTTAAAAAGTAACACTGTCTTATAAACAACACAAAAATATTTCGTTTACAATGGTTAATATGAATAACCAAAGACACGTGACATGCAGGTGCAGTAAAGCAATACACACATAATACTACTACCATATCTTCCCGGTTACACACATTTTGGGAAAAATCGATTACAAAAATTGAAAAAGACGATTCAAATATTTATATATTATATACACATATAATATATATATATATACAATATAAGGCACTAAACGCAAATGTTTTACAGAACGTCATTTTTCTTAAATTATATAACACTATTTATGATTAATTATAGAATTATCACAATTTGAATCTGTTATGTAAACAAAAATTTAACAATATTCATCTGTCTTCTTATATAAAACCGCCAAACGATAAGTTTCTAATCGTGTCTCCGTTAATTTATATGAATCTTTCAGTGAGCCAGTTTAGTTTAATGATGTTGAGCCACCCACCTACTGAGAAATTTAGCAACTAATTTTCAGTCGAAATATTTATCAATGACAAAATATCTTATCGTTTTTAATCGTTTAGTTTAATGATGTTCGATCTTTGTTATTTTAATGTTAATCTTTATAATCATGAATTAATCCCTCGAAAATATCATCCTGTACATGTCAATATAAAAAACAAACAAAATTTAGTGGAAAAAAATAGAATAAAACGATTCGTAAGATATCAACATTTTTTGAAAATTCGCCAACTTTAAATAATAATTGCGGATTAAATATACGGAATTTTAAAATAATCATGTATTAATTCCTCAAAAATATTTTTAGCTTTGCGTTAAAATAAAAATTATGCCATTAGCTAAATTTTTGTAGCCACTAGGTGATTTGCGCGTAACCCTTATTTTGATAAAATGAGTACCATACAGCCTTAATGTAAGTTTAATTCATTGTATACCTTAGAGGATGGGGACCCCCAAACCCCCGCTTTTCGTGAATTTATACAATTCTTCAAGTGTCAAATTTTATTTATTATTTTAAACTAAATAAAATAAAAAAAAAAAAATTGAAAAAATTTCAAAATTTTCCTGAAAAAATTGCAAAATTTTCCCGCGAAAATTACTTGTACTGTCGAAAAACTATTAAGATACAATCCTAATATCAAAATTTTTATAAAAATTACACATTTGTACGTATTTTGAATAAAATAATACTCAATTTTTCTTTTTTAAAGTGAAAATTTTCGAAAATGAGGATATTTTCCGGAAAAATTTAGCTCACCCCACCTAAAAACTGTTGATAAACAATCCTGCATTTAAAAATTTATACTCCTTACCTGATTTTCTCGATGTATAAGTAAAGTAAATTTTAGCCAGTATGTATATCATTTAGAAAGAAGGCAGAATGAAAAAGGATTTAACCCAGACATTTTCGAAAACGAATCTGAGTATTTGCTATATAACAGATTGAATTTTTCAAATATCTTTATAGACCATGTTTATCAATATCAAATCAGAGCTAAATATTGGTGGTAGTTATAGATTCAACCACCAACCAAATCCTTGATTGCAACACAACATTGCTTCAAAAAAATGTCTTAAGAAATAACGAGCCGGTAGTGAGAGTGGCGGAGGATTGCGGACACTGAAGCGAGCTGCTTGATGCTACTCCAATATCACTATCGGCCTTGTTTCTAGTAGAAACGGTCCTTGGCATTTTGTAAATTTTTTAAGCCAACTCCAAATATCATAAAGCCCGATTTGAAACATAAAAATTAAAGTAACGACCCTACTTGAATTATATAACAAGATAAAGTGCATGAAATGAGACTCTTCGGAGCATATATCTTATAAAAATAATTGTAATTGTACAGAGCACTTTTAATCCGATTTGGCCCAAGCATAAATATGTATAATGAAATGTTAAAAATAAAAGCCTGATTTGAAAAAATAAAAATAAAAAAATTATTACATGGGTATATTGATCATCGTCTCTACAAGTATACACTTTTTAATCTAGCGAATTATATACTCGTAAATAATTCGATAAACGCTTTTTAACTCTTGGTAATCTCGTATTTTATTGAATTTGACGTACCAATGCAAGATATCGCCCGGTGCCTGTCTCGCATTAATTTTTTAAGTTTCTTATTTTCTATAATACAAATTAGGGGTTAAAGACGGCCTTTTAACACTATTTTCCGTCCATTGGCACGGATATTATAAAATCGCGTATACCAAATAAAAATTCAGGTAAATACACCCGTCTCATCAAATCCCCCAACCTACATCCGCCAGTAATGACATAATTTATTATGGTTGAATGATAACAACAACAACACAACAATAATAATTATTATTTATGTTCAATTCAATATATAGTATGGTTATTTACGATTAAGTATTATGTAGAAATTAAAATGGAAAATCCTGAAGAATATGTAAAGAAAACACAGATTAAGAACATTTTTTTATTTAGTGCTCATTCGATATTATTACATACATAAATATAAACGTATATAATAAGTTATTGAACTTTTTAATAACGGAAAAATCGATTTTATTTTTCACCAACAAAAAACATATTTGCAAAGTACAAGAAAAAAAATGTATTTTCATTCATAAATACACATTCACACACACACACACAATGTAACACAAAATGAAAAGGGAACAGCACAAATATGAATTTTCCAATACAAAACAGAGTTTTGGAAAAATACAAAAACAAAAAAAGAAACTTAAAGGAAAAGGATAATTGTACCATTTTCAACTTAAATGAATCATTGTTTTATTTATGGATCCGATGTTTTTCGTTAAACATTTTTTCTTGTGGTCGGTTAGGATAGATTTAAGGATGGCATTATACTTTATGTATGTGATATGCGTTTCTTTGTGTGCGTATTGTATAAACAAAAATATCGGTAAAGAAAACATATAACAATCACTGAATGAGTATAAGGCGGCGAATAAAATAAGGAAGAAGAAAATTTTCTTAAGATTATTTCGACATAACATAAGTATTTAATTTATGATGGATTTAGTTGAAATTTTCTCGGACAACAACATGTAGTTTGTAAGCTAAAAAGGGGTATGTGCTTTGAATGCTCAAGATATGAATTTTGTTTTAAATTCGAGACATATAGTATTTTATGTGAATGTGTATAAAACACATTTCGATAAATTCATCATTGTTCTGTCATGTGTAAAGGAAGATTTCTTGAGTTGATGGCAATACTTTAATCTTGTTTGTTGCTTCACTCGTACATTCATTTTTATTAATTTGGCTGCCACAATTTTTATCTTCAGCTAAAATGATCTCGATAAGGGCGGAATATTGTAATCGTAATATAATTTGGATTATTTGCATCGCACAATACTTTATATTCAAGCCGGTTCAACAAGAGCGGGCTTAAAAATTAATTTTCATTTTGAAAAGAGGGTGAATTGAAAGAGTGAATATGAATATGTTTGGGTTGTGAAGCGAGTGAATGTGGGTGAATATGTTGTGGCATACATAGATTCGAATACACCACACTTGATTTCTAAAGTTTAAAGTTAAACTTACTGGACTGTTGGCCCATTGTTGGTTGAAAAATGAATCTTTAAACGGAAGCTGTTACTTCCGGTATACAGGTTCACACCAAATTTCACAAGTCTTCTAATTAGTTTTTAGGTTAGGCTAGGTTTCTGTGGTTGCTACCGCACATTTAGGCCAATTATGGCCCATTGTGATACCACAGGATCCGACATCATTAAACTCCCTTTAAACCCATTTAGTGCTATCAATATAGCGTATAAGATCTCGCACATTACAGCTTTCGAGATCAGAGAAGCTGTCCATAGTGTATTTGCCCAAGTGATCATGTCTTCTGCCAGCTAGTGCAGAACATGAGCATACGAAGTGAACAATAGTCTCCTCCTCGTCCCTGTAGCTCCTGCAGAAGTCATTCGCATCCAGACCCAGCCTTCTCGCATGACCTCCGAAAAGGCAGTGTCCCGGTAAGTACCCTTACAATTCTACCTAAATCACGCTTCGCTAGTGTGATTAAGATCCTGGAGCGCTTCAAGTTCAGTTCAGGCCATACTTGCTTCGCAACCTTACCAGTCGTACTGGCGAGCCACCTAGTATTTGCCAGGGCAACTACTTTCCTATGGCTTGCTGCTTTCTGCACAGAAATAGGCCTTCCTACACATTCTCTTCCTGGTTCCAATTGAAGAGTCATACCGTACCTTGCTAATTCATATGTCCTGCAATTTCACTCAATATCAGAATGGCCCGGAATCCAGACTATCTGGATATTAATAATTCACTCATCTCGTTGAGATGTGTGACAATTCAACGCCACCCTTGACGTCAGGAACCTAAATCCAGTGAAAGAACGGCCGCCCGACTATCCACATAGATAGTGATACCAGTCAACGATATTAAACTATGTTTCAACCTGGTTTACTAGAGTAGAATGAAACAGTGGCCTTCTTCACTCTTTCTATCGTTTTTGGTTTCCAACTGAGCTTACTGTCCAGAAGAATTATTAGCAATCTCGCCTTATCAGTAAGAACCAGCATAGTACTATTCAGACTTCGTGGAACCATTGCGGTAATTTTATATCTTCTAGTAAAAAGAACCAGCTCTGTTTTAGATGGGTTAATTCCCAACCCATCGGTGTCATTGGCATAAGCAACAACACTTACTCCTTTCTCTTCCAGTTCCAATAGTAGTCCATTGAATACTACATTCTAAAGAAGGCGAGAGAGGACACATCCCTGGGGTGTTCCCCGAAAAACCCGTCTTCTGACAGAGGCTTCCTCCATCCCCGTTATAACCCTTCTGCTACCTATCAAGTGATTTATTAGCCTGGTTACTGGGACTTCAATCTCAAGTGGCAACAGTCTTTCCATAATTGCATCTACTTTCACGTTGTTGAAGGCACCCTCGATATCGAGAAATACCACCAACGCACATTATTGAAATGAATTAATGTAATAAGTTTAAATATGAAATTAGATTCCCAATAGTCATTCCGCATTTCCGCTCAAATTTAAAAAATAATCTGAACTAATTTTGCATGAAATTTAATGTAGATTATTTTGGTTTAAAAAGCTGTCACTTTCGGCGAACCGATTTCGACTAAAAATCACTGGGATCTCACAATATCTGGAAAAAATCTTTATTTCCGCTAAATTTTGGAAAACTGGTCTGGAGTGGTTATTATTCCTGGGTTATGCTAAAAGTAGTGTATCAATAGAGAGGGTGGTCTTTGGTATCACTGAATAGCTCCTAAAAATATTGAGCATCTGGTTTTCGTTTTTCGATCAAAACGTGTCTTCCTAGAATTTTGCGAAAAACAGATTTTTTTTTGAGAATTTAGCGCATCTAACACGAATTAAACAGTGTCGAACAAAACTTATGTAATTTGAGGCGTAGAATCCGAATCTGCAACAAAAAAAAATGGGGGTTCCCAATTTAAATTTTAAAGTTGTTCTGCGCCCAAACCTCGGCGGGGTGAATTTGTTCGCTGTTTGTATCAAACAACATTACGATTTAATGTTGTACATCTAGTACGTACATAAAACATCAGTAAAATCCCTACCGTCTCATCGTCCAAAATTCGACCATAGAAAAAATAGAAACATTTAGGCTGCGATTACTAAAGGCGGATTCAGTGTTGCGTTCGTTCGTTCCTTCTTTCTGAATTTTTTTTTAAATTAATCAAAGTTGCTGAAAAAAATTTACAAGAAAAAAAAACATAATTTTTAAAGAATGCAAGAAAGAACGCAACACTGAATCCACCTTAAAGGATGATCCATATGTTGGTTTTTTTAAGCTCAAAAAATATTTATTGTGCGATGGCAACCCCAAATTTTTTTGACAAATGAAAAGTCAAAACTATGCCATTTTTAGTCATGCGTTCGTTTACAACACAACAACGTGTTTTAGGTATACAAACTTATTACGAAAATGGTCGTTCTGTAAAACAAAAACATGGACGTCCTACAGAGTCTGGAATTCGTAAAATTGTTGAACGTTTTAAAAAACTGGATCAGTAGCAGGTCGTAGACCATATAAGCACCATCGTCGAGTTCATACTGGATAAGCAGTAACAGCTGCAATTGAAAACGTTCGTGATGAGCCAAGCATCTATTCGTGGCATGTTACCTGGACTTTTGTGGCCTTTGGTTTCAACAAGACGATGACACATGTCAGACAATAAAACACTCGACATATTGACAACCAAGTTCGATGATCGCATAATTTCAAGAAATTCTGATGTCAATTAAATGATTTTCTTTGGGGTTATTGAAAAATAAGTTATTGTAAAATTATCGTAAGCAGAAAAAGTCATTAAACATTTTTATGTTCGGATGCAGGCTTCTAACAGGAGCCGTGGAGCCAACTTTCATTTTCATTAAAAAAATTTGAATTTTCCGTTTATGTGTTGTTTTTTTTTAAAGAAAACTACCAGATGGAACACCCTTTATAACTTTAGAAGTCAAGAATTTTTTCTAGATTCCTTCTCAGATTAACTAGTTTGTATGCTCTTGATAATATCCTGGGCCGGAAAAAAGTAAATAAATAAGATTTAGTAAATTATTTTGGTTGTTGCGCATAAACTAAAAAACGATTTCATTTAATTCGTAAAAAATACGGCAAGTGATAAGTATTGAGGGTACAAATAAGTTTTGAGGTATTTACAAAAGATGTTGTAACTAGTATTAAATCGCATCGGGCCTTCTTGCAACTATATTCATGTTAAAGCGTCATCATTTTTCTCTAAAAATCAGTATATGTCATTTCGCTGAAGGGTAAACAACATATTTTTTGTGCTTTAACCATGTCAAATCAAGTTTTAAATGTGGCGATTGACACCAATTACAGACAAAGAATGCGAAAGGCGACCAGTAAAGTTGGAAGATGCTGAGTTGGAGGCGTTATTGGACCAAAAATCATGCCCAACTCAAGAGGAGCTCGCTGAAACTTTGGGAATGACTCAACAAGCGATTCAAAACCGCCTCAAGACCACGGTTATGGGGCTAGTTCCGTATGAACTCAAGCCAAGAGACATCGAACCCTTCCGAACGTCGTTTTCACGTCTGAACAACTGCTCCAAAGACGAAAAGTGGATTCACTACGACAATCCAAAGCGCAGAAAATCGTGGGGTAAGCCCGGTCGCGTGCATCAACTTCAATCGTCAAACCGAATATTCATGGCAACAAGCTAATGCTGTGCATCTGGTGAGATCAGTTCGGAGTGATCTACTATGAGCTACTCCAGCATAACAATACCATCACTGAAGAACGTTATCAACAACAATTGATGCAATTAAGCCGAGCATTGAAGCTCAAACGCCCACAATATGTCAAATGACATGAAAAAGTGATTTTTCAGCACGAAAACCCTCGACCGGAACAGTCGTTAAGGAAACTTTGGAGGCGCATCAATGGAATGTCGTATAAGACGACCACTTGCTCCATCGATGACTCAAAACACAAGGAATTTTTTCGACGCGGAATCCGTATACCAATTTCTCTGAATAAAGCTTCGAAGTTATAAAAAAAACCTCAAAACTTATTTGTACCCCCAATAATTAACCCTAAAAAGGAAACGCGGGGTGAAAAAACACCCCAGACCAGTTTAAATCTCGCGGCAAACTAAAACGGCTTACGTTTACAACCCGGGACCGTAACCATAATTCAGTTTCATCATCTGAGAGTAGAGGGAGCACACTCGCAGCATCAGTATCACGTGGAAGCTGGAGCAGTAAATATTTGAAGTGCGTTTGGGGTGTTTTTTCACCCCGCGTTTCCGTTTGTGTATATTTTCGTCATCTTAAAGTTTTTTATAATTTCGTGTTTTTTACACTTTTTGGAGCAGTAATGAATGTATAGTGGCCCACTATATATATAATATACTCGCGTGTGTATACCATAACCTCACTTTAGTTTTCACTGTTTCAAGATTCGAAAAATGGCTAGGCGGTACAATTTAAGGCCTTTGAAGGGTGTAGTTCAGTTGATTAATCAGGAGGAAGATCACATTGAACCTGTGGAAAATCTAACGGAAGAGGCGAGTGGCTCAGAATCGGAGCAAAGTGCAGAATCAGACAATGAACATGTTAAGGCCGAGAGTGAAATTGAGGTATGTAAATCATATTTTTCGGTAAATTTCGGTGCGAGAAAATGTATTTCTTAGTTATTTATTGTAATTTTTAGTCGAAGGAGTCAGATGATGATGGCTCGGGTACAGCTCCAGCATTCAAGAAACTGCATAATACAGAGAGGAGAGAAAGTAGGGGAAGAGGACGGGGAAGAGGCAGCAATGGTAGTAATCGTGGACGACGAAAGAGTATTGTTGTGGGTAAAGATGGGCATAAGTGGTACACAACTCCACGTGAAACACTGTCAATGGCCACATAGTCACGAATCTTGCCACTCCACTTGGACTTGCAAAAGAGGTCAAATCTCCTTATGAAAGTTGGAGTTTATATTTTGACGAAACCATGCTGTCGAAAATTGTCCGAGGATTGAGAAATAAACAGGCAGTTGGATAATATATATAAACATGTCGACGTAATTGAATTGCAGGCTTTCGTTGGTTTATTGTATTTTTCTGGTCTTCAAAAAACAAATATGATTAATATACACGATCTATGGGATCTAAAAGTCGGTTGCATAAGATACCGTGCCGTCATGTCCCTAAAAAGATTTCAAGCCCTTCTATAATCCCTGAGATTTGATGACAAGAACACTCGAGCAATTCGTCGTGTTGAGGATAAATTCGCCCCCATACGACAAATTTGGGACTCATTCATTGAAAAATGCAGGACTCTATACAGCCCCGGAAAACACTGTACCATGCACGGGGAAAAAAAAAATTGACGAACAAGTGTTATCTTTTCGTGGGCGCTGCTCTTTTAAGGTTTATAACAGTCAAAAACCACATAAATATGGTCTAAATTGTGTCAATTTGAATGACTCTCAAACATTCTATTTAGTCAACGCAATTCCATATGTCGGTAAAGTGGTTTTGGAGGACAAAACAGAAAAAATGCCATCCTATGTTAGAAAGTTGGGTGAGCCAATTTATGGAAGTTCAAGCCAAATATAACCTGCTACAACTGGTTTCCCTCAACAGACATTTTCGATACAATCTTGGAAGATAAAAAAAAAACCGCAAATACCTTTCTCTTTCAAGACTGCTGGTGAGCCAGGAAGTTCAAAATTCGCTTTTGACCGAACGAAAACTCTGGTTTCGTACACTCCTAAGAATAAAGTGGTCCTTGTTTTATCAACGTTCCATCGATTGCAAGAAATATGTGAGACTACAAATTAACCAAATATGGTCAATTTTTACAACAAGACAAAAGGTGGCACTGACACATTTGACCAGATGTGTCACGAATATTCAACAGCAAGAAAAACTAACAGATGGCCAGTTTTCATGGGGATGCTGGACCAATCGGGGGTCAACGCCTCGATTATATACAATTTCAATGCTGCAAATCCATCACTCAACAGGGGAGATTTTTTGAAAAGTTTAGTCGAAGATCTCACAATTCCTCATATCCGGAGGAGGAAAGAGTTGAAAAATCTGCCATACCAAACAGTATTTTGTATTCAAGAGATATTGGATGAAGGGCCAATACGACGGGACATAGATGAAACAGGAAGACAGGGTAGATGTGTTCATTGTCCCCGAACCATCGACCGAAAATATGGAGTCAAATGCTCGAAGTGTCAGGCCTTCGTGTGCCAAGACCATAGAGCTGTTATCTGTCAGGCGTATGGTAAGCAGGAATGAGAGAAAAAAATCAAGATATAAAATGTTTAATGATAAATTTAATATTCTTTTTCAATAATTGTAGTTTATCATTCCAAATAAAGACATTTTTTACCAATTTGAACGAAATTCTTAATTCTCAAATTCTTAATAATTATAACGACCCTCATACTGGGCCTGAGATACGGGCCTTTGAAAATTGGGGTGTTTTTCACCCAGCGTTACCAGATTAGGTAAAAAAAAAATAGCGATATCTTTCTAGGGTTAAATAAGCTCAAGGATACGATAAGTCCGGCCGTACAATGCCAACCCGGAACTCGCAATAATGAAGGCAAGTACTAAAACTACTGCCCCGGCACAAATTTGTTAGGGCAATATGTGGTATTTTCTAAAGAAAAATAGTAAAATCCGGATGGTCCAATTCAATATAATGATAAGTTTTGAAAAATTGAGCAAATTATTTTTCAATTATTTGTGATCGATCATCGCCTTAACAAAATCAAGACGCATAACTTTGTGCAGTGGCATGTTGATATGTTTCAGGTGTCCAACACTTTTGAAGTCCCGACTTATCGCGTTCTTGGACACAATTAGCTGAATATCGCTTATAAGGTTTAAAAATCTTTCCTTTTAGCAGCGAACCATTCATGGAGCCATTTTTTCACATCTTCGTACGAAACCAAAGTGCTGCTCAGCATGTGCGTGATTCATCGATGCAAACAA
The DNA here is from genome assembly GCA_947310385.1 of Nephrotoma appendiculata. Lineage (NCBI taxonomy): Eukaryota > Metazoa > Arthropoda > Insecta > Diptera > Tipulidae > Nephrotoma > Nephrotoma appendiculata. Next base: position 73,269,091 of record OX371224.1, read on the forward strand.
GTGGTAATCGGAAGGAGTTAGGACTGGTTAGTAAGCCGCATAGGGTAGAACTTTCCAGCTTAGTGATTCCAACGTGTCACGAACCAGTTTTGCCGTATGTGATAGAGAGTTGTCATGAAGAAAAATGACTTGCCTCTTTCGGTATTAAATCGGTCAATTGTTGTTGGTAACGTTTAGTATTAACCGTTTTTCCAGGCTTTAGCAGCTCATAATAGACTATGCCTTTCTGATCCCACCAGACATAGAGCATCGTCTTTCTGCCAAAGCGATTCGGCCTTGCGGTCGATGAGGATGGTATGCCTGAGTCCACCCATGATTTTGTGCGCTAGGGATTCTCAAAATAGATCCACTGTTTATAGCTCGATTTTTGTATTTAGAACTAAAAATGCCTGAAATGAAATCAAGAGAATATGTAATTTTTAGCCGGGAAACGAATTTCACCTTTTTCTAAATTGAATTCAAAAATCCAATAAGATTCACCATAAAATTTAGGTCGTAACCGAAATAATAAAATATTATAATTCCAGAACAAAAGGGAAGATTTTGATCCCGATGTTCAAAACCAATTGCTCAATTACTTTTCGCAATGCGAACGAATTATCGACGAACTTTGGATCTTTTTTACACCGATTAAGAGGTTCCACACAATTCACCCACGACGTACCGACAAAGTTTATTCCGCAGCCGGTCAAAGGAAACTCACACAATAATAGATTTCGAGTAGCAAAATTAATATTGGATTATTCTGTGGGATGGCCAGATACGTCGGTGTAAAACACAATTAATATTTTTTTGTACAGTTTTCGCTTCCCTAGCGAAATCCTAAACAAATCGTAATAAATCATTATCGATTTACATCTAAAATTTTTGTATACAAATCAAATTGACACATAAAGCATCCAATGTCTATATAAACAATCGGTACAGACGATAACATTCTACCGATTTGAGATCCATTTGAACAAAAAGGTTTGCAGGTGGTAAATCGACAATTTAATTTTAATTTATTTGGTTAGCACTTTCAAAATATTTTTTTTTTTGTTATTTAAATAAAACTTTACACCAACCATAATTGAATGTTAATTCATAATGTGTGTGTGTGTGTGTGTGTGTATCATCATCATATGCAAACAAGTGCGAGGATATAGATGGACGGAGGATGGGATATTTATCTATACATATATAAACATACTCGAATCGAGGGTTGACATTTACAACCGAATATTATGTGTTTAGTTGGAGACGACAAAAAAATTATAAGTCAACAAAACCGATTAAACTATAAATAAAGAGTGAGTAAATATTGTTACGTTCATAAAATTATTAATCATAATCATCATCAGCACCAGAAGGCATTAAACTCAACCCAAACATAAATTTAATAGAATTATTTTTAGATGATTTTCATTAAAGCTTAATTTATGTGCGGGATTAAATTGTTTTGAATTTGACACGGGTGCTTCGTGTTCATTGATTGAACTGGATCGATATAAGAAGTTAGGCTCAACACGATGCGATCCTACAAACACACCTTTAACATAATATGGTGGAACTTTTTTTGAAAATAAAGGAGTCACTGAAGTCTTTATTTCACTAGCTGATAAATCGTTCGAAGGCGATCTCTTAATTGTTAATGATGATTGATTTAGTGACAAAGCTAAAGCACTTAACTTTGATATTTCGTATCCAAAAAATTATTTCAGTTCTAAAAATAAAATTAATTCTAGTCGAGCGAGTTAATAATTTGTGTGCCGAACATCCGAATTTATTTTCATCAACACTGGGTCTTTGCAAGGCCTTTAAAGCCGAAATAATTCTGAAGTCGGATGTTTGTCCGAAGTTTTTCAAGCACTACAATACGCCTTTTGTCAAACAAGTTCGTGAGGAGATTGACAGGATGGTCAGACAAAATATTTTAAAACCAGTAAAATTTAGTCCATGGGCTGCACCAATTGTAACCGTCTCGAAACCGAACGGCAAAATTCGAATTTGCGATGACTTCAAAGTTACTGTAAACCCACAAGATCGATCGCTATCCAATACCGCGAATCGAGGAACACTTCCACAAATTACACGGAGGTAAATTTTTCACGAAAATTGATTTAACCGACAAACGAAGGAAGTGGAAGCATTCATCAAGCACTCATCGGTAAAATAAATTATTACAATAAATTTATTCACAATTTTTCATCAGATGCCGCACCGTTGAACGAACTTCGACACAAAAACGTGCCATTTGTTTGGAGTGAGCGTCAGGAAGAATCAGATGGCTCAGAAAAACCAATTGCATTTGCATCTAAAACTCTCGATGCAAATCAACGTGCATATAGGCAAATTGAAAAAGAGGCTTTATCGATTGGACACGGAGTGACGAAATTTCACCTGTACTTGTGAGGGTGAAAATTTGAACTTTTCACCGATCATCAACCATTAACGTCACTTTTTAATCCGAACAAAAAGTTACCTGTCATGACCCTTACATTGCACTCAGAGATGGGCTATCCTTTTTCAAGGATATAGGTATGCCATTAAATACACAAATACCACAAAGCAGGCTGACGCACTTTTACGATTACCTATGGGTCCTGATACCAACTTTGATGACTACGAATAAAAATTACATAATGTTCATCAGATCAATCACGAAATTGATCGAGAAATATAAATTTTGACCGTAAATTTGCATTTTCATTAAAGAATAAAATCGTTTTACCTCAAATAGATTACACCAGAGTTGTCATACCACAAGCACTCCAACAAACCATACTACAAATGTTGCACGATGGACATTGGGGAGTTGCAAGAATGAAACAACTTGCTCGATGATACTGCTGCTTCTCAAACATTGCCAAAAACTTTGAAAAATTAGTTAAAAGATTTAACACATGTCAAGTTGCCTCCAGTAATCCGAAGCGGAATGTTTCCCGTTGGCCGGTCGCTAAAAAACCTTGGGAAAGATTTCGTTTAGATTTTGCTGGACCATTTTTTAGCAAAATGTGGTTAATTTGCGTGGATTCATTTTCAAAGTATCCATATACGGTTAGAAGGTTAATTAAAATTAATTAAAATAAAATTGAATAACGTTTGTGAGTTGCACTGTTTTAGAATTAGTACAAGCGTCAATAAATACTTGCACCATAACACGCACTAAGTTTTACGGGTCCCATCGCTCTACAGTGATACTAAAAATGAGTCACATCAAAAACTTTGTTAATACGCCACCTAAAGATGGCAAAACCTATCATGCGGCCGAGAAAAATTTTTCTTGAGATTCTCGAGAATATTGGAATATTAATTTCACCCTCGAGCAATGAAAAATATTTTAACAATAAATTAATTCTAATAATAAAATCTTTATTAAAAAACAATAAATATTTAAATAATTCAAGGAACATATTTAATCACTTCATAATATAAATAAATTCTTTTCAAATTTAAAATAATAAAAAACACAGTTGATAGCTAGTTATTTTTATTTATCGTTATTTAAAAAGTACTGTTTTAAAATTACTAAACTATCTAATGATTTGTCATTTAAACGCAATCTTCGCTTACTACAAAAATTTCCGGAGTTATTTTACCATTACAGGTTATTTTACCAGTTACTTCATAAACCATCATTTCCGTATAGACAAAGTGCGGAAGTCATCGTCTATTTTTGGTGGCAATTATGTACATTCCCGAATATTCTCCTCCAAATGTTGTTCTAAAGAAATAAAATCATCCTGAGACGTTGATGAACTACCAGGGAGATAATGGTCAAAAGATGAAATGTTTTCGGCAGAAAATTTTTCTAAATTTTGAAATAATCTCGAATTAGGATTCTGAAGAAACTTTAGTAGTGAAATCATCAAATTGTCCAAAAATCTGGTTTTTAATTTCACTTAATAATTTTCGACTTATCTCGGAATTATTTGTCTGAAGAGATTTGAACAAAAATTTTAAAATGCCTTCCGCAGAGAGCAATGACGCATCTTGACGGCTTAATGCCTCTATAGATTTTTTAGCTTGTGTTTGACTATTAAATATATTAGAGGCCACGACATCATCAGTTTTGTGATCCCATAAACGCCCAAGATTGAGATCACTTAACGTTTTTAAAATAGCCGGTTTAAGTTTTAAAAAACGTTCAGTCATACTTTCGATTGTATTCCATCGGGTCTCACAATCTAACAACAACTGTAATCCGTGCGCGTCAGAATTAATTTCTTTAATATTACTTTGGAGAATACTATTTCGAACCGGAGAGTTTTTGAATAATTTTACAATTCCTCTTATTTTTATTATTGTTTTTTTAATCTGTATATTACAATTAATTTGAATGTTATCTGCAACAAATTCATTTCCAATTAAATCATCTGACTCAAAATCATCATTATCTGAATCCTCATTCTCAACCTCGCCGCTTAAGTTGTTACACGAAGAAATTTCTTTTTTCGTAGAAATTTTTTTTAACCGCCAAGTGAATTGCGTAATTATAGCACAGTTGTTGAAAAGCCGACGACAACCTACCATATTTCAACATTATACTGGCTCCATCACTTGTGGTAAAAATAATGTCTGTTTCGTAATTCAAATCAAACGATCGAATTTTAATGGTAACCATTTCTATGGCCTTATAAGCAGGGCATGAACCTTCTATTCTCATAAAACTTAAATTTTCTGTTGATTCCATCGGAAAAATATAAATGCACATTAAAATAACGACGATTACGGAACTCGTCCATTCATCGATAAATATATTAAATTTTTTATTTGCCGCTTTCATTTGATTGATCTTGGAAATAATTGGATTTTTGACAGTATCGTGAAATTTAAATAATAAATTCATCACATCTGATGGATTTTTCGGCAATGAAAAACCTTGTAATTGTAAACTTTTTCGGATAAATGAACTTATCCTTCGCAGCAAGTTTAGAAACAATTTTTGCCAGTGTGGGACTTTTATCAGAAGTTGTAAAATACTCGCCGATGCGTTTAATTTCTTTGGTTGTTGTTATGGTTCAGAAATTGCGCAGGTAGAAGATTATTTTAATTTTCTCTTCAAGTTATGAACACTTGTTAAATACCGATGTAAACCCGTTGTTGATGAGGCCTTACACGCGAGTGACTTTGCGCAATGGGTGCACGTAGCTCTATCTTTATCAAGCTTGCCTCTTTTAAAATGTTTCCAAACATCCTCGCTATCATATTCAGACATATCAGTAGAATTAGATTAGTAGATTAAAAAATCTGTTTTTTATACCAAATTACTAACAAACTGAGAATTACTAGTTTAACCATATCCCTTTTTCCCCCAAAGAAAAAAATGGCTCAATTGTAGCCCAACCCACACAAATGTGTGGGTAAAAAAACCAATGGCGTTGTTGATAATTTAGCGAAACTCAAAATACTTTTCGTTCAGTTTCGTTAAATTTGAATTGTCATTTTGCAATCTGTAAGAAGAGCGAAAATTATCGCACTAAATGAAGGAAACGTCAAAATTGTATATTTGAAATGGCGGTATGTTGGTATGTTTACATTTTTATAATTTATGTTTACAAATATTTATTTATATTTTAATAATTTAGATAATATTTTATGTACATTTTTCATCATTTTTGACCAAAATTGTCGTGTGGTTAGTTTGTACTTTTGCAGATTGACATTCCAAAATTCAATTGACAATAATAATCGTGTTACAAATTCGCTGGTCAAACTGTCAAATATTCTGTAATAAAAAGTTCTCGTTAAATTCTGTAAGGTTTCGTTACTGACTCTTACAGACTCGCTGGTTATAGCAATAATGTCTTTTTTCGGACGAACATAAGTTAAAAAGGAATTTTGGTTGAAAACACATACAAAAATAAATTTTTGACATGGTACTTTTGCCCTACCCGCACAATTAGTAAAACACAAAAGGGATATACAAAAGAGAATTTTGCAATAAAAACATTTTAATGTTTTAAGTGACATCTGATCTTGAGCATTAGAAACAAAATTTTTGTAATTTTTATTTTAATTCCTAATAAAAATATATTGACAATAGGTGCCGCTAAAGAAATTTAATTTCTCGAGAATCTCAATTATATTTCACGCGAAATGGGAATCGTGTGCACGTAGGAAGCTTAATCTATTTTTAGATGAAATAAAATATTATTTAATCTACGTCAACTAGGGAACGCGGCACAATAAAACTGAAACATTTCTAATTTTTTTCGCATATTATATTATGTTTTCGCACATCGCGGGCACTACGTATACGCTTAGCCTATACACAACATTATCCAAGATTAAATTTATTTAGTTTATACGAGTTTTGTCGCCTAAAACTTTTATCGATTAAGCTTAAAAGATGCGGGTATCACATAAAGAACGTATAAATTAAATAAAAAGTAGTTTTTGATCGATTGGTCATTGGAAATAATAAAAAAAAACTAATTGAGCGAATTTTAAACAAGAGATCTCAAATTTCCTATGCAAGTTCTCAATCCAAATTTCATCCTACGTACCAAATTTCATATTTACTTCACAGAAGTGGGCGAGTGGCGCCGAAAATGGAGTCATCCTTGAAATTGGTCTAATACATGTGAAAATCTCAATCCAATCTAATTCCGGCCGAATTCCGCGCAGCATCCTAATCCACTCTAAAGCAACCAAGTTTCATTCATCATCATTGGTTCAACTTCAGCTTCATGTCGATAAATCTCAACGATATTGGTTAAGAAATAGACGAGTTCTATCCAGCATACCTAGGGACCATTTTTCATCATCATAGTGGTTACGAAATGAAAAAGTTTGATCCGGCATGGGCATACATGTTAGAATCCCAATAAAGCCTTACTTTAGCCATATTTCATAATAATTGTTTGAAAGGGCGTAGTTCAGCTCAGCATAGATATAGATTCCATAATTTTGACCAAAATTCAGATTACAGTCTTTATCCACTATTACAAACCAGAGTTCCGTCTCACATTTTTCTTTACATTTTTTTTTGCCTTGACATTCGAGGCTAACAGAAATTTGAGAAATTTAAGGAATGTTTCCTTTTGTGAAAAATGAGATACTACTCGTAAAGCGTGTGTAATTAAGCCAACGTACATCAGAAAAGATTGATGTAGTGAGGCAGCAGAGTGTTGCTGAATGTCCAGGTCCCTCGTATCGACGCTGTGCGCAAGGATTGGAAATGTCTCCATCATGTTTGTACAATTCTCAAAAAAGATTTGTATTTTAAAACCAAAATTTTGACCTCTAAATTTTTACAGATTTACCATTCGCTACATCGCCGATGTCAAAAAGTTTTTTTTCTAAATTTTCTGTGTGCGTGCGTGCAGACTAAATGACTGTGTCCTCTCTGCACCTTAGACGGTTAGTCTGATCAGGATGGAACTTCATACATAAGCTTTTTCATAAATTGGGAGATCCCAGTAATTTTTGACCGACATCGGTGTACCGGAAGTGGCTTCCATAGGAGCTTTTTCGTTTTTTGCAAATATTTTGAAAAGTATATTTAGAAAAAAAATTATAATGATCTAAAAGATTTAAATTAATTTTGCGACAATTTCGGTCCAGATTAGTTTTACAAAATTTAAGAGGAAATTGCGATTTTTGACAAAAAAAACCCATGCCCACAGCCAGACGGATTGATTGATCGGGATGAAACTTCATACTTAAGCTTTCTCCAAAAAATTAGGAGATTCCAGTGAATTGTTGCCGAAATCGGCCCACCGGAAGTAACAGCTTTCATAGGCGCGTTTTCATTTTTCCACCGGAAGTGATAGCATTCATAGGAGCTTTTTGTTTTTTGCAAGTATTTTGAAAAGTATATTCTTGACAAGAAACGACTATGAACTAAACAGCAATTCCAAATTTAATTTGCAACAATACCGTTCTAAATCAGTTTTCCAAAATTTAAGCGGAAATGTCGATTTTTGACAGATAAACATTTTCGACAAATTCGGCTCTTTTTTACAGCCCACATCGACTGATTAATCGGGATGAAACTTTATAGTTAAGCTGTTTTCCTAAATAGGGAGATCCCAGAAAGTTTTGATCGAAATCTTCGAGCATTTTTGTTTTTCCACCGGAAGTGACAGCTTAAGTAGGAGCTTTTTTTTGCATGTACATATTCTGAAAAGTATATCATTTACGATAAAAATGGGTTTCAACTAACAGATTCTAAATTATATTTACAACAACACCGATGCACATCAGCTTTCCAAACCTTAAACCGAAATGACGTTTTTTGTTTAAAAACAGTTTTTCAGTAAAAATTTGGTGGATTGATTGATCGGTATGAAACTTCATACTTAAGTTTTTTTCATAAATTTGGAGAACTCAGTGGTTTTTGGCAGAGATCAGTCCACTGGAAGTGGCAACTTCTACAGGAGCTTTTCGATGTTTGCAAATATTTTGAAAAGTATATAGAATTTCGGAAAAAGCAAAAGAGTTTTTTAGGTTAAAAACAAAAAGATTGTAAATTGATTTACAAACAAAATTAGTTCAGATCATTTTTTTTTACCGGACTGACGAATTTAGGGAATAAATCTTTATTTCACCAAAGTTTGGCATCTCTAAAATCCAGGCGGATGACTATTCGGAATGAAACTTCATATTTAAAGTTGTTCTATCTCTGGGAGATCTTTGTGAAATTTGGCAGAAATCTGTGTACTGGAAGTGACAGTTTTCATAGGAGCTTTTCCAATTTTTGTAATGACGTTAAAAATTGTTTCTGAAATTTAACCAGGATTATACAAGACAGTTTTACCAAAATTCCAGCAAGTATAATTTTTTATGTTTAGTAATTCAAAAATATCCCGTGAAAATTATAAAATAGGATAGGCTTTTCGACGCCGCTGAAAATAAATTAAGAACACATTGTTCGTCCGTTGCGCATTAAAAACAAGCCAATGTCTTGGACAGATCTGACAAATCAAGTGAATTTAAAAATTTTGTTGGAAAATTCACTCATTTATCTTCATCTACCACAGTATCAATTGACTTAAATGAAAAAGACGGAGATTCGAACATGTTTTGAATGTAGATATCTATGGTATCGCTCAGCCATCGATGACTGTTGATATTATCTCGAAAGTTTGGAAACAGATTTTCAATTAATGCGTCTCTATAGATGTAACAATAATGCAAAAATTATCTGGTAAGTTGATTGTCTGCAATTGCTTTGAGAATAGCGGCACAGCAGGTGGATCATTTTGAAGTTGGAGACGCATATTTGTTGTTATCTTCAATTTGTAAACACCGCTCCACAGTGATGAAGCTTTGAAACAGGCTTTCATTTCACCTGCATATAGGTGGAACGTGGAATAACCGTAAGTATTTGTCGAAAATCTTATGAAAACAAAATGAGAGTACCGCCAAAGAGTCTATCGTTGCTCTTCAAATATTTCAACGTACGATTTAAAGAAAGAATGTTTATGTGTCATAACATTCATCCCAGATTATAATTTGGCATATATTAAGCACATTAGCTATACCTGAATTCGATTTAATGTTGCATGCTGCATTTTCATTTGTCTAGTGACTGCAAGCATTACCGAATTAAAAATTAATTTTTGTTCTGCCAATATTTGTGGTTCATGGGTTTGAATATACTCATTCAAATCATCAATAATACATGATTGTTCTCGTTTTTAATCTCGATTAAATAAATCACTTGCCGGACGATTGGGTGATGATAATTCCAATGTAATTAGTGATTCTTTTGATATAATCAGGAAGTCTTCCAATTTTATTAATGCTTCATTATACATTGCTGATATATAATCTGAAAATGGATTTGCATGAATTGCAGGTTGTACATGTAAAATTTCCTCTCATGGCGTCCCTAAATTTCTCCCATAATTCGTTTGGGTTACTTGGAAAGCATGTTGTCAATATAATTGCAAATAAAGCACGAATTTGATGAGGAGTAGAACCCAGTATCGGTTAAAGTCGAACCCCAATGAGAATCTCCTTGATAAAGGTAAACTAATGGAGAACTTGGTTCCCAAGTTTTTTAGACGTATTTCATGAAAAATAAGTTGATACGTTTGAATAAATTATGGTTTTTGCGAAACATCCAAAATCGTTTTAGAGTTTGCATAATTTGAAAAATTACGTTAACGTTGTTTGTGGTGATGCTTCTGCTTGACTAACTGCACTTTCTTCTGCGAAGTAGACACGTTGTCTATTTTCAAGATTGTTGGCCAAATGAGTGACAGCTGGACATCTTTCGTGAATAGGAAAGGATAAAATTTGTCCAACTTCACGCAACTTCATCATTTTCATTAACATTTTGGACAGCAAAAACAGTCATGTCGCCGCCTTTGTATACATATTAACAGATGCATCTAATAGATGTATACGATAGCTGCAAAATTCTACATTTATATGTGCTTTGTTGGTTTTGGATAGAAGAGGACAATAAGGTACAACCCATCTATTATTTATTTCATTACCGTTCTGGTTATTGTTTGAGTTTATATCCATCAAAAAATTATATACAGGAAAAACTACATTTTCGTAAATATCTCCACTTCAGCGCATATTGGGTCCAAATTTTGTCAAAGACTTTGATTTTATTTAAATATATATTATATATATTTATATCGTGTGAATTTCAGCCAAATCGGTCCATAAATAAGAATTTCGAAAAAGGGACCACCACCCCCTCCTAGCGGGGTCTAACACAAACAAAAATCATCCAGAGCACCACACGAACATATGGTGTTAATATAAGTTAGATAGCTTCAGCGGTTCAGTCGTGATTGTCAGTCATACATATACGCACTTGAAAAAATACGCACATACGCAATTGAAAAAATTTCATAACTAGACACTGGGTTCATAAAAAAAGGCGTCGGACCGAAATCAAAAGGCAAATCGAAACTAGATGACGTGTTGCTAGAATCAAATTTAGCACCTAAGTCTTTAGCAACACTGGTAAAATAACAATTAAATTCATTAGCAATTTCTAAATCACTTGTAAGATGTTCTCCGTTCTGTGCTAAGATAGATTTGACTAGTGACGATTTAGGTTTACGAGCCAGAATTTCGTTCACATTCTTCCTTCTGCATACTGGTTATTTCGACGGATGCAACACGATTTGATAGCCCACTTCTTTGGAAGAAATTGAAAATTGGCTTCAAACTTCGATCGCCTCAACAGACGAAACGTTTTTCCGAGATGGGATTCGAAAATTGCCTGAGAGGTGGGAAAAAGTCGTAAGCAGCGATGGACAATATTTTAATTAATCTGTTCATTCATTTTATCTTAAAATAAATGCATTTCTAAAATTAAAAAACGGGCCGAAAAGCTGATTTTATGATAGCTCTCTTGATGTAACGTTCTTTTCATATAAAAAATAAGGTCTCTTGCGATTCGCTATTACTATTTAAATCGAATTTAATGCTAAACTAATTTAACATTTAATTACGATCGTGTATGTCTCCGATTACTGGTAATACCATTAATTAAACATAATTAGAAAACATACGAAATTTATTATCATGTTAATCTTTACTGCCAAAAGATCATTGAATTGCAATTTATTAAATGACTGGCTACCAAACAATTGGCAATTTCACCTAGTACAAAATAATGTCTCGCTATCATCCAGAAGAACGGATGTGAAGTTTTTAACAAAATGAAAAATTAACAAAAACTAAAATTTGTTAAATTAACAAAAATAAACAGTCGGTAAAAGCAATGTTAACAATGGAAACCTGACAACAGACAAACTTCTTTTAATTAAAAACTATTATCAAAACTTAATTTTGATTGAAATAAAAAAACTAAAATTACAATTTAAAAATATGTATTTACATAAAAAGACAAAACATTTAATGTAATTAAATAATGTTAATAAATTGGAGTATCCACTACTAAATAATCAGTTACATATATGTACTGCGTTGGAAAATCGAATCGAATTGAATATTTTGGTGATTTTTGGGTTCCAGTGTATTAATTACTGGCCAGATCACAGAGATACTACCGAAAAGTGACTAATATCAAATGATGGCATAAGAGGTGCCCTTTGAAATAAAAATGGTCTCATCAAAAAACTACGAGTTTTTCCCATTTGTTAATGCGTTGGCATGCATTTGACAATTGCAATAAGATAGCATGGAGCATTGTCGTGGTACAATATCACTCGTTCGTGTCTCGTTTCCCATTCTTGTCGTTTTTCGAGCAATGCATTGTGCGGAAGGAGGTTTTTGAGTACCAGGAACCGATGGCAATGGATCGTGATTTCGGAAAAAATGTGTAAGTGGTTTCCTGGTGAGGCCCGACTATATTTTCAATTTTTTTGCTCAGCTCAAACAATTTTAACGAAAAATAGTGAAAGGAGGTTTACGAGTACCAGCAACCGATGGCGATGGATCCTGATTTTGGGAAAAAATGTTTAAAGGGTTTTCTGGAGAGCCCCGGGTTTATTTTTTTTTCTCCGCTCTAACGATTTTAATGACAATTGCTAAAAGGAGGTTTTCTAGCACCATTAACCAATTACGATGGATCCTCATATCGGGAAAAATCGTGTAAGAGGTTTTCTGGTAAGCCCCGTGTTTATTTTTAATTTTTTTGTTCAGCTCAAACGACTTTAATGAAAATTTCTGGAAGGAGGTGTTCGAGTACCAGGAACCGATGGCGATGGATCCTGGTTTCGGGAAAAAATGTGTAAAATGGTTTTTGGTCAAAATCTTGCAGTTTTTTGATAAGACCAATTTTATTTCAAAGGGCACCTCTTATGCCATCATTTGATATTAGTCACTTTTCGGTAGTATCTCTGTGATCTGGCCAGTAATTAATACACTGGAACCCAAAAATCACCAAAATATTCAATTCGATTCGATTTTCCAACGCAGTACATATATGTAACTGATTATTTAGTAGTGGATACTCCAATTTATTAACATTATTTAATTACCTTAAATGTTTTGTCTTTTTATGTAAATACATATTTTTAAATTGTAATTTTAGTTTTTTTATTTCAATCAAAATTAAGTTTTGATAATAGTTTTTAATTAAAAGAAATTTGTCTGTTGTCAGGTTTCCATTGTTAACATTGCTTTTACCGACTGTTTATTTTTGTTAATTTAACAAATTTTGATTTTGTTAATTTTTCATTTTGTTAAAAACTTCATATTCGTCCAGAAGAACAAATATTTCAGAGATCAATAATGATCATTAAATTAAAACTATGGCTGTTTCGACAACTAGTCGTTAATTTTAATTATATTATTCCGATATTTTAACCCAAAAAATTTATTTTATTGTTTTATTTCTAGCAACGCCTAAAAGTCATCTACCAGTAATTCAATTTTGAACGAATTAGGCTAATTTTGCATAAATTCTGGCGATCGTTTTAACAAGGATTAGACATGAAAGCTGGCACAATTCGGACAACATGAATCAAAAATTGGAACCATTAGGAAGTGATGCAGGGATTTCTAGAAAAAAAAATCGAGTCTCAGATTGCTAAAACAAATCAAAACACTTTGCTTGCGCAAGTCACTTGCGCTTGATCCCAATAAACTTACAGACGTACAAACACAAACAAATCTAACTCGCATAATTATACATAAACACAGTTTTAAACACCAAAAAGCTCATGAGTATAAATATTTTTTGTGCAAATGTGTCACATAAACTTAATAAACATCGATTTTCAAGCTTTCATTTTTCGCAAAAAAAAATACCAACAACAACACCAATACAACAAAAGGAAAAATTGTGATAATTTTCAGGTATATTACTCACTCAGTATATTATTATGACATATTTTCTAGTTGCCACTAGATATTACACACGGTTTACACGAATCTATACAGGTACATAGAAATTGTATACAACATACACCCCATTTAAAAAAAAAAAACAAAAAAAAAAAATTATAATTCACCCAGCCCCTTACTACCCCAAATTTGGTGATTTTAAACCGTTATTATACATATAATACAGGGAGACATACACATGCACAAACATTTTGTTATTTTGTAAGTAACTTTTTTGTTGTTGTAAGAATGTAGGGCTATATGCGGTTCCAATTTGCATGCTTAACAGTAATTGATCGAAACATTGTCTAGCTAAAGCATTCCTTTACCAATTTTCAGTATGGAGATATTGTTGTTGTACTGTAATTGCTGTATTTTGTTAATGAAAAGAAAAAGCGGAATTTTACTTGTACATATTTAAAATAAAAAAGTTTACTTATAACGAGAAAAATAATAAAAAATTGTCCAAAATCATGAATATTTAAAATTTACATAATAAAAATCAAGAATTTTTCATTTTTTTTTTTAAGTTTTTCCACCGCATAAGGAAGATTATGTGTGTGTGTGTGTGTATGTCATTGTGGTATGTATGTTCTTTGTATAAGCGCGGTGCGCAATGGTGGTATCGTATTGTACGTATTCAGAGAGTATCCGCATGCAAATAATCAAGGACCCCGCGTTGAATACGATGACGACGATAAAGTTTTCCTTTTCACTGTTCATTTTTTCTTTAATAAATTTATGTATATAAAAGGAAATATTTTTTCATTTTCTGTTGTGTTTTTCCTTTCGTTCGGTATTTTTATTTTTTTATTTTTTTTTTTTGGTGCAATTAACAAGAGAAATACCATACACCGATATATTGAAAAAGATTTACCTTATATTGTATGTTGTGTGTTGACAGTACAGAAAAGAAAATTATTAAGAATTTATAAGCAATAAGGCGCTAGATATTGTAAGATATTCCCAAATTGATCTGATATCATTATCAGAAAAAAAAAAATTAATTTGTTATAATTGAATACATAAATTTTGTAGTAATGGTAATGGCATGCCATATACTACATACATATAAGTATGCGAGGACGGTGATCTACCATACATCTTTCCTAAACATAATACATTATTATTAAATTTGCATAGGAAAGCGCGCGCGGGGTAAAAGTAGTCCATACCTACATACAAGTTATACAATTTTCCATTCAATGAAAATTTTGCAGTATGCACCATCATTCATGTACACAAAATTTTTTTTTTTTTAAAAAGCTTTTTGTATATGCTTTTTCGTGGCTAAATGCAATTGCATTGTTGTTACTTTCAGTATTATTATTAAATTAATGCACTTAGTAATTGTATTTGATTGAAAACGACATACAAAATGGGATTAAATATCATAAATAAATAAATAAAGGTAAAACTAAATTTGATGGAATTATTCATAAAGTTGGTAAACAAATTTAGCGTTTCTAGAGCGGGGATATCCTCAATTCCTTATATTTATTCGTTACCCTTATTTTTTTTAAATTTACCTACATTTCAACTGAGTACTATTTTGAACGAACATATAAATTATGCCACATCCCTTGTACAAATATCTTGTAGCGTAAGCCGTCCCCATCTGTTTAAATTCAAATACACTCGTGGACAAAATTAAAAGATTCCAAATTTATATTTTTCTCAAAAGAGGCACAAATGTGGCGTAATGGAATTATATAGGGTGTCCCAAAATTGGAAGATCAAACGAAGCAGGGTGATAGGGGAGCTCATTTCCAACAAAAATAGCCAAGTAAAGTTTTTTCGAATTGTTGAAAATTGTTCCACTTTTAGTGTGGAGATGCCGAACCCCCATCGTGGCGCGTCCCCAGGTGGCGGATAGGGGAATGCACTTTAACCGGGTTGCCTAAGGGTAGGTGGGAAATAAAATACGATCGGCGGACCAAATCTGGCTAGGGGAAGGAACCCTGAATAATAAACCAATCATTAAGGTAATGAGTGTACAACAAAACGGAATGTATACCCCAGGTGGTACGTCAACTTTAGAGTTGGACAATCCACCCCATAACGGATTCTGGGATGAGCTAACCATATCGAAACCCATTTATACCAAGCACAAGTATCTCTAGATCACCAACTAGACAAATGCTTCCCGCTACTCAGCAGCAGAATGAAAATGCTGAACGCAGGGAGAACGGAAACCAAGAAAACCATCACGATGTTGCTAGAGAAAACGATGATTTAAAGAAATCGATTGAAATTGCTTTAATCAAAAATGATAATCAAGCCAAAGAAAATACTGTAGCTGACTATGAAACAGATGAAGATGAATTGGCATATGAAACGAGTTTTATACGAAGGCAAAATTAAAACTAAACGTCAAAACCACAACCCCGACGATCTGAACAGTCATCTACGGCCTAGTGAAGGTACATAAAAACGTATCGCTGATACCGAAAGAGCTGCAACCAGTTAAATAATCCAAAATAATTAACCAAGGGGAAATGCAGGAAAATCAACCAATACATAAAGAGGTACCACCTCCACCCATTAACATACTTAATATTAGTGAATACGAAACAATTAAAAAAATAGTGAAGTTAATTCCAAACGATAAATATAAAGTCACAGCACTAAATAATAACGTTTGGAAAGTGAATGTTCTTGACCCAGAAACCTACAGAATGTTATCAAATGCAATCACCGCTCAAAATATCGAATGGTTCACCTATAAAAACAAAGCTGAGCAACCAATTAAAGTCATGGCCAGAAGTCATGGCTACATCATACGTGCCCCAACGAAGAAATAATTGAGGAACTTCGCCAGAAAGGATTCAAAATTCTAAACGCTGTAAACATATTAAAGAGAAAGGTCACTATAAACGCAAACGGTGAACGAGAAACAACCAAAGTTGGCCTCTCCCTTTTCATGCTAACATTTGAAAACGCTGAGAACATTGATAGGGTGGAATCAAAGCAATCCTTAATATGAAAGTTAAGATTGAAACATTAAAAAAGAACCCTAGTAGAATGCCACAATATTACAACTGTCAAGCGTACAACCACACACGCAAATACTGTAATAGGGAGCCCTGTAATAGGGAAACATCTAACAGAAGAATGCAATAAAAGTAAGAACGAACCAGTGAAATGCATATACTGTGGTAACCATCACCCAGCAAATTACAGAGACAGCGAGGTAGCGAAAGAGCTACAAAGAATGAGAGACAACAAGAGAAATCAAAAAAGTCAGAGTTCTCAACCTGGGATGCAATCCTACTCAAAACAAATCCTCTAAATAGCGGCAAAGTAAGAGAAGGCATAACATAAGCACAAATGGCTAAGCAGAACGAAAATATCAGCAACGCTCCGAGTTAGGAAACTCATGTCCTGCAAGAAATACTTCAGAAGCTAAACGCTATCAATTCACATCTGGCTGGCCAGGACCAAAGACTAGAATCTATGGACGAGTTACTGAAAAAACAAGAACAGAGACTAGGAACACTGGAAAATACATCGATGAGCCAGGATAAAAGAATAACGGATGCGACAAGTAAAACTAGAGAAGTGATTGACTACCTACATTCTAGCCCATCTATCGAAGAAGGAGGGATATTAAAATGTGAGTTTCACTCCAGTAGAAAGCCAACCTACTAGCCTACGGGCCAAAATAAAATTCCTGACCTTCTGGATTTCTATATATCAAGAGGTGTCTCCGAAAAATACTTAGCAGTTGAAAATGGAGAAGGGCTATCGTCAGACCATTCTCCAGTTTTAATGACAATGAGTGACCCGGTAATAAGGAAAGCAAGCCCTCCAAGACTAACAAATAACAAAACCTACTGGGAATACTTTCGACAGCTAGTCGAAGAAAGCATCAACCTACAGGTGCAGATCTCGGACGCTTACACGATAGAAGAAGAACTAAAAAACCTCATTGAAAGTGTGCAAAAAGGGGCCTGGGAAAATACTCCTGATCAGCAAGAAATATTACAAAAAAGTATATACTATCCAGTTGAAGTGAGAGAGTTGGTTAACGAAAATCAGAGCTAGTAAGACTTGGCAGAGAACCAGAGCCCCTGAAGACAAAACAATCCTAAACAACTTGTGCAAAATTTTTTAACTACTTATAAAGGAAATTAAGAATGAGTCAGTTGCAAGCTTCCTAAGTAATCTGACAGGTAAAACTGAGACAGACTATTTCCGGTGGAAAGCCACCAAAGGTTTAAAAAGGCCTAAAATGCAAGTGCAACTCATGAGAATGGTTGATGGAACCTTGGCTCGCAGCGAAAAACAAAAAGCTGATCTGTTTGTTGAACACTTAGAAAATACCTTCAAACCACCAACTGGACAAGTGGATAATGAATATCTAACACCTATAAGCAAAGTAGAAGAGACATCTGTGCTACCAGATACTCTGAAAGAAATCAAACAAGAAGTAAAAAATCTCAAAGATAAAAAAGCCCCTGGTACGACTTGATAACGGGGCAAATAATCAAAGCTCTACCAGAAAAAGTACTAAGGAAACTACAGCACACAATCAATGCTATCTTTAGACTTTGTTATGTTCCAAGACAGTGGAAAGTAGCGGAAATCATAATGATTCCAAAGCCTAATAAATCACTAAATGACAAAACATAGAGGCGCTGGAGAAAAAGGAAGTATGCTCAGCAATATTCTTAGACGTAGCCCAAGCATTTGATAAGGTTTGGCACCGTGGTCTAGAATTTAAGCTCCAACGAGATTTGCCAAAACAACATTCTGAATTGCTAAAGTCTTATATCAACGACCGTTACTTCCGGGTGAGACAGAAAGGGGAATACTCTAAACTGAAGAAAATATTGGCAGGGGTTCCACAAGGCAGTGTTCTAGGTCCCGTTTTATACCTCATGTATACAAATGATCTACCAAACATAGAAGAAGCTAGAATAGGAACGTTTGCTGATGACACAGCTGTTATGACCACCGATGCTAGTATAGTTGAGTCCACGAGAAAACTTCAAAATGCTGTTGATATAATAAATAACTGGACAAAACAATGGAGAATAACACTTAACGAATCGAAATCAACACATATCAACTTTACAAATAGGAAATTAGAATATATTCCGATTAGACTGAATTGGCAACAAATACCATATTCTGACAATGCTAAGTCCCTCGGCATGACGCTAGACTCTAAACTCAGGTGGAAAGCGCATGTTAAAAAGAAAAGGAAAGAACTGAATTTAAAATTCAGAAAAATGCACTGGCTTATTGGAAGAAACTCCGAACTGACAACGCACAACAAATTTGTTTATACAGGGTGTCCCAAAAGTGGAGCGCCAAACGAAGCAGGGTGATAGAGGAGATCTTTTCCAACAAAAAAAGCGAAATAATTTTTTTTCGATTTGTAAAATAGTAAAAAAATTTTTTGAAACGAAATG
The DNA here is from genome assembly GCA_947310385.1 of Nephrotoma appendiculata. Lineage (NCBI taxonomy): Eukaryota > Metazoa > Arthropoda > Insecta > Diptera > Tipulidae > Nephrotoma > Nephrotoma appendiculata. The sequence goes on from OX371224.1 coordinate 73,288,266, forward strand.
GCTTCACAAAACCATGGTTTTAATTTGACTCAAGATATCAAAGTTAACAAAAATGACTTTATTTGAGAGGTACACGTTCCAAGATCATATTGAAAAAGTAAGATAAACAAAAGAACTGTTAGCTTTTTAAATTAATTTTTTAGTGCATACTATACGATTTCACCAAAAAACACTAAAAGTGGAATAACTTTTTAACCGCCTTTAACAAATCGAAAAAAATTTGTTTGGCTTTTTTTGTTGGAAAAGATTTCCTCTATCACCCAGCTTCAATTAGCCCTCCACTTTTGGGACACCCTGTATAAACAAATTCTAAAACCTATCTGGACGTATGTATGGTATTCAACTTTGGGGCTGCGCAAGTAAAACTACAGTGAAGACCATTCAACATTTCAAAATAAGGTATGCTCCTTGGTACATTAGAAACGACAATCTCCATCGAGACTTAAACATGGAAAACGTCAGCGATGAAATACAAAAATTTGCAAGGGGCCACGTACTACGACTGCAGCAGCATGACAACGAAGAGCTGCGGAACCTACTGGATCGCACCAATGGACCAAAGCCTTTAGAATTAGTGGTTCCTTGAGCCGCTTAAATCAAAGGACTGACAGAGCTGTGATGAACCTCATCCCACAAGAATGGACTAGTAAAACTAATAAAGCAATTACTAGATAATCCATATGATTAGTTGTAATAGTGTTTTTTAGTGAAATCGCAATAGATGGTTGGGACGATCAATAGATTAATTTTTATTGCCTATTTTTTGTCTCCTTCTTTTTTCAGTTCTTTTTTGCTTTTTCCTACCATATATAACTAAATTTTTATTTTTACAAATCAGTAGATACGAGTGATTTAATAATTGTTTAATAAATGCGTTTAGTGCTTGAAGAGTGATATCGAAAAATATTTAAGGTTTTTTTTTAATTTTGCGGGTTAAAACTGTGACATGGAGAAAAAAGAAATAAAATATCTTTCGAGTGTTAAAATGGCAAGGTAATTAAATATATTTAAATTTGTATAATACATAAGCCAAAATATTACCCAGAATTTATTATGTAAAACGTTTTGATTATTAATTAGACGCTCGTACGAGGAACGGCAAAATTATTTGCAAAATGTTGTGGAAAATTTAGCTTCAGAATCTGAAGATGATCCTTGTGAAGACGATCCAATCGACCCAGATTTTTTTCTCTTCAAATGAGGTCGAGGAATTGGATGCTGCAGAGAATCATGTTATGGCGGAAGTTAACGAGAGGACTGACTCTGAAGCCGAAGATAATGAGAATTTGACCATTGGTATTGATGATGAAGAGGGAGCCAATGACTAATTAAGTCCGGATTTTCAAGATTATTATATCGGTAAAGATGGAACCAAATGAAGCAAAATACCTCCAAACTTACACCGATTAAAGGCGCATAACATAATAAGTGAGCTATCTTTTATCTGGCCTAATCCTAACACCAAAATTTTGAACGATATCGATACATTTTGCGCTTTGTTTCACGCATTAATGCAGAACATAATTTGGACACATACAAATAGGAAGGCGGAAAAGGAATTTACAAAATACAATGGAAAAACCAATAACCTGGGCGCCTATGAACGTAGAGAAGCTCTTGGCCTATATAGGAATTCTTATTGTCATTGGGACACAAAGGTCAAATCATATAGCTGTTCGGCAACTTAGGGAAAAAAAAATCTTACCCGCTGTATCGAGCAATTATGTCCGTCCGACATTTCCAAAATTTAACGCGTTGTCCCCCTTCAGAGGACGAACGAAATTCACGCAAAATATACCTTCGAAACCAGCAAAGTATGGTATCAAAGTTTGGTGGGGCAGCGATTCCGAAACGGAGTATCCTTTGAACGGATAGATATATACCGGTAAAATTTGGAAACATCAGAAAGAGAAATCAAGGTGAACGCATCGTGAAAGATTTAGTTGCCCCATACAAATACATCGGAAGGAACGTAACTCCGATAACTTTTTTAAATCGGTTTCTCTAGCCAAAGATTTACTAGGGTGGAATGTTTCTATTGTCGGAACAATGAACAAAAACAAGGCATGCATCCCTCCTGAACTCAAAGCATCGAAAACTAGGAAATTTTATCATCGAAATTTGGGTTTGGAAAAAAAAAATTTTATCCTCATACGTTCCAAAACACAATAAATGTTGTGTTACTATCTACACAGCATAATGATGCTTTCGATCCAAAATGTAAACCAAATATAATTTTATATTACAATTCAACTAAAGGTGCAGTGGACACCATGGACAAAATGCTTTCCCAATATACAACAAAGAGAAAAACCGACCGGTGGCCACTTACAATGTACTTTAACATTATTGAGATTGCGGGACTCGCAGCTTACATAATACTCACCAAAAATAATTCATCTGTCAAGCAAAACATTAAAACTGGTCGATGTAGGTAGTTTCTTGAAGAATTAGGGGAACATTTTTGTATGCCTATTATAAAAAAACGAGCTCATAACGCAAGGGTTGTGAGGAATTTTGCAACAAAAAGTGCCGAACAATGTCTTCTAGGTGTTTGTATTGAGGATTTTCGAGAACCCCAGAGCGTTCCATTCTAATCACGTGATTTGATGGATAGAGATGCATCTTGTCAGCACACACACATAGGTGCATGCTATATGTGCTATAAGGAAGAAAAAATAAAGAGACCTTCAAGAAAAGATTGCATCCAGTGCTTGAAGCCCATTTGCCAAACACATAGTCTTACGCAAACCAAATGCCAAGAATGGAATCTTAACAATTAGGTTTTAATATTTATGTACATTCATGTATTTTTATAATTTTCTAGTTACTAATGTTCTTCCTCTATATTTTGAATATACGGCGTCGGTTCAAAATCTCGAATTACAAAAGACCGAATTATCAAAATCCCGACAAAAATAAAATTCCAACTTTCAAAATCCCGATTTTCGAAACCCCGACTTTGCTGAAACTATTAAATATTAAATTTTATTTTTTTATCTTAATTTTTATTAAGAATTCGGTCGTTTTTTGGCCGATCTTGGTTAAATTTCGGTTATTGGATACAATTTGCATTTTAATGTGAATTTTTGGAATTGGGCCTGCTCAATTGAACTTGGCCATTCCTCAACCAATAATTGTAAAATTTAATTTACAAAATTGGATTATTTGTATAAATATGTTCTTTTCATAAAATATATTTTTGGTCGTCCTGAAAAGAACGTTTGGATTTTTGATGTCATTATTAGATTCTATATTAACCGGCCCTACGTGCGGCACGCAGTGTGGCATGTTTGCTGATCCCGGCTCCTACGTCCCCCGAAGTTCAAATCTAAAGCCCCTCGGAGGATTAAGCGGGCGGAGCGCAGCGACCTCCCGCGTGCCCGTGAGAGTTATCGAAGCCGTCGGCCTCTATTTATTTATTTATTTTTATTTATTTATTTATTTATTTTATTTATTTGTTCATTGACATGAACAATTATTGCATTTTTTTTTTTAATCGGGATTTTGATAATCGGGATTATGAAAGTCGGGATTTTAAAAGTCGGGATTTGATTTCGGGATTTTGAAAGTTGGGCAAAAGACCCCAACCCTTTGAATACTACTACTACTGAAATTAAAAAATACATTGTAGATAACAAACTCTTTTATTGCTTCCAAATATTTCACAATTCAAACTTACTCACTATTTTAATTGGAAGGTCTCATTTGGAGGAGTCAATTGGAAGAGTTTCATACAAAATATATGGAGTAATGAATTATATACCCAGGTATATAATGTGAAAATGGTCGAAAATGTGTAATTTAAACAAAAAGTATTAGACGTACATAATTTTTCGAACCGACTGAATTTTCATCAAATTTCAAACAAATTGAGCCATTGCGTCGGAACCGATTTACTATATAATTGGTTAAAAAGCCAAAATTGATAAAAAACATTCTGTTGTGAATAGACCGGTGTGTGATACCATTTTAAAATCATTTTACTGATAGTGGGTCAAATTTCTGTAGTACATTCTTTTCCCGCAGGCGTCATTTAAACATTAACAAAAAATAAAATTAAAAAACAAAGACTTTCCAAAACCATTGTTTTTATTTGCCAAAAGATAATGCAGCTTATAAAAACGGTTTTATTGGAATGGCACACTCTTCTAGATCGTATTAAAAAAGAAAGTTAACCAAAAGAACACTTAGTTTTTTTTAAATAATTTTTTGGTGGGTGGCATGCGATTTTACTAAAAAAACACAAAGTGGAATAACTTTTGCAGCATCAACAATTCGAAAAAACTTTACTTGGGTGTTTTTGTTGGAAATGAGCTGCTATCACCCTGCTTCGTTTGACTTTCCAATTTTGGGACACCCTGTACTGCGATAATTTTTCATTGCAAAATGTTATAATGTGTCTAACTATTTTTTCTTTTTAATTTTCATAAGCGGTTTATAAACATTAAGATTAGCTTTATTACAATTTAGTAATGAATATTTCGCTCTGCGATTTGGTGACCTACGAAAAGGACTCATACCAATTTTATTATACAAATTGGCACAACCGCAACGGAGATTTTCTTAATTGAAATATCTCTTTTTATTTATCCATAGAATAGCGAGCGCTGATTCGTACCTTCACATGTGTGATCCCTCGATAACGCTAAACTGAATCAGGCACTTGGCTATGTTAAGGTGCTAGTCGTACCGCGCTGATAACCAGCCAGGGTTGAGGCCCAGTTTAAGAACTAGCTCAGTCTAGCGAATATCCGGATACCTGACACCCTTTTATGTATATTAGCAGCGTTTTTTTGTAAAACAGTCGGGCTGTGTTCGCGAAAGCTTTTTTCAAATTTGTCTAATTTAAAAATAGAAATTTATTATTTTATAAATTTAAAAAGCTAGATTTAATGGTCATCTAAGTATAACATAAAAAATCCATTATAAAAGTTCTGTAGTGTTCTTGTAATATCGTTGCTCTGTATAGTTCTACACTACTCCGATTTTATGTAGAGTTATACAGAACAACGATGTTACAAGAAAACCATTCAACTTTTAGAATGGATTTTTTCTGCTATACTTAGATTGCCGTTAAATCTAGCTTTCTTATTTTAAAAAACATTAAATTTCTATTCTTAAATTGGACAAATTTTGAAAAAGCTATCGCGAACACAACCCGACTGTTTTTCAAAAAAACGCAGCTATTATAATTACGTAAACAAAATAAACAAAAATGAGCCTGGCATTCTAACAAAATCGGAAACTACTGATGAAGAAACTTTTTCCTTTATGTCGCGTACATGACATCGGAAACAAATATTTCCATACTCGCTAACGAGCTCAAAACCAATCAAATTATTTGAAATGCTTTGTACCACGCCTACTAGTTCCGAACTCGAGTTGAAATTATTTTATCTTTGTTGTTGTTTTAATACATTTTGTGTGTTTCCATAGAATTTTTTCCGAACTAACTCACTATGTCATGAACGCACTATTAGTCCTGGTCTCCAACGCGCAAAGAAAACCGGGACAGAAACCGAAACAATACTGGTTTCTCAAAAACGACTATTATATAACTTTCTAAAATGATTACAAACCTTGTGCTGTGGGTGCTACTTATGGTACCTCTCTGTCCAAATGGCAGAGATATCACGAGAAATCCCCTATACGGCTGCAAAAAAGATGATTGCAGATAGCTGCCACTGAACTCTTTAATGAGCGCCCTGTCGGATTGCAGAGTGGTATCAAAACCAAATAAAGCTGACAGACTGCCGACCAACGATCGCTATCCTGACTAGAGGTTATCGCCAGTTAAAATAATCTCTTTGATCCATGGCACGTGCTTGGATCCCATGGGAATCTAGCGATCTAGGACAGATATAGGAAATATATCAGGTGAGCAAACGAACCATTAACTGGAAGACTGTTAAGTTGATAGAGCCTAAAGGTGACAACAGGTCAGCCACTATTGTACTAAACAAAACAACTCCGGTATCACGAGCCTAGCTCTTCGGGTCTAGTAAATTACTGCAAAGCGGTGTACTTGAACTTCGAACTGCCAAATTAAGAGTTTCGCAAAGAAAAAAGGTAAAATTCGTTCTTGTACTCTTACTAAATATAATCTAAATATTTTTTGTCTACAAAATTTCAGCAATAAATAACTAACGTAACAACGGTTAGCATTGAGATGGGTCGACAGGATTTCTGTTTTATATTAGCTTACCGGCCTCAGGTTCTCATTCTTGAAACAAGAATGGGTGAAATGAGTAACCTAGGTGTGGGGCAGGTCACGCTAAATGGTGGCGGATGGGTCGGATCAAGGTGTTATGCGAACCGTGCCAATAATAAGCGAAGAGGGAGCCCTCTGGAAACCTGGCGACCTCCAGTTGTATTTAGCCTTATCCGTGTATACGGATCTCTGCACGGGTGGGCCATCTATTTCTCCAATACTCATGGGTTCAAAATGGAAAAAATTAATAAAAAAACATAGTGGCCAGCACTTTTCAAATGCTGGTGGAGACGGGGGGGGGGGGGGGGGGGGGACTCCAGTCGTCAGTTGGGCTAAGACTGGTTCCGACGCTTGCAAGCCAGGAACTAGTGGTAGCGGTTTCTTAGAGTCCTTGGACAACATCCAAGACGACATCTATTTTGCAGGAAGCGACGACTGAAGCTGATCGCGTGCGCAGATCAGCGATCGGCCTTCTTGTATAGGAAGGCGATCATGGATGTAGGTGAGGTATGGCCAGGAGCCAAGCTCAAGGCAATTTCCAAGGAGGAAATACCGACCAGGCTTAGGGCAATGGTCTGGATTCCCACGGAGCCGGCTAACTTGGATGAATCCTGAGGATTATGCAGGTTTGTAATCCAGACCTTCCGACAGGGAATCAGAATATTGTAAAGCAGGAGGAGCCTAAGGACAATTTCAGACCAACCATTATGGTAATCAATAAGAAATCCCTGGCTCCCCTGGCAAATCCATGGGGGTTATAAACTTGGGCTCTCTCACTGCCAAGGTGTTCAGGAAGGACGAGGTCGAGGTAAAACCAAGCACCACGCAGCCCGAGAAGAAAGAGGAGGATATCCAGACTGATAAGGGAAGCGGGAGGATTGGTATCCCTCCAGAGGAAACATGAATGCTAGTTTCGAGCCCGAGTGAGGGGCTAGCAGGCGAACTTAGCGACCGACTAGTCCTTGACAGGGGAAAGGGGTGACACATCAGACTCTGAGGGGGAGATGTGGACCTCCTTAAGTTTAAGGACTGCGGAGGGAGTGAGACGGAAGATACCGTCGACTCCGTCAAGTTCAACTAACCGACGCAGCACGGCTGTCGCAGTTAAGATAAGTGAATACTTCTAGCAATGATCGGGTTTGTACAGATAAACTTACATCACACTAAAACAGCTTCGGCGGCGCTACTTTTCAGACTTGCTAAGTCAGGGGAGGAAATAGTTTTGATCCAAGAACCTTGGATCGAAATTAACAAGATCTGTGGTCTGTGAGCGAAGGCGTACCCTTATTTTACGCTTCTGGAACGGAAAAGACCAGATTATGTATACTGGTGGAGGAGGATCTGGCTTGCAGCCGCATACTTGAACAGTGATGCGAAAAGGAGGAAGGTGAGAGCTATCCTAGGATGTGACGCGAACTGATAGGCATAAATTACTTTTCGAATTTCTTTTAAGAACTAACCTCACTATTAGCAATATAGGTCAGGAACACACCTTTATTATTAGTAATAGACAGGAGGTTCTGGATGTTACTCTGGTCTCTCATTTTATTTCACCTGTGATCAGGGAATAGAGGGTGGCGAAGTAGCTTTCCTTCTCTGACCATCGTTACTTACCTTAATTCGTTTAAGCTTAATCTCCAAATTACAAATCAGTACCTGTTCAGAAATCCTAGGTGGGCAGTATGGCGTATATATAGGGAGATATTGGAGGGCATCATTCCATCTAGAGTTCCAGCATTCCCCGAACGGGGAAGTAAACTTGATTCAATGGTGTACTCTTACTAGGCCTTGCAATACCTCCATGAGGGAAGCTTGCCCAACAACAAGGCTGAGGAGAAAGCGAAAACCTGCTTGGTGGACCTCGGCACTTGCGGAGTTCCGAAAATTCTGTGGGTCTGCTTTCAATGAGAGTCAAGACTGAAGAAACAAGGAAGGCGCAAAGGAATTCGTGGAGGCGCTTCTGTGTCAGAATGGAAGGGGTCTCAGAAAGCTCACGCTTAAGATAGATTCTCTCTACCAATTCAGCTGTTCCAGGCTATCTGCGATAAAACCGGATGGCGAATGGACGGTTTCTAGTAAAGAGACTCTTGATCTGTCGACGGATACTCACTTAACCGGAAGAGAGAATGTGTCGACTGCGGAAGATAAAATGGGCTATTAAAGGGTTTAAGCCCTTTAAGTCAGCTGGTCCGGATGGGATTGTACTAACAGAAGAGCTCGGACGTCTTGTTTCCCTGGCTGGAAGATATCTTCAACGGGTGTCTGAAGCTGGGGTACATCTCGAAGAAATGGAGGGAGGCTAGGGTGATCTTCATCTCGAAAACGGGTAGAAGCTCGCACAGCAACACTAAGGATTTAAGACCAATATCTCCATGATCTTTTGTGCTGAAAATCATAGAAAAGCTACTGGATGTTCATATTCGTTCAAGAATTGTACCCAGAAATTGGGCACAGTCTCAGAATGCGTTTCTCGATATTGAGGGCGCTTTCAACAACGTGAAGGTGGAGGCAATTATGGAAGGATTGTTGCCCCTTGAGATTGAAGACCCAGTAACCAGGCTAATTAACCACTTGCTGGGTAGCAGAAGGGTTATGGCGGGGATGGGAAAAGCTTCTGTCAGCAGACGGGTTACTCGCGGAACATCCTAGGGAGGTGTCTCTTCCTCCTTCTTTGGAATGTAGTAATCAATGGACTACTATTATTACTGGAGGGGGGAAGGAATAGATGTGGTTGATTATGCCGATGATGTAGCGATAGCTGTCTCAGGTCAGCACCTGAGTACAATCAGAGATGTGATGCAGAATGTGATATCAATTACTGCGGGTTGGGCCAGCAGATGTAGATTGGGGATTAACCCATCTAAAGAGTCCTTTTTACTAGGAGATATATAATTCCGGCAGTGATTCCACCAAGTCTGAATGGTACTATGCTGGTTCTTACTGATAAGGCGAGATTCCTAGAAATTCTTCTGGACAGGAAGCCCAGCTGGAAACCAAACACGATAGAAAAAGTGAAGAAGGCCCCTGTGGCACTCTACTCTTGTAAAAATGCCAGCGGCAAGAAATGCGGCTTGAAACCGGAGCTGGTGCACTGGCTTTACACGACAGTTGTAAGGCACGTACCGCTGTATGGTGTGAGTGTCTGGTGGCCAGCTCTGGAAACTTTGTCATACAGGAATATGATAGCTAAGGTGTAGAGGGCACTCAACTATAGTCAATTCTGTGAGGTATGACCTGCTGAATTTGGACTATATAACACCCCTGATGTGCTTTGGCAAGGTGATAGCGTTTTAAGGTGATTCTCCCCTCTATAGGGAGGATTGACAGAGTGGCCTCATTATGGAGACCGGGACAGCTAAAAATTTCACCGACTGCTTCTAGCTCGATGGAAGAGTGGGAGCTGGTGTGTTCTGTGGGGAACTAAATGTAAGTTTATCTTCTCGTTTACCTGATTACTGCAGCGTGTACCACTGAACTTATAGCGATTGAAGAGGTCATGAAATGATTAAAGCATAGTGTAGTATCGTTGACTGATATCACTATATTAGTGGACAGTTGGGCGGATTCATTCCATTCTTTCACTGGATTCACTTTCCCTGGCGTCAAGGGTGGCATTGTATTGTCACACATATCTTAACGAGATGAGTGAATTATTCAATATCTGGTCTGGATTCCGGGCCATTCTGACGTTGACGAAAATTGCAGGGCAGACGAATTAGCAAGATACGGTACGACTCCTCAACTGGAACCAGGAAGAGAATGTGTAGGAATGCCTATGTCTATGCTGAAAGCAGCAATCCATAGGAAAGCTTTTGCCCTGGCAAATGCTAGGTGGCTTTGCCAGTACGACTGGTAGGGTTGCGAAGCAAGTATGGCCTAAGCTGAACTTGAAGCGCTCCAAGATCTTAATCACACTAAGCAAGTCATTTAGGTAGAATTGTAAGGGTACTTTTACCGTACGTCCTACCGTATGTCCTAACAGAAGAATGATCATTTGGGAAAATGCATTATGGACAGCCTCTCTTATCTCGAAAGGTGTGATGTGCGAGATGTTTAACACTATATTAATAGCACTAAATGGGTTTAAAGGGAGTTTAATAATGTCAGATCATGTGGTATAACAATGGGCCATAATTGGCCTAAGTGTGCGATAGCAGCGACTGAAACCTAACGTAACCTAATGTAACTGACGCGAAAAGTTCGGCAGAGAGCAGATTATAAGGATTTGTTTAGCATAGCGCAATAATAGACTACTAATCGGTATATTTATGCGATCCGTCCAACACTAGTTTTTCGGTAATTCAAAGTTGCCGTACCCACGGAAAAGTGTAGTTAATTGTGACAGAAATTGTCAGGCTATCCTAGCTCTACGCTAAATTTAATTCAATAGCTATTTATCTCGCTCCGCAAAATTGTAAGTTATTTAAACTTGTTTCGAATTGCACAAATTGTCCTAATCAGGCTAAAATTTTAATTACTCTCGAATAGGTTTAAATTTTACCACTGTGATATCGATTTTTACGATATGAAAAAATTATCAGACGAGCGTTTAACCAACTCATACGTGCAAATTAACCCTATAAAATTTGCTCAAATATCGACCTTCTTAAATGTGATCTCAGAAGTTAATGGACTTTTTTTAATATTTTTATACCAAATTATGTCGGATATTTAATTCTAAATTACAAATTCCTAATTTAATTACCTGTATAAGGTTTAAGACCTGAATAATAAATTGGACTGAGACACACATATACTCAAGACTGAAGATAAAATTGGGCAATGTTCGCATATAGCATTAAATAATCCTAATATTTACCAAGATGCCGCAAGCAATGAAACAAAATGTTTAGGATGAGGCATATGTGGAAAGCACAAATCCACCAAATCTTGTTTTCCAACGATTATTATGATATAGCAATTCACTTACGAAGAAAACTAAAAAAACAACATACATAATAATTATTATTGTGCGCGTATATGTGTTCTGGGAAGATATAGGGTTTTACTTATTCGTATACATTCCATTCATTTATTCATTTTCCAATTTTTCCAAGAAAAACACAATTTTTTTTTATTTCACTTTTCCATTCGAATTTTTCACATTACATATTTATTTTTCCAGTGTTCTTTTTCATATTCTGTTTAAAAAACATTTAAAATTATATTATGTAAAATTCGCGAATGGCGTTTTATACAAAATATATATACGAGTATGAATGTGTGTGTGTGTCTTGTGTGTGGGGTCTGTGCACGTGTTTTGGGTGTAAGTTCATCACGATCATGAAACCATATGCCTCATCGTATTACACTCAAACGTTCTACCTTAGTCGACTCGTCTCGCGAGCAAAGAAAAATGTCAACATATTTTAAGTCAATTTTAAATTATATCGGGAAATGATGAATGATGTTAAACCATAAAACCGTCTTAATACCTTGTATACGTATTACTTACGTAGTATTCGCGCGGGAATTTTAAAACATATTGTAATTTTAATTAGGCGACTGTGGTGTTTTATGTATGTACCTTGTTACGATAAGTTGCAGTAATTTTGCGCGATAAATTATATACTGTGCTGCCACCCACATATCCACCTCACGACCTCCTTCTGCAAAACATATAATCTAATACTTAGTGATACTCACATACTTTTATGATGTGAGTGTGTTGTTTATTTTTCCATACATAAGACATACATACATACTTGGAAAAGTTAATCAATTGATTACATGGTTGATGATTTTTTTCTTCATCGTTTTCTCTAGTTTATTTTTTTCCGTTTAATCGACGTAATATTCGACGTCAAAGAAATTAAAATGATCCTAAATCACACCTCATAACAGATAATAAAGCTTGCTTCTATATTGTTAACTGAGTGGTGGTGGTGGTGGTGCTGTTGCTGTATTTTTTTGATGAAAAAGGTGTGGTTGGCATTTTTTTACTGTAATCATTATTTTCTCGAAAGACAGAAACAACAAAATCACTAAGTATGTATCGCTATTGAATGAAAATACTAAGCTTTGGGTTCGAGGAAAATATGTTGCGGTGTAAAAATATTTATTTATAGTTTTAGATGGGTGGTAATTACTATAATATAGAAATTGTAAGGATAATAAGACGGTATTTGGTGTATGTTAGCTAGATAGTCGATATTCGGTCTACAAAGCCAATACACCCCAATGTCAACTTCAAGTGCACATGGTGCGACCGAGAAACGGCGAGATAACAGAAAAATGAGAACGAAGTAAATAATCTTGTCCCCACTCACTACTATCTCATAAATAGTAATAGGGGTGCTAGTTGACAGCCTCCATGTGGCGCATCCTGGGCAATGTACTGTAGATCGAACGGTTGCGGTATCCAATCCCTACGTAGTAGAGGAACAGCAGATAGTCAACAAAAATATGAGATGTCGGGTATAAACAATAGGGGTGGGTCAGAATTTAGATTCTAAATCCAAATCCGATTTATCGGGCTGCTCCACGGATTTTGGAGGGAGCAACGCGACATTGCTTTTTACTAGTACTACTGGAAGCACTGAACAAGCGATAAATGAATGACTCTTTGGTAGAAGAAGTACGGCACTTCATAGAAAACCACCTAAAACTCCACCGCCACAGAGCACCGCACTGTGTGAACTTAACAATGAGAAGGAAAACACCGCTTCTATGAAGCATAAAAACTTCAAGCCAACGCCCAGTGCACAAACAGTTATAATAAACAACGCAGAGTTAATAAATAAATTTGAACAAATGGAGAAATTAATTGCGCAGCTGTACAATGAAGTTGCCGTGCTAAAGAATGAAAACCTTATGTTAAAGGGAACAGTAAATAAAAACAACAACACAGGAAACTCAGCATTAATGAACAACCAATTTCAAGTTCTCACAACAGATCAAAACAAATAAAAGGATTAATTGAGACCATGCATTACATCTAGAGAACAAAACTAGAGGTGGATCAGCTATCCTCATAAAAGATTATATAAAAAATAACGAAGAACTCAAAGTCGAGAAACTTTGCATGCAAGTCACAACAATCAAAATACAATTAAACAATATTAAAACTTGCTAGTATCTCAGCAATATACTGCCCTCCAAGATACAATCTCAAACAAGTAGATTATACTAATCTTCTGTAAACACTAGGAAGTGTCTTTTTAATTGGAAGGGACCATAATGCAAAAAATACTTAAGTATTGGGGATCACGGTTAACGACTGCTAAAGGAAAAGAACTGTTCGCAGCAGACAAACAACTAAAATGTGAGTTTTATTCAGGCGATACACCAAACTATTGGCCTACGGACATCAGTAAGACTCCAGATCCTATACTTTTTTATTACAAGAAAGATTTCAGATAATTATATCCATATAGAGAACAGTGAAAGTTTATCATCAGATCATTCCCCAGTTATTATGATACTTAGCTAAACAATTATTATGAAGAGCAACCCGAAATTAACGAGCTTCAAAACCAATTAGGAGCTCTTCCAAACACAGCTAACAGAAAGAATTAGTCTGCAGAACCCAATACAGGGACCAGCCCAAATAGAAGACGAACTAGATAAACTCATCCATAATATCCAAAGTGCTGCGTGGGAAAGCACTCCTAATAATAGTAAAAAATGAAGCGCAATACTAGCTACCCAGAGGAAGTGAGATAACTTCTTAAAAATAAAAGAACAGCACAAGAATTGGCAAATACATCGAAACTCCGAAAATAAGAGGGTATTTAACCATTTGTATAACAAATTAAAATACCTAATAAAAGACATTAAAAATCAGTCAGTTAACAAATACCTCAGCACTCTAACTGGGCAAAAAGATACTGATTATTTATTATGGAATGCAACTAAGAACCTTAAAAGATCCAAACTTCAGGTTCCTCCAATTAAAAATAAAGAAAATTGGACTCGAAATGCTAAATAAAAAGCAGATTTATTTGCAAATCACCTTGAAGAAACATTCCAGCCTTACCCCAAACAAACGGAAAAGAAAAATATCACCCCGATAAATAAACAGGATGGAATAAAAATTACACCTGTAACACAGAAAGAACTAAAATAGAAAATCAAGAATAATCTGAATGCGTATAAGGCTCCAGGATATGATCTTATAACGGATCAGATATTAAAAATGATACCGGAGAAAGCTTTGAGGAAACTAGTGCATGCAGCATTTCGACTAGGATATGTACCAAGACAATAGAAATTTGCAGAAGTAATTATGATACTTAAGTCGAACAAACCTCCAAATGATAAAGCTTCATATAGGCCAATTTCTCTGCTACCAACATTATCGAAACTATTTGAAAAGGTTCTTCTTAAAAGACTAAAACCAATTATTGAAGAAAGGAATCTTATCCCCTCACATCAGTTTGGATTTAGGGAAAAACATTCTACTATAGAACTAGTAGATCGAATTGCTGTTGTAATCAAGAAATCACTACCATACACCACCCTACCAACCATATTCCTTGATATAGTGCAGGCATTCGACCAAGTATGGCATCAGAGGTTAGAATTCAAACTTCATCGAGATCTTCCGAAGCAATTTTTTCAAATTTTAAAATTATACATATCAGAGAGGCACTTCCGAGTAAAGTATGAGAATGAATGTTTCCAACTAAAAAGCATAACAGCAGGTGTACCACAAGGGAGTGTTCTTGGGCCAATCCTTTATCTCCTATACTAGAGATATACCAACTAAAGAAGTAACAATGGCGACTTTTGCTGATGACACGGCAATACTTGCAACAGCAAAGAATATTAATGGCTCGTAAATTACAGACGGCTACTAACCAGAGTGTCGATTTTGTACCAAAAATTAGAGCGCGAGCAGGCGAGGTGACCAATAATTTTGTGTACATATACTCGTACACTATATAATGTACGATTTTTCTATTTGTATTGTATTTTTTCTCTCACGTGTCTGTGCATTTTGTTCATCAATTTTTCAAAGGCAGTTAGTAGCAAAATAAAAAGTTCCGGTTGAACCGGTTGAATATTTATGATGATGACGTATACCTCACCTCTTCTATTCGCTTGCTTTTGAGCAGTGGAACCGATTGTTTGCTATGTGATTTGATTTTTCATTTTCAAATATTTAAATATTACGAAACCGTTTTGACACATCAATTAAAAAAGTATATAAACAAAATAACGCGCATGCGCTCAAGCAAACCAATATTAATAAAATAACCACTACTATGTTTTTCCGGTTTGCTCACCTCGCGCTGTCGTTTTTGGTACAAAATCGACACTCAGATATGTAATTGGACAAAGAAATGGCGAATCAAATTAAATTAAGCAAAATCAATCCAAGTGATCTTTACAAATCTAAAAGTTAATCATATAACAATAATGATAAACTCGATAGTAGTACCGCATGCAAACACTGCTAAATATCTCGGCATGACTTTAGGATGCTACACTTAGATGAAAGGAACACATAAAAAAGAAAAGAGAAGAACTAAACATAAAATTTAGAAAAATGTATTGGCTCTTAGGGCAAGCGCGGATACAAAGGGGGGGGGGGGGGGGGGGGGGGTAATTACAAAAACTAAATTTAAAACAAAAACGCTTAACAAACACACAGATATCACGACAACATATTAATTGATAAAACGATGAATAACTAATTTAATATTATTAAAATAATTCAATTCTATATAAGTACATATGTATTAGTAATCGATAATATTTCATTCTATAAAATTAAAACCAATGCAAATAATTCAACTGTATGATATTATGTACATATTAACTACCTAACTGGTATACATATATGCACTTGTTAAGTTTAGTAAGGTTAAAACTCGGTATTTTACAGAAATAATGCTAAATGAATGAATTAAATAATGTACTAATAAAAAAAAATCTTCATTATTTAACAATAAATTAATGTAAACAAAAAATTTAGTATTTACGCATATTTCATATCCTAATTAAAAGCAGCAAACTACTAACACTAAAGAAAAAAGAATCATATATGTACTACTTTTCCATGAACGAGATTGAAATTGAGTAGAGTTAAAAATAGGTTTGCATTATATTCAATATGGCATCAATCCAATGGAATTTTCGTGGAATGAGTTGGGTTGAGTTGAAATTTTACTGCTGGTTATTACTAAACCAGCAGTAAAATTTCAAATCAACAGTGTTTTTCGAAAAAGAAAGTACATATTAACAAAATTAAGCGGAATCATCCTAAAATTTTTGTTATTTTCGTTTGCGTTCAAAATAATTTAACGAAAAATCAACTCAATCCTGTTTTCATGGGCGCTAACTACGACTCAACCCAGTTTGAACCTTGCATAGAAACGTAATACATAATAAAGTAAAATAATTTATATTTGTGTGGGTTTCCGGTTTGTGTGAATGACATGTATCGACTTGTAGTTGTAGTCATTAAATACTGTTTAAAAGTCGGACGCCATCATCTTTATTCTTACAGTATTTTTTTTTCTAAAAAAACAAAATCAAATATTAATATGAATAAACGAAAAGATAAAACTATTGATCATTTAAAAAAAATACGTATTGAAAGTTTGCCTTTAGAAGTGAGTGAAACGGTTTGTAGTAGTTCCTCGAATTTAAGTAACAACCAAACACCATCGTCTTCTGTAGTGTGTACAATTACTAAAGATGCGTCTCCGTCAAGTTCGGATCTAAAACAGAATGAAAGTACAACTTGTACAAGGGAATTTATATCAATAGCTTCCACGTCAAACCAAGAAACATCTGAGGTAACTTTAACCACGTGTGACATCACTACAGACAGGGTTTTATTTGCAAAAAAAACAAAGCTTAAGTATTCTCGAATATCTAATGGAGTGTTTGGTAAATATTGTCTATATTTGTTACGCATGGTGGATTCCAAAAAAATATTTTGTTACAAAAATTAGTAACGTCCCCACTTCAAAAATATTCAAAGCTTTTGGGAAAAGATGGCGGTTTATCCGTTCATGAAAATTGTAACTACCACAAAAATGCTGTGACTGATGGCTTTTCCTTTATTCGCACATATGAACACCGTGAAGAAACTGTGATGAATTTGTTGGATCGCAAACGAAATCAGCTAATATTAGAAAACAGGGAGAGACTCAAACCGATTATTGAAATAATATTTTTTTAGGAAGACAAAATATTGCTTTTAGAGGACACAGGGATGATGGTCAAATTTTTTAGTGAACGTGGTGAAATCATTAATGATGATTTAAATAATGATGGTAATTTTAAAGCCTTGATACGTCATCGTATTTCAGCCGGTGATACAAAGCTTGAAAATCACATTAAAAATGCATCTTCCAAAGCTACGTACATAAGCAAAACAACTCAAAATGATTTAATAGACTGTTGCGGCGATTATATTTTTTTTTTTTTTTTTTAATTTCATTACCATCTTTATTATAATAAATAAAAACTAGTATGTACAATAATATTAAGACTAAAAAAGTTTCAGAAGGTAAGATAAGTGGACCATTAGATCAAATAGATCACGTGACTGGTCCCCTGATTCTAAATTACAAAACAAAAATAAATATTTAACTTCTATTTACAAAAATAAGAAATAAAAACAATATAATTTACGTTTAAAATTAATAGCATATGTATAATAGATAATAATAGATAATTAAAACTATTATTCTAAATTCATTACACATGGATATATTAAAGCCTCTTAAAATACTACATTTAAATAATTTTTCCTTCTTTCATTATCCTTCCCGTATTTGAGTTATCATTGTGAGAACGCGAACAATTTTTAAACTAATAATTGAAAAAGATGGTCAATATTTTTAGTTTGATGGATCCATTTTTTAAGGTGTTTTGAAAAGCTAGAAAAGCTGCTGCACTTTCGAATATCCAAAGGTAAATTGTTGAAAATAATTGGTGCAACGATATTAAAAAAGTGTTTCCGTAGGTCTAATCTAAATTTTGGAATATGTTTTAAAAAGGTATGATTCGACCTGAGATTATAACCTGCATGGGTCACAAAATTATTTCCACTTTTAACTGAAAATATTCTTAGAACCTTAAAAACGTATATATGCCGTAGTGACAGTATACTGAGAGTTTGAAATAATGGCCACGATGGCGAAAAAAATGGTTTGAAGCACATAATTCTGATTAACTGCTTTTGTCGCACGTAGATAGGATGTAGCGTGGCATTGCACGCACTACCCCAACATAATAAGCCATATTGCAGAATTGAGTCCGCTAATGCAAAGTAAATCATTCTAAGTAAATATTGTGGAGCAAATAGTCGTAGAACATACATTTTCCTAGAGACCAATAATAGTCTAGACTTTAGCCCTTGTGTATGCGCTTTCCAATTTAAATCTCGATCAACAATAATACCTAGATATCGAAATTCATCAACTGTGTTCACTAGGAAGCAATCATTAGAAGGGCACTGCATGTTATAGTTTTTGCTACATTCGAAAGTGTGATATGTTGTCTGACGATACGACGATGGAGTATCCCTAAAATGCAATAATTTCGTTTTATGACTCAAAACAAAATTATCCATGTTAATATTTTGAATCGGGTTAAACAAGCGAAATTTTACAATATTATTTTTGATGAAACAACAGATATTTCTACCATATCTCAAATGTGCTTGATAATTAGATATGTGTATGAAGGTGTAATTAGGGAAGATTTTTTAGATTTCGGTGACTGTCATAATAATAATTTCGATGATTTTACCAAGAAATAATTTTATCAGGAAAAGTATTGGAGCAAACGGTAAAGAAAATGTTAATAAAATACGGTCTTAATATCGAATATTGCATAGGGATATAGACAGATGGTTGTAAAGTTATGACATCTGATAAAAAAGGTGCTGTTATAGAACTTCAATCTATATTAATCAATGCCATTCATTGCCCATGTTACAACCATGCAATAAATCTTTCAATTTCAAGAACGTCAAATGTTTCATCGATTCAAAAAACGGTAGCAATAATGAAGGAAACTATATCATTTTTTAATGTTAATACAAAAAGACAAAACGTTTTAAAAAATTTAAAAAGTTACGTCTTCTGAGCCTTTGTGAAACACGTTGGGTAGAACGGCATGAGTTCGTCTTAAAATTTAAATCCTTTTAGAAATTGTTGATGTATTAAATATATTATCTTTGTGGAACGACTCCACCACTGCATCAAAAGCAGAATCACTAGTGAATTCACTCTCTACACCTACTTTCATTATGTCAATTTGCGCCTTGGCGCATTTACTTTCCACATCTGTCAATTTAAGTAAATTATTACAAAAAAAAATTTAGATAAATACACAGCTGAGACTTCCATAAAAATGTTATTGGTGTTTTGGAATCGAAACGTACTGAGGTAGATATTAGTTTTAATGAAATTTTCTTAGAAGCTGAGGAAATATTAAAATCAATGGATATAGAGATGTTAATTCCAAACTACGCTTTCAGAAATGTGAGATTTCAGCAAGTTGGAACCAAACTAGATCCTCAAAGTTATTTCAAAATACATTTATATATTCTAATGCTTAACAATTTAATCGGCGATTTGAAAGATCGTATCAATGAAAATGTGTTTAATTTATTTGATTTAAATATTATATTACCTAATATAATCCAAACCAAGAATGTTACTGAAATAAACAGTGCCATCAACAATATTTTTAAAATCATATCACCATTTGCAGACGATGTAGACATTTTACAAAGTAAAATTAAAGCAGAGATGAAGTTGTGGAAAGAAAATTGGAAAAATAGAATAATATAGACAATAGACATTGATTTTCCAGCCGATATTTTAGATGTAATCAATGTATGTGATGAAGATTTATTTCCACATGTTAATATGATGGCTGCCATTTTGATTACTTATTCAATAAGCATAGCTAGTGCCGAGAGGAGTTTTTCCGCACTTAAAAGAATCAAATCATGGCTCAGATCCACCATGGGAGAAGAAAGATTAAGCGGTTTAGCAGTGCTTCATATTAATCGTGATATAACAATTGATATCGATGACTTATCACAATATTTGCGAACAAAAAAAATAGAAAAACTGATTTTTTACTTTAAAAATGACATATTTTTTTTATGCAGTGCAATATTTTTTAGCTCTACTGAATTTGTTATAGTACTATATTTTTTAAATTTGTTTATGAACTAAAATTTTATTATTTATTATTATTTATTATTTAAATGAAAATCAAATTATATATTGTTCTATATTATTTTTCTATATTTTTATTAATTAAAATCGGGTTTTGTTACTCAAAAAACAATATGTGTTGCTTTTTAATTATTAACCTGTTCCTATAAAAGACATTTCTGTGTATGTATATAATAATTACCCATACATTATTTACCTTACAAATAAAAAACTGAAATGCTGGATCCGCCCATGTCTTAGGGGGACAATCTAAACTAGAAATCCATAACAAACTGTTGTTATACAAACAAATTCTAAAACCTGTATGGATATATGGTAGCCAACTCTGGGGTTGTGCCAAGAAGACAAACATCAAAATCATACAAACAGTTCAAAATAAAATCCTGCGATATATTGTTAATGCACCGTGGTACATTCGAAACGACAACCCCATCGAGATCTAAAGATCGAGTTTGTCGCGGATGAAATTAAGCATCATGCAACAAAACACCTACAACGTCTGCACCAGTATGAAAATCTGGACATTCGCTGTATGTTGACTACCACACCAACAAGAAGACTGCAAAGAACCAAACCACTGGACTTATCGCGACCACGAGGTCAGTAGACTTACTGTGGTGAAAAATCTGAGGAGGAGTTACACGAAACTGGGGATAATCACTTGATTACGCCGACTAATCAAAATACTTTATTATGCAATGTAAATTACTAAATGAGTACAAGCCTCAGTCGTAATATAAAAAAATAGTAATATACTCATCTCTGTCGCTCAACAAAAAATTACATTGAAATGCGAAGTTTACGCGGGAAAAAGCCGCGTTTGTTTGTAGCTGTCAAAAAATTTGTTGTTCAAGTTCATAAATTATTAAGTAATCTAAGTGAGAAGTCACCGAAATCAGTTTTTATGTTTAAAAACGGTACGTACAACTTAAAAGTAAAATTAATGTTTAATTAAAAACTATTTGTATTGAAATGAAGTGAAAATTCAATGAAAAATGTGATTTAATTTAAATTTAAGCCTAAAAAAACAAGTTAAATTCGGTCTGCATTACAAGCAAGCACATTTCTTATATGTCGGTAATTGTGACCATAATATAGGTCAACAATATATAAAATTAAGATTCCGATCTGAGTAGTCGCACTGAAAGGATGTCAAATTGTTTTTTTTCCTAAAATAATAAAATAATTTTCCTATAGGGAAATTTTATATAATATAATTAATTAATTAATCAAAACATTTATGCTAAATTTGTAGTAATAATAATAATTATATATAAATATAATATAAAGTGAATAGATAAAATAAATTAATTTATGCGGCTAAAAGCCATTTCCGTGAAGTAGTTCTGAAAACGTAAGGGGCCCTAGTATGGGGCTACCCTCGGTTCGGTTGGGTGATTTAAACTACAAAAAGTGTGTCGTGTGCCCGTTAAATATTTTAAGGACCCCTTTGGGGTACCTATTATTCTAGAATTTTCATTTATTTATTTTTTCATTTTCAATTATTATTTTTTCAATTAATTTTTTCGGAATATTTGATTGAACATTTTTCATATTTTGAATATTTTTGTTTTTATTATTTAGTAGACGGACAGTGTCCCAAATAAGTGGTATTAGTGAGGAATTAAGTGGATAGTAGTGTAAACAAGTGAATAAACTAGTGTTCATGGTAAAACAAAAATAGCCTTACCAGCCGGTACTCGCCGGTACCTAGTTTAAATAAATTAAACAAAATTATAACAATGGCTACAAGTGTACAAGAGCTTCAAAATGAGATAACAAAATTCACAACAAATGAAGAGTCTCAATGTGAGGATAGCACAACTATGGCACCATCTAGCACAACAGTAAGGCCAATGAAACGAACAATGGAAAACGAAAATTTGCCGGGTGAGTTTCTCTCCTTGAAAAATACAATTAAAAATTTAAACAACGAGGTCAAGATTTTGAAAGACCAATTGACTGATGCATTACGATCAAACATTTTTGAAAGCACTAATAATAATATAAACTCTTTATCGAAAAATTCGTTCGCGCCATTAATACAAGAGATAGAGAATGAAAGCGAAAATGATTGTAATATAATATATGATAATTCAAATCAAGATATGGATGAGGGTTTTGAATTAGTTAAACAACGAGTGCGCGCAAGAAATGATAATACGATAATTAACAAAAATATTAAAAACAATAACAAACAATTAAAAAATGTAAAAAAAATAATAAACAACAATAATAGTAATAAAAATAATACACCAATATCAAAGCGGAAGAGTCCTCGACCACCGCCACTACATATACACGGACAAGAAATCACAAATACTGTCGAATTAGCAAAAGGTGTTAGAGTGAATAATTTTGAAGTGAGACGAGTCAACGCAAACAAACATACAGTAGTAACTGACTCTTTAGAAAGTTACAATATGTTAAAATATAAAATAATTGCGCCACAAGCCATAAGTAATCGAGCGGGTATAGAAGTTGCCGTCATCAAATTAAATATAATACATTCAATGAACAATTTCTTTCTAATTTCGATATATTGCACGGGCAACGCTTCCCAAATTACAGACGATCGCTTTATTGAAGAATGGAACAAAATTTTCATAACACTAAATTTAGACGATCCAAATCATTTCTATATCATAGCAAATGACCTGAATGCCAGGCATGCAAATTGGGGTAATGCGCGAATAATTCTAGGGGGAACCGTTTAAATCGTTGGATAAATGAAAATGATATGGAATATCGATTGAAAATGTATAAAAGTGACGCACCGAAAATGATACGTTCGGGAAATTATTTAGATCTCGCCATTATGGACACTCGCATTCATATTGATACAAACAGTCAGCAGGAGATACCAACACACCGTTATGACAGCGACCATAAGGCAATCGAAATTATTGTACGAGGAATCGGGGAATTCGAAAGGAGCATGAACGAAGAGGACCAACATCAACGAACGAGATATAATTTCAACGGGATAAATTGGCTAGCGTGGACAAAGTGTTTAGATGAGGCATATCGTGCGGCAATAACAACAAATAATAATTATAACAAGGGGATCCCTGCAGTACTCATACCAAATGATCGAAACCTAAACGATGAGAAAACGAACCGAAGCAGAGACGCTGCAACAACATGGTTTGCTATACGAATGCGACAATAGACCGATTATACAAACATAAAAGTTCCCTAATTACAAAAATTAAGACTTTAAGGTGCAATATAAATAGGAATCGAGGAAAAAATTATGGCGGCAATAACAACATGGCAGTAACCCAACAAATTGACGAATGGAAAGTAGAAATAAAACGAACAGTTCAATTAATCGAACAAAATGTCAAATTACACATCGAAAAATATTGGGTAAACATAATGAAAGAAATCAAACCGGGTCCCAAAATGTGGTCGGAGATCAAAAAATTAACGAAGATGACATCAAACGATATAAACATCAAAATGCTCGAAATTGACGAAAACAACACGAATGAGTACACTAATCTGAATATTGAGTGGAGTGAAATTGTAAAACTTGACAATAAATTCGAAATTTTCGACGAGCAAACAAATTTAAATATGGCCAACATATTGAGAAACACACACAAATGAATCCAACGCTAGGCAAACTGGAACACGAGCAAAGAGTGGATGGAGTAATGGGGCCCATCAAACAAAAACATTTTGAGGACAAACTGACACACCACACAAAATCACAATTTTCGGCAGAAAATCGAGCAAACGCACCAAACCAACCAGCAGACGATTCAAATTATTTCATTTCGGTAGAACAACTTTCGGGCATACTAAAATTAGCAAATAATAAAAAATCTTTTGGCCCAGACCTAATACCAAATATAATATTAAAACATTTACCAGAATCAATTATTATCGAAATTTGTACACTATTTAATAACCTTTTAAATAACAAATCGTTTCCAAATTGCTGGAAAATGGCACGCGTCTTTCACATTTTGAAAAAGTCAACAAATTCATCCGATCCAGAGAACTACCGACCCATCAGTCTACTATCAAACTTTGGTAAACTATACGAGATCATAATCAACGAAAAAATCCTATACCATGTAAACAAATACAATTTAATACCGGACATTAAATCCGGAATCCAAAATAAAGGGGCATAGTACCTTATCACCAATAAAGATTATTGAAAATAGCAGATAGTTTAGCGTAGGTCTAGTTGATTATAAAATAACATTAATTTTAATTTTTAATTTTTCTTGTTACGCAGTGTTATAAATGTGTATGTAAATGGTTTTAGTAAATGTATCACGATAGTTTGTTCTGATTTTTATTTTTTTGTTAACATTTTTTTGTCAGTTCCTAATATTATTATTATATAAATTACCATCTAATTTGAATTATGTGTGTTAGTATAAGTTTTATAAAAAAAAAACACTGTATATATTGTAATATAAAATAGTCGATGCACCTGAGTGCCTAAATTCGGGACAGCGGGCATCATAGTATAATAGTAAGTGGGTGGCCTTTATATGGATCCAGCACCCAAATAGTTTGAAACAAATATGTAAAATAATGTTAATAAATTGGATTTGTTATGGAAAAAATAAAAATATAAAATTAATTAAACAATTTTAAAACGATAATATTTTTATATATCGAGAATTTTTTTAAACTTTATTTTAACTACCTTGAATGCAGAACAGCTTGAACTTTTTAAAAATCTATTTGTGACCTAAGCAAATTCTCTTATTAAATTAAATATTTAAACATTTGCGGTCACAATTAACCATTTTCGTTCGGTTCAGAATACCAACAAATTAGGTCCGAATTACATTCTTACATAACTTTTTATTTATTCATATATTGACAATTTATACAGCAATAAAACGTAAAAATTTAATTATGCAATATTTAATTAAATTAGGATTCATCTTTGTTGCTATAAACTATCGTTTATTAAACAACCTTAGTGTTAACAAGCCCAACAATTATTCTGCCACAATTACATTCAACCGGGTTACAATTTGCATCTTGTCTGGGTTAACGTTACGATGGGCAAAACAAAGACCAAAAACCAATTAATAAAATATTCGGAAGCAACCGTTCTTCAAGCTATTGCAGCCATCGAAAATGGAATGACCATTTACGCAGCCAGCAAAATATATGGAATAACTACCAAAAACCACATTATTATATAAATATAATGGAAGACGGCCAAAATCTGGACCCCCAACAATTTTAACCCTAGATGAGGAGAAAATACTAGTAAATTGGATTATACAAATGGGTAAAGCAAGCTTCTCGATAGCAAAAATCCAACTACTTGATAGCGTCGCTTTTTTAATAAAAAATTTGAAAAAACCAAACAATTTTACCAATGGACGGCCAGGTCGAGCATGGTTTGAAGTATTTCTCAGATGGCACACCGAGATATCGCGGCGTGTTACAGAAAATCTACAAAAATGTCGGTCCATTGTCACGGAGGAAAAAAATTCGAAGTTGGTTTCCCAAAGTAGCAGAATATTTCGGAGAAGGAAATATTATAACGATCCCTCAAGAGTATTTAACTGTGATGAAACCGCATTTTTGGTGAGAAAGTGCTCGTTAAAAAGAGAGCAAAACAAAAAAAATCAATACTATCGTAGCCAATGATTCTAAAGAAAATTATACTGTTCTTGTAACAGCGAATGCCAATGGAATGCTCCCACCACCTATGGTAATATATCCATACAAGAGGCGTATTCCTTCAGAAATTTTAAACAAATATCCAAAAGGGTGGGGCATAGGGTATACGGAAAGTGGTTGGATGACTTGGAAATGTCACATTTGACTTTAGCGTTAAATCAGTTTTGTAAGAAGAAAAAAGTAATATTAATCTCGTTCTTGGCTCACTCAACACACTAAACGTGGTGCTAAGCTAAATCGTGCGGAATTTGCACTGTTACTCGAAAAGGGTTTAAATCTTGCTAATAAAGAAAGTGTCTTACGAAACGGATTCAGAACTTGTGGATTATGTCCAATTTCCGAAGATGCCATAAATTATTCATCTCTTGCTACTGGAAAGATCGAGAATCGACAAATAAAAACTTTTGACATAAAACAGTCTCCCGAAACCCTATTTGAATTTCTGACCCTCTTTGAAAGTGGCATGGCGAGGAAACATACCAAGAACATTTCAATTATTGGCTTAAAATAAAGCATGATTGAAAGTTAAGTGCTGAAACAACGCTCGCCGTGGAAGAGGAAGATACAATTCAATTTACTACACTTGACCTATCGGATCACCGTATTAAAAACCAACTATTGCCAGACGGCTAAAATGTAATGGAGACGACTACTCATGATACTTCAAATACAGTTAGAGGTGTCATTTCTACATCTTTGAAATTAGTGAGTAACCATGCGTTTTCATGCAATCCCAACCCCGTTTAAAAATTGCTTGTTTTGACCGCAAGACATTAAAAAATCCGTGGAAAGAGTTAAACGACCCAAGGAGAAGGTACCACAAGCTGCTACCAGTTGCCCTTGGTTAAAATATAATGAGCGAAAAGAAACTGAAAAGGCTAAAACAGAGAACGAGAAAACAGCAAGGAAGGGCTTGGAAACCACGAAGCATAATGACTCGGAACAAATTATCCACAACTCCGAATGTATGAAGGATAATGAGGTGATTAAAATTAATTCATTTGTAATTGTAAGATATGAGGAAGATTATTTTTCAGGCATGGTCTTAGAATCAAAAGTCGATGGAATGTAGAGTTAAGGTTATGGCAATCAGTGGAATCAATTGGAAATGGTCAGAAAAAGAAGACATTTTGTGGTACAATATTAATGATATTGTACATAGAAATATCGAGCCGACCTTAATAAATGCTCGCGGTATTTATTCAATACCAGAAGTAGAAATTTACCGGAAGCCACACTAAAACACACCATTTTATTTATTATTTACTTTTAATTTTATTAATTCTTGAATTAATTTGTGATAATCACTACATGAATTTATATGTGATACTTTAATTTTATTTATCGTTTATATGTAATAAATATATTATATAATTATATAAATGAACGCTTTTTTTCTTTGAAGAAATGGTATAATCAATAAAGGCCACAAATAACATCAGCGATCGGTCAACTGCTATGTCACAAATACCCTCAAATATTTTATTTGTAAGGTAATATTAAAATATTTTTTTTTTAATTCGAATTGTTAAATCTGACTGGTTTGATTAATTTAAATATGATAAAAATAGTTCAGATTCACAATAAAATTTCTATTGTTAGTCTGGCGTAAATAATTAATTGTATAACGATTTTTAAAGTAAATTTTTTGTTCGAGGCGGTTACAAATACCCTCATTTACCATATCCGGTTCCAATTGGAAAACATGGCGGAAACATAATTCTTATTGGATTCAAATAGATTCCAGTATACGCCGTACTGAATCGTTTTAGTATTGCTGATTTACTCTGTTAATATTTTATAAATGTAAACCTAGTGAAAATTTTATTAAAAATTATTATATTTAGTATTTTTTCAGTCTGGGCCAATAACAAGCCACTTCCAGAGATTAGGGCAAGATACCACTATATAGGTCGAATGGGCCTAGCTATAGAGAACATTTTCCAGTATTAGGTTTTTCCAAGCGGGGAAAATGTATTACTCCTAGCGATTCCCCTCCGCGTGAAATGCCCTTTTATCATTTGATTTCTGTTGTGGTCTATCTGCTTCGAATTTGAAATAATAAAATTGTTTACCTTCATTTTATAGGAACATGATCGTCTCGCGGTAAACCGATTAAGCACCACTGCATTAGTTATAAAACACCCAAACCGGAAGTTAGTTTGTTTTTTAATTAAAGGCTATGTAATTTTTTATCTTTTCTGTACACATTTCCATTTATTGAATAATTTTCTCGCTATACAGTCCAAGAAATACTCTGTTTCGTGGTTTAAGTTTCTTCGGGGTTTGACCTAAATATCGGCGTATATACGAACACAAAAAACATGCATTGCACACACCCATACATATATACACACCGAAATTACATTGAGAAGAGAGAAATGAAAAAAGTTTTTCATTTCCAACTTGTTTGATTTTGTTTTTGTTTTGTGTTTTAGATTTTCCAACCAAAAAAAAAAAAAAAACGAAAACAAATTATAACAAAAAATATTTCTTCCACGAAAAGTAAATTCATGATTTTTGATTTTTCTATATATCCATAAACAAATACGACGAGTGGCGGAAATGTTTGATTTGGGTGATCTGATTTTTTTTTTAGTGGGTGTCACAAATAGATCAGCCACAATTAAATAGACAAAAATTGGATGAATTATGTTACAATATTGTGTTTTATTAATATTTATTTTCCATTTTCATTTGGTTTTCCATTCTTAATCGGCTTCAGTAAAGTACAATACAAAAAAAAAATCCATAAGTTTTTTTTTCGATTGCGATGGTTATTTTTGGGGTATATGAGGTAAAGGTATTTTTTGTTATTGTGTGCTGCCATGTGGTATGAGGGAACATTTTGTGTGTAGATACTGGAAAACACATAGTTTTTCTTTTTTGTTACTTTTTTAAACTGAACTAAAATGTAATATAAAACACGGTGTCTTGATGAATTTTTTATAAGGCACACATTTTTACTAGTTTGATGTAGATTCGTGTTGTTGTTTTATTCTGTATATGAACTTCTACACATATACATATACTTACGTATTTTATTGAAATTTTCCTTGACAGCCGAGAAGGAAAAATTATAATAAAATTCGTGGAATTAAGTAAAAGTGTGATACCAATATTTTGTTTATTTTTGTGTTTCAGTTCAGGTGATTTTTCCGTTTACACATAGAGCCGTTGCAATATGAGGGGATGGGGGAGGGCGATAATATATCTATATTTAGGTTGTCTTCAAATCGATGTGTCCGGCAATCAATATTATATTAGATGACGTATATTCGGTTGTATAAACAACGTTATATTTCCGCTTATTGCTTATAAACATAAATCAGGATGGCTGATATTACATGGAGGTATTATTATAGTGAGGACGACTTAAATAAATATTCTATGCCAATTAAAAAAAATCAATGGATGACCACCGTAATGTAAGTAGGTACATAACATTTATTGTTTAGGAATTGAATAAGAAGTAGATAATTTGATCTTAAATAATTAATAGACGTTTTTTAAATTCTAAAGTTATTACATGTTTAACATTAAAACTAGGTTACAGTTTGGTAAAATTATATATTTTTTGTTCATCATGTTCATGTATGAAAAATAAATCGGATTTATAAGTCTATAGAGAGTGTACGATTTGAAGGTGAAATAAGTAAACATAATGTCAGAATTCTACTTATATAGAATACCAATTATGAAATGTTCCGCCAATCAACTGCTCCGCCAGCAAAGATGTACCCTTTAATTATTATTTTTAAGAAAATATTGACTACTTAATGTACTTATCGTTACACTTAGGGTACGTTTCGACCAAAGAATTCGTAGCTATTTTAGCAAAGCAGCTCACACGGATAGTATACGTACCAAAAAAGTTGTGTTCAAAGACAAATTTTTTATACACACATATTAAAAAAACAAAGAGAATAGCAACCAAAAAGTACTAATGCCGAGATGTTTTTTGGTTGCTATTTTTACATTAGTACTAAAATATAGAATTTCCTATGGGAAATTTAATATTTGTACATCCCTTCACTCATGAATGACAGCTCTCGTGTTGTGTATATAATTTTGCACACAAAAATCGTTTGTTAATAAAAAATATTAATATAGAATACATATATATTAATACAATAATTAATAATTTTAAATTAATTAGATTTCTTAGAACCCCTTAAAAAATTAATGGATAAGGTATAGGTAACAGACATGAAAAAAGAAGTGCCAAGCCCAACTTCATATATTTTATGAGTTATATAAATGAAGTGATTCCAAATAAATATTTCAAAAATAATTTTGTGATTTCTGTGTTTTATTTTTATTTATATAAAATTTTAGACAGCTCCCCAATGCCACCGGTATCGACCAATCAGTCATAAAATATTCAGCTAGCTCACTTCGCACTTTAATAGCTGTTAAAGTTGAATTGTAACTTCCTTGTTTTGAAATAGACGGATTTTTTTTTTAAATAATTAAATAATATATACAAATATTGTATGGAATTTTTGAATATTTGTGAACCACAAAAAAATGTATGAAACGTCAAACTGATTCTAATACTTGCAGAGGGATATCAAATCAACGTACTCACACAAACATAGCAACACAAATTTCCCTTTGCTAAAACAGCTACGAATTCTTTGGTCGAAACGTACACTTAATGTACTTATTGTCAAATCCCCAAAAAATGCCCATTAGGCCTAAGACTTATTTTTTTACATTTACATTCAGGATATCTAAATGTATTTGATTGTCTTTGATTTGATATATCCACCTCGTTTTGCAGTTTAAGCATAATCATTTCTCCTGTTAAGTTGAAATATTCGATTACACCCGTTCGCTAAAATATTTTTCTTCTAACTGCCTGGTAAAAAGCATATGAATGCTTTAAGTGCTGTTAGCTGTAACTTTTTATATAAGACATTGTAACAGTTATGTGTCTGTGTGATATATAGAGCGAGCTGTGTTGCTTAATTTTAATTTTTAGGTCTCGTAACCATCACATGTTTAATCACTTTTTCTGCTAAATAATATTACTTAAAACAATTTTTATAATTTAATTTAAACCAACAAACATGTACGTAATTTTATAAAAAGGACAATCAAACTAGAGATTTTCTAGTTTATCAGAGCTATATCCGGTTTGATTTTTCTAGATAGAGGATACTGGATTCTAAGTTCAGTTGAAACGACTTTCACGGAGCACATTTGATTATGCAAAACTATCGTGTTCCACTGCATCCTTAGGTTTTGCAATAAAAATTTCCCTAATAAGATTTGGTATACCTTTCTATTTTCAAGTCTTCAGTCTTTAGTTCGTGCAGTGATATATAATACAATAATCACGTGTTATGGAAAATTAAAAATGTCGCTTACTCCTTCTGATGCAATTAACACAATCAAGTACGATCGTTCTTATCTCCCCTCAAGGGGATTCCCAGAATGACATTCCAGATGGAGGGGAATATGGAGATATCGGGCGTTAATCATGAAGATATGGGAAATGATAACGTGAAATATTCGCGAACACAACTATATATGACAGTAATTTACAATTGCAATTAGGCTTTCCACCTTTTGAAAATGTCAGGGGAGGACAGTAAAATTTTTTTTTTTATCATTTCAAATTTACTTTATTACATAGGATTTTTGTTACAAATAAATGTTGTATTGTCTAATTAATTATAAACCAAGATCAAAAATATAGTTCTAAAATATAGGAACTAACAGAATATGTACTCTCCAAGAGAATGACTAGAAAAAAAAATTCAGCAAAGACTCATCACCTTGAGTATAAAATGTATTTACTAAATTAAAATGAAAGCTTACTAGTAACTTGACTTTTCAATTCTTAAAAGTATATTTGCCATTACATTTTGCTAATTTAATCAGCTGATCGTTATGCTTTGCACTTTCGTAAAATTCAGCGCAAGTTTCGTTTTGGTTAAAATATATAATTAACTCATTTTTTATTAGTTTAATCAAACATTTTCCCCTATCTTCACTCCATTTCGAGTTCATTACGGAAAAAACTCTTTCCGTAAAAACACTGCTAGCTGGAATGCTAAACAAATATGAAATAATTCGAACGATATTAGGCAGATTGGGAAAACATTCAAACATTTTCAAATATTTTTCATTCGGATTTGAAAATTCCTGAAGATTTAACGTAATTATGTTTTTTTCGACTATAGGCATACGTCTTCAACCAGTTCATCAATATTAAGGCCAGATAATATTTCTTTTAAATTTAATTCTTCAATAACATTTTTTATATCCTCGAATTTAAAAAACCCTGAATTTAAAGATAAGAGCGATTTTAGTGATCTAAGAAGTTTCAGAAAAATCAAAATGTTCATCAATGTACACTAAAGTTATTTTAATAAAATCAACAAAATCGTTTTCAGTTATAGATCTTTCAGTCAAATTTTCAATTTTTGAAAGTGGCGAACTTCGTAACCAAAAAATTTTTTGTCAATTCTGTCCTGAAGTTTATTTTTAAAACCAACAAAAATGTCATGTAATTCGACTGTGCAAGTATTAGATTCTAGTTTTTTAGTTGTTTCGGAATACACTTTGAGAATATGCGACAAAAACAGCATGTAGATTTGAATTTTCAGCGATATTTTGTCATTTTTTATGTCTAAAACTTGACGCATCTGTTTTGGCAATTCTTCACTTAGAAAATATGTGGATAAAGCTGGCCATGTAATTACAAGTCTATCTATAGCAGGCAATAAAGATAACCATCTCGTCGATACGTGGCGAAGAATTTCTTTAAATTCGATTTCCGAGTAGTTACAAAATTCAATCAATTTTTGTCTACGTTTAGCAGCATTCGAGAAATGAGAATATACTTTTAGAATAATATTTTCAACATCTACGTCTAAATTGGGTCCCATACGAAACGACACATTTCACAACAGGATGTGCTAAAACAGGATGTCACAAAACAGGATGTAACAAAAGAGTACATGGTACACTTCAGTACATGGTACGAAACAGGACCGATTAAAAAAGTACATCACAAAACAGTACATGGTACACTAAAGTACATGGTACGAAACAGGACCGATTAAAACAGTACATGGTACACTAAAGTACATGCTACGGAAGAACACATTGCAAAACAGTACGTATTAAAAAAACACCACAAAATAGTTAATAGTCAATTTTAAGATTTTAATAACCTAATCTTGCAGGTTTTTAATTCCAAAAAATTAATTAAGTTTTATTTATTGTTGCAAAATAGATCAAAAATTGAAATATATATATAAATAAAATAAATATATTATTTATATATTTAGGTGAAGGGATATTTTGTTATAACTTAAAGCAATTATAATTCTATATAGTAATACTGTCTAATTACTCTAAGTGGAGGCAAATATCCACTTGATAATATCCTAATTACTAAACGTATTCAATAAATGTGGTCCTGTTTCGTACCATGTACTTTAGTGTACCATGTACTGTTTTGTGTTGTACTGTTTTAAATGGTCCTGTTCCGTACCATGTACTGTTTTGTGATGTCCTGTTTTATTACATCCTGTTTTGAAATGTGCCATAGTGAGCGGCTTCGGTCTAAATTACATAAAGATCTCTTTAAAGCATTATATAAAATATGAGCATACAATTGCCTTTCAAAATGTTTCTATTTGTTTTTTTTTTTTAATTAATAAATAACGAATTACTTTTCCCAAAATTTGAATTCGTGTTATCAGCGCTTAAACAGACAACGTTATTTACTTATATTTAGTTTTAAATTATCTAACACGTTTTTCACCATATCACACATGCCTATACGGCAGTTTTATTTGCACTTTCGACGAAATCTATAAATCTATTTTGAATCCCAAGCGATTTATCAAAATACTGAATACAAACTGGGAAAATTTTTCAATTTTTTCGGTTAGATGCATCAGTTTGAACTCCGAAATACACGTTATTCGATAATAAATGTGATACCAAATTATTCAGTACAAAAGGACCAAGAACATTTTTCACGATCATTGTGGCTTTTGTACGGTCGCAACAATTTTTTTTGGCAATTTCTGAATCGGGAAGACTTTTTTTAAGTAATTTTAAATTGCAATCCAAGGAATTGTAAGATAAATTATGTTTTACGTTATGAAATACATACATATATGGACAGTTTCCGAAATATAGACATCGTTTCTTTCGTGGAGTTCTTTTTGGCAAAGAACTTTTCTAAAATTTGGCTGGTAGTAGCAACTGATGAATTAGCCTGATGTGCTGTTCCATTTTGGTGAATACGAAGCGCTGAATATCGTTTATATTCTACTGAGAAATCCACTCGGCATAATGTACAATACGCTCTTGTAGACGAATTGTCGGTTTTTTTAGCCAGGAGTATTCCTTCAACCATTTTTCATTAAAAACACAAAACCGTTTTTTAGCATTTGGGGGAGTTTTATCATTTTCAGATTTTTCTTCCAAATCAGACATATTGAATTGATTCTGTAATGAAAAACTCTTTAGCAAAACACATCGAAAAAAATTAAGAGACACATAAACTGCTTGCTAGCCACATAAAACTACTATTTCCAGTGGAAATTTTCCACACAAATAAACCATAATTTCCAATTTTCCACATAAAACTATTATTTTTAATTTGATTTAATTAATTTTTACTAACCTTTTAGCATTTAAGCATAAACAACTACACATAAAACAATTTAAAGTGAAATGTCAACCAATTTAACGCTGAATTTGACAGTTTTGTTAGGGTTACCAAACAAAATTATTTCTTTGCTGAATAAAAAATTTATTTTGCATGGATGTACACATAAAATAAACGAATGATTTCACAGTGTTACTGCGGAATACACTGTCTGAAAATCTGAAATTGTTTTTCGATTGCAAAAAATTCAAATAAATAAATACATGAAACTAAAGAAACAAATATAAAGCGTAAATAAACTTAACATACTTATAACCTTTTTTTATTATACATATTTGAATTTATAAAAATTAAAATTATTTATTTTTAAATTTTTTTTGGAAAAACGACTTATTTTTCTGGGGAGGACATTTTTGCCTTCGTGGAGAATGGAGGTAATTTTTTACGAAAGGAGGTCTGTCCTCCTCAAAGGAGAACGGATGGCAAGCCTAATTGCAATACACAAGCATCGCCAGATGCAATAAAAATAATAATCTCACAGAGAACAACGATAGACAAGTATATAAGCGCGAGCCATTTGGGACGCAGACATAGTATGTAGTTGTAAAGTGAAAAGTAAACAGTGCGAAAAGTAGTGACCAATAAAAGTGAACAGTTAAAGTGAATTAAAGCGGAGTGATTTAGTGAGCGGAGAACGAGTGAAATTTGTGAATTGCTGCGGAAATTAAAGATACCTGTATATTGAAAAATAAAGTTTGTAACTTAAATCGCTGTTTTATTTGCGAAACCCAGTACTAATCCATATCGAACGCCCGTAATTCATAATCGCTTAAAAAAAAATTTCAAAATTATCAAGGAAAAAAGCAGATGCCTCATAATTTTACAATAATCGTTTTATAATAACCAACAATCCACTAAGTCAGTAAAAGGCTTGAAAATATCCTAAATTAATGATAATTTTTCCGTTGATTCAACGGATTAGGATCAAAATATCATGATACAATTTACGGGTAGTGAAAATCATTGTGAAGTGACAAAATTTCACTTGGAACTGAAGTTAATGAATGGTTAATTCAAAATGGTTTCACTCAAAAAAAAATTATTAGGTAATATTGACGAACTGTTTCGTTGAATTTCGAATTGAAATTCAAAAATTGTTTGTTCAAACAATTAGCCAATAATTAGTGAAAGTGATGAAATATGTGATGACTGGCTACTACTTTATTTATTTATTAGGATCGCGTAGAAATTTACAAGTTCAACATAGTGGACCAATTTGCACATCGGCTTTCATAAATGTGAAGTTAAGTCTAACTAGGAAAGAACAAACTTTAGGACTAGTTTAGCACAAATTGCACACGCTTACATACGCGTTTGAAGTTAAAACTAAACTAATCCTAAACCAACCAAAATAAAAAAAGTGTTGATGTATAGGGAAATATAGCAAACAATGACATTTAGGCGACTTAACAATTGACATTTTAGGTAATATTTAAGCATTTTATTTAGGAAATTCTTAAGAAGTTGAATATCTCTAAACCTTACCTGTTTATCAAGAATGTTATTTTGATTTCGCGAGATATTCATTATCTCGTCTCGAAATATTCAATTTCTTAAGAAAATTCTAATTTCTCAGGTTAGTAAAACCTAGCAAAAAATTAATTTGATCATGCAAAAATATCGGCTTTTCAAATGGCTTGAAATATAGATAGTCCTAATCTAGACCTATCAGAAAAACAAATTAACATTCTTGATAAACATTATAGGTCTCGAGATATCCAATTTCTACAGAAAATTCTAAATTCGTATATTTCTCTCTCTTTGGCACTATATCCCATCAAGGGATTTGGCCGCCTCACATGAGGTTTCATAATCATATTTTCAATTCGGATAATGAGTGATTAATTCATTGATCCTAAACTAGCCATGAAATTTTTCCTTGTCACCACCGGGACCTCCGGTCGCTGGAGCAAGCATGCTAACCACTTTGCCACCGGGGCGGCAAATAAATTCGTATATTACATCCTAATAAATGTTTAACTTTTAATTATTTATTATAAATTGAAATTGGAATTATTTCACAAATTCAATATTTCGCCTAAATGACATTCTTGTTTTACTTTTTAGCCAATGTTACAAATTTTCGTTTGTTTTTATTGTTTTAGGATTAAGTTAGTTCTAACTTCCACCGCACTCATCCTCTCCCTTATCTATCTTCCGCAAATTCTCCGATGTCCGGGTAAGATTCAAAATTACACCGGTTTTTAAATCATATCAGGCAATACGGGTTGGGTATGTAATCTCGCATTACAAAATCTCGCATTCAAAATCTCGCATTACAAAATCTAGCATAACAATTTCCCGTACATTTATGTAATCGCGCGCGCGATTACATAAATGTACGGGAAATTGTTATGCGAGATTAAACGTATGAGAAATTGCCGTCAATCAATCCGGAAGGAATTAAATGCGATTTTGAAAAGACAATTGTATCGTCAGTCAAAGTTTTTTCCCAAATGCATCGTTTACTCTTTCACTCATTTTGGCAAAATAATATGGCGCAAAATCCAAAAAGAAAGACTTGTGGCAAAATATGGAAATGTTGAAAATTTGTAAAACCAAATCAGGATGATTAAAAGTGTAGCCTTTGTTCCACCAAACGAAGTCGATAATAATTACCAGAGCTTGTCTAGGAAATTTAATGACGAGGACCTAAAAACATGGGAGTTCGATTAAAAAAAAATTATATTGGAGAAGACTTTCAACGGCCCAGATATAAACCTGAATTTTGGGCTATCGGTGACAATGATAATGGATCGGACACTTTCCCGCGAACACAAAATAACGTAGAAGTTTGGCACCGCCGTCTCAAGGTAAGAGTCGGAAAATGTCACGCCGGTATATACAAAATATTGGAAGATTTGGGAAAGGAAAGGATTTTAACAAGGTCGCATCACTGGCAGGTCGAGAGAGCGCAATGTGGTGAAAATATACCAGAAAACAAAAAAACAGATTTTTTGCAGCGTATATTGCGCATATTATTTTATTGGGATAGTTTTATTTATAAAT
The DNA here is from genome assembly GCA_947310385.1 of Nephrotoma appendiculata. NCBI lineage: Eukaryota > Metazoa > Arthropoda > Insecta > Diptera > Tipulidae > Nephrotoma > Nephrotoma appendiculata. Next base: position 73,326,025 of record OX371224.1, read on the forward strand.
TGTATTTTAAATAAATTTTTTGAATTAAACTATTGTATGAAAAAATTAAATAGGTTATTTTTAAAAACATTAACAAGACCAATCTTCCATGTCGGTATAGGCTGGCATGGAGCTCGCAATGTGCAGAAAGTAACTTAAATCGGCCCTACAGCCGTACGTCTTCGATTTGGCAGATGATTGGTAAAGTAAGGCGGAATAAAAAAACCGCGAAAGAGCAGGGAGTGCTTCGGCCCTAAAACAGATTAAAAAAGACGTAATGCAAGATTTTAAAAATGCGAGATTTTGTAATGCGAGATTTAAAATTTTTCAAATGCGAGATTTTGTAATGTGAGATTTTATAATGCGAGATTTCGTATCGCTTTCCCTTGATAGTCCGGAATATGGTACATTTACCTTATTATCTATAAGGCAGGTTCACGTATGCGATCAAAAAATGATTCGCAAATAAAGCCATTAGTTGAATGTCATTATTGCTCATAACTTGTTTTTTTTTATTATGTTGGATGCTTGCGATCAAAATTTGCCCAAAGTTAAAATTACTTTATCCCGGGCGCGGAAATTTGTATATGTTTCCAATGATTTGATTGGTTTTAATTCGGGAATCATTTTTTGATCACACACCTCTCGCTGTGTACCTCAGGTCAATTTTTTCGGCTAAATTATGAACTAAACTTTTTGAAGTGACCTTACGCTATTCGCCGCCATGTTATAAACGAAAAGTATTCTCGCGAGGCTACTTTCACAAATTTGTACAAATTTTTGCATGACACTTTTTTATTTTTAAACATTTCGTAGTTTATAATAACATTTGCAAATAGTGCAACTTTCATATCATCTCTCATTATTTTAATTTAATTTAATATTTCCTTTATCCACGAAAAGTCGACAATTTAGTATTTCGAATAGTCAGGCACAACTTATTTTGTTGATGTTACAGCCACCTATGAATGTTTATTGTGCATCACTGAGCAATTTAGTTTAGTTTATAATTAGCTGCTTTTTCAACACCTAATTTGTTACGCGGCTTGGAATATACTTGTCCAAAAGTAGAAAACATCCTTTCTACACCAGCGGATGATGAAACCGCAGTTAAAAGTTGGTAGATCTTTTCTTCACTCAACTTCGATATTAATGTAGGTTTCAACGATACAAATGATTTCCACCAATCAAAATCAGTCAAAGATGCGAATACCTCTTCTCTTATGATTGCGCCAGGATCGATTTTTCCTTGAAATTTGAATTAAATTGGTAAAAACAAAATAGGGAATTCTTCTTAAATATATTGAATACCAATTTGTTGTTCGTCTTCAGTTAGCTTTTCCATTCCGTATATTTTTGTGGGTGAAAAAAAAATCATGCATAATGGCAAGCCTTTAGTGCCATTTTATACCTAAGAGCAAAATGTTTTTTTCTGCTCTGCATTTTTCAAAACTCGACGCAATTCCATATCCAGTCGTTTCTATACCGCCACACTATCAGAAATTTTACAAGTGTCACTTTGTAATTTATCCAATGCTGAAGCAATAGGCTGATAAAGAAGTAATAAGTTTTCGCCATTTCTTTTTAATCCTAAGTTTTGGACCAGTTTTATTATATTCTTACAAATTTCACTACGGTGTTCATCACACACTTTCATTAACGCAGACCAATATTTTAAATATGCTTTAATGGCTCCACAATTAGAATTCTAGCGAACCTCTACAGGTAAAATAAGCAAACTACCACCTGCATCTTCGTACCAGGCTTTCGGCATATGATGATTCCGAAAATATTTAGCCACACTGACAATGTGCTTTTGTATAAATTTGAATTCTTTTCCTAAATCTTGTGCCAATAGAATAAGAATGTGAGCAGAAAAAGCATAGCAAATAATAGAATCTTCACTCAAGCCTTCTTCGATATAACCTCTCATTTTCTTCATATTACTTGCGTTATCAGTTACGAGAATAATTTAGAAAAACGGACTCATGTCTATGGCCTGAAGTGTCTATAGTATCTACGAGAACAACAAATCCATTTTTATTTACCACACAGGCACAAATAATAGAATTATTGTTCACATTGCTCCAGCAATCCAAAGTTAAACACACAACTTCATTTTTTAGGTTTTCATGACATTTTATTTGCTCATTTGAAAAAACTTTATCTAACAGTTCGTTTGCTAAATGTTTTCACCAGCTGGAACAAATCCTAGATGTAAAAGATTACACAATTTTTTAAATTCTCCAAAAATTTTCTTTTCTTTCTTCGTCGTTTTCACTACGAATTTCTAAATATTGTTTTATTTGCAACTTTTCCTTCATTAATTAATTGAAACATTTCGATGTATTATTACGGGATCAGGTTGTAAAGTTAATGCCTGTGCTGGAGATTTTATAGTTTCATTTCATTTTCGACATATCTGAGGATGCTTCTTCATTCAATCAACAAGTCATGTAGCTCTCCGTTCAGTAAATCCACCACAAATTATATCTTTTTACGACAACTAAGCATTTTGAGGTTAGGATTGTTTCTCATTTTTTCTATCAATTTACTAAAAAGAATACATACGAACAATATCACAAATTATTTAATCGTTTACCTTTTCGGTGATTAGAAAACACAGCACAAACTTTAATCCTGTTGCACGGTTGTGCAAAATTAAATCAAATGTCAATAACACAAATAAAATGTTGAAAACGGAAATGTTTTTAGAAACCACCACTATGTTATATTAGCGCTTCGGCTATAAAGGAATTTTAGTGTTTTTAATTGGAAATAATTTTTTTAACCTTAAATAATTGTTTTTTGTTGATCCTATACATTTTGATTTAAATCAGTGATTTATATTTAAAAAATCAATCGATTTAAATCTGATTTAAATCAATGATTTATATCAGTTTATTTAAATCAAACAAAACTTGCCGGGGCGGGAGGAAGGGGTGATTTTATATTAGCAATTATGCAATAACAATAAGTATACAATTATAATTTTTATACTAAGTGCTTTAAATGTTCGAAAAAAATGCTTCTCAATCAATTTAAAAAAAAATGAACAACACATAACTCATATTCTAAAAGAGTATTAGTGTTTGAAAAATACCAAACATTAACAAAAGGTTAAGAAACTCTGATCTAAAGTTTGAAATGTAAAAAATTATTGTTGCTTCAAAGTATCTACCTAAAAAAAAACTAAACGTATAAACTACAACAGACAAAGTAAAATGAGGTGTTCTTCTTATTTTATTTTTATACTTACTTTAGTTTTGCATATTTCGTGCTGGAAAAACTACTTAATGTCAAATATTAAAGTATCTTGAGAAAATGCATTTTCTTGTTTTGATTGCTAAGGAATCTCTTGGTAAGATACGAGTATGTACCATACAACTACTTTGTATTTGTGTGCAACTATTAGAGCGCAATAAATGTTGGAAATTTGCCCGGAAAGTAGCCACTTATTCAAAGGGACCTTTTAAGTATGCGTTTCGATAACATAAACCATGAACACTTGATACAAATACTTGTACGATATTTTCGAATTTGAAAGATATTGTTTTATTTAAAAATCTTCACACGCCAAATATTTGTGGATTTAGGTTTCAACTGTTTCCTAAATGCCATTTTTTCGAACAAAACACGACCCTCGCAGATCAAAAAAATAACTGCCGATGCAATATTTTTATAAGATTTCATTCAAATTGATCGCAAAGACACTAATAGTAAGTTCTTTCCAAAAATAAAAAAATAATTGATTTTTTTGTATGTCAAAGAACACGATACACGACTTTTTTTTTGTAGTGTATCTGTGAAAAATTGACATTTGATTTTCAAAAATTTTATATTGACAGTTTATTGTCAACAAAATTATCAACACAATTTTTTGTCAACACAATTATTTTACCACAGTGAAATTATTTTAATTAGAAAAATAAAATTATTTCCTGTCAAATTCTCACGACCAACTAGTCAAAAAGTTATAATGTTTATGTTTATATTTTTTGAAGTGTTTATGTTTATATTTTTGACGTAAACATATTTATGTGTTTGTAAACTTCAAAAAAAAATCTAATGAAATGTTGAGATTTTTAAAAAGTGATTGCGACCAAAAAAAAAATCAATTTTTTTACTTGGACGTGCCAAGGTATTTCGATCAACATTTTTTGATCTCAAATCAATTTTTTTGATTTATAAATCAATTTTTTTTTTTTGGAAAGAAATTGCTATAAATTTTTTGAACTGAGAGCAGATTTGAACTGAGGTGCTTACTACTGGCTGGATGAGGTATACTGGCAGCCCGAGGGAAGTGGGGAGGGGGGTAATGATCTCGTTTGCTTCCATTTTTACATAAATTTTTCTGGTTATAAATTCTTAACCCAAATGTTGTATAATCCAAAATTTTTATAACACCGCACCAAGTGTTCGATTACATTAAAAGCCTTTAAAGGGTAGATGGCAGTAATGGTTGTAAAAAGTTTTTGATATTTACGGGTTTAACGAAATATTTAATGCATATTTTAATAATAATATTATAAATTAATTCTCCATTCCAATAGCCCGAAATATAATTTTCAATTGATATCATAAAGAATTTGCTGCTTTTTTCATCGTGATTAGCGTTTCACGAAAAAAAAGGTTGTATAAAAAAATAAAATCCATTATTTGATTATACTGCCATCTACACCCAAAGACTGGAACCGCCAACGTAAATTGTCGTCATACACCTAAATGTTTAAAGCATTAAAGCAATGAGGTCATTAGTATCTAGTTGCGCTGAATCGATCCTGGAAACTGAAGAGAGAATCTGTTGTGTGACTAATAGCGTAATGAGGCCTTCTCAATTCAGAGATTCATTCTTAATACGCCATAGAACCTGATGAAAATGCCGGCTTTTAAATTACAACAACCTGGAACCGCTATAAAGAAGTCTTTGGTAGAGGAAATGGACAAATACGTATTAAGAACCCCTAAAAACCATGCCTGAAGGCTCTATTGTGGTGAAATAAGGAATTATTTGAGGCTTCAAGGCTATCACATAGGTTTAGTCTTACTACCCCAAAATTTCTTCACCGATCTAATGTCTCTATACTACAACTATCGTGGTTCGCAATTGTGACGTGGTACTAATTTTTCTGGTTAGGACGTAGGCCAGAAAGAATAAGGACAAACAGAGATTTCTGCCACAGCTTCGCAAGTCTGTTAACGAATAGGAGAGAAATGCTGTAATCATCATAGAAGTAGGATCATTCCTGTAGTCATCTAATAAAGCATTTTCTTAACCTTCTCTGGCTTGATCGTATCTTTAGGCGTATCATAGAAGTGTGTCACATTCTAGTAAAGGGGCTGAAGTAAACATAAAATTTCAGCAAATATCCCTTCTTTCGGAAAAAAGAAGCTCATATTAGAAGTTGGGTCATAATTCATTCCAAGAACATGATTTTTTTACAGGAAATTAAATTTTAACAATTTTTGGTTTGAGCGATTATGAAAATAAAGTTAAATATGACCGAGTTCCATTCAGCATAACCAGATTTTAGAACTTTGTTAACAATTTATGTTAAAATACGAATCCCTTCCTATAAACCGAATTTGAAAATAATCGGTTAAGAATTAGCCGAGTCTCATTGAATAGACTCACATTACTAAATCTCGATTGAAATCCATCTTACATACCAAATTTGAACATGATCGGTTAAGAATTTCAGAATTCCGTAACATAATTAATCACCCCCAGAAATTCACCGTAGCTTGTTTAAAACTTTGCTCAAAGATAGCGTGTTGTAATCGCAATAACATCCTTCAAACCAAATTTGACCAAAATGGCCAAGTTCCATCAGTGTGCACACTCAAGAACTTTATCTAATATTCATGTTGATTTGTTTAAGGAATATTGGAGGTGGACGCGGCGGTCAACTTCCAGAATTTCTTTGAAAATAAAGATCCCGAGCACATCCTAAACAGTCCAAATTTGGCCAAAATCAACTACATATTGGATAAGTTCTATTATGTCCTACTCACAAAATTTGTTCATATCGGTTTTAACAATACAATAATACAGTCGCACCATACAACCCAAAATTTATTTGGCTAAAGCCTAGTACGATACTCTCACGCTACCTTCAGCCCTTGTTACACTTTGAAATTTGGGATTTTCTAAGAATCGAGGACTTCTCGAGATTTTGAAACTGAGGACAATCCTGCGTAGTCCTACATAATTTTGTACACGAGAAAACTAAGTACATTTTTTCAGAACGTAGAAGACACCTCTAATAATTTGACTCCATTACGGTTGTATACTTAATTTTTGTATAGTCGCTCTTATTTAAATGACACTCTATATACAATTGCAGAACGAACATCAAGAAACAACAACAGCCACATTTGAATAAACTACTTTGACTTAATTCAATTTCGTTGATTTGTATTTCATTTTGTTGTTTTCTGTATTATTTCAAATGAATTAAATATATCATGCTAATTATTTTCTACTCGTATATACTCTTTGCCTTTATTTTTTTGTACATTCCGTAAAAAAAAATACTCACCCCACATAGTCACCCCAAACTACTTATTTATTCGAAAAGTTTACATATCGTGTGCCGTATGTGTAGTAAATCGAATGTTAGTACATAGGTATACAATAGTACATAAGTATATCCATTTTTCTTTTTCTTTATGTAAAACAACTTACATAAACTAAAAATACAAATGTTGAATTTTAATTCATTAAGTCTCGGCAATAATTTACAATACGTATATTTTGTAATCTTATGCTTATTTTGTAATCTTAGGCGTTTGCACTCGACTGCACTTGCATGATAAACACTGATAAGACGCAGAATAACTAATCATTAAGTTTAAGTCATATTTCTAGTGCCCAGAGTGTCTAACATCACACTGGATTCATTGCAGCATAGGAAACAAAATTTTCATTTTCTAATCTGCTATGAAACCCAACAGGACAAAGGGCCTTAAACACCTAGCCACGTTGGAACCGTGGACCACGTTGGAATCAAATTGGAATCAAGTTATAAAATATTTCCGTGTGCAGCCCTAGAATTTTTTAAAATGATACGGCATTCGTCCGAACCATGGAATGTATATACAGAGTCCTCCGAATTTCAAAAAGACCTGCCAATTGGACGAATAATCACTTCCTTCTCATCTTCATCCAAAAGTTGAAAGCTGAATTTACGGAATACTGACTGAGTGTGCATTTATAATAAGCTAAACGCAAGAGATAAACTCAAATAATGACTTACAATAGCACATATAGAGTAATACTTGACAAGAGCGAATCTATACCATAAAAAGTTAAGACTCAACTATCCAATTATTCACACAAATCGTAATATTCAGAGAATCCACTTAATTGACTACCGCCTGAAGACCAGACTATCATTAAATTGTATTACGCCGATATTTATACGCCGCCCCGGTGGCAAAGTGGTCAGCATGCTTTCTCGGGATGAGTGTACTACAAAATCCCGGTTTTCAAAATCCCAGTTTTCTCTCCATCTAGATCTAAAGTCTTGATTTTGAAAAAATATTTTTTCTAACTACTAATAATATTTTAACATAAAAACAAGATATCTTGTCCAAAAACTTACTAGACAACACCCAAGCTGCAAAGGAGACGGAAGTCTATTTGATAGAGTATATACAATACATATACAATATTTTGTTAATGCAACATTTTGAAATGTAATAATTGTATAGGCTGGCGGCTTCGCTAACTCTCGCGGGCACGCGGGAGGTCGCTTCGCTACTCTCCCACCTCCCCCCCCCCCGCTTAGCCCTCCGAGGAGCTTTACATTTGAACTTCGGGGGACGTAGGAGCCGGGATCAGCAAACATGTCCCACTGTGTGCGCTCGTAGGAGTGGATTATATATGTAGAATCTATTAATGACACCAACTAAAAAGAAAAATAATTGCACCATTTTGTTATGCAAGATTTTATAGACCCACAAAATGGCCTAGTTCTATAGCGATGGCCATATTTCAAAACTTTATCAAAAAATCATTTTAGAAATCCATTTCCATTGCACGTGTAGAATTTCAACAAAATCGGTTTAGAAATGGCCTAGTTCCATCTCTATTGACCGCTTTATCGAAAAATCATTTTTGAATCCCATTTCCATCGCACGTATCGAATTTCAACAAAATCTGTTAAGTAATGGCCAAATTCCATTGCCATTTTCTAGAACTTTATCGCAAACTCATTTTTGAATTTTGTCAAAAAATCATTTAAAAGCAACATTTTCCCACAAGTCAAATTTTAAAAATTCAAACGAGGATTTCCTAAAAATTGGGATTTTTTTATACAAAACTGGGAATTTGAAAACCGTGATTTTGAAAACCAGGATTTTAAAACCTGGATTTTGAAAACCGGGATTTTGAAAACCGGGATTTCGTTACATACCTTATTAAAATAAATGAAGTCATATTAAAAAAAGAAAAACATTATTTGTCACAATTTTGGTAAGACGCGAAACATAATCTTAAACATTATCTTTCACATTATTCTTAAAATATAACTTTAAAAAACAAATAGCATCGTTCGAGTGGCCTCCTCTGTTCCACAGCCTGGAAATTACAATTCCTGCAGCCGAAAATGCCCACTCCGATTCTACACTTGTTGACGGAATTGCAATTAAGTCATACGCGAATGAAGGTTTTTAGCTTTATATAAAAATGATAAGGAAAAAAATCAGTAAACGAATAGTCTGAATGTTTTCTGGGCTGGTTATACCATCACTATTTTCGACTTTCGACTTAGTTTATGTCTCATTTTTCACGTGTAAAATATGGCAACCTGTTTCACTTCCAAAATTACGCATTTTCTAATGTGCTCAGCTTGCTCGAGTAAAACATCACTCTATTTCTGTTCTACGATTTCTAAGACTACTAGATTAATCGAATCTATTTATGACCAAATAATTTTTTCGTGATATGGTTATCGAAATGTAGAAAAGAGAGAAACCTCACAATTATATCAAGAGTTTGAAATCGCGATATAAATCATATAATTGTTTACACGAAATAGAATGTTAAATGATTCCTGATAATTGAGACATAAACTAAGTCGAAAGTCGAAAAAGTGATGGTACACCATCCCAGCCCTGATTAAAGAAAAAAATACTCGTATAGTGTCGAATTTGTTAAAAATAACGGCAAACCACAGTTTTATTTAGTAAATATTAGTTTTGTAAATATTTTTTAAAGAGAATATAATATTAGGTTCCTATATAGGAGGATATAAATATGTATAAAGAATAAACTAAAATTATTAATGGTCAATTAATCAATTTAAGAGAATTATTAAATTATATTTATACTTTTATGAAATCCCGAGATTCACTTAAAAAAATCCCGGAGTTACGGGATTCAAATATGAGCCAGGATCCCGGAATCCCGGGACCGGGGATCTCGGGATTGCAATCACTAGTTAAGATCAATGAATTAATCACTCATTATCCGAAATGAAAATATGATTATGAAATTTTCCAAATCCATTGCGGCCAAATCCCTTGATGGGATATAATGCCAGAAAGAGAGAGAGAGAGAGAGAAAGAGAGATATTTTTAAATAAATTAAATTTTAGTTTAAAATTTTGTTCGTGAAGCTTGATTTTCTAGAGAAATAAAAATTGGAACTAACCAAATAAAATTAAATTCGCGTTTATCTTCAATTGTAATTTAGCTTTGTCCATACACATTTCATTGTCCAATACATATTGAAGCTGAGTAATTACTGGTAAACATTATGGTATTTGACTAAGCTGTTCGAAGTTGTGGTTTATAAATTACTTAATACCTATTTATTTAGATTAGACAGCACTGCTAACCCCTTCCCTGGCATACCATTCTTTCTGCAAAAAAGGGCGAGCAAAAAAAAATAAGTCAGTTCGAATAATTCAAAAGTGATTCCCTTTAAAATAAAGTAAAATAAAATCGATGTGAGACAGCACATAACTTTCTAATTATTCGTACAGAATTGATACATTGAGAGATATTCTGATATAATTAACTAAAATATATTTAAAAAGGCAGACTGCACCCCAAAATCCATCAAAAACATAATTTCCCATTTTTGCACAATTTCCAAACATTTCTTACTTCGTATTTGTAAAGTACGAAACAATTCGCGATTCGTTCGTTTTACTTCTTCGGTAACTTTTGTTTTTTAAAAAAGCTGCGTAATCAAAACAATAAAAATAGCAACTACTAATTTATAGCGGTAATATTTTTGAATTGTTAATTACTTCCTTTTACGTAGTAAAATAAAGTATAGTAATCAAGAAAACGTCCAACCTCGCGATTTTTGCAGATTTACCTTTCACTACGTCGGCGATTAAATAAAATAGATTTAAAAAAAAAAAATCTGTGTGCTTGTGTGTGTATACTAAAATTTTGTGTGTGTTTTGATTTGTTAAATTTAGTGATATTATTGCAATATGCCGAAACAAAACGAGTTAAGGTTAGGACAACATGTGCAGATACAGCTTCTGCATGAGCAAGGGAAATCACAAATAGAGATTTCTAAAACTGTGAAATGTTCACGCCGTGCTGTACAATATACTATTGAGCGATTCTTCTCTAGTGGATCACACAGTAATAGATACAGAACCGGGCGCAAACGAATCACTACATACTGTGAGGACCGAAAGTTAGTGAGAGAAGCTTTAAAAAATAGGAAAAAAAACCTTCTTCAGACCTCGCTGCTGAGTTGTCGGTACAAATTAAGAAACCAATCTCTGCTCGCACCACTCGCAGAAGGCTTCAGGAAGCTCGTCTGAAAGGCTATAAAGCCAGGAAGAAACCAAGAAGATTGGTCAAATATCGTGTGGTCAGACGAATCAAACTTTGAAATAAGTAATTATATTAAATAATAATATTAAATAATATGAATTAAAACGAAATTCATTGATACAAATATTTTAGTTTTCCGAAGTCTCTACATTTTCTTTATTTTAAATTTTTGGTACATCTGAACGCAGATTTTGTTCAAAAAATCGAGAGCGAGAATCTCTATCTATTTAGTAGGGAAGAAACATTTATGTTATCAAGACAAAAAAAATAATGGTTAGACATATAATTTATTTTTATTTATATTTCAAAATTAGAAAACTTGTAAGAAAGAATTTTTGCCGTAATTAAGAAAAAGGGTGGACCCACAAAATATTAATTTTATATAAATAAATAGTAATATGAACCTATAAAAATTGTTTCAATTTATTTCAAATTGATACTCCCAAAAAAATTGTAAGATATCATGGGTGCTCAATACTTTTGGCCAAGGCTGTATATTATCATCTAAAAGAAAACGATTAAGAAGTAAATGATTCTAAATATATTTTGTAACAATATCGGTTAGATCCGTTTTCCAAAATGTAAGCGGAAATGACGATTTAAGGCAAAAAAAACTGATTTTCAACAAAAATCGGTCCCTGTACACCCCTCGGATTGATTGATCAGGATGAAACTTCATTAAGCTTTTATCATAAATTGAGACGACCCAGTGATGTTTGACAGAAATCTGTCCACGGGAAATTGCAGCCTCCATAGGATCTTTCTAGAAAATATCTTGAAAAGTAAATCATTTATGAGAAAAGCGGGTATGACTAATAAAAGATTTTAATTATTTCTAATTTAAGTATGAATATTGATTCAGATTAGTTTTCCGAAATTTAAGCAGAAATAACGAGTTTTGACAAAAAAAACTGTTTTCAGCACAAAATCGATCCCAGTAAGCCCATACGGATTGGTTGATCAAGATGAAACTTCATACTTATGCTTTTTCCTTAAATTGGGACATCCCAATGATTTTTGACCGAAATCGGTCCTCCGGAAGTACAGCTTCCATAGAGGCTTTTCGTTTTTTGCAAATATTTTCAAAGTATATAGGATTTACGAAAAAAAACATAAAAACAAAAAGATTGTAAATTAAATTCCAAACAAAATAAGTTCAGATCATTTTTTAAATTTTACCGGAAATGACGAGTTTTGATAAAAAAACACTTCATTCCACTAAAATCCGGCACCCAGGCGCATTGATATTCGGAAAAAACTTCATACTTAAAACTTTTCCCATTAATTGGGAAATCCTTGTGAAATTTAGTGGAAATCTGTGTATTGTGTATCGGAAATGGCAGCTTCAATGGGACCTTTTTCAATTTTTGCTGTTTCGAATTCAATTTATGTTGTTGAAAAGTTCAGCATTTACTAAAAAACGAAAAAGAATTAAAAGATTTAAATAAATTTAAAGATTAAATTTTCAACCAACAAGAGTTGTGGAATAGAAAGAAGTTGAAATTACATTTCTATTTTCTTCTTTTGGTACCTCCAACGAAACTTTCAAAACAGGATTCGTACAAGTTGTTCTACTATTTCATGTTAGGAATGTGCGCTTGCAGAGCCTGTTCTTCCGAACTTAGAAATCATCTAAAGTTCAAAATCTCTCAATATTGAATCAATCACTGAACAAGCTAACACTAAGCTGAAAATAATCAAATCTAAAATCTTGTTACTTAACAAGACCAATAACTGGACCAAATTAAGCAAACCTAAGAATTACAAAATAAAACAGCTTCAGGTTTCTGGAAGAAAAATAGAAGAAATAAATAACTAAAGCCAATGATTTGAAGAACAACTTTAAGTCCCACCTGGACAGTCCATGAGACTAGTTAGGAACGAGTCCAAAAATAAAATTAGAAATACGAAAAGCCGCTTACAGAGCCATTCGTCACACACCGTCACACAGGCGGAAAAGAAGAACTTCAAAATCCTGTTCCAAAACTCAATGCATCATAATAGATGAGGCGTAGAGAGGAGGGGCAAAGCAGCAGATGTGTTGTAAACTATACACCAACACAACAAGTTAAGACCGAATCATGTCAGAGTAGGAGCTAAGTTACGAAGCAGCCAAAGAATGTCTACCCACTAAACTATACCAATGCTGGAGTACAACTCGAAATGTTTTGCAGTAATATAGGCGATAGTAAAGCGAACAATGAGAAAACCGACATGTAAATATGTAACTATTCAAAGACAGGTCACGCAAAATGTCAAGCAATATCAAATATGAGATTAGTGACAACGCGGAATAATCATTTTACGAGGCATCATTTTATGTGGAAAAACTAGCGAGAAGTGAAAAAAAAACTATAAAGAGTTTCGAAACCGAGCGTGGCAGAGGAAAATTTTTCGAAAAAAGAATACTACAAGACGTCAAGGAAAACGAATTGGCTGACGAAGAAGAGGATCTTTGGGTACGGCCCAAAGGAACATTCCAGTAAAATTATTGATAGCGGAGTTCTGGATTAAAAAGAGGAAAAGTAAGGATTGTGAGCGAAATAAATTAGTAGGGAAGTGAGTCTTACAAGACGAAGGATGATCCACATAGTATTTGGTCGTAAATGTAACCTAGTCGATTTACAACAAAAAGGAACGACAACTCCACAATGGAAAGTAATATCATGAGTTCCAAAACGCAGGCGAAATTGTAAAGATATATAATTAGAGTTACCGGTTCAGGACAAGCAGAATAAATATGAGGCTTTCACACGAATTTCACTACATTAAACTGCACAACAATATATAACAGTTGGTGGTAAAAGGATGGTCGAGAGGTAAAATTTCATACAAAACAGAGATGTCGACCTATAAGCTCGCAGGCTTGAAAATTAAGAAAAGAAAAATTTAGCCCAAAAGTGCACTGGCTACATCAACATAATCCATAACATCTCATTGAACAAACTCGTATAAAAAACGTAACAACGCATCCCCAATAGAATTCCTTAAACAACGAAAAGACCTTCCTGACAGAAAAGTAAGATTTTTTTTTTTTTTTCTCAAATTGTTTATTCATACTTTTCTGTAAGGAAAAATTGAACGGAATTCTATTGGGGATGCGCGTTAAAGCAAAAAATGAAATATGCTAGAATAACGAAAGAAAGATCAACAAATATGGAACATAACATGCAAAATATTTTAAAATTATTTTGAACTTGTCCGAGCCGTAAGAGAGGTGATAATACATTTTTGAGGGGCCGCCTTTGGGAAATTTAATATAACTACATATTAAGATAATCCAGCTCGAACGAAGTGCTATCAAAAACATGACAACCTGGGAAGATACTATCTTTAGGCTTGTGAAGTTTATCCAAACTAATCCAAAAAATACAACACAACAAAGTTATTGTAATAGTATTGGTGTAAGTAAACATTCAGGCGAATTTATATTGTGTAGTTTAAGTTTGTGTAGCTTTTAACAATCCAAAGGAATTTTAAGTATTTTCTAAGCATTTAGCATGAACTTCAGTGACATTGCTAGACTGCCGAAACAAAAAGGAATGTCCCAAGCAAGTTTTATGATTTTCTAATGGGTCTGACAGGGTGTCCCATGGAATTTAAATGTGTGATTTTTTAATTGGCCTTATAGGTACATTTCAAAGTCATTCTAAGTATTTTCTACGCATTTAACATGAACTTTAGTGACATTTGTAGATTGTTTAAATCCAAACGAGTATCCTTAGTAAATTATGACTTCCTAATGAGTCTGGCAGAGTGATCCATGAGATTTTAAAATGTGATTAAATGCGTAGAAAATACTTAGAATGACTTTGGAGTGTACCTAAGGCCAATTAAAAAATAACATCTCGTCTAAACTACACAATATAAATTCGCTTGAATGTTTACTTACATCAAAGCTATTACAATAAGTAGTTTGTTGTTGTTGTATTTCTTGGATTAGTTTGGATAAACTTCACAAGCATCTATCTTTTAGAATGAAAACAACTTTGCTCCTGTTCAAAGATTATAATCCCAAAAGCGTGCTTGTTAGAATAAGCGAGTCCAAGAGATAGGAAACTGGTCTTGAAATTCGGCAAGGAAGGCGCCAGTATACAAGTATAATAAAATTATAAGTAATTATAATATTCCCAATCACTTTGTTCCTAAAATAATTACATGAAATTGATCACAAAATACAATTCAGTCAAAAATGATTTGATTAATTACTGTGTTAATATTTTTAGTTTTTAGAATTTTGTATTTTTGATTCGAGCTGGGCCACATATGAAATCAGACATCTGATTATGCCCTAGCCTGAATTTTACATTAAAACGGATAAGCAAGTATGAGAAAATCTAAAAAATGCGCATATCAAATAAGTAGCCTTGTATGATGTGATTGGAACAAACAATTTTGTCTGAAAAATGTCCTTTCGAGAAAATTTGAACATTTCGCAAAAAATTTCCGATTTTGATAGAATAATCCCCAAGAGAGGTTTATACCAAAAATTTGTGGGTAACACTTCAATAAACATACGAGTCGGAAATTCATGCCATACTCAATTTAAACCTATAATTGTAAATTGCACGACAGAACAAGCGATATTATAATTTCTTCGCGTTTTATTCAAAACACACATTTTGTGATTGAACTTAACTTTCTTTTGAATACTCCGCGATATATAGAATGTTAAACGCTTTTTTATGAGTATCAAGCAAAATTTTATTTATATTTTTATTATTCAATATCGATGTTTCAATTTTGTGTATACATATACATATATGTTTATATAAATGTACACATGAACTTTAATATACCGATATATATATATATATATAGTACATATAGTGTAATCAAACTAATGTTCTATTATATAGAAATAAAATAATTATACGTGTACAAGGATACCAAACAGAATTAATACATGTACGTGTGACCTAGCCCTAATTTTACGTACATTTTTAATTTATATACAAAATGTGTGGCAAATTTCCTTTTTGTCTCTATAAACACAAGTTTGTATATATAAATTATAAAATTTATAAATTTTATGGCATATTGAGTCCAGTTTGATACTTTGTATATTATATCGTCGATTCCCTCTGCAAAGCCAACATAAGGAAGAAAAGTCGTATTACAAAATTATAGCATAATATGCATAAATAGCGTATTCTAAACGACAAAAACTTATTCCGAAACTTAAGAACAAGTTTTTATAATATATTGCCTTATTTCATTTTTGTCTGCATGTATAAATTTTGCATAAATGAATTCTGTTTAATTATCATCGCCTAATCTCATGTAATTTAAAAGTTTATACGACTTGCACATCGAGAGAAAAAACAATTCCGGAAATTATGTGAATAATTTACAGTTGTCCCTTGAATAGCGTAGGGGCATCTCGATTAAACACAATTTGCAACATAACTAGCTCACCCAAAGTAGTAATTTAACTGAAATTTCGAACACAAGCTCATCGGATCTTGGAAATAAAACACCAATCGGGATTTTGCAGAAATTCCAAAAAAACAAGCAATAAGATAATCTAACATTAAATTTAGTTATTTATCAAATTTTTTTGACGAACGCAAGAAATTTCAATTTGAGAGAAGAAACTTGAGAATTGAACTTAAAATTTTAAATGGCTCATATCAATCTGGTAAGATTTAAAATCTTAATATTTTCAAAAAAAAAAAAAAGTTAGTAAGTATAGGACGATCTTCCGGAGAATGTCTTCGTTATACTCGTAAAATATTTGTGTTCAATGTTTGATTCTTTTCGAATATGTATAACGGTCCTCTTAATATAACGCCTAGGCAGGCTTTAAATAAATCTGATTTGATAGTTTTACAGGACTCTCTCTCTCTTTTACAGCATCAACTAACTGGTTTTAAAAACATAATAAAAATTACAGACTTTAGTGAACCAGCTAAATAAATTGAAATTGAAATAAAAAGTGTTTTAATTTTTTATTTATAATAACGTTTCTGGAGGAGTTTTACTTTTCAATTGACAAATGTCAAAGTTGAGTTTGAGACATCTATCGGAAATTAAAATAAATAACTAAACGCTATAAAATTGTATTGATTGCTCAAAAGGAAAATTTTAGTAAAATTCATTAAAATAAATACTCAAAACAAACACACAAAACAACTACTCAATTCTATTACTAATTCAATAACAAAAAATTTATAAAATTATGAAAATTACGAACAAATTCAAAAAATTTCCATAGTAAATATCAAAATTACAGCCATTTTTTTTTTGTTTTGTTTTGTTTAGGTTTAAGCCGCAGCCACACGAATGCAAATATCGACCAACGTTGGTGTATTTTATGTTTGGCAAATATTGGTAAAATATGACAATTGCTACTGTCTACACGATTTGTAGTATTTGTTTTTTCCTTTGATCTTTTTTTAAAACCCGCCTATTGAGCGAATGTGCGCTAATGTTGGACAAATGTAACCTTGATCTGAATTTACCATTATTTTGTTTTATGGCTACACGATTTGTTATTTGGATAAATACACCAATGTTGGTATGCAGGGTTGGTATGTTTTAAACGCTTTGTTTTAAACGTTGTTTTAAGCACTGTGCCGACATGTTCTAACTATCACTTTTTTCGCTTCGATGCATTTTCGATGGAATAACGGTATTTTAGAAGTAATATTTTTACAAAAATATATTTTTACTTCTAAAATACCGTTATTCCATCGAAAATGCATCGAAGCGAAAAAAGTGATAATTAGAACATGTCGGCACTGGTTTAAAACAGCATGCTTTTTTTTATTTAAATCAGCCGTTTTAAACCAAAAATTATTTTTTCGTGAAATACTCAATTTTGTGTATTTTTCTCTCATCATTTTCAAACAAAAATCTAAAATAACGAAAACAGGCAATGACAATTGTAAAAATACAACAACAACAAAAATTTGTATTTTATTTTAATGGTTTTGTTCATTTCTTGTATTATAACTAGTGGTGGAAGTAAATATTTATTAGTTATTTTATATTAATCAAATTTGTATACAATATAAATCATTCCGCTGCTATAAGGCGGAGTAAATTTATTGCTATAGCTATTTCATTGTCTCTCTCACTTCTTTTATATTGTTAACGTGTTCTTCTCCTTCCACGTATATTAACGTCTGCATTATGCATGTTGTTGAAGTGTTTTTTAGAGAGAGAACTTAGTATAAAACGAACAATTTCTATGGATGTACTGTTTTATTTTTCTAGAAACAGTTATTTTAAAATCGAATGTCACTATATTCTTAACGAATTCATAAATTTCATTGTGAATGAAGAAAAACAATATTGTTTTTAAACAATAACATTTTATACAAGATTAGATTTGTGAATTGTGTTTTAATCATTATTCGGAAATTTGTGCAAATGTCGACTGGAAGAAAGAAGGATAACATTTGGATTTATTTTAAACAACTTCCAAAAACAACGGGTACGTACCTACATATTATGTTTGTCGAGCACAATTTAAATTTAATTAGATGATTGTATTCATCAATTTTTGCTTTTATTATAGCAGGGCAGAAATGTGCTAAAGTTTTATGTATTAAATGCAAACAAGAATGCCAAGGATTGGTGAAACGAATGAAAGCACATCATGCACAACTCCAACCTGCTTTAATGGTTCTTGATGACATTGCCATTGATAACAGCGTTGATTCGTCGATTGAATTAAAAATATAGACAACACCGGTGCAACCTAATTTGAACCTATTGCCTATAAAAAATACTAAAATAAATTCATCCTGTTTTGCAACCATTGACAAACTTGTCGTTAAAACAACAAAACAGGAGAAAGAAATTCTAGATTTCCAGTGTGGGCGCTTCATTTTTTTCCGCAAACTCGCCGTTTCGTTTGGCAAATAATCTACAATTTCAAAAATTCTGTGATATGTTGCGCCCTGGCTATAAGCCACTTGATCGACACGTAATTGGTTCATCAATTCTAAATGAAGTTCATGAAAAGGAACTTTTAAATTGTCGGGAACAACTTCAAGGTGAAATAGTTTGTTTATCAATCAACGGATGGGAAAACATTTCAAACGAGCCAATCATTTGTGCCTGTGTTACGAAAGATGACGGTACCGTTTTTTTGGTGGATACATTAGACACTAGTGGAGTACAACATACAGCGGAAAATTTGATCAATGTACCAACTCGTGTAATTCAAGAAACCACAGAGAAATTTAATTGCCGTATTAAAAGTTTCGTAAAGATAACGCAGCTAATATGGTAAATATGAGACAAAACATTGAAATTAATTTAGATGGGCATATCATTTCTTATGGATGTTCGGCTCACGCACTAAATCTTTTGGCAAGGGACATAACGAAATCACTCAATTTCAACAATATCCAACAACATATCACACAGATAGTGAAATATTTTAAAAATAACCATTTCCCTAAGGCTTGGTTTCATGAAGCTGGTGGTAAATCTTTAATCTTACCCATAGACGTCCACTGGAATTCATACTGTGATTCATTTGAATCTTATTTGAAGAATTGGCCTGCTCTTGCTAAGGTGTGTGAAGATAGGCGAAACGACGTAAATTTTGATAAAGATATTGGTAAAAGTCTATAACATATTTTATAGCTTCATTTACATATTTTTATTAATATATTTTCAGCAAACAAAGTTATTAATGTAAACATGAAACGATCGGTGGAGAATGTGGTGGCCTTATTGAAGCCAATTACAGTCGCTCTTGATAAAATTCAAAGTAATATCTGCAAATTAGCGGAGGCTGTAGAGATTTGGAAAGAGTTGGAATTACATTTATCTGAAAATGGAACAATAATTAAAACATTATATCAAAAGAGATATATTAAGACGTTAAGAAATGCACATTTCGCCGCCTACCTTTTAAGCCCATCGCCAAGAAAATCACCGCTTACTATAAGCGAGAAAGAAAAGGCCATGAATTTTATTGAATTTAATTTTTTAATAAATTTCATAAATACTACGTTTATGAAATTTGTTGCAAAACTTAATCCATTTAGAGCATTATATTTTGCGAACTGTGAACAATTAACTGATTTCGAATGGTGGTTGTCAATTCAATCGCTATATCCGCATATTATTTCGGATGAAAATATGAGGCTTCTTGGACAGCTGCATACTGCTATAGCTTCATCCGCTGGTCTAGAAAGAATTTTTTCGTAATTTGCTTTAAGACACACTGCTTTAAGAAACAAGCTGGGGACTGATAAAGCGGCTAAGTTGGTTTTCGTTTCGCAGCAGTTCAATAAAAAGAGCGTGTAATAGTCTAGGTAGCTTAGTTATGAAAACGTTTTATGAATATGTCAAAGACATTTCATTTATTTTTGATTTATCTGTAAGATACATTTTAGTTTACAAATACTTGTAATGCAGCACAAATACTTGTAATGTTGAAATTAAAAAATCCGACCAAATGGCACAGTGGTTAAAGCTTTGGCGTTTGGATCGGGAGGTACCGGGTTCGAATCCCGATAGGGGCGAATTGCAAAGTTAAATTTTATCAACAGATTTCGATCTGTGGTGAAATGTAACACATCTATGACCCCCTGTCGGTGTGCAAAACCCATGGGCCGACCCATCTTCCATGCTGGTATAGGCTGGTATGGAGCTTGCAATGTGCAGATGGTCTTAAATCGGTCCTATAGCCGTACGTCCTCGAGTTGGCCGCAAGGCGTAAAGTAAGGACGTTAAAAGCATAACCGCGGAAGAGCAGGGTGAGCCTTGAGCCCCAAAACAAATCGCATAGTTACCAATAAAAAAAAAAAAAAAAAAAAATATACAATAAAAAAAATTATCGATAACAGTTTTGCATTAAAATGTATTGATCCTTGGTGAAAATATTTAATATTCCATTTCACTGAATTAAAATCGATTTACCGCACTTTTAATCTACACTTTGTGAGAGGGAACGCCCGTTGTACCTACTTAAGTATGTTTAAATGTTTTATACACTGGCATAGTATCGTATTAGAGCAACAATTGCTCAATTTAATTCATTCTATTATTTTGATTGATTTATTAGACGACATTTTTAGCTCATATTGGGTGTTATCTAATAAGTTTAGCATAAACGTAGAAAAACTACCTGAAAAACAGTTAAAAAATTAAAAGCAGTTTAAAACAAAAAAAAAAAACTTTTTTTTTTTTTTTTTTTAAACATGTTTTTTAGCAACCCTGTTGGTATGTATTTGCATTCATGTGGTTGCGGCTTTAGACGTTTGCCATCCACAAAATCGTTCTTATATCATCATATATTTTGCACGTTTCCACAATGTGATCGTTGGTCTCAATTATATTATGTGTCGCAATTTTTGTTGTCTTCTTTCCATATGGTGTAGTTATATGTTTTGCTTCTGGCATGGCCTGTTCCGAGTCTGAACAGTTGTCTTAGTTTGTATGTTTCCATTTTGATATTTTCGAACCAGTGGCCCTATTCTGGCTTTCCCTGGGAATACGGAATTGGGAGAAATATTTTAATAGCATTTTTGTCTAAATTGCATTTTTCTGGCCTACTGAGGAAACATGATTGGTGTTAATATTTTCGAAAGAAAGTTAAATGGGAAAATATTTTTCCCTACAAAAATTTTGTGGAACAAAAGTTTCCCAAATCACTTTGTTTTGAAAATTTTAGCACTAGCCTTATTCTTTCAGTAGGCCAGAAAAATAAAATTTTAACAAAAATGCTATGAAAATATTTTTCCCAATTCCCTATTCCCAAGGAAAGCCAGAATAGGGCCACAGGGGATTTAGGAGGTGTTTCGTTTATCAGTTTTGTTATATTTTCCGACTGTATTCGTACATGTTTCATATTTTATTTTCCAGTCGTTATCTATTATATTTTTTTATGATGTGTACCGCTTCTTCAAAGGGGGTGCTGTTTTCGTATTGATTTTGTATTAGTTCTTTTGCATTTGTTGCTAACATGTCAGCTTTTTCGTTCCCTGATATTTCTGAGTGTCCCGGTATCCTCTGGATTACGATTTTTTTTTTTTTGTAGGGTGTTTGTTTGCCAAATTCAAAATTTCCCTTTTAAAACGTTTGTTGTGTTTTTTTAGGTGATATCAGCGACGTACAGGCGCTTTTAGAATCGGTTAAAATCAAGAGTTTTATTACTTTCATCTTCACTATAAGTTGATATAACTTCTTTTGTCCTATTTAACAGCTCCATTGGATTTGTGGTTTTTTTGTTGGGGATATGTGGCAATGAATCAAATATTGTTATATTTTCTGGTATGTCTATGTTTTTATGTTGCTTCTGTGCGATGGATTGCAGGAAGGGGTGTTCGTTGTATAGCTTACTACTTTGAGATAGTCGTGTTGTTTCTAATTTAGTTTCCCAGTTCGTTGTTTTTGCTTAAATGTTTTGCCAGCTGGAAAAAATCCGGCCTCGGCCTGACCTTTTGGATGTTTGGTATATGGATGAGCTCCACCTTTAGTGTGAGTTAAAATTTTTAATAGGTTTAGTGTGTTCGGCAACTCTAGTTCTAGATTTTTGTAGCCTCAAATAGCCTCATATAGTGACATTTTGTGGGGTTAAATTTTAAATTTAGTTTGTTTAGTTCTTGTGATGGGTTCCCTAATGTTCTGTTTGTTGCAATCTCTACTTTCTTATCGTTTTTTTTTCTTTATTAAGATGGTCGTCTGCAAACTGGCAAATTTAGACTCTATGTTTGTAAATTATGTAATTCAGTTGTATATAAGTTGAAAAGTGCGGGGCTTAGACAGCTGCCTTGGGGAATTCTCTTATTTGTTATGTGTTTAAGTGTGCTGGTTTGGTCTTTCATTATTATAATTATTCAGATTGTGAGGAATTGATAAATCCAGTTTATTTTCTTGAGAGGAAAGTTTATTCATTTTAATATTTCTATTAATGTGACCTGGTTGACATTATCAAATGCTTTTGATATATCTCTGATGACTATAGTATTTGCGATTTGTAGGTACGTTTTGCTTCAATTATTACTGTGAATATATTTGTGAAATAATCCTAGACCTGCCCTAAAGCCCTAATTTTGTTAAATGTTTTAGATATTATATTTAATAGGCATATATGCCTAAAACTTTCAGTCAGCAACTCGTCTTTATTTGGCTTTTTGATGGCTATACATTTGGAGATTTTCCAGTTTTATGGATAAGATTGTTTAGTCCATATTTGCTCAAAATAGTTGAATGATATTTTGAATGATAAAACTTGAATGATATTTTGTTTTCGCCTGGAGCCCTGTCATGCTTTGAATTTATAACTTTCCTGGTGAGGTCTTCGTTAAATTTTTGTATCTCGGTGTGATTTTGTTCTCGCTCACATGGCCATAGAATGTCTTCTGTTGATTCTGGAAAATTATCCTGTAGGAATTTCTTTGCACTGCCGGTGTCTTCCATAAGGTTAAAATAATTGTCTCTGATGTTTTTTAGTTTATTTATTTTATTCCATAACATTTTAGTGTTTATGTTTGGATTGAGTTCAAAAATGTATTCGAAGTTAGAGCACAATATTCGTCAACAATATAATAACTTAAAAAAGAAATCAATTTTATTTTATTTATAATTGCACTTTGGCCTTATCGTAACATTACACACATGTTCCGATCCACTAATAAAAGTGTTTTAGGATATTGACTCAAGGTCAATTTCGTTTCAAACGAAAATATAGGTTACGTAACAATCTAATTCTGGTGTTGGTACGAGACATCATAACAGGAACAGTGGGACGTTTTGTCTTATGTAGCAAACTTTCGGGAGGAGGCTGTGCAACAACATCAGGTGTACAGCTAGATGATCCAATCGCCAAAGCGGTCAAATACATTTTGCTTTAGTTTTTCAATACGGCATACATTAGCTCGGAAAACCCCAGTACAACGCCCTATAAATCCCCGCAAATCATCTGCTTTTTGGGCCGCAAAATCGTTTCCCTGAAAGAACCCCTGATTAGCATTCAAATTAACGAAATAAAAACTAAATATGATTGCCGCCCGATATGGGATTGGTGATAATGCATGCACGGTTTTATAAATCATTCTCACTTTTTTCCTAAACAACATAGAACTTTGACTATAAAATATTTTTAAAAAATTACTTAACTAACTCACATTTTTCTAAATCAAATTGAAATTTGTTCATTTCCAGTTTCGAAAATTATTCGGAACATTTTGCAAGCCAAATAAAACATCCAACCAATTCGATTATTTTTCAAAAGGATTGGCTAGAATAATTTTTAGACGTGGTTTTTATTCGAACTTCCATAACTTCAGAGATCCTGTGTTTATGATATGTTCCAAATTTATTCAGAATTGTACTTATGTCAATTATTCGTCGAATTATTAATTTCACCTTTGGAGTCTGAGGCCGAGTCTCACAGGAGTTTTCATTACCAAGAGAATCCATTTTTCTTAATCTAATTTTAAATTTACGTTAGCAAGGATATTCTAATGTAATGATGATGGCAAGGATATTCTAATATAAAATAACCTCTACTAGCCTAAATGCATACGCTAAGCTATGTATCTGTCAAATTTGGACCCAACCATCAGGACTAAATCATGGTAATGACGATTTTCGAAATGAAGGTATTTTTTAATCTGGTGAGTATGTATTGGGACCATCATTAACACCCACAAAAAAATGACAGGACCCCCACTTGAAGACAGACTCTAGGAGTTACGAGAGTGATGATTAGTCACAGCATATTAATAGTCCATCCTAGATGGAGGAGTTAAGATATATTACTTACTCTAGCTTGTGTTTGATTTGATTTACCCAGAAATTGGTATTGTCAAAACCGCCTTGTATGAAGGCATACTAGGTGCACAACGGTATCATCTGACTGGTCAGCATGCTTGCTCCAGCGGCCGGAGGTCCCGGATTCAATTCTCGGTGGTCACAAGGAAAAAATTTCACGACTGGTTTAGGATCAATGAATTAATCACTCATTATCCGAAATGAAAATATGATTATGAAACCTCATTTGATTTTTTCCATGGTTTTGAGAATAAAAGCCGTGAGGCTAATAGAGTATGGCCCGATGTCCTTGAAGGATTTCTTCCCCACGCTAGCAATTTTTATGTAAATTACTCGCGCGTCTCTCCAGCATCTTGGAACGTATACCGAGCGATATTCTAAGAAGTGTTATATTAATTGTACGTCTCGTTGAAGTAGGGTGCAACCCACCTCCACCAGAAATTTGTAAGGGTCGAAAAAATGTATTGCCCAGCGGAGCTGTTCAGAGAACTTCCTTTTGAATTTTTTTTTTAAATCAATTCAAGTTGCTGAAAAAATTCACAAGAAAGAAAAATGTAAAAAACCAATAAAATTGGTTAAAAAAAATTTCAGAATGAAGGATGGAACGCAACACTGAATCCGCCTCAAGCGCCTGTAATGTTCTGATTGAATAAAAAAACGGGTGTTTCAACTACCTGATTACACGTATGTGAAGTTATCCCTGAATTGTATCCCAAAAAATATTTTTTTTTATCCAGGCATCACTAACATATTAATAACGAATTTGATCTTGTGTGAAGTTATCCCAGCCCAGGTTTTGGTTCATTTTATACAAATATACTATATTTGTGAAATTAGCCCAGCCCAGAAGTTTTATCAATTTTAATGAAAAATGAAAAATTATCAAATTTATTAAATTCGATTTGTTTTTCATGTAATAAAAAAATTTAAATCTAACGTATAAAAAAAACTGTAAAATTTTCAGTTGCATTATAATGGAAAATTACAGGCAATGTAAGAAAAACTTTGTTCCGTGGCAAGTTCTCGAAAATGAACTCTATAATTGTTCGTAAGTACTTAAATATAATTCAAAATCTTAATGTGTTCCCGAGCATGTTCTGTCGCCTTTGAATCGTCACGATTAACGGAAACGTCCGTAGAGAGGTCATGAATTTCCTTAAAGTTAATAATTTTCGTAATTTATGCAACACGTTTCTTTGCAAATAAATGATAGTAGCTGGGATAACTTTTAAATATAACAAAATGTAACCCTAAGAAAATTTCATTTCCTTAAACTTAGAAAACAAGAAGTAGTCGCTGGGGTCAGATCTGGTGAATACGCTAGATGGTCAATTAAATCAATTACCAATCAAAATTGAATTCGTACACTTTGACCATTATCAAGACCGGTGAAATGAGAACCGATGCGATGTCCGAACGTTTTGTTATATTTTTACCATCTGGCTGTGAAACGCATTTTTTTAAATCGTCCACTCAAAATTCTTCATGATGGCAAATTATGAGGCAGAGTCCCAGTAAAGAGAACACTTATTAAAGTGCAGCTTTAATTTGCGTAGACGTAATGCCTTTCAAATACAAGTATTAAATTATGACACAATAACAAAGTTTTCCACGAATTCGTGGGCTTTTTACATAACATAATGAGCTCTAAAAATTTATCTTTTTAAACAAATTTCCTCAATTTTCATTTTCATGGAAAAGATAAAGATTTCTGTAATTTAAATTCATTTTCTAGTTTACGATGGACAAGTGAGTTTAATTAGCTAATAAAGAGCACAATTCCCTACCCAGTCAGGGTTAATAGCAAATTGAAACGGTTAAGTTAGGAAACGGCAGTACTACGTCGAAATGGCATTTGAAATAATTAAAAAGTGAGGTTTCGGTAACAAACTGCAAATTCCATGTCTGCCCTTGTAAGCTTATAGACGATTGAAGCATCACAGATTGCTACTATTTAGTGGGCATTTTTTAACACTAAGAAAAGGAGAAATTCCGTTAAATTGTGAAAACATTTAACTATGTTTTAAAACATTTCCCTTCTCGACGATTTACTTTTTTACAACTGTCAATAATGAAAATATTGTCCGATACGTTAACGGAAAATTTCTTGATCAGTTTAGGTGCCATTTTATCGGTATAATAATTTCACCAAATCTTTTTTTGTATTAAGAAAATGGAACTTGAATGGATGGTATACTGAATATTGAATTGTAATACGAAATCTGATGATCAGGTTTTCGAAAATGGCCAATTTGAATAACTTCCACCATTAGAAGAATCTACCCAAAACAATCGGTCAAACGAACTGGTCGGATTTACATGAAGAAACCGATACCAATATAACGGAAAAAAATGAAACACTCCGCGGGCTCCTTCGAAACGGACTAATATTAGCATGCTATAGCACGATTGCTGCTGTGGCGCGATATTTGGTGGATTAAATGCTACCAGGTACCTCTAACACTTCAAACTAACATCACACCAAAGCACCTGCATCACACCACGGCAGATCTTCTTCTGTGAGAAGATTTAGTTCATATCTATGAAGGTATACATCAATACAATCTGTGATTTAAAATAAATAAAATTAAATACTCAAATATACATATGCCGAGATAAGGCTCTATCATATAACCTGGTACCCCTGATTATCGAATCAAAGAAACAGAAAATTGTTGCAATTCTTCAACATGGAACAGCACGAACCACGTCATTTTTTCAATGATAAATATTAATTTTGACCTTTTACTTTGTAACATTGGACAAGAACCCACATTTACATAGGCAGGAGGCTTAGGACAAAGATAACCTCGATAGGACACAGATGCCTTACCAATAAAACATAACGTCTTGAGGAAACATAGAACTACAAACTCGGTCATAAATAGGCTACTGCTAAAATTAGATTACTCCATATTATGTAAGTAGAAAACTATTATTTAAAATTGGGTATCTACCCGAAAGTCTGCGAAGAGCCTGCAATAAAGCTAATATTACTAGGAATGTACCCAAACAGTATTAGGAACTCCTACAAAAAGAACCTAATAAGACTGTACAAAAGAAAACAGATGGAGGTACAAAGGGAGCCTACTCTTGCGTGGTGAAATGAATTTTGATCCAACCACTCTCAGTTACTTGATTAAACCTCATGGACTTGGCATATCTTTGAAGCTTTTCAACGAAACTCTTTCCAGAATGCTCTGAGGAATCGGTGGATCGGAATATATTGAGAAACCCGCTGCCTACTTACAGGACGTTGGTGTTAAGGTTGTTGTGATTTTTGCTCTCTTTCGAACTTGCACCAAAGAGTTTCTATTGCTCTTTAATATAATTCTTAAACAAAGAGAAACTAACTCAAAGAAATGGTCGGCTCCGAAACGGCCAATTTACACTTAGGGACTAAATTTCAGAAGTTCATCCAACAGTCATGTTTGTTAATAAATCGCCCCAATTAGCAATTCCACTAAAACGTTCCAAAATTCTATAACTTTGTCTAAAAATTATTTTTAGTATCCCAATTTAGTATGGCCAAGTGGCAAAGTAGTCAGCATGCTTGCTCCAGCGACCGGAGAATATGATTATGGAACCTTATTAAAATATGATTATGGAACCTTATTTGAGGCGGCCAAATCCCTTAATGTGGGATATAGTACCAGAGAGAGAATTTAGTATGATTAAAATCGGTTTAGATGTCGCTAATCCAAATTCTTTTAAAACACGTCCAAAATTCTTAATGGAACACCAATCCCGTCATCATAGCAAATTTGGTCATAATTTGTTATGAATTTTAACTGCAAGACCAGAAATACGAAAACACAGAGGTTTCACAAAACTAAATGCTGATGACTAAACAAACATTTGAAAAATTTATTCTCTTTTTAAGCTGATGATAATACATATCTTGAAATCCGGTTTTTGGTCAAATTTTGATTTCCTGGATTGGGTTTCCGGAATTTTGAAATATTGGCTAGCTGAAGCTCTCTCTTGATTGACCACATCAATGCGATAATTTTTAAGGTAAGTGTTGTATTGCATAAGTGTAATGAGTGTGAACGAGTCTTTACATGCGGATGTGAAATAGTCCTTACTTTTATACCTTTTAATATGTCATTATACTTCTTTTTGGTAGATAGTTCAATGGAGCATTATACTTGATACAGAGAAGACGAAGAATAAAAAACTATTGTTTGTAACGATTAACAGTATTGTGTTATTTCTTTTATTTATAATAAGCTGAGCTTATTACAGTAAGCTCTTTAAAAATCAGTTTCACTTAGCGATTTAAGATTGATTAATCTCCGGATCACGCCAAAATTAAAATAAATATATCACTTTACAGATGGAGTTGATACTGGGATCGGAAACCAAACGGGGAAGCTGTGAAATGAAAACATAACCCGCTTCAGTCAAAAAACCTAGTTCAAGCGTGCAATGAGCCTTAATGTCTGCTAGAAGCTTAGAATTAATTATCACAAAGTTAGGCTGGTGTGGTCTGGTTTGATTAAAATGAAATTTTCCATTATTTCAATTAACTTTTTACCTACAAGAAGTCGAATAAATTAATCTTAGAATTATTACCTATATACATATTCATCCGACGTTCCATCGTTTTTAGTCATGGGTTGGTTCAGTCTCAAAAATGATGTAAAAGAAGAAAGTACTATACAAATGTGATTTTGAACCCGATCCGTTCATTTTCACGCTCTTATAGATATTTTCTCGATTTCTCATCAAACTTGGTCTTTCCCGAATTCTATAATATAAGGGTACCTTAGGTGATGATTTAATCTTTGCAATCTGTTTTGGGGTCGGAGCACGGTCCGATTTACGTAGAACTATTTGCACAGTGCATAGCTTCATGTCAGCCTATAGTCTCCCGTCAAGCGGTCATGGTTGTGTTCATTTCCATCACCAAACGTAATCGGATGATGTAAAATCCGTTTTGCATGCGGCCCCTATCGAGATTCGAACGCGGTACTTCTCGACCCAAATGCCAAAGTTTTAAGCACTTGGTTAACCTAACGTGTAATATATTCTAAGCAATCCACACTATATCTACTGTGAATGAGCGTGCACACCAACCAGCGCAGCAGTTTGAATTGTGTCAATTTTATCGGTTATGAGTAGCAGCAACGAAAAGTAAATTGATGATACTGGCTGTGGGACCTATTGATTCCGCGGCAGATGCAACTTCATTCTATGGTATTTCTTTAAATTAAAATTTGTCTATCAAAATTATAATTTGTTTTATTGGAAATACTTTGCTGCTTGGTGACTTTCATCCTTTAGACTTGTAAGGGTTCTGTAGTTCTGCCGTGTACATCACCCATTCTAATTTAATAAGAACAAAAATCTCTAAAGCTCAACTGTCCACTTGATTCACTTATATTTTGATCTATTCCGTGATTGGACCCATCATTAGAAATGATGGTATGGTTTTGACTCTGCTTCTAAAGTGTTTTAGAAATAAACCACAATCATGGAAAAAGAAAGTAATATAATGGACAAATAATCGATCGTCGTTTTATACAAGGGCACCTCAAGTAATTGAAAATTAAGGTAAATAGTGCTTTATAGATTTAGGTTGGTATGTTAGTAAAATGCCTCTCAAGGGAAGTATGATTTAGATCACCTATCAACACAAGTAGCAGTTAAGTGGAGAAAATAAATATCGACTTTTTAGTAGGTGAAGATGGCAGTTCCTGAGACTAACGAACTTCAATGCAAATTAAAAAAAAACACATATCCTTCTAATTACATATGAGTATAATATCTAATTACTTTAACATGGAGGCGCGTGAATATTCTTCTACAAGAAAAAATGAAAAAAGGAAAACATACCTACACACACACACACATACACAACATAATAAAATCGCAAAGTAATTGATTTTGTGTAGGAACGATTCTAAACCAAAAAGTAAAATGAGAAATTTTCCAAAGCAGAAACTTAAAATTCCATCACACTTTATAATGTACACTGTACAGTGGTATATAGGTGAAATTGGGACTAGGTCACATGGACATAAAATATAATATCCTTTTGCTGTATTGTAGCATATCCTTGCTTATGGATATCATAATTCATAATATATAATATACATATTTAACATCAAGTAGATAAAATTAAATTGTTATAATTACGATATCTTCTCTGTAATAAAAACATAAAAAATTTGCTAAATATAAAAAATATAATCATATACATTTTGACATATCCTTTTTTCGATTCGATTTTGTCCTACTTTACAGAAAAAGAAGGAACGAACGGTGTGCAAATTGGATACCCGACTGAATAATGTGTACGAGGATTTTCCATGAATGTAAAAATTTAATATAAATACAGAAAAAAAAATCTTACTTTGAACATGACATAATCCTACTGAAAATTGTCCTAATTCAGGCATTTGCCTTAGTATCTCCTCTGTCACTAGATGTACGCCACGATGCTGTGGCCGTAGATTTATTTTCCTCTGAAACCACGCTGAACCAATTTGTATTCCACGATGATTTGATGAAGCCATGTTGGTTTCTCATTCAAAAATACAAAAATATAAAAAATAAAAAAAAAATCTTTTTTCCTTTTGATTAATTTTCTATTTTTTTGGAAAATCAATTTCTTTACTAATTATATATTTATATATTTTTTTTTATAACTAGATATATTTTCACTGAAATTATTTATTGAACTTTTTCACTTCGGAACTTTAAAAAAACAACAACAAAAATTTCTCTAGTCGACGGTATTTTTTTTTTGTTTTCCGTGCTTATCGGAATTTTTCTTATCAAAACAACACAATTTCTGTACACATTTTATTGAATTAACTATAAATTATAGTAGAGAGGTTAAACCAAATTATTTAAAACCGAAAAACTTAAAAAATCAAAAAAAAATATTTTAAAACACAAAATCTGCTATCCGCCAAACATGACATTTGACAACATTTTTTTCTGAATTTTTTCTTCTTCTTCGTTGACGTTTTACTTTGCACAACACACACACACACTCACACAGAGGGGATACCCACACTCCACCACGGCCAGAAGAACCAGATTTTCTTATCAAATTGGGTTGCTTCTCGTTTTTCACACTTATTATATGTTCGCGAATTTCTTATAAAAAGTCCCGACTCGAATAATAAAATAAAGAAAACAAATTATAATTTTCCCGTGTTTTTTCCTAAAATACACAAATCATTTTCTTCTTTTTCGATCCATCACTTCGAGGGAGTCGGTTTTTCCAAAAAAAGCACAAATTTTCTTGGCTTAATCCGAACAAACACATACACACGTACGGAAAAATTATATGAACAATTTATTTATTTTAAAAACACTGTGTAGTAAAGTGGAAAAACAAAAAACACTTTTCTATTAAAAACTATTTATTTAATTTTCTAATTAATGTTTTGGTTTTGTTTTTTAATTAATATTTTTATATCAGGAATATGTCATTTTTGTTGTTTAATAAGATTTTTTCCTCGTTTTATGTAGATTTTTATACTTATAATTCGTGTATTCGAGGAAAAAAAAAAGGAAAATTTCTCTGTAATAATTTTCCTTCTGAATTTTCTTCCTTTCGTTCACTTTTTTCACTTAATTTTTTTTAAAGGTTATGGATAATGATTTTGTGTGGTACTTTTGTGGCACCCGGTGGAAATACTATTTTTTATGTATGAGCATTTGACATTTAAGTGGTGAATTTGGGAAAATGTGGAAGGGAAATTTTGGTAAGTTGGTAGTACTAGTGATTAACAAGAGATGCCGCGAAATAGAATTTTTTTTATACTTTTGTACTACGTAAATTGAATTTCGTTTCATAGTAAATAAGTCATCTAACTAGACATGCATCAAATCGTGGTTTTCTGTTTTCATTATAAAAATAATTATTTAACGTGGGTTGAATAAAATTACTACCATTTTCTAGTACTTCTTTTGTAACTGACGTATTTTAACGAAGTGTGTTCAATTATAGATGGCGCATTTTTATTCAAGAAATGGTAGCAAAACACGATTCTAGTACATGTTCAAGTACAGAAAAAATACGAAAATCCGTTATATGGGCACGTACAAACGATCATTAATTTCTTTATCTAAAATTTAAAATACTCAGGCTGTTATTTTTTTGTCAAAATTCATTTTCATATTAATCACGTAAAAACTAAAAAAAATCATACTCTAAATTTTGTTTTTATCGTTTGTGTATTGATAATGAATACACCATGAGCCGAACATAAAATAATTGCTGCAAAGAAAAGGGCATCTTGTTGCCGCACTGTGTGGAGCGGAATAATATAATTAAAATGTACATAACAACATTGATTTTAATATTGGTAAGTTTTCATATATTTTGTGAAAACAATAAATTATTCACACGAAAAATTTTATTTTGTCTTTTGCTTTGTACATTGTATTGTCTAATAGTTTGGAACGGAAGAAGTATTGGGCTGAATCAGAGAAAAAGAAATCGCAATTTAGACATCCATTTGCTTAGAAGTACACAAATTATTAAGAAATGACTGCTCACCCGCGCACCTCGGAAGTCCTTGGTGTGAGCACATCGTGTCCGTACGAAGATCATTAACTTTTTAAAATCATATTTCGAAGAGGCATATGATAGAAACTGCGATCTTCATGGCCTATTCGAGTTGAGACAACTCAATTCTTTAATTCTGTCATTCGAAATCTTTCCAGTATTTTTCTTGACTCAGTAGAAGAAAAATGCTGAATAACTGCCGAAAAATGCCGAAATAACTCCAAACTGTTCCAATATTATTTTATTAGCAGCTGCTACAGATAACAAAGCTCGTATAATATCATTTCGCGCCAGAGGACAAAGTTTTCCTCATAATCGGTTCTTTAGTTTTATACTTAGCCCTTCGCTTCTAATCGAGCTAAACGATTGATTGATTGATTAGAGTGTATATAGGCAAGTTTAAACAGGTGTTCTGGATGTCACCGGACTCATATACACACGCTTTCATACAGAAAACATAAAGGAGGATAGAATGGGATTATTAATAGCAAATAAATTGACCGGGTTACATGCACCTAGCTCAAAACAAGACAATTATATGTATTTCAATTATATTGAAAAAAATTGTAAACTGCTTAAACTGTTTTTTTATTATCCCTGCAATCTATTCTGGGGCCAAGGCTCTCCTAAGTCTTTTGTGGTCTGCTTTTTCCGTCCTTTTTTACGCCGTTGTTAACCAATTCGAGAACGTACCATACCATCATCCTTCAAACATCATCAGATTGAAATAATCGCCCCTTCATGAGTCGCTTGCATCCAATTCTCTCCCTTGTCACTTCAGGGCTTCAGATATTGAGTTTGGATTTTAATATTCAATTCACTTTTCATCCAAACTGATTTCCCCAACGTCTTTTTCTTTAACTAGCTTCTGTATATTCCAAGTATTCTTCCGTTTTGTCATATTCATCGCAATCTTGAATTTCTTCGGACATTGCTGAAAACTTATTCTGAGTTTAATCTCCTTTGGCTTGGTATCTGACTTTCGGTTAGTTCTCTCTTATCTCAGATAGTTTTGGCCGATGTTCGTCCAGAATCTTTTCTTGACAAACATCAAATTCAGTAGATTATGATAGTTTTCCAGTACGATTTAATAAATATGATGCGGTACTGCATGCTTTTGTCCACAACCGTTTATGTAATTTTCTTAAATTCATGATAAACCGTACAGAGATTAGACCACGATAAGGCGATATAATCCATTGTTATGTTCCACTGCAAACGAGCAATTAAACAACTCTCTTATCGCCAAACTCATTACCTCCATTACACCTGAATTGCCCGGAAAAATGTCCATTTGCCTTAACTGTTTAAAAAATTGTTCAAGCACACCGCCTATTTCACAAACCAAATATCTTTAAGTCATGTTTGAATGACTTTATTTCAAAACTTTCCACGAAGTGTCGAGCAAACTTTACCATCAATAATTCGAGTCTAATTCGGAAAAACGATTTAAAAATTACTGATACCGTATAGACAAATTGATGAGTTTTTGATGATGTTTTGTTGACCTCTGCTATTGTTGGCGTTTAAAAAAAATTTGAAAAATTCATGAATTCCAGTGTTCGCTATGTAAACCTCTTCGGTGCAATTTACACATAAAGAACAAACAGAAAAAGAATGAGACATCTGGAAACCAGAAAATATTATTATGAAATCGCGAATACATCGGATTGGAGTTCTCCACTGGTAAGCATTCCGAAACAAGATAAACATGTTCGATTATAAAATCGGCGTAAATCAAGTAATTGAAAATGTTCACTGACTGATTCAGCGCGTAAAAGGAATCTCTACGTCTATTTATGTACCTCGACCTACAATGTATCTCGGAGATTAATATGAACAAAACAAGCTCAGTCGTCTATTAACGAACAACAACAAAATGTTAATTAGTTTTTCAGTGACATTGAATCCAGTTACTTACTATCATTCACCATAGTTAAAATATATTTGCAGATACAGATAAATATTCGGTATTCTGATCCTATCAAAATTAAAACAATGGTCTTTGCGAAATTTTGCTCAACGCTATGATCCTAATAGGGAGAAACATTTATCAAGAGACTATGCCATTCATAAAAAGTGAAGAACCTGTGAAGTACAACTACGTTTTAAACCATTTGGACGGTTAATTAATAACATTTAACAAGTTGGTTTTATGTTAGACGATGTGTTTGAGTAAGTGTTTAAACTAGTAAATTTTAATATATTTCGAAGTTGAGATTTTTTTAAGCTGGCAAGATGCTGAAATAATACCATAGTTTTTATTGGCCAACCTACAATATTTTAATACTTTCACTGATCTGATGACTCGCTAAAGATATTATATAAATCAGAATCAAATTCAATTTAGCGGCTAACCAACAATGATCCTTTAGTCACCTTCACCAATGTAAAATATACCTGAACCATTAAACGGCGTCCCCAACTAACACAAGTAATTAAAGCTTTTCGATTTTTTTTTCACTTAAATTGGTCCATATATACCTCATATATTTCTGTTAAATAAACTAAATAATTAATAATAAACTTTAAACTCTATTCCGTCCATTCGATAGTTTTCCTGCTTTGTATTCCAGAAGCATTTTTTCTTCGGCATCCTTACCGGCTAGCACATCTTTTCGGACCCGTTCCAATGCTGGAATTGAATTATTGCTTTAAAGAAAATATTTTTTTTAAACGATATCAATTAGCAAGCACTACTAGCGTTATTCTATATCTATATGATTTGTTTAGCATACCTTTCTGCAAGTCCATCTCATCCATTTCACTATTTTTGATGTATTTGAGACGTTCACGAAATTTTTTCGCAATAATACGCCGCTGATAGTCGGCCTCAATGTCCTGTTTGGTGCGTGGAATACGAAACCGAAAGCAACAGCATAGCATTACCACTGAAAATTTAGGAGGGGGAAATATCAACAATGTATATTTTCAGTATCGTGTTTTACTATATTACGCATAGTGTGAATTGTGTGGTGTGATGAGGGAATTTATTAAAATAAAAAAATTCAGGGAATAAATTTTATTTTTGTACAAGTTCGCCGCGATTTAATGAAAATCATTTCGCAGCGTTGTACGCACGCAACCATTTTGATTTTGAAATTAATAGACGTGTGACAAGGACTTTACAAATGATTATACATATTAGAATTTGAATAAGCTACTAGAATCCATCAACTTGAATTTGAATTGTCATTTAGGCCGTTACCATTTAAGAAAAATTGATAGCATTCTATTTAGATTTTAAAACAGTTTTAAATATTTATAAAGTGTAAATTTAGTTTCAAGATTGATTGACTTTTCTATATGTGCATAAAATCACATTATAAATCAAAATTTTGTCGCGACATCAAAACAAAATATGATTAGGCCGGTTTTACAAGAACAACAATTTAAATCAAGGTATGCACACCCGAGTCATCAACATATTGATTTATCAATTGTTATAAAATGGAATTCCCACGAAACCAAATAAAAACAATAAAACAAACAACTGATAATCCGTAAATGACTTTGGCCCCCAAACAACAACAACACATATAAAACTATTGCATATTGTCACGAAACTATAAAATTTGGCTATCAAGAAATTTTTTTACACACCAACACTTGTAACACATCCCACGCACAGAACAGTTATTTGCCATATCCTTAAACCACCAACGGCCTCCTCCTCGAGCCAGGCCGCCTCAATTGTATTATCACCATCGAAATCCATTCAGCGATTACAACGAACTGTTGTTGATCTCTACGGTTCAACCGAACACTTAATAATTTTCGAGTACAAAACTTTATTTTAATCGTATAAGTTTGTGAAGACAACGATGTTACCAACTAGAAATCTAATGAAAAACTAATTTTCTTTAACATATAATTTTCTCATATATACACATAGAGGAATAATTCAACATGTTTCAGTTTTTTTTGTTTTGATAAAGGAGTGCCATATATCCACCATATGAATGCTTTTATAGTCGCGCCCTGCTGTTTATTATGAAACGCGGTTGATATTAATAAATTTGTTGTTACTTGTGTTTTGTCTATTCCAACTTCTATCACGTTTTTCTATATAAAACGTTCGGTGGTGGGCGAAATGGTGAGGGTGGCGGCTATACATGCCAAGACAAATACGCGAGGAGGTCAGGAATTTTTTTTATAGGTGGTATATAGTTAGCTGGACAAGATACGGGTTTAATTATAAAATAGTTTTTGCAATTTCATTTTGTGTTCAATCATGATTAATTAGCGATTGTGTGCTAAAAACGAAATCCAAAGATTATTCAAATTCAACGTAGTATGCCTATATGTAAGGAGTTATTTAAGTTGCATGATTCCATCCTTTGACAAATCCCTTTCAAAAAATTACGCGATTAACAAAAATACATCACGATTTTTTTTTAGATTTTCGATTTGATATTGCGAGCTGCGTATTAATCAGGTGCCTTGCCCGTGCTAATCAGATTTTAATTATTTATTGTGTCCAGAGAATTTTTTTGAATGTGGATCTATTTATAAAAGTTCAATCATTAAATTAATTTTATCTAATTATTTAGAAAGGTTAGTTATTAATGGATTGATTAATGAACCTCAAAATCAATTTCTCGAAGTAAAGTTTCATGTACATCAACATAAAGTTTCATAAACCAATATGTCTCTGCATTTTAGTTCTAAACTTTATACATACTTAGTTCAGATTTATTAATCGCCGATTAGAAATATTATCGAGATTGGTAAATCTTAATTAAGCAAATTTTAATTAACTCAGAAATTTAGATTAAAGAAATTGGTGCCAGACAGACAGTACAACATTGACAATAAAATTTTCACTATAATACCGATAATAACCTGTTATCAAATTTATTTCTCAGTTCAAGGCAATATCATCTACATGTATATCTAAAAAAGCGCCGCTCAACAACTATTAGCCGCCCTTAAAAAAGAAACAGGTGGACTTTTCATCGCTCCAATCAAACAAGTCAATATCTGTGAGATCAGGATTTAAGCCACAAACATCAAAGCTAGAAGAGCTAGCTTAAGATGTATACTTGTGCTAAAACAATAATCATAAACAAGCATTATAATAAAATGAAACGAGCTCTCTACATCGCTACAAGAAACAAGTGAATACTACCATATGGGCTTCCAAATAAGAAACATTACAAACATAGTTAATCGCAAGGAAATTCATCATCAACCAGTGTTCGAAATTTAGTTTGAGCCAGAAACAGCCAAAACCACAGGGAAATACGAAATTTTCAACACGAGGTATCTCGTGCCCAGAAAAGTGGTAGTGGAAGGTAAAATTTAAGTTATAGAACATTTACGACCCCCAACATTCTAACAGGAAATCTCGTGGTGGAACAGCAATTATTAATAGAGAGAGAGTAAGACACCATGCTTCTTATATATAAGGCAAACGTAACAACCTTTTAAAAGATTTTTGTCAGAGAAATGTACCACATTTGCAACCTACTGTCTACCGAGATATTCGAGATAAATTCCTTGAGACTTTAACTTCAAACA
The DNA here is from genome assembly GCA_947310385.1 of Nephrotoma appendiculata. Lineage (NCBI taxonomy): Eukaryota > Metazoa > Arthropoda > Insecta > Diptera > Tipulidae > Nephrotoma > Nephrotoma appendiculata. The sequence goes on from OX371224.1 coordinate 73,364,615, forward strand.
TATTCAATGAGACTCCAGGTTAACATCACCAAAAGCCAAGCAATTGTGGGAATGTGTAAGCAAGAAGAAAAAGTAGATCGCGTATCTGGTGTTAGAATAATATATTGAACATCCGATAGACGAGAAACTCCCGAAACAACTTCTGTGTAACAGAGTATCGCTAGAACTTCCGGTTTAATAACCCTGAGCACATGAGTCTGAAATGCAGAACTCAATTTAAATATTCACTAACAAGAGAAAATCTGAAGTTGCTGAAGCAGTCTATACCTACATGAATACATTAGAGCAGCAAAGCGATGCCACATGCAGCAGCTCGGACAAAGGATGCCACACGCACCCGTCACAGAATATTCGGCAACTCTTAATAAACAAATGCAAACTGCAAGATGGAGCTCTCATGGAACAAGATCGTATCAAAAAACAGAAACTCATTTGAAGAGAAGAATTTGCTGCGCAGCAGGAATGCGGCAGTTTCGATATAGAATGGCACAACGGATTTATATCCAAAATTACCAATTTAATTGAAATACACGCAATGATCCACAAGGATGAGTACTAGGTCCAGTGTTATATATATTTTTTGCAGCAGACCTTGCGACTTCAATGTTTCGGCTAATCGAATTGTTAGGATCAAACTGAAAGATGACAAAAAAGCCAATTGAATTACAGCACTTAAAATTATTTATGACTGTGTAAATAATACTCCGTTCTTTTCACAGTTCTAGTTTCGTCATCTGTTCGTGCCTAAATATATAGATTCATCGATCACATGGGGACATATTCGGTTTCAACGGTTTCGTGCCCGCCAATGTTCATATGTTAAAACACCCAAGGATTCAAATGAAACATCTGAAGCGTTTTGCCAGATCCCTTGTGAAGTAAACAGTTCCAGCGCCAAATTATTTGCTTGACTTCTGTTGACAGTAGCAGTAGTTGTTTTGAAACGCAGACCATTTCGTGATCGCTGTCAGCCGATGGTGCACATGGGCTTGTCGCGTTTGTACGAGGTGTGCCCATCCACACTAGGCGTTTTTTTAGATATTGTCGTTTGGCCTGCTGATTGCTTGGCAAAGGGTTTCATTTTTTCGACAGTTCGCAGAATTATTACTTTAAGTTGTGTGAATCTAGCAGCTCGAGCAAGTTCGTAAAGTTGAATCTCATTTCAAGCCATTACTTTCATCAAGTGTCATTTTTGTCAAAGTGTGAAATTAATTTACAAATTTAAAATGAATTGTAAAGAAATTAATTAATAGTATTGTGTTTCTTACAAAACGAAATTAAATTAATTATTACTTCCCCGTCCTTTAGTTTGCGCGATAATAATTTTGAAATTACCGTAATCGGATTGCTATCTCAATGTTTTCAGTCGCTTTCTTGTATTCCATATTTAGACTGCGGTCCAATTCATGACTTATTTTATGTAGACTGACTTATTTGAAAGTCTACAATAAGTCACCCCACGAGGAGACTTATTGTAGAGTTTCTTGACTTATTTTGGAGAGTTTCCCCAAAAATGACATTTCACATATCTTAAGTTCGTAATAGAATTTAGCCGTGATAATACAACAACAGTAAAAAAATAAATTTATAATTTGTTGAGAAACGTCATAAGTTCTATTTAAGTTTGATGGCAGAAACGTTTGTCTGGTACCAATTCTAGTATTTTTCTAAACGTAATAAAACTAACTCTCAAATGTTTTTTTATTCCGTCTTATAATTTTAGATATAATCCCAAAACTAAAGTTGGTTGTACAATATTTCAAACCCTAGACCAAATATGAACTAGACAATATACGAATCAAACAATAAATACTTTGAATACACACTCTTCGCATAAGACGCGTTTCTAAATACTTCACTATTTTTACATCATGTTTGATGATTTTGGAGTAACATCATCATCACCAATATATTAGAACTGTGAACTGATAATTGTCAATTAATGAAATGTAGGGTTATGTTTAAATAAGTCTCTATTTGAATTGGACCAGCAGATTACTTATTTCAAGCCGCCATTTTGAATAAGTCAAATAAGTCGACTTATTTGAAATAAGTCGCGAATTGGACCGTAGTCTTATTACGATAAATGTAAAAATCTAATTTTTAAACGTAATAGAATTCACGATTATCTGGTTTTAGGATTGATTTATTGGTCATTAGTTTAACATTAGCCGGCGAAGCAATAGAAGTTACACACATAGAGTCGTTGAGAGCCAAAAAACAACTGGCAATCAAACAAAAACGCCACACGCCAACTAGCCAGCAATGGGGATTTAAGAAATAGTCAAGTAACAACGGTGCCTTAGTCATTGGAAGATAGATGGATGCTCTACTGATAAAGCAGCAAAAGCTCGTGGCCAAAATCAACCAGCTGCAGACCAATTTAAAAAAATATGGAGAACAAAGGAAAACCAAAATATATTTGGAGAAAAAAAATGGAAGCACTAAAAACAGTGTACGTCGAATATGTGGTAACAGATGATAAAATACAAAAAACAGTACCACCGTTAAAGAAGTCCCATTCTTACCTCTTCTCGCTGCAAGCTACACAAGAAATTTATAACAACTTCATTCAGGTAATGTGTGAACGTCTGCATAATTGACCACCGAAGACACCTACACCATCAATATCACCGGAAACCCACCCATTTATTATACCAGCGACAACATACAGGGAAGAATTACGAGATGGCCTGGAACACATTGTAAGCACAGTATAACAACCAAAGCTTGATACAAAATAACTATTTTAATTCACAGCTGCCCCTACCAACGTTATGTTGGGCAATTAGCATCAGTACTCTATGCAGTTTGAGCTATGCATGACACTGCAAAAGAAAAGCGGATATTTCGGCTGGTCGTTGCGCTCCCATCGCTTCGCAACGCATATTCTTACCATATCGCGTTTTGAAATATATCATTTTAAAATATTGCAGCGGCAACCCTGTTTACCTTTCTTTCTTTTCCATTTTTTTCATTCTACTGTTAATACACGTTTTTAATTTTAGTCGACATCGACAATGCGCTCTGAATGAAGTAAGACAAAAGTATTGTAACCCTGAGCTAGTTAAAATAAAAAAATAGTTAAAATTTATGTGTGTAAATTCACTAAAAGTTTTATTTCTTTTAATTATATAAATAACCGCTACAATATCGCATTTTGTACCATATCTCGGTTTGTCATATCTCGTTTCGAAATATCGCGTTTTAAAATATCGCGTTTCAAGCTGATCCCACAGGAAACACGTCACACTTTTGCTTGCAAAAACTCGGCTTCGGAAACCGAAGTTATAGTCAAAACCTTGGTAGTGAGTCAGCAATCATCAGTATTAATACCAACTGCCGTAGTAAGGGCAGCAACTGGTCAGCTTGTAATATTAAGAGCAATAATAGATCCAGGATCGCAGGCGACTATAATTTCATCAAAGGCCGCCTTAATTCAACTTTAAAAAACAAAACGCATGTATTGAGATTTCGGGTGTTGGTGGAAGGGAAGCAAGTATTTGACGGCACGTTATCAAAACAGAGATATTACAAAGGTTTGCAGGAGATTTTGTGATATAGCATTTGAGAACAGCTATATCATCAACTGCCAGAGGTCGACGTTCATACAACTAGATGGACTCATCTCCAAAAAATACAACTAGCTGATCCAATGTTTAATTGAATACATGTAAAAGTGGAAGAAGCTAGACAAAACTAGTTACATCCTATCACTAAACCCATTTCGTGTGAAGGGACGCCTACTGAATTCGGACCAGCAACAATAATTTTTGGAAAAATAATCTTATTACGCGTAAACTCATTGAAAAGGCACAGAAAGGCATGCCACATGGCGGAACTAATTGAACGTCCCTCGGGTCGTAGTGTATAATTAACTTTAATTAGCAATATTAAGTAAAATTTAATGTTTCTACCTATGTACAAATAAAATACATTGCGATTCATAAAGAAATTAAAAAAAATTGATTTAATAAAATTTATTTTAAATAAAAGCAAGTAACGATTGCTATTCCCACGATGTCCACGATTCAAGACACGTGGCCTTGTTTTAGGTGTCTAAGACTTTTTAGGTTCTGACGCTGACCGAGGTCATTTAATTTTTGCGTCCGCACATTTTGTTCGTGTCATAGGTAGCTGAAACTCCATAACAAATTACCGCAGTTGCATGATGGCAGCTTCACCTTAGGTGGATTTGACGAAACGAAAATCCTTTGTTGAGTTAATTGCTTAAATTTAAATTTTTTTCATAAGAGCAGAAGTGGTTATGAAACAACAATTTTTTTGGATTTTCCAAATCGGCCATCAAAAAATCAAAAAAAAAATCACAGGGATGTATAGATATGAAACGCAGTTAAAGTTCATCAAAAACAATGAATTTTAAAATTTACAAATATTCTGCCAACTTTATTTAGCAGCATAAACCACATTTAGGGATTACGACCCTCGACTTTAGTCAAAAATCGTTAAAAGGCTTAATTATTTAAAGCATTTTCGGCTGTCGTAATTGTGCCTTATTAATTCGAGACACAAGTCGTAATGGCTATTTTTTATGTTTTCAGTGAAAATTTGTCAAAATCTGATTGGTAAGTCGTACTCGTAATGCTTACAAAATCAGCCCCTTTTTAGTAAATTTTTCACGGAAATACTAGTGGCGCCGTTTTTAACTAAACCTGAAAACTCCTTTCGAAACATACCTCATAAAACCTCAACACTTCGAAAAAGATTGCCAAATTTAAAGATTACCTAGTACCGAATAAAGAATGAGTTTTCTTAGCACTCTAAACACAAACCAATTAAACAGAAAACACTAGTTTAAACAAGAATGTTAAAGAATATGTAGCCTGGGGGTCCCATTTGAAACGCGATCTTTTAAAACGCGAATTATCAAAACGCGATATTTCAAAACGGCGATAGTACAAAACGCGATAATTCAAAACGTGATACGGTACAAAACGCGATATTTCGAAATGCGATAGAGTACAAAACGGGATATGGTAAAACACGATATGGTAAAAAACGCGATATGGTACAAAACGAGAAATTAGGAACGGGTGGGTGAAGGGAAAATTTAAATTCAGTTTATAGGAATTTAAAAATCGATTGGAGTGAGAGTATATAGGATCGGTATCAATCGGGTCGCTGCGCTTCCGTCGCTTTGCAATGCACATTCTGTACCATAACGCGTTTTGAAAAATCGCGTTTTGAAATATCGCGTTTTGCACCATATCTTGTTTTGTCATATGTCGTTTCAAAATATCGCGTTTTGAAATATCGCGTTTCGAGCGGATCCGGTAGGCTGGTAAGCCGAACTGCTTGATACGTCTTTAAATGTATGTTGACAGTTTCTTTTCAGAACTGATGGACAGAGATTTGTTGTCTTCTTTTATTTAACAGACTGAAGATAGTAACAATATAAAACATGAATGTAACAATACAGTGTTACCAACATTTAGAATACAATATTTACTTTTCATCATTCCCCCTAAATGTTGTATTTTGTAGACCCATATAGCTTTGGAACAGCTGTGATGTTGGTTCTTAGGGCTAGCTTTTGTTAAAACATCAGCAACCATTTGCTCTTTTGAAATGTAGTCTATTTCAATTCGACGGCACATCACTAATTCGCATTTAAGCTTATTGCACTTTTGTTGTCGCAATTAAGCTTGATCACATTCGATGTATCTGGAAAAATTTTGCACTGTAATTTGTTGAGGCATAAGCCTTCTTGTGTCGCTGCTACCATAGAGATGTATTCTGCCTCGGTAGTTGACAAAGCCACTGTGCATGGTCGTTTCGAGTTCCACGATATTGGTCCTCCTCACCCAATCTGAATCACAGTATCCAATCATATCTGCATTGCTATTTTTGCTGAATTCCAATTTAAAACTTGATTCCAATGGGCCATTCCTGGATTCTGATTAAATTAACATAATTTGTTGACGGCATAACAAATATCTGGTCTTGTGACTTGCGCTGCATAAAGTAAACTCTACCTATTGCCTCTTGGTACGGAATGTGTTTCATCTTTTCATTATCTTCAACGTTTTCTGGACTCATCGCTTTAGACAAGATTTGTTTAGCATCTAGGGGAGACGCAACTGGGTCGCAATCTGTCATGTTAAACTTTCTCAAAACATCGTTTATATAACCTTCCTGACATATCGATACTTTTCCTTCCTTTCGACTACTTTCAATTTTCATTCCTAGTACATATTTCGCATCACCGATATCCTCCATCTGAAATTTTCTCATCAAATTTTTCTTTAGCTCAGCCATTAAATCCAAATCATTGAAAAATAATATGAGATCATCTACATATACAGCGACTATTATGATCTTTTTTTCAGCTACTGTTCTAAAGAATATGCATGTGTCTACCGATGATTGCGTCATACCGGAATTCTTCAGTTGAGTATCCAAATGTTGATTCCAAATGCTGCTGGCTTGTTTGAGCCCGTACAATGATTTTTTAAGGTGACAAACTTTTTTACCATATTGAAAACATTCTGGCTGCACCATATAAATGGTATCTTCAAGTTCTGATTGGAGAAATGTTGTGACAGCATCCATTTGGTGAATCTCCAAATCATATTTCACTGCCATTGCTAATAAAAAGCGAATCGAGCAGTCTCTCACATCTGGAGGGTACGTTTCTGTTAAGTCTATGCCCGGTTTTTGCGCACATCCTAGGATCACCAGTCTCGCTTTATGTTTTATAATTCTTCCGGTAGCATTGCGTTAAACCATTAAAGATTGTTATTCGGATTACATGGCTTGCTTCCACAAATTCGAATGTATACTTTATAATGCTTCATTTACTGATGATGGATCTTCACACAAACTGTCCCTCTCGAAATTAGTATGGTATACAAAATCAGGCATTCTTAAAGTTTTCGGATTTCGTGTTGAGGTTCTCCTTGGTTGTTCAGCTATTTGGATGCTTATTGGTGGTTGATTGTCATCGTCTGAGTTTGTATTAAAGAATGGTTCTTCATCCGTACAGTACGAATCGTCAACATCACCATCTGTACTAACTGGCATTTGTTGTTGAATCTCTTCTTGCGGAACCATTTCCTGAATCTGAACAGTGCTCATGTGGGTGAGTATATCTGTATTCATTAAGCTTTCTTGTTCATCTATTTCTAGAGACATATCAAACAAGTTAATAATATCTTCATTTAAAAATACCTGATTGAGAAACTGGTGTTTCATAAAAACAACATCACGTCTGATTAATACAGTTTTTGTATGGAACACTCGATATGCCTTAGATTCTTCACTGTATCCCATGAAAATACACTTTTCTGATTTCTGATCCAGCTTGCACCTTTTTTGTTTCAGAATGTGCGCAAAACAAATACAGCCAAACACACGCAAATGTTTTAATTGTCTTTTTATTCCAGACCAAACCTCTTCTGGTGATACTGAATCCTGCATTCGGTTTGCTGTACGATTTACCAAATATGCTGCTGTGTCTGCAGCTTCTGCCCAGACTTTTTTCGGAAGATTGGCCTCAATAAGTATACACCTGACTTTTTCGATAAGAGTTCTATTCATCCGTTCACATTTTCCATTTTACTCAGGCGTGCAAGGTGTGTTTTCTGATGTTTGATGCCGGATTTTCGAAAATCCAATTCCATCTCATTATTGCAGAATTCTGTTCCGTTGTCGGTGCGTAAAATTTTTATTCTTTTGTTCGTTTGGTTTTCAACCAAATTCTTAAATTCCACAAAACTGTTAAACACTTGAGATTTAAACTTCAAAAAATATACGAAAATTTTTCGTGAAAAATCATCCTCGAGGACGAAGATGTATTTCGCACCGCCAAGCGAATCTTCTTCTATGGGACCGCATAGATTTGCATGCACCAGCTGTAATAGTTCATTCGCTCGCTTTCCACTTTCTGGAAAGGGTAATCGGGTTTGCTTACCCCTGATCTTGTAATTTTTTCATATAGCCATCACTCATGTGACCCAAACGTCAGTGCCACAACTTTACAACCTCTCGCAGATAATATGACGTATGGATGCTAAGACTTTCCATGTCTAATTTGTAAATCCCATTTTTTAAAGTAGCTGTCGCCAACAATTCTTCATTAGAATCATAAACTGGACATCCACGCTGATCGAAAAGAATACGCTTGCCATTTTTCACCATTTGACTTATTGACAGCAAATTTGCCGACAAATCCGGAACGTGTAAGATATTTGATATGTTAGTACCTCTGCATCTGATGCACCACGATTGACATTAGTCATCAACTGATCATTGTGCGTCATATGTGCCGATGCTCCTGAATCGATGTACCAATCCTGATCATTTAATTTATCATTCGCAGCGAATATACTAAACAACGACTTTTCACTATTTGGTTTAATTTGTTGTTGTTTTTATTTGGTTTTAACAATTCCTAACATAATAGCCCGGTTCATTAGAATTGTAGCAACGCGTAGGCTTCTTGTAATGTGTTTTATTGTTCGAAAAAAAACGCGGTGTTTTCTTTTTTATCCAGTTTCATTTTTTGAAGTAATTTTGTTTTTATAAAATCTCCCGTTATAATAGCCCCCAAATTCTCGATTGCCATTATCATCGGCTTGTATGAATCAGGTAATCCAGCCAAAATAAATGTGCTTATCCATTCTTCACTTACTGTACACTCAATATCATTTAGCATCTGTGCATTTGACATGATGATAGTGACGTACTCCTCCATTGATTTACAATCAATCATTTTCGTCATGAACATTTTACGCATTAGACAAACCTTTCTTGATAATCCTTTATCTGTGAATGCATTTTTTAATTTCTCCCAAACTTCTTTTGAGGTACTGGCTGAACGAATATGAACATAGTATTGTTGACTGACCATCATTATTATTTTGGTTCTAGCCTTTCTTTGCGTCTCTAGCTGCTTTTTTAATTTCATCTTCTGTGTCATCTTCTACTTGCACACATGACCATAAATCTTCATGTTGAAGGTATGCCTTCATTGCAAAACTCCAATTATTGAAGTTTTCTCGGCCATTCAGCTTCTCGATGAATGATATCATTGACATCGCCATGATGGATGATAATTTTGAAATTACTCACTTATTTTTATTTCGAAAATTCTGGTCCCATAACCTGATGGACAGAGATTTCTGTCGTATCGAATTAAAAAACAACTTGCTCTTGTTGTAACTAAAGCAGAAGTGACAGAGACTTCTTGTATTTAAAGCTCAAAACAAGACAAGAGCGAAGGCGGCGAGCGAAATCGCCTGTCATATTACAAAACACCAAAATCATGCAAAACAAACACAACCATCAACGCAGGCGACGGCGATTTTTTCGTTGAAAAAAAATTTAGAGTCTATTTCTATTTTTGTTGCCGACGAAACAATGTTGCCAACTGTTTTTTATATATGTATAAGTTGGCATCAATTAACCGTCATATTATTAACCATTTTTTTTTTCAACTTAGTAGCCTAATGCCACAACGTCATGTGTCAAAAACACAGAAGGTTATGCCCGTATGCCGTTTGGTTGTTTTTTATCGCCATACGCTGACGCTTTTGTTCTGTTAGCTACAGCGATATCGCGGCGATATTTTTTATTTATTCGTCGACGCTCGTCGTCGTCGCTCTTGTTCTGTTTCTAGCTTAACAGACTGAAGATAGTAACAATATAAAAACATGAATGTAACAATACAGTGTTACCAACATTTAGAATACAATATTTACTTTTCATCAAGAACGATGGCAAAAATGTTGAATGCATCATTTAATAAGTTAATTCTTAACAATCGTCTGTAATATAATTTTTTATCTATATTTTTTACCATTTGCTGCTTTTTTCGCCACGATTGACGTTTCACGAGAAATAGATTATGTATACAAATAAAAATATGTCATTTATTTAATTATACTGCCATCAATAGGCAAAGGTCAGAGTCATCGATATAAAATGTCGTTTTGTTGCCAAATCTTTTCAAAATTTTTGAGCATTATCCGAGCAAGTACGATGCTTGTACAGGATATGCCTATATCTGCCGCAATTTTTCGTTTTGAAATAAATATTTTAAGTGAAAAAGAAAAAAGAAATTTTTGTGGTTTGTTAAAATTGAAATAGAATTTAAAACACAATGGCCCAGGTGAAGTATTGATAAAAAAAAAATAACGAGGATTTATATTGGAAAATCCTATTAGCATGGGTTTTTATTACATCGGAGTGAGCAGAGAGATCAGATAAGACTTTATCCGAAAAGAAATGTTCTGCAAAATCTGAAAAAGAAAATTCAGATAGAAAAACGGGTTGGGTACGTAACCCCAATTACAAAATTCCATATTGAAAATCCCAAAATAAAAATCCCAAAATTATAAAATTCCAAAATACAAAATCCCAAATTTCAAAATCCCAAATTTTAAAATCCCGTGCGCGTGTTATAATAAATATTTAATTTAATTTTAATAATTTTTTTTTCTTAACGGGATTTTATAATTATATTAATTTCAATAAATAATTTTACTAATTTTCTTTTCTTTAGTTTGACTTATTAATTATTTCGGGTAATCTCTGTAATATTAAAACTACTGTAAAGTTGATAAACTTAAGATTAACTCACAATTTTGGTAGAGTATATTTTGTATAATTCGCATAATATATTATGCAATATTATATTATTATCAGTAATATATTAATAAATTCTGAGTATGCGGTTGTTCATTCATAGTAGTAGCACAGAATGGGTGATTTTTCAATAATGTTCAGTGGCTCATTTTTTTAAAAATAATTACAGAGTCGTAATAAAATAAGGTAGGTAAATAAATTTCTTGATGTACGTAATGGCGGTTCTGGATATATCTATTATGTGGCAGTAGTCTGCATATTTCAAATATTCAAATCAGATTTCGTTTATTTTTTCCAATTTCAAACCAAAATCGTTTTTTACAAACAATTTTAAAGGAAAATATTTATTTTACATGTATGCATAAAAAATTAGTTTATTATTCAATATATTTGTACTTAGGTTTCAAAACAAAATGAAAATAGTCAAAAACAACAAAGGTGGGAATAATTTACATCATGACGAATTCTGCTACCATTTGAACTCAGAGATAAATAATATGTATTATTAAATGGAGATGCGCAGAAAGAAAAAAATTTCTTGCAAATGCAAAATCTCTACATTTCTAGAGAAAAATGAACACTAAATTAGAACTTCGTTGTTTGATTATTCACATGATCATAGGGCTTCAGAAGTTGATCTTGCTGGCTGTAATGCAAAACTAAAAAACCAGGCTCTAAATAGTTTCGTACCACCATCGCAAAAAACAACGTGTTTACATTCCAAATAAGATGGCACAAAAAACCAAAATAAGCCGAATTCGTTCCAGGAAAATCAAAGACCCCGAAAATATAGATGAAATTGAAATACCGCAGCAATTCTGTTTTCAAATGAGCTGGTTGTTCTCGCAGAGAAGAAAGTTGAAAATGAAAAAAATATTACTCTGGGAACCATAACTAGTTTAAAAGTATTGTCCGAGTCTCCGAGTGTTCATCGTTAATGGATGAAACTTTTTATGTAGTACCGTCCATTATGGCCCAACTTTTTAGCATTCATGGGAAAATCGAAAATGAAGTAGTACCCTTAAGGCGCCTTTATGGTTGGTGTTCGTTCGGTCATTTTTTCGACCAATCTTCTCTTGTGGAAAAATCCAGAAGAAAAAAATCGTAATTTTTGAGTAATTTGATTGGTCGAAAAAATTGTCAAAACGAACGAACACCAACCATACACGCGCCTTTAGTGTTTTGTTTGATGACGAAAAAGAGCTGTTACTCTGACTTTTTTATGAATTGCTTCGTATAGTTTGTGAACACAATATTCATTGATCCACAAAGGATCATTACGGATTTTGAAAAAACCATTCATTTAGCAGCCGAAGAATATTTTCCAGAATTTATGTTGAAGAATTCAATGGCTGCCTTTTTCATTTCGACCAAATTTTATGGCGGCAAGTTTAAAACTGTGGAGCAGCGAAAAAATACGGAAAATGTGAAGATTTTAGTCTCCAATTTGGGATGAAAAGAAGCTTCACATTTGTTTCTCATGCAGCTCGATTCTCCTTTTTCCTATATAGGAAAATCAATTAGATAAAAATATTTTCATAGTATTTTGGTTACAAATTTTTTTTACTGGCATACTAAGGTAAACAGTTAGTGTAAATTTTTTCAAAAACAAAATTAAATTGGGAATATTTTTCCTATCCAATTTCGATACGGAAAAAATATTTCCTAAATTATAAAATTTTAGATCAAACATGATTTCTCAGTAGGCCAGAAAATGATATTTTTTACAAAAAAACTATGAAAATATTTTTTTGTACAAAATGATATCTTAATAGTTCTTAATATTTAAGAAATATTGCTTACAACATTCTTTTTATTCATTAATTTTGTTTTGGATATTTAACTGGCGTGAAATAATTCCTAAAAAAATCCTAAGTAAAAATTGCGTGTGTGATTAGTAGATATACACGAAAAACAAACATTTAGGCGTAAATAAGTTTTTAAATTTTTTTAAAAAATACCACCATAAAGTAAACATATTGTAAAATTTTAATACGTATATCTCCAAATTCCACCGTACCAATATGTTTAAAATATCATTAATTATAACCCCTTTTTCAACCAAGAAAACAAAAAAATTGGCTCCATTTTAGTGCAACCCACACAAATGTGTGAGGAAAAACCATAGTATGTAATGGCGTTGTTGATAAAAAATTTCGCTTGATTTGAAGTAAAACCAACACAATTGTGTGTATAGATATAGTGTTTTTTTCGGAAGAAAATAAGTTAAAAAGGAATTCACATATGTGTAAGTTGGTTCAAAAAACATACAAAACTAAATTTTTGACATGGTACTTTTGCCCTTCCCGCACAATTGTGTTAGTAAAACACAAAAGGGATAAAACAATTAATAATGTGATGTAAAAACATTATCCTATATATCGGAACAAGATAAAATTAAATTGAAGTTTGTTGAATTTTTTAGATTTCATAGATACACTAGTCAAAATTTAGAGAAATGCTCATCAATCTCGCCATGCCTTTATGTTACCTAAATCCAATAAAAGTGATGATTTTAAGAATTTTATCATAGTTCTGGCATGGGCAAATATATGGAAACGTGTGAGTTATAAATTACAGTATTTTTGCATTTCAAACGATTGCTAATCGAGATTTTGCCCGGTTCTGATCGATCCCGTTATGTTTTACAGAAAGATATATCAAATGCCAATGTCCATGTTAATTTTCAGAATTTTGTCATAGTTCTGGCATGGGCAAATATGGCCCCGAAATGTGTGAGCTATAATTTACAGTATTTTTGCCAATTATGGCCTATGGGCCATATTTCCTCATGCCAGAACTATGACAAAATTTTGAAAATTAACATGGACATTGGCATTTGAAATATCTTTCTGAAAAACATAATGGGATCGATGAGAACCGGGCAAAATCTCGATTAGTAATCGTTTGAATGGCAAAAATACTGTAAATTATAAGTCACACGTTTCGGAGCCACATTTGCCCATGTCAGAACTATGACAAAATTCTGAAAATTAACATGGACATTGTCATTTTATATATCTTTCTACAATATTCAATCTGTTGTTAGTTCTTATTTGAAAAAGGAGTGTAAATTCTATCTAAATTTCTATCGTATATCATATCTGAGTGAACTTTTACTTTAGTTCTTCTCTTTCACCATCACCATATTTTATTTCCCCATTTGTAATTAGATGGTGGTTGATGATTTAATAAAATTATTATATTGGTAAAAAGTAAAGTTGATGATGGATGGTCAAAAAATTAAATTGATATTTTATACGGCTAACCGAGAAACATAGTGGAATTGATGAGTACTTGGAAAAATTTCCACCAGAGTTTAGTTTTAGATGTTTTTTTATGTTTAAATTTTTTAATTCGTTTGTATCAGCTAATTTCCATAATTTTTAAAATAGGAGTTTCCCTAAAATATCTGCTCGCCTAAATGTTCGCTTTTAAGACTATTTTCACTAACACACTAGTATACATATAGGATTTCGTTAGGAAATATTTCACGGCTGTGTGTAGGTGTGCAATTTTTCTTAAACCTTTCCTAAAAAATTTTTACACTTAGGATAGATTTAGTAAATATTTCACGCGCATGATATTTACATGTTTTGCCTAATAAATATTTTACACATTTGAAATAAATAAGTTTTTAATGTCATCTCTTTATTAATTTTGGGTATTCTTTGAAATGTTGGCATCATCAAATTTGAGATTTCTGCTTTTTTGAATTTATGGGATTTTCAATTTTCATATTTGGGATTTTCATTTTGTGGATTATGCTTTTTGGGATTTGACATTTGAGATTTTGTATCCTTGTACTACGCTCCCTAGAAAAACCGTTATATATCCGAGTGTTCAGAAACAATAACAAAACAAGAAATCTTTTATTTGATCATTCTGAAAAAAATAAAAGAAGCAAAAGGCTTTCTCAATTGTTGAATTTGACTCGAACACTCTATGCTTGTTTCTGATTTTCTTTACATGCACATAGAAATAAACCTGTTTAAGGGAATTAGAACGTTTCTGAAAATTTAATTTAGATAATAATCGATTCGCTCCCATGGATTCTATGATCGACGTGATTATTGCATTAAATTAACATAAATAAAGTTTTACTTTTGTTTTTATCAATTGTAATGGTGTATTGTGCTTGTTCCGTATATTGGTATATTTCAGCACTCTCGAATTAATTACATAAATAAAGTTATCTATTTATATTTAAAATATTCCAGAATCTCATGGCTCTGATATATTATAGGTGGCTCTGATATTATGCATTATTTTCTGTAAATTTGAAAACAATTTTTATCAAAATTGATTTGAAATGAAAATTTTAAAATAATGAATGCTTTTATTAAATTTAAGATTCGTCCAAATGATTGGATTTGGATGATTTCGATTTTGATCCATCTTCTATGCAATCGTACGTACATGCGATGGTATGTCATTTAAGAAGAAACTGTCTACTTGTACAATTGCTAGTTGCATCATTATAGCACTGCTAGTTAGTTTCCCCGAAACCTGCTACATACCGTATTACCTAAGGAACATTAAGTATTTTATGTATAAAAAAATGATATAAAATAAAACTCTTAAATTTTCCATATTTTTTCAATTATCATTTTTATAATTCTGAAACATTTTAGGTTTGTTCTTTTCTTAGTTTTTATTCTCAATTCATTTGTTATTTTTCTTAATGTTTCACATAACTAATCCAACTTAAAGAAACAAAATTTAAAAATTATTTAATTAAATTAATAATTTAGTAGTATTTGTAGTACATATAACAAAAAAAAATAAAAAGATTATTGCAAATTAAGAGACGAAGAATCTAAAAAGTCTTGTGTTAATTTTAATTAGTTATTCAATTTTATTTATTAATCGATAAATATATATTTATTTTCTTTATTTTTCTTAATTTGGCTTTTTCATTTTTTTGTTTAACAATTATTTAAAAAAAAAACTTTGCTTGTTTTTGATTGGGGAACGACGACACAACCATTTTATTTTATATAATTTACTTAATTAGGTTTTTTTTTTTGTCTATGTTTCATATAATTTAAATGCAACATTACAATATTACGTTTGTTATGTGTGTGTCTGTTTATTTATAAAGATTTTGAAACCGGATTGGGTAGATTTATCAAGGAACATGATTTTTATATATTTGTGTGTCATCTTCAACAAACTATACAAAAAAAAAAAAATAACAAAAATTAACGCTATTAATAAAATAGTTTAATGAAAGCAGAAATTATCTAAAAATTACATGTAATTGACAGCAATTTAAAATATTTTGATTAATTCAATTTATAAGGAAAAGCAAACGAAATGATTAATTTCACAAAATGGAATGATTTAAACCGGTACTTTAGCAATCCGAACAAAATGGTGTCGTTATTTGTAGATTTATATAATTTCATTTCGTCTTTTTGTATATAGATTTTTTTATAAACAGCTACGTTAATTAATTAATTTAATTAAAATTTGTGTTCTCTGTTTCTCTAAAATTAAAAATTAAATAATTTTGGTTGTCGGCAGCAAAAAATATAATATATCTTTTCTTTTAATATTTTTATTATTTATCATAATTTGTTCTTATTTAAATTTATTAATAATATTTAAATATAATATAATTTTCATTTTACAAAATTTATGTAAAATAAAATAATAAACGAAAATAGTTTTTAATAAAAAAAAATAATAATAATAAAAAATAAATTTTAATTATTACACATGTGGGAGGTCTTGAAATTAATTATTAACATTTTTTCTTTCTTTTATTTTTACTAATAATACAAAACAATTACAGTTATATATTTACTGTGCTTTTTTTCTTGCGGAGTGGCGCAGCAAAATACGAGTTTTTGTGTATTCTGAAATTGTATTGAATTTAAATTGTAGGTTTTGTTTTAGTCACGAAACTAATTTGTAGAGGAGATAACTGTGCATCCGGAAATCATTCATTTCTAACAAATCTTCGGCCACTGGAAATAAACAAAAAAAAAATTATTATACATATTTAATTTTATTGAATGATTAATAAAAACTTAGGTCTACCATCATATTTCGAAGTTTTCTTCTACCTACTATCTCAGGTAAATCTAAATTCGTATTGTTAATTCCAGGGTTAAAGCGAAAAATTAAACTTACCGGACTGCTGAGTTTCATTAAAACAACTACGTGAACCCTTGTTGAAAATTTAATCTTTAAATTTATTTGAATCTTTTAATTCTTTGTCGTTCTTGTAAATGCTTTAGTCGACATTATTGTACAAATGGAAAGGGCCAATATGAAAGGTGCCACTTCCGGTACACAAATTTCTTAACCCTTGTGTCAAAATGAGTTTTTACTATTACTAATAAACTTGACACACCCGGGTTTGTCATGAGTTTCGCCTTATAATCAATATGGAAAACTTGAAAATAATATAATTTTTAACGGAATTAAGTGAAAATACGAATCAGAATGAAATGAGTAGATATATTAATCAGATAAAAAGTTCAATTTGTTGTTTGAAACTTCATTTTATTAATTTAAAATAATTCAATTAAAACAAAATAAAATAAAATAAAAATAAAACAAAATAAAATTATGTATATGTATTTAAAAGAATTTTTTTTTTTTTTTTAAATTATTACAACTGAATACAATTCATCTAGTAATTTTTCTTTCTTAATTTAGTCACTTGTGAATGAGAAGAGGCCC
The DNA here is from genome assembly GCA_947310385.1 of Nephrotoma appendiculata. Lineage (NCBI taxonomy): Eukaryota > Metazoa > Arthropoda > Insecta > Diptera > Tipulidae > Nephrotoma > Nephrotoma appendiculata. The sequence continues at coordinate 73,381,919 of OX371224.1, forward strand.
ATTGGCCAGCTCCATTTATAGGTTATTTACTGAAGTAGTCTTTGCTCTGGTGTCAAAAGAAATTATTAACATTTTTGACATGTGGTTTCGTCCCGACTATGTATAGCGCACACTGGTTTACGGCATATATGGCATCCCTTCCTGGATGGTCGTCTCTTGAAATTTTCATGGCAAATGAAACAATTCCCTTTTTGTTTCAAGCGCCCAGATGAATTTCCCATGTTTCTTTGTAAAATTGCCTCTAAGCCATTTCTAGTGCTAAAATTTCTGTAAACTAATGGATTTCTTGCGCGCGTTTTTATTGAGGGCATAGCCAAAGCGTTGCTTAGCTCTTGCAAATTTTTCCTTCTTTTACAAGTGATTTGGACAAATCTGGATTATTGGTGATATATATTATATGTGCAGCTAAAGCAGCAACATCAAGCATGTTTTAGAAGAATGCAAGGGGCCATCTTTTAGTACGTCTTTTGGTTGTATATTCTCCAAGCATCTTATCCATAGTGTCAACAGCTCCTTTGGTTGCGTTATAATAATTTATTATCTCAGGTCTTTTTTGCAAGCCAGTCACAGTTTTGTCATTATGTATTGTTGAAAGCATTATCACAGCTTTATTTTTTTTTGGGCACGAAAGAACACATAGTTACGTTTTCGTGAAACCCGAATTCGGATGACAAAATTTCACGCCGACTTGTGGCTTGAATCTCTTTGGGTATGTATGGTTTATTTTTTCGTAGGGTGCCCACTACACCTAATTTCCATCGCATCAGTTCTTTAGCCAAAGGCAGTGAGGTGAAAAAATTGTCTATCGTTAGTGTCCGACCAGAAGTTTTATACGCTGCTATAAGCTGTTTTACCACGCGCTAACCTTGGTTCACATCTCGAGTTTCGTTGGCTAATTTGCCCGTATAAATATCAGCTTGTAAAGGGTACGCTGTTTTCGCGTCACATATCCACCAGACTTTTATTCCGTATTTAGCTGGTTTGGACGGAATGTACTGGGTAAATTTCGCTCGGCCTCTAAAGGGGTACAGCTGCTGTCTACGGTTATTGCCTCGTATGGTGTGAACTTTTTTCGCAAATTCGAATTGAGCATTTCGAACAAATCTCTTATTGGGGCAGCTTTATCGGTTGTGCGATCAGCACGAGTGAGTTCGTTGGCGAAACGTAAATATTTAGTGATTTCCCAAAATCTACGTAGACCCATAGCCGCTCGGTATAATGGGTTGGAAAAAGTTTTCCACATATCTAAAATGTGCTCATAATTTGATCGAGACACGCCTGCCATTAACAAAATCCCTATGTATGCATCGAAGTCCTGCTCTGTAAAGAGTTTCCATTGTTTGGGTGTCAGGATGATCTGCATTCCACTGTGCATAGTGGCGATGTGCTTTGCGGTTGGTTTCCCTAATTATTATGTCTCTCATTTCGTTAGTTATAAAACATTTAAATGTTTGCACCAAATTTAGGTCTTTTGTAGAACTATGGGGACCACCGTGTTGTCTCATTATATTATGTGAAAGAGTCTGCCAAATATTGTAGTCCCATTTCCATTCTGTTCCATCACGTGCAACAAATGCTTGATTTAGATGTTCACCCTCCAAACGAAGTACGTCAATGTTTGCTGATTCATCCTCATCGTCAGATTCACTTTCCAAATTGTATTCGGGTGGGGCTGTTTCTTGTTCTGCATCCGAAGCCTCACAATTATTGGAAACGATATGACTTTCATCGTCATCACACTCGACAAATTCGTTATCTGAGTCTTTGTCACAAACTTCATCAAATAGTTGTCTTACATATTCCTCTTTCTCCTCAAATGTCATATATCTAGTGAATAATCGCTCTCATCGGTTTGCCATAACGGTGAAAAAATAATTATATGTTTTTGTATGTACATATGTAGTTAGGATTTATTTGTTATAAAAAATTTCTTACCAGCAATATAACTGTATTTATTTTAGACCTTTCTAAATAGAACGGTAACACTGTGACAATAAAAAAATTAACTTACAATAATTGCACATGCACAAATAACAAGATTCACCGAACTAATAATTTATCACATAAAAACTAAATGTAACAAAAAATACCGTTATTTTTTCTAAAAATAAAAGTTTTACGTTTATATAGTCAGCGCAAATCCAAATCCTCAGAAACATACAAATACATACCAATAACAATACAAGATTCGAATAGGAATTGCGAAACCAACTACAGATACACCTACACACTCGGGTGTGTTCGTGTTGATTATGTCATATACGATAGAATAAGATGTCCTAAAAGTTGTTTGTTAAACAGTAATTTTTTTATTTTTTGCAGAAACTTGCTCGAAAGGTACCTTCAGTTCTGCAAAATTTACATTTAAAAATTTAAAATCACACCCAGGTATGTCGTGTTGACACAAGGGATAAGGATCTCCCAATTAATGGACAAGCTGTAAAGATCCCTTATTTTGGGGAAATAAACTTTTTTTTATCAAAACCCGTCATTTCCAGTAAAATTTAAAAGACGATCTGAACAAATTTTGCTTCAAACTTTGTTTACTTTTTGTGTTTAATCGTTTTTTTCGTAAATAGTATATGCTTTTCAAAATAATTGCTAAAACAGAAAAGCTTCTCTGGAAGTTGCCACTTCCGATTTGACCGATTTTGGTCAAAAATCACTGGGATCTCCCAATTTGTGGAAAAAGCTTAGTATAAAGTTTCACCCCAATCAATTGCTCCGCCTGGGCTGTAGAGATGCCACAAACTTTTAGTCTGCAAAGATCAAACACACATACACACACAGATTTTATAAACTATTTTGTTCTTCGACGACATAGCGAATGGTAAATCTGCAAAAAATTTCGAGGTCGAAAATTTTCATGATTACTATTCTTCGTAGAAGATAGCAAAAATCGTCAAATATCGAATAATTTTTTTCTGTTATTAATTTATTTTACGTAGTAAAATACATATTAATCATGAAAATTTTAACCTCGAGATTTTTGTACATTTACCATTCGGTATATCGATATATTTACCAAAGTAAAGAAAATCAATTTTAAAAAATCTTTGTGTGTGTGTGGAATCTGTGTTGACTGAAACGGACTAGACAGATTGACTAAGGGGTGAAACTTCATACTAAAGGTTTTTCCATAATAAACACATTTTATTAAACACTTGTTTTTTATTTCGCAAAAATTAGTTTCTTTATTTTAATTAAAAAATTTGTTCAAGTTTAAAAAATCATTTGATCGATTTCGACTTGTTATGTCATCATCAAACAAGTCGAAATCGATCGAGTGATTTTTTTTTGAACAAATTTTTTAATTAGGTAATAGCAATTTCTTTCCAACAAAAAATTGATTTATAAATCAAAAAAATTGATTTGAAATCAAAAAATTTTGATCGAAATACCCTTGCACGTTCTTTCCAACTAAAAAAATTGATATTTTTTTTGATCGCAATCAATTTTGAAAAATCTGAATATATCGTTAGATTTATTTTTGATGTTTACAAACACATAAATATGTTCACGTCAAAAATATAAACATAAACACTTCAAAAAATATAAACGTAAACATTATAACTTTTTTACTAGTTGGCCGGGAGAATTTGACAAAAGAAATAATTTTATTTTTCGATTTAATTTTATTGTTTCGTTTTCATTGTGTTAAAATAATTGTGTTGACAAAAAATTGTGTTGATAATTTGTTGACAATAAACTGTCAATACAAAATTTTTGAAAATCAAATATAAATTTATCACAGATACACTACCAAAAAAAATTCAATCGTGTATAATAATACAATAAATACAATAAGAGTATTATTTAAATTACGTTAGACCGACAAGGCAGCAACTTTTCTTTGTTTTTTATAGCAAAATTTATAGTCAAATTAGTGACAGATTGGGGCGAACCTAACCTAAAAAATTTGAAAATATACGATTTTAACGAAATACAAAATTTTTAAATTTTTATTTTAGCCTACAATCAACGTGTTGCACGTAGCGGCACAACAAATAATCCCACGTTTCATTTTTCTCTTGACATTTCACTATAATATTTTTTCAACCATAAAATTGTCGTAATGTGTGAAAAATATTTCACATCGCATACTGTTTTTTGCAGGTGTCGTGTCTCGTGTGTTAAAAATGTTGCCATAAAAAGTATTGAGTTTTATAATTTTTATGGTAACATTTTCCCCACTTACTATATTATTTTGTCAGCAAATTATACTGAACATTTTTTTGTTTCTCTTTAATAAGTATTTATATTTTCATCTGGTGTTAATTTTACATAAATTCTTTCACTGTGGAATTCACGCATTAAGCCTTTATTCCACAATGAAAAAATATTTATTCAGTAAAGTATACTGGAGAGACAAAAAGAGAAAGCTAATCAATAAATTACATTAGTGACAGAAACAAAACTAAAATTTATAGGAACATTTTATAGTTAAATTTTGACTTTTTGATGATAATATATAGTTTATAACAAAACTTCACAAACAAATTAATTTACTTTGGCAATTTAATTTTTTTATAGGAACTTAAGAAATCACATACATATTAAAAAAATTATAACAATGTTGGTTTACCATAATATTTTCCCAACCATAAAATGATCTTAGTATGCAAGAAATATTTCTAGTCATATACTTTTTTATACATATATGTTGATGTATTAGAATGTTGCTATAAAAAATGCTTTGGTTAGTATTTTTTTCCATTTGATTATGGCAACAAACCACTTCATATATACAACGATTTATTGATTTACTGGAAAAATAGGTTTCATTGTGGAATAAAGCCTCAATACTTACATAATTACTAGCACAAATAGTGCGATTTTCTTAACTGAACTTTATTTCAAATTTTACCCAGTAAATCAAACAAACATTTCTTTTCGGATGAAGGCTTATCTGATCTCTCTGATCGGCAAGGGACTCGTTTAGACAGTAGTTACACTAAATTTTGGCTTGTCCAAATCAAGATTGTGACGTGCGGTGAAGCAAAGTAAAATAAAATTAATTTCTCGTGCCACTCCGCAGGCTCGGCCCGCGTACATAATTGGCGCCTTATTCATTATGTGTCCGAATTCTAGCAAAAAAAATAACACCCTGCAATATATCAGCCATACAATGTAGTTAGTGCACATGAATAATTAGACCTATATGCCCGGGGCAATAGTTACATATTATTTTGAATGGTTCGCCCCAATACAAATTAAGAAATCAGTTAGATAAGTTCTTCAATAATAATCATTGAATTACCATCTTTAATTTAGTTAAACAAAATTGGTACTTACGTAATTGTTTTCATAGTAACAGTTTTAGGCTCGGGGCGAGCTCTATTGAGCACTTTCAAAAAATCAGTAGTTTTTGCTCGCATTCTCGAATGAATGTAGGCTTTTGAACACTAGAGTAATATTAAATAAATTAAAATGGTTTAATAACACATACAGATCAAACAAAAGTTATAATCGATTACCCACCTTAATGTGATAATGCAAATAATCTCTGAATATATGAATTAAATTAATTGTATTATCGCGTGTCTCCTTGTTCGTGTGCCGCGGAAACAGTACAAATGTTACATAACCAATATTATCACCAACACGTGCGTCCGAATTTTGAAGTTCTAAAGGTGGTTCTCGATGTGAAAATAATACTTGAGGTGCTGTATGTGAAGCTCGGCGCCCCTCTCGCAATTCTTGCATAAATACTTTACCCAATACTACATCGTTTTCGTCCCGGAATATTGTACTAAACACGATCGTGACGCGATCCTGTTTTGCCTCAATATACAACGTTTCATCGTTACGATAATTAATAACGGCCCGTTTTTGTTTCTCTTCGCCCTGTTCTTGGAAATCGAAATATTTTTCAAATACGGACGCAAAACAATTACGCTTTAATAGGCCAATTTTTTGAGCAATTTTTTCCCAATCCGATGGTATATTCTCTAAATCAATTAATACAGAAACATTATAACCATCCTCTGGATCTATCAGTAAATCACCATATTCTCGCTTAAGCAGATCATCAGCACCATGCTCTTGTAATTGTTTATAAAACTTTAATGAAATACTTGTCTGTAAAAAGTGAAAATGTTTTTATTAATATGCAAGGACGTCACATAATACATATCACATATGTATTTCATTTAATAAACACAATAATATAAGTGACTGACATAAATTTATCAACCGCTAAATCAAGGCCGACATATACACACATGATGTGTATGTGAAAATAATCGCGATAAATGAATGAATCATTTTAGTCACCGGAAGCAAATTCAACAATGTGTTCAATTTATGCATGTTGTTGAACTTACTATTAAAGTAATTGAAAAACAATAAGGTTTGGTCAAGTCAATAAACTTACTCTAACTTTTGTTTTGTCTCCATTGATATTGGATATATGAAACAGTACGCCGTCAAAATCAGCAACTGTTACATCGATTGATTCTGGTTTTTGCCTAAAATAGAAAAACGAGATAACTTTAAATTATAAATATGTATGTACTATGTTAGGTATTTTTGGTATGTTGGGAAAGCATTTTACTTGTATTTACTGATTGTTTACGAACCCAAAGAGATATAAAATATTCGCACTTATCAGTAGTTTTTTTTTTTATATTTTATCAGTATGTAACTACGTATATGTACACGAGCTGAACATAAATAAAGTAAATATAACAAATATATTTTATAATTGTCGATAACATACATTTGAATATAAATTATTTAAATGTATGAAGGGACACTCCCAAGTGAGTTATGCATGTGCTCGAATTGAAACCTTAAATGGTGGGATGGAATTTTCCTTGATCCACTTAACCCATTGCCACACACTTTTTAATTGACGACCGTGCTCAGAAACACACTTTTTGTTTTTCAATTGTTTGAAACTGCCATATGAAATTGAGTGTCATTTATACGTTTGGAAGTGAAAATTATCACATTTTCTCACAGTTTTCCCATGAAAACTCTCGACGGCTATAGCCGTCATTTGCTCATCACATCATTTTTTCTATATATTTCCGCCTACAGAAACAAATGACGGCTATAGCCGTCCGATTTTTTGTTGATATATAGACAAATGACGGCTATAGCCGTCATTTGCGCGAACATAATAGGACGACGGCTATAGCCGTCATTTGTTTCTGGAGGCGGAAATATATCGAATTTTTTATCATGAAAAATCGCACAAAAAAACAATTGCTATGTTAGCTGGAATGTTTCATCTGTTTTTCTTAGATGTATTACTGAATAATTAACAAATAAATGCATTAGTACACTTCGTAAGAATGATGTTCCATTTTTTATTAATTAAAATATGCAGGACGGCTATAGCCGTCATTTGCATATATATCAACAAAATTTTGACGGCTATAGCCGTCATTTGCGGGAATGGGTTAACTGTGCCGCAGGGCAAATTAACAATCTGCCGATTCTATACAATATTGCAAAATTCTTAAAATCTAAGTTCTTGTTCGGGCGGGATAAGACTAACCCACTATTAAAGAGCAAGTGTTGTATCGATACACCCCTCAATTTCTCAAAGGCTCGTTTGTGACTTTGAGTTTCTTTTTTTAAATGTCTTCGTGAATAAGCGGAAATTTCTTGTAGGTGTGGTTTATAATCCACCTAAAATGAACAAGAGGTGGTATGCTCGATTTAAAAAATCCCTTTTAGACATTGAGTATCTTTTTAGTTATTTTTCCTGTCGGTATGATGATATTTTCATTTCAAGAGACTTTATTTTCTCGTAGCTATTTAAATATCTTATTTACTCATTGTACACTTTGTCGCTTCTGCTGATAATTCCATTTGTTGGTAAGTCCATTTGGCTCTCATAATGATCTTCTTCTTTCTGGTTATTATTACTCTCGACCTAAACATAAAAATTTGAACTTTAGGGATTTTTCTAAAATTGATGAATCTCACCTTTCATCAACTTGTAGCTCTATTTGTTGCGACAATATTTTTTCTCTTAGTACTTCTACCGTTCAAATTGACTATTTTAATTCCTCTATTAATTATGTATTTAATAATTGCGATCCTCTCACTACTATTTATTTTAGACCTAGATCCCCCTTGGATGACGCAAGAGATCTTGAGTGCTATTTCTGTTCGTTTTTCCAAATATCGTCTTGGAAAAATTAGCAATAATTCTTGTTCTTATCTAGCTTATAAGCAATCTCGAAATAGAGTGGTAGGTTTCATTCGTATCGCTAAGCAAAATTTTTTCAAGGATAAGTTAGATCCCTCACTTTCCTCTAAGATGTTTTGGCGTGACGTCCGCAACTTGGGCCTTGGTAGTTGCAAAGGGGCTGTTTATGTAGATTTTAAAGCTAATGGTTTTAACCTTGACCTAATCAACTCTAGTCTCATCCATGATAGTTCCAATATTGATTTATTGTCCGTCGAACTTTAGAGGTCCTTTTCATTTACAAATATATCTACTGTTGATTTGTATTCTGTAATTTTGGAAGTTAAATCGCAATCCACTGGTCTAGATATGGTTAGTTTAAAATTAGTTAAGCGCATTTAACATATTGTATCAAGGAACTTGTTACATATTTTCAATTTTATTTTAACGACTTCTTCATATCCCGCTCAGTGGAAGATGAGTAAAATTATTCCTATTCCTAAAATGAGCAATCCCTCTGAGCTTTCCCATTTCCGCCCTATTAGCATTTTAAGTTCTCTGTCCAAGGCGTTTGAATTGCTAGTAAAAAAACAAATTCAATCTCATATCGATAGTGTATATAAAAGAGAATGTTTGTGGTGATATTCGGCATAGTATATGTAAAAGAGAAATGACTTGCCCGACTCTGTTGGATTTTTCTAAAGTGTTCGATTCAATTAATCACCAAATTTTGTTTAATAAGCTTATTTCGAACTTTAATTTTTCTCTCTCTGCTGCAAAATTGATTTTAGACTATCTTTCGGGTCGCTTTCAGGCAGTCTTTTATTTTTTATTCCTTTTCTGACTTCTTACCTATCTCTGCTAGCGTCCCTCAAGGGTTGGTTCTCCGTTCTTTACTATTCTCAATGTATATCAATGTATATCGTTCCATTCGTTATTCTTCTATTCATATATTTGCTGATGATGTCCAAATATATAGAAGTAGTCGCGTAGATAATGATTCCATTCACTCTAATATTTATCTTATTAATGATGATTTGGTAAGAATTTATAATTGGTCATTATCTAACCGACTCGCTCTTAATGCAATGCTAGTAAATCCCAGTCCATTATAATTTATAAAAAACTTCCTCTTTTTCTGGAATATTTCTCCGCGATTCTTTAATTCCATTATCTAATACAGTTAGAAATTTAGGGTTAATTTTTAATAAGATAAGCAAAACGGTTTTTGGAATGCTTAGTTGTTTGTATAAAGTTGTAGGGTTCACTGATAGTAATTTTTAAAAGCGTATGTCAATCTCGCACCTTCTTCCAAATTTTCTATATGGTGACGTTGTTTTGTTTGGAATGCTTCAGGATAATATGAATATTCTCCAAAGATGGTTCAATGCTTGTACTCGTTTCATTTTTAGTATTAGGAAATATGATCATATTTCTCCCTTTTTAAATTTGATTCTTGGCTGTGGCTTGTTTCACTATTATGAACTTGTATGTGTATGTCTTTTTATTTTTAAGCTTCTCAGAACGAAGACGTTTACTTCCCCCTATAAACCTGTGCAGATCTTTAAATACAACCTTTTCTGTTAGGGATATTTCTTTTTAGAATTCTATTCCATTAGATATTAAGAGGTCAGCGTCGCTTAAATCTTTTAAAGCGTGCGTTATTTAGCGTGGCGTGCTTGAGGGTATTAGCATGGAGTGGATTTGTTTTTTGAAAAATCTGAGGTTTTTATGCCTAATGGAAGTATTTTTTGTTGTTGTTCATTTATAATGCTTCCATATGTGCTTTTTCTTTACCAAAATTGTTATGCTAATGAATAAATAAATAAATAATGATTTAGTAGAATACATGCACCTCAAGCGCAAATTGCACATACCAGTGCCGAAATAAAAATACAGAGTGCAAATGCAGAGTGGTACCTTGATAAGTCATAAACTCATAAGCCCTTGCACATGTCAGAGGGGTTGTACGAAATGCTTTAACTTTTAAGTAATTGATTGGCTTTGTGAAAAGTATTATAGTTTTAATTTCAACAGAAACTTAAAATATAAAGTTTTATTCTTAGTAAGTAATAATGGAATGGCACTGTCGTCTGGTCCTTTTCTTACCCGCGTCTTTCGAACGAAATAGTTTAACTAGTTACTAGTTAAAATTGGTCTTAGTGTCTAATAATTTTTTTAAAACGATTTGGCTTGTACTAATAAAAGATTAGTCTATGATTATACCAAATAAACAGTACCAATTTTACCTATAAGATGTATTACACAAAATCTTACACAGATTAAATGATTTGTAATTGCACATTTAAAGATTATAATTAAAAAATCGGGCTGGATCTACCGCGAACGATGGAAAACTGTAAATGCCTCAGTTGGACATGACTTACGTTAGTGTTCGCGCCAATCAAAATATGAGAAACGTAATGAATCTGATCCATACAAAACAAACCGACGTTGACGTTCTGATTGGTAACGATCCATTAAAATCAATGAGAGATGTTATTCTAGTCTGATGGGAAATAAAATCAACGCAATACCGTATAATATAGACGAAAAAACAGCTTGACAAAAAACAGAGTTGTAGAAATCGATTAATAATTCGGATATGCGCCAACAAATTAAATTTGACCCTTGGTATTTGCTAAAATTAGATAAAGCACCACAAAACGAGCCAGTTGAATTACAAGAATGGCAACATTAGAACAAACTGCTTTTGGTAGACTAAATTTACATTTCAGATTCTATTCTGGGAATTAAAGGTACTATCTCTTCCTCAGAATGGACAAAACCAGAGCTAGAATGTATTTTTTTTCTTCAAAAGACACACGGCTGGAAGATGGGCGCTCCTCAATTTGTGTCTCTTTTAAAAGGGATCTGGCTATTTGATTACGAAGTTCAGCTTGGTATAGAAAATATAGTTCAGTCTTTATTCCTTAATCATTGAAACGGATCAAAATTATCAACGCTTGATAATCACCAAACGACAACTCAAATAGTTTAAACTTAAAAAAATTATATATGGAACCAAGGCATCAACATATTTAAGTCAACTGGTCAACGATTTTAGGTAAAGAGAAAAATATCAAGTTACGTTAATAATTACGTTAAGTAATAAAGACACCCAAAATTCAATCACATATGTGACCCAGTTAGCGGCATTAAGTAAAATCGAGTAGCTACGTGTTAATCTAGTCTCGCGTGGTGTTAATGCTCAACATTTGTAAATCAACCAAATTTGGTGGGAAGGGCCGAATTGGTTCAAAAGTTATCCTCTAACATTACAATCATGCAGAAGCCACTAAAGAGGAGTTAAAACAATACTCTCTGAATCAAGTCCTCGCACTATTCGCTTTGTGTTCGAGGCAGTCTTTAAAATTAAACAACTAGCAGAAAAATAAAAAAATATTAATTCTTTCATAGATGGCACAAACGAAACCGTGTGTGATGTTTAAATAAAATTTGCTAAATAAATTAAGATTTATCAGTCTCAACAGTATGATTTATAAATCTTAACTAGGTTTACAATTCAGAACTTAATATCAGGCACATTTTGGATTTTGAACATTAGACATCTATTAATTTCTGGAGTTCATACCATCTACATGAAATTAGTAGAAAACCATCATGAGAACAACTACCATCCATCGTCAATGATCAGAATCCATCGTCAATGGTATATTAACTGCACCGATTCAATCAAATTCAATTTAAACATGTTGAGAGCCGAAAACATAATTAACCATAACTCTTAAGAAACTGGACAAAATGCCCTTGCCTGCAACAAGTAAAAAAGGAACTGAAGAAGAAATTTACTTTTCGAAATCGATATTCCTAAAAATAAACAAATATTGTCAGTCAAGGAAATTTTCCAAGTGTTTTCATTAAAGTAATTTAATTCAATACAATAAACAATTGATTCTTCGGAACTGACCAACTACAGGACTACAAAAAATACCAAAACCTGATTATAACCTTCCGTTCTCTTGTTTTCCAACAAAACAAATCCTGTTTAGCTGCCCAACTTAAATGATAAGAAACTAAAGCAAATAAATTGCCTACATTTAGGCCTTGCCTATTTAAACACGAATTTCTTAGGACCGAAAAACACCTTCTGACAGATGAGATTAGTCGTGCGTGTGATTTAGGCCGGAAAAGTTACCAAGATGTCACATAGCGAATTTACAAGCTCCAAGAAGTAGTTCAATGCGCTGGAAGATTTAATAAAACAACAACAATAAAATTTAGAATGCACATAGCGAACTCGAAGCAACGGCTTCTGAGATAAATCAACCAACAATAAAAAGACTAGGTAGACCAAAGCAACGAAATTCATCAGTTTCCATAACGGAAATTTTTCATTTTTTTTGTGGGTTTAGGTGTAATTTCCATTCAATAATTTGTGGCATCCAAGTACTTCTTCAATATAATTAACCTGAAATCTGACAGATTAGTCCCACGCCCAATGAATGAACAATTTCCTGACCTTATCAGCCTCGACTCAAAACACGTACAAAAAAAATTATTTCTACCCAGTAATTAAAAACTGCACACAGTTGAACCGTACAAATCTCTATTCTATGCATAAATTAACCTTTATAAAAAAACAACGTGGACATTAAGAAATTTACAGATATGTAGCATTAATAATTCCACACTCAACATTTTTTTTTATACATCCAGTAACATACCGAGAGATAACAACACCCGGCATTAAAGAGGCAACCACAAAATACAACAACAATATAAAAAAAACTCCAGCATATCTCGTTAGTTACTTCGTGCAGTCATATTCACACCTTAATTCTTATTTATATTCGTATTTTTTTATTAAAATACTATTTTTATTTATAAGTGATGATGATTAAGGCGAACGAAGAAATTACTCACCCAGCAAGAGCATTTTTAAATTTTACTGTCAAAGTTTCTTCGACAATCCTATTGTTGATTTCCAGCAAAATCATTTTGTTCCTTATATTTTATTACTTCACGCTTATTTATTATCTAATATATATATAACTATTTACTTTTAACTAAAACAGTAATTCTTTATTTATTTATATTTACACTAAATATTGCATAATAATTTATTTTTGTATATTTTTAAATATTTATTAATTAATTTTTTTTTATCTTTAAATTTGACACAAATTTTTTTCTCAACTTTTTTTCGTGTGCGCGGTGACGAGACGTAATGACACGAACTAAAAAATAATCAAAAAAAAATAATGTATGGGATTTTTTGTTTTGTACGCGATAGTATAACGACAGTAAAATTCTTGTATGTATAGCTTCACTCGATTAGTGATTATAGTATCGTAAAATTATTTTATTCATGCATCTTGATTTTAGAAATTTCATTCCATTTTATAAATATGTATATTACCAATGTATTTAAAATACTGCAGAATGGGTGGCAATATTTTACCCATATCCCTTTAGTGATTTACTAGCACAATTGTGCGGGTAGGGCAAAAGTGCCATGTCAAAAATTTAGTTTTGTATGTTTTATGAACCAACTTACACATTTGTGTATTCCTTTTTAACTTATTTTCGTCCGAAAAAAAACAATATATCTATACACACAATTGTGTTGGTTTTACTCCAAATCAAGCGAAATTTTTTATCAACAACGCCATTACATACTATAGTTTTTTACTCACACATTTGTGTGGGTTGGACTAAAACTGAGCCAATTTCTTTGTTTTCTTGGTCGAAAAAGGGATATAAAATTTGCTATTTCATCTGTCACAAGCCAGAGCAGGATGGTTATATAAAAAATCCATATGACTTACTCATATCTCACTATAAGAACCCAACAAACCAGTTTCTGTTGTTGGACGAAGTGACCTTTTAATTTTGCGCTGTAAAATTATAAATTATAAATTTTTAAAATTATTGATTAAAATACATCAGAACAATAAAATCTTTATCAAATAGTTATTTGTTTATGTAGTGGTACATTATATGATAACAAAAATTACAGACTTTTTTGCAAAATGAAGTGTATCGTGAAAAAATGCCAAAATAGGCCTACAAAAATACAAGAAGGAATATCTTACCAACAGTAAGTTTACCAAGTGTTTATATAAAATAAAACGTAAATTATGTTTATAAGGGGTCCCATTTGAAACGCGATTTTTTAAAACGCGAATTATCATAACGCGATATTTCAAAACGCGATAATTCAAAATGCGATAGGTACAAAACGCGATATGGTACAAAACGCGATATTTCAAAACCCGATATTTCAAAACTCGATATGGTACAAACCGGTAGTTTGGGATCGGGTTATATCAGGCGGGTGAAGGGGAAATTTAATTTCAGTTTATAGGAATTTAAAAATCGACAGGGGCGAGAGTATATAGGACCGGTATCAATTGGGTCGCTGCGCTCCCGTCGCTTCGCAGAATGCATATACTGTACCATAACGTGTTTTGAAATATCGCGTTTTGAAATATCGCGTTTTGTACCATATCGCGTTTTGTAACATATTGCGTTTTGAAATATAGCATTTTGAAATATCGCGTTTTGTACCATATCGCGTTTTGTACCATATCGCGTTTTGAAATATCGCATTTTGAAATATTGCGTTTTGTACCATATCTCGTTTTGTTATATCTCGTTTTGAAATATTGCGTTTTGAAATATCGCGTTTCGAGCGGATCCGGTTAAGAAGCTAGTGATTTGTGGTAAATTTATCCTAAATTTAAGTTATAAATCAGAAAAATTTAAGAAAACAATTTTGATTGTTGGCGTGGGGTTCTTATAGATTTATTGTTATTATTATCTCGTTGATTTAGATGCTTTCTCTTTTACCCTCCGAATTTGTGACACTTGACAGTTGCTTACACTCATTCTGTACTTTTTTGTATATTACATATAACTATTACATAAACTTGCCTCTATACATTATACGGCGATCATCAAATTAAATACGTCATAGCGTAAAACGGTAAAATTCTGGATGAAAACTGACTTGAAAATGAAGAATAATTTATCAAAATTAAAGGTAAACCAATATAATTTATGCTCAGGAGAATGAGAATTTATTTTTCATCCACATATATGAGACATAAATAAAGTCTAGAAAAATCTTCACAAAACATAAATTCCATAGCATTTGTGTGTAAGTGCTTTTTCGTGATTTCGTTATTTGGGCCTGGGGGTCAAGTCTCATTCCGTGAAATAATGAAAATGAAAAACTTTTTTCATTAGTAATCTAGTAGCTTGACCGGACAAGTGGTGCAGTGGTTAAAGCTTCGGCACTTGGACCGGGAGGTACTGGGTTCGAATCCCATCAGAGGCTAGATGCAAATCGAATTTTCATCATCAATTACAATCGGTGATGTTAATAAACACAACTATGACCCTCTGATGGAGTGCAGAATTCAGCGCCGACCCACCGTCCATGTTAATGTACAGGTTGACATGGAGCTTGCAATGTGCAGGTGGTATACTGTAGTTGTGTGAGTAGGTGAATAGGTGAATGGGTTAATGATGTGGCGTGAATGCGTGGTATCACAATGGGCCAAACAAATGGCCTAAGTGTCAACCACTGAAACCTAAAAACCTAATCTAGTAGCTTGATTCATTCGAACGTAATTTTAAATTCCACTGTGTGAAACCAAAATTTATTTTGGTGCAATTTAAACCTATCGGCCATCGAAAATGAAAAAAAAAATTCATTTTCCTATTTTCACCGGCGCCGCTGGTAGATCAGATTGAAACTAACTTAACTACAAAAAATGACATGAGTGTGATCGATATGCCGAAAAATCAAGGATATACATAGATTTATATTTTTTATTATTTAAAATCCACAAAATCACTAATTATACAAAACATATCATTTTTAATTAATATATTTAAACAAAATTAAACCAAGCAAAGCTAGCACATAGTAAAAACAGTAAATTATCGCGAATGTTGCTGATTGTTTATTTTCTTTATGCATGCGGCATAAATAACAAAATTTGTAGTTATCATTATTCAAAAAAAATCCACTACATGTGGCACTATTCTTGTTTTCCCTGGGAATAATAGGGAATTGGGAAAAATATTTTCATTGCATTTTTGTCTAAATTATATTTTTCTGGCCTACTGTTGGAATTAGTTTGGTGTAAATATTTTCGAAACAAAGTTGATTGGGAAACTTTTGTTCCACAAAATTTGTATAGGGAAAAATAATTCACAATATATCTTTGTTTCAAAAATCTTTACACCCAACTAATTCCAACAGTAGGCCAGAAAAATACAATTTAGACAAAAATGCTATGGAAATATTTTTCCCAATTCCCTATTCCCAGGGAAAACCAGAATAGTGCCAATGGAGTCCGTGATGCTCCAATCGTCAATAGATTCCGTGCATACATAATATACAAACCGTATTTTTTCATTCGCCTTCTACTTGGCCGTATACATACGCAATGTTTAAATTGATAGATTTTACTCAAGTAGTTATAGTGTCACGACGGAACTATAAACGCCTAAAAACTATAAATCTCTGATTATGTTGTAAGACCGGCGTTCTTTTAATTTTCCTCGATAGAAAGTATAAATTCAATTTTACAAAAACGGTTGCAAGGAGGGGTCTATTTATTATTTCAGGTTTGTTTCACATAAGGTGAATTTAAGACGATCAGATAATATTCATGGTCTGAAGTGTATATAATTTTAAATATCTTGATTAAATATATAATTTTAACGGTATACGTGCTATCATATGTGGTGGTTTTAGAGACCGAATCCAGCTAATACAACAACAGGATGAGACTTGCTTTGGCGGGTAAATTATTACTTAAAGACTTACAAAGTTAATGATCATGTTTTGTATACGATTGAAATTTGACTTGGAAAATGAAGTCATTAAGAAAGCCCATAAAGTTGGACACTTTGGATTAGTAAACATGAAAAAATTGTGGTAGCACATAAAATTGTACAGTGCATAGAATAATGTGTGACATGCATATTGGACATAATGTACCTATATGCTATATTATCGATGAATATCTAACGAACTTTTAGCCCCTCTACAAAGAAGGTGTGCTAGCATATGCATTCTTTGGTGACACCGCTGATGATTTGCTGATGGTTTCAAATCGTCCTGTCTGATAGGAATAAATGTTCTTGTGCGACACCTAAACAACCGTTGGCATTGAGAACCCAAAATATCATTGCGTGGTGTATTTCGCAATAATAACAATATGCTTCATAGATATCTGAATCGTCATGCCAGCATTCGCGGAGTAGATTTTTTTCTGTCTGAACATTGCGTTGAGCGAATCCATTTGACCGAGCGTAATGTGGTGATGATATGCGATGGTTGAATTGCCAACGCAACTTCTAGTATTCCGTGAATAGAAAACCATTTTTTAAATTGCAAAATGACTGGGGCCGATGTTGTTGCCTTTTCTTCTTGAAAATCCATAAAAGCAGAGTAATGATCGGAAATAATGTAGTATGAACGTAAACATGTCTGTAGAAACTAGTTGAAATGGATAGTCCGTACTAATGGTTCCTTTTGTTTTTGATCTTTGAGTGCGTTGACATTTAGAGCACTTTTCGACAAATTATGGGCTGTTTCGCGCTCTTGCTAATGATTTTGACACATATCAGCAAACGCTTTTGGGCGTTCAGCTGTTGGCACAATAATTTTATTAGCTTTAAATAGTCATTGACCATCATACCAAATTTCTCCTTGAAGCTCGCGTACGGCTTGACTGCTTCTGGCAACTCGAATATTGTAAAATAGACAAACAATACGAGTTCAAATTTTGGTTTTTCTTTCAAAATGTTAAGAAGATTATAAAATATTGTTTATTTATGTTTTTGATTTAAGATTTTGTCCAACAAGATTTTGGGTGACAAGATTTTGGACACAAGATTTTGAAAACGGTCTTTTATAAACAGTCTTTTGAAAAACAATGAAACGTGGCCAACCCGCGAACTTTATCTATTCGTACGAAAACGTAGTCACAGGTTTGCCGTGACTTTGGTACGAATATATCAGTTTGATTTGATTTGCACGTGTCCGTTGGGATGAGTTTGTGCATCGTGGAGCGCAATTGATGTATCACTGTATCAGTGGCAGTTTGGGGTGTAAGTGGATGTTCCACAAAGAATTCCCTAGGTAATTTAATTGTTTGACCGTACACCAGTTTTGCTGGTGAACATTTTAGGTCATCTTTGACTGTCACTCGGATTCCCAACAATGTGATTGGGATCTCTCAGCTCCAGTGGACGGTATTTGAACGAGCTTTGAGAGCTCTTTTAAGTTGGCGGTGGAAGCGCTCAACCATACAGTTTGCTTGTGGATGATAGGCGGTGGTCCGTATTCGATGTGAGCCTAAGAGTTGCATAGGCTCAGCGAATAGTTTGTACTCAAACTGTGTGCCTTGATCGGTCGTAATGTTGACCGGAATGCCAAATCTAGAAATGTAGTCCGGCTAATGGAAATTTCTCAATTTCTCAATAGTGTATCGGCGACCACATTGTCTTTGCCTTGAATGTGTTTGTATGTCTGTCGTGAATTGAGAGACATAATCTAAGTGGCGTGCTTGCCTTGGATTTCGTTCTGCTTTAGAGTTAATTGCTCTAGTAAGCGGTTTGAGGTCGGTAATATTGTGAATTCCCGACCTTCGACAAAATAACGAAAATGTTTAATTGCTTGGAAAATTGCATCAAATGCAGAATATTTTCTTTCTGCATCTGATAAGTTCTTGGAGAAAAATCCAAGAGGTTCCCAGGTCTAATTATTGAGTTCGCGCCACAGCAAGATCGCGCCTATTGCTGTATTGGATGCATCAGTGGTGATGCTGTATTTTGTTGCATTTAGCGGATGCGCTAAAAGATCAATATTCTCTAAGCTGTTCTTGAGCTGAAGGAATGCATTTTGACATTCTTCAGGCCAAGAAAAATTTTGAGGCGTTTGGGTTTCTTGAGAAGTCTTGCCAAATGCGTGTGTATTGAGGCAAGTATTTCTGCAAGTTTTGGTATGAATCGGTGGTAGTAGTTTACCATGCCAACGAACTGTTGAATTTGTTTCACGCTTTGAGGTGCTGGCAACTCTCTAATGGCATTAATTCGTCCTTCGGACGGCAGAATGTCATTAAATGTAGTAATCTTGTGACTGAGAAAGTTTAGATTTTTCGGCCTAAACACACATTTCTCGGTATTTATGTTGACACCGTAATTTGAGAACTTTTGGAAAAGTTGTTCCAAATGTTGAATGTGTTGTTTCTCGTCTTTTGAGGCTACGAGAATGTCGTCGATATAGACGAAAACGAAATCGAAATCTCTCACGATTTCGTTGATGAAACGCTGGAATGTTTGTCCAGCATTTCTTAGTCCACATGGCATTCGGGTGAATTCGAATAGGCCAAATGGTGTGGTTATTGCAGTTTTATGTATGTCGTTAAGAGCAATTGGGATGAGATGGTATGCTCTGACGAGATCGATCTTAGTGAAAATTGTGCAACCATGTAATTGCATGGAGAAGTTTTGAATGTGGGGTATAGGGTAACGGTCGGGAATTGTGACTGCGTTAAGTATTCTGTAGTCCCCACATGGTCTCCATGTATTTCTTCTTTACCATGTGCAATGGACATGATTCATCGGCAAAGAAGGCCGGCAGATTCCTAGTTCCACCATGTGTTGGAATTCTAGGAAAGCTGCTTTGTGTCGAATTGGATCAAGGCGTCTTGGTCTTGAAAATGGTAGATGCCCTGTAGTCACGATGTGGTATACTACATTGTGCATTACCGGAGCGTTATAGTTTGGTGGAGCTGTTAAAGAAAGAAATTTCTTCAACAGTACTCCATGGCCATTGTTAAGTATATAATTCAATGGGTGATGGTGTATCAACGCGTGCTGATGTTGCGTTGATTGAGAGTTTAGTGGAGGGATCAATCAATTTGTGATTTTTCAAATCCACTAAAAACCAAATTTCTTTAGGAAATCCGCGCCTATGATGGGGCGGTTGACATTGGCGAGAATGAAGGCGTGTTTGAATGAACGCCTTAATCCAATATCAACGTCTAGTAATTTTGTACCATAGGTGTTTATAGTGGTATCGTTTGCAGCTGACAGAACTAAATCGGGATTGCGATTTGTTCCATGGCGATAGTATTTGTTGTACGGGATTACGCTTAGATCAGCGCCAGTATCAATCAGAAATGTGATTTTATTAACCAAATCCCGTAGAAATAGGCGACTATGGTGAGGTTGTCTTAGGTCCGCCACAAGGACCTTTAAGACTTGTTGGTTTACGGAACCGAGAGCATTTTGATGCTGTGTTACCAAATTTTAAATGATACCAACACCAGTTGTATGAATTTTGGTATCTTGGTGATTGCTGATTGTTTTGCTGAAATGAAATTCCCTGGTTTGATTTTGATGGTGGATGTTTTGAAGGAGACGGAATTTGTCTCCATGGCGATATTGAGAATGCGACGGTTGTCGTTGTGTGTGTGTGAAATATGCTCTAGCTTTATTAGCCGGTCGCTAATTTGTTTTAGCATTATTTCATGAGGGCTATTGCTAGAGCTTGGCGCATGTATCTCTGAGCTTGGTATCCGCGTGTCGCGATCGATTAAACTGAAGCTCTGAGTCCGCGTGCCTATGATGTCGTGGAGCTTATCGGCGATTTTAACGAGATCCTCTTCTGGTTTGCCTTATTGGGGGATCAACACCGCTTGTAAGTAATCAGAGAGTTGCCTGATCCACAGTTTTTGTGATGACGTTGACCATGAAACTTTTGCCGGCCAACGATTTGATTCTGTGCAGCATGTTCGAAGGTTTTGGATCACCATTATCGATTTTGCATAAAATCGTCTCTAATCTACGCTCCTCGGAGATGGAGTAGCGCTCGATTAGGACTTTCTTAAGGTTATCGTATTTGTTTTTGGGTGAAGGGTCTTGTAGAATGTATTCGACCTTCTCCACCTGTGCTGCCGAGAGGGACAACACTGTGTGCGCAAACTTTTGTTTGTCGCTGGTGATGTTGTTCGGGTTGATTTCCCAGAATACTGGTACAGCCGCATCAAATGTGTTGACGTGGCTAATTCAGGCTGAGCTTGCACGTTTTGTTGACGATTTGCGCCATTATTTGTATATACAAGATTGTTGTATTTATTTAGAATAATTCTTTACATGGAGAATTGTCCATTTATAAAGAATTATGTGAACGGAGGGGAGGATTGTCCGTTGAGAAATAATTGTGCGGCGTTTCTTATAGTTGAAGAAACTATCCGCTACACATCTAAATAATTTACCACACCTCGAAACTTTTGATGAAAATTGCAATAATAAGGGGTTTCTGATGCCAGAAATTGAATGCCTAATTTTGGGGAAATCCGTTTAAGAGGTCCTTCTGTAGAGCCCGGGTACTTCTTATGTGGAAACATATTTGGTTCTATCGATTTTGATAAATTTGGTTGGGGCGGAGGAATTTCGGATGGAAGGAATCGATTCGGCTTGAACGATTTTAATGGAATTTTGCGGGACGGCTTTTCGAATGCAAGGGAACGACTACAAGGAGTGTCGGTATCTGGCCCAGCAAGTTACACCAGGTTGCGTGACATTGTACGATATTGCACCGTCTTGTGATATTTTGCACTATGTATTGCACCATGTTGCGCGGTGTTGCACCATGTTCCTTTATGTTTTTGCGGGATGTTGTGTGATGTTCCGGTATGTTGAGTTATATTTGGTTGAGTCAAGTTCGCTATAACAACTATTTGTGGGTTGTCCAATTCGAATGAAACGTCTGCCAATAAGGAGGGAGATGTTGGTCAGCGAATTATGATTCAATTTGCATACTATGTAAACGCCGTGTACTATAATTAGAGCTTGCCTAGCGGGCAAAGAAAGACCATTTATTATTAAAAAATGATAACAAGGTGGTAAGTTGGTGGCTGTCACACCGAATACACCATTTCAGTATTTTCATAAACTTGTTAACCTATAATCGAAAGAGATAACATGTTGCACAAACCTAGAGTTGAAACTTTTGGGTAGAATAGGTTCAGTTTTCCAAACTCGTTTTTTCTTCAGATCTAATTTATTAAAATAACATTTTATTAGCATAATTTTATTAGAAAATATATTTCATATGTTTTTGTTTTATTACTAAATCAAAAATATTTATATTTTTTATCATTCATTCCATTATTGAATTATTGTAAAGCAATATATTAATAATTATTAAGGCAAATTCATTATTTAAAATTCTACAAATTTGATTGCATTTTTTCCAATTGTACATTAATAGATATACAGAGTTTATAATAATATAATTTAGGTTTGCTCTATCTGTTCTTAAAATCTAATAACAAAAAATAAACGGTGGAACAGTACTAAAATACTTGTCTAATCCAATCGCCTCTCTATAAAATTTCAATACATAAAACCTTAATCATAAATTATACAGACCAAAATTTTTCTTAATTATTTTTTGTTGTTCTTTGGTATTATTTTAATTACTTATTAACCTAATTTGTTACTTTTTGTTTACAGGGTGTCACACAACCTAGATAAAAGTAGCTCGCCGCCCATTTACTCCATGCTCCTAAGTAAAATCTTTGAATTCTTACTGCAAGTGGACGGTCGCCGTTTGTTCGTAATTTTTGTGACACCCTGTTTATAATATACATATTAAAAAACAGAGACAAAATTACTTTTATATACATACATGTCTACATGCATACATTTAAAATTGGAAGTTTATCACAAATAACTTAATTAAATAATTTTAATTGTTTATAAATTGCTAAATAACATTTATATTTGGTAAAATTAATTCCACTTTAAAAATTCGGTATTTATAATCAAAGCTGCCCGAATCTAATATCATTGGAATTTTAAAATAAGTGACGCGGAGGGGGTGTCTTCTAAATTTTAATTAGGAGAGGTAGCTATATTTATAGTGGTTGTGATTTTACTAGAAGAATTTTAAAAGAATTAAATTATGGTACATATTTTGTTAACTAAATATTAGTCGCGTAAATTATTAAAATTAAACACTTTAATGGTACTATATCTCTTGCTCTCTCTCTATTGTTTAGATTGCACCCCTGTTGCATTCAAATCCGGCCAAATGTTGCGGTTTTACATAACCATTAACCGGCCACAAAATATTTCTCTCCATTAATTTCGAATTATTTATTACATTTACATTTTGATTTGGTAGATCACTAATACAAACATAACCCGTAGAGGCGAAAAAGATTGGTGCTTTTGGTGGTGGAATATCACGCACTTGTACATATCCATTCGATGTTATTAGTGGGCATGGCGCAGCCGTTTGTGTAACTCCGTCCGATTCCGTATTTGTAGTTTCTGTCAATACAGAAAACATTCTACTGTCGTTCATAGATTGGGTGCTATCGTATGAAATGGTTTCACTGTGATTAAGGCTCTCCCCATCATATTCATAGTTACTAGTGTTGCTGCTGTGTGTATAATTTAATATTGGTTCCGCCTCTATTTCATATTCATAAGGGATTATTGATTGAGTTAAATTTAGCAAATTTGTAATCGATTGTTTACTTGAGAGTATATTTTCGGCAATGTTATCACTATTAGAGGAATAGTTTATTTCACCAATAAAATATCCATTATCCATATACGTGCTACTGGGTTTGTTGTGCATTAGCTCGTTCCTATGCAGAGGTTTCTTCTTCCCTAGCAAATTCTCCATACCTGATGGCAGCTCTGGATCGCCAACATCTTTTATTTCTTGGAATTTTTTACAAACCATCGATAAACCAATTAACATGCCTAGGCCGATACAAAAGCTGGCAATTATAATTGTTGCCATCACATTCGAAGCCGTGATACAGTTTACATCGTGGGAGAACCAATCACCTGCTAGACAATTATGATGTGCGCTGCAGTCAAATTTTATCCAGTAATGCATTTCTTCGGCACATTTTAGTGGATCGAATTCATTGTAATTGCTGTTTTCCGTTTCGTCCGTGCAACACACGTCGTTGACTTCTCCATCCAGTGGTACAATATTTATTGGTCGGACAGATATTCGAACTGAATCAGTATTTGTTTGACACAAAGCTTTTTGTTTACCAAGCGTACATTCAGTGGAATTAATAAAAATTTTCTTAATCACTTTATATTTTGAGTCTGGATCTTTGTTTCTGGCCTCAAATTTAATTTCATAAAAATCAATTTTCCCAGCTTTATATTGAGGTGGATACCAGGCGTAATAGCCGGATGCGGTTTCATTATTAAAGCCATCGATTTTATCCGGTTTACCAACATCAGTTTTAATCGTTATTTCGTTGCTAGTATTCGAACACCAATCAGTATTACAAGCGGCTATTTGAATGGTGTACGTACTATAGCTAAGTAAATTACCTAGTTGAAATGTGGACGGTAAATAGATACCGTTTCTTTTATTTTCGACATATTGATAATTTGTGCTGTTTATTAGTTTGTAATAAATCTTGTACGACTTTTCCTGACCATTCCAATTATTCGGTGGCTTCCACGTAATCGTTATGCTCGTATTTGATTTTTTGGTGTAACTCAAATCGTACGGCACCGTTGGTTTTGAACTTTTTGTTGTTGTGTTCAAGCTAATAGGCGGTCCTGATTTATTACCTTTAAACATTGAAATCCTGACCCGATATGTGGTATAAGCCTCAAGATTTTCGATCACATGAAAATTAAGATTTTCGGGAGCATACAAAGCTGTTTCATCGCATTCCGTAACACTTTCATTGTAAATGGGGCAGTAAGATATATTAATACCTGTGTGTAGGGCAGCGCACTGGGTATTCCAAGTTACGTTCATCCGATAAGGCCCTAACACTTGCAACTGGACAGGAAATTTTGTCATTTCTTGATATTCTGTATTTGTGCATGGAAACCATACCATGCCACTTGTTTGATCGTTGCGATTAGACGAGATTGCAAAAATTTTCTTAGGTTTACCATCGTGAGTGTTATTGTAAATAAATGTATTGCCAGCATTGAAGTTTACATAAGCGAAATCGAGCAGTTTCTGGAATAAAATATTGTTATTGGTTGAGTTTTAATGAAATAATAATATGTTTTATAAATCAATGTATAACTTACACCACACAGATCTTCCTGTTCATCAATTGGATCACACACGAATATTGTGTAATTATCGGGCGTATACGATTGCGAAGAATCCCATTCCCACGTTAAAGTATAAACAGAGTTCGATAATACTTTTTTTAAATTATTCGGGTATGCTATTCCTGTGAACAAAAGTAAAAATATTTTATCACATGGGACAATTAAATTAATTAATTTAACTTACTTCTAACTTCTCTTGGAATATTAATAACGCTATATTTATTGGACGGGCCTTCCGAATTTATACTAATTATTTTAAATTGATAGTCGATAGTCGCATGCTGTAGTCCATGAAATTTCGCCGTCGTGCTATAATAATCAGGCT
Organism: Nephrotoma appendiculata; assembly: GCA_947310385.1. Classification (NCBI taxonomy): domain Eukaryota; kingdom Metazoa; phylum Arthropoda; class Insecta; order Diptera; family Tipulidae; genus Nephrotoma; species Nephrotoma appendiculata. The sequence continues at coordinate 73,407,511 of OX371224.1, forward strand.
GATGAAAGTGCTCCACACTCGTTCCATTTTCCATCACCTCGACAATTTCAACGTTTATATAATCTGCATTCCACTCCGCTTTCGGTATTTCCTTCCAATGGATTTTCGTTTCACTATTCGATAAGATTTCAAAACCTCCCAACGCTACCTCCGGCGGTGAATCGGGATTTTGTTTTAACGTTTGAAATGTGTAATGTTTCGGATCCGACCATAAATACTCATATAACGCACCTTGAACACACGTTGATATTTGCACAACGTACTCAGTATACGCGTAATCTAAATCAATTTTTAGTTCAAATGTTGTTTCATTGATTTCTTTGGTATTGTTTGCGTCAATTTTTCTCCACAAATTTTCACTAGATACTTCAGATTTTCGGCTAATACTGATATTGTGTTTAAATTGTTTGATTTTATGAAGTGCTGCGTATTTAGACGGTATTGCCCAGTAAAGGATGGCACTTTTAAAGATTGTCGGAGTTACTGATAAACTTTGAATAACAGGCTTAAAAGCACCTCGTTTTACATCAACCCAATAGGTTTCGTTGGTTATACCAAAATCATTTTTAACAACAATTTGAAAATAATAATAATCCCAAACGTTGGCAAATCCGGTTACGTAAAATGAAATTTTACTTTCATTCGTGGGATCAACTGGATGAGAAGAAGTTCGTATAATATGCTAAGTGTAAAAAAATAAAATTAGCACATATTTACATACACACACATACTTTAAAATTAACTTACAGTACCATCGGAGGATGGACCGTATATTATTGTAAAATTGTTTGTAAGTGGATTTCTGATCTGCTCGATAGTACATTTCATCATTTCGAGATCAACCGAGATGCACGAAAAATTTGTTATTTTCGGCTGGTATCCTGCTCGGACTCCTATCTGGCTTAAACCACATACCTTTTTCAAAGCTTTATTAACATATTGACAAGTGAAAAGGTCACTCATCTGAGGAACATCCTGCATATATAGTTCTATTGTAGAATTATCCACTATTTTAACATCGCGCGAAAATTCGTTTTTATTAAATAAATGAAAAAATAAATATGAACTATCGCATTCATGGGTGACGGTTGATATTCTACACTGAACTGCCAGTGTTTGGTTTACAAGTAGTTGGATTTCACGAACGGGTTGCGTTTCATAAGGAATATAAATGGCTGCATAAAAAAATAGTTAAAATAATTTTCGTAATCAGTTTTATCAATTCGATTAATTTACCTGTTTCACATTCGTCGCATATATCTGCTTTAGATTTGGTAAATATGATCAAGAATATAAAATGAATGGCAAGGAAGAATTTTGTCATTTTTTCAAGTTCGATACCGTCGACGTTGACCTCATATCAGTGATATTATTATTACTCTTCAAAGCTTTAGTAAAATGCTGAAATGAAATGAAAAATATTTTTTTTGTTAGACTACTTAACAATAATGATAGCAAGCAAAAATTAAACATATGATCGTAGTGAGAATAGACCGAGCTTGTTCCGTACCAAGGGGTGATATATTTTCCAACTTGTATATGGACTGCGGTTTTATTAATTTCAAGATCAAGTTCAAGGACAAATTTAAGCTAATTATTTGTTGACATATATGTTTTTATTTGATTCTTTACTAATAATATTTGAACTAAATTTTAGGAAACAAAATGAAGAGTGTTACGCTGCATTACACTGCTGATTCCGCGATGGCATAAGATCCCAAACATACTGCCCCGGTTGAATCACTATCAGATTCAAATATTGGTAATTTGTATAATTTCTGTATGGACCGCTTTAATGGGTGGCAGATTTTTATCCTGAATGAGAACAACATCATCCGCTCGTAAATTTTTGTACTGTACTTGTCATTTGGATCTTGGCTGTAATGATGTTAGCTATTCCAGCTGCAATCTCTTCCAAAAATGTGAATAAATGCGGTTTACGATGTCCCGTCTTGTTCGCGGATGCCATTTTTGAAGAATGGCCTCTCCCGGCATTTGGTGAATCGCACGCCCGATTATAAAATGCTCAGGCGTAAGAAACTCGAGCTCATCGTTTTGACTAGGGCAAATGGGCCTAGAATTTAGTATCCCCTCAATCTGCACGGTGAGTATCGAAAACTCTTCGAGTGTAAGTATCTCCGCGCCGATGCTTCTTGCGATTAGTGCCTTTGTAGATTTCACCGCGCTTTCCCATAAACCGCCTTGACTAGGTGCTGCGGGTGGAATGAATCGCCAATTTATTTTGTCCTTAAAGAGATTAGAAATGATCTGATTATGATTATTGTTTAAAAATTCATATACGTCTCGCAGATTATTCCTGCCCAACGAAATTAGTGGCTGATGAACCGCCTTAATTCTAAATGTATCGCATGGGTACTAAAGCATACGAAAACGCATAAATATGCTTTGGCTGGTATCGAACCTCTTCGTCTCACTGCATGAACTTTAAACGGACCACAAAAGTCTACATTAACAGGTTAGTGCCAGTATGTTGTTTCTGCATATGTACATCGTAGGTGATGGATGTGGCGATTGGTGCTTTGGATGATATTATTGTTAGATAGGGTATAACGTCGATTTTTCCAACCGTTCTCCGACTCTCATGACTCTTTCGATATCCATGAACGGATTTAACTGCCGCAGTCGGCTCTTTACGGGAATCGGTTTGTTGTTTTGGAGGCATCGATATTCGTCAACAAAATCAACAATTTGCCAATATACAATAATTTTCTTGTTCGCCACATCCAGTTCTCGTAGTGAAATTATGCCAGTTTGTCTATGCTGCTTATCGGTCCTAACGTTATTGCAAAATCTTGGCACATATGAAAATACATTTTGCAATTTGAAGTAGCTTGAATATTTTTTGCTTAATACTAGTATGACGTCATGTTGGTCGCTACCTTTGGACTCAGAGACTATGCTGTTGTGTACTCTAATTTGAATTTCTTCATTGGTCTTAGGTATTTGCTCTTGATTTGGCCATAAATTTTCATCTTTTGACAGCCAAGCTGATTTCTTATACTGTCTTCCCCCTGGTTGCGCAATCAGCCGGATTATGACAGGCGGTACATGTCGCCATACATTTCTTTTGTGCGTTCCAATAATTTCAGACATTCGGTTGGCTACGAATGTCGTCCAGCGTCTTGGCTGACTGGATAGCCAGTCTAATACGATTTTTGAATTTGTCCACAATGTTACTGAGAAAACGGTGATTGATAACGTATCTGTTATTTGCTTTACCGCAGTCTGCTCAAAAGTACTGCACCCATCAGCTTAAGCCTAAGAATATAACTTGCTTTAGGCATCGTGGGATTTTCAATTCTGGTGCTTGGCGGAGGTCCTTTCGAAGATCGATCCATGCTGCTTTTGCTTCTGGCGGTAACTCTTCATCCCATCAGATTTTTTGTAGCCACAGACTTTGGAAGAGTATTTTGAGTTTAATCGTTAAAGGCGATAAGAGCCACAATGGATCGAAAATCTTTCCTGTCTCTGACAGAAAACTTCGTTTCGTATACATTTCCTTTTCACTCTCTGCGAAATTCACTTGAAAGGTGAAGTGATCCATAGAGGCATCCCATGCTAGTCGTAATACCTTGATAATGTTTGGTTGATCTGAAAGAATTTTCAGTTTGTTATCGTCTACCTTATTCAATAAGGTACCGCTAATTAAAATTTGTACCACGCCATCTTTTAATTTGATTAAATCTGGTAATGCTGTCACGCTGGTAATTAGGTCGTCTACGTAGATGTCATGTTCAATGGCGCGACTTGCTGCTGGATGCGTCTGCGTGTAATTGTGCCAATTCTTTTAAGCACCTCGTGGCCATGAATGCTGCGGACGTCATGCCATACGTAACTGTGGTTAATACGGTCGTATACGCTGTTGATCATCTCGTGTCGATCAAGAACTGCCGGTACATCTTTTCGATGTCTCCCACTAGAACGAACATATTGATGTTTGAAATAGACTCGATTGAACGTTTGGTCCCATCATCAAATTTTCATTTAGTGCGACACCGGTGCTTGACTTTGGAGATGCGTCGAAAACTACGCGTAATTTCGTAGTACTGCTGGTGGTTTTCAAAACGTCATGATGTGGTAGGATATAGGCTTTCTGAAGCTCTGCGTTGCTCATATTGACCGGTTCCATATGCCGTAATTCTTCATATTCCTTCAGAAATTACGTGTATAGCTGACGGAATATGGGTTGTGCTTTGAATCGTTTCTCCATTGCCATTAATCTTGAGATCGCTTGTCGATATGTGGACCCCATTGGTTTCAGTGTTTCCTTAAACGGGAGTTTGGTGATGAAACGCCCATCATTTGCTCGAGTTGTAGTTGCTTGGAATCAATCTTCGCATTCTTGCTCTTTTTTTGTCATCTTGCTGCACTGAGGGACTTCTTCGATCTTCCAGAATCGTTGCAAGGTCGCATCAATGTCAATCATGGTTGTAAATGACTGCGTAGTTGGTACGGTATTGGAATCAAATCTACCTCTTACGATCCAGCCCAATTTGGTTTCATGCGCAAATAAATTGTTATCGTCTAATTTCACCTTAGCATCACCCAACAGTTCAAAAACGATGTCTGCGCCGATCAGTATGTCGATGGATCCCGGCTTATTAAAATATGGATCGGCTAAATTTACCTTTTTGAAGCTTTTCATGTGACTGATATCAAATGCGAAAGAAGGTAACAAAGATATAATCTTTGGGATGATTAACGCATTCAACGATATTAAGTGGATGTGATCCAATCTGGATGCCAGTCGAAGTGTTACGCTTCCATGCGATTTTTCGCTGTCTGCCAAATTCCTGAAATTAGACTTCTGCAATTTACCCGCTGTATTACTAATTTCTGCACCATAGCTTCGGTTATGAATGAAGCTTGGGAGGCTGTGTCTAGTAGGGCACGACAAGGCCTTGGATTACCGAACTTGTCCGTTATACGTTAATGATTGTCGTAGGCAATACCGTCTGCAATTCTTCTATACTCGTGATGTGAGTTTTTGTTTGCACTTCTGGTTTATCTTTCGATTCATCTGTGCTTGCTGTTAGGACCTTCGGTTTTGGATCGTGTAAGAGTGTATGGTGTCTGTCCGAACATTCTCGACATCTACCTCGAATCCTACAATCGTATACTGAATGCCCTGGATTGAGACAGTTGAAGCATCTTCTGTTTGTGCTAATTAAACTTCTGCGCTGGTCAACTGGTAGCTCCTTGAAACGATCACATTCAATTAGCATATGTTGTTGCTTGTTACATGCTATGCTACACAGTCGAATTTGGTGGTGCTCGATCTTGGTGGACAAGATGCGGGTGGTTCTGTTGGGCGAGGCGCGTGTGCTTTGATTGATTTAAGAGCATCTGTTCTTTTTATTAAGAAATCGAAAAATTCCGTTATCGTTGGAAACTCGTAGTCGGTGTTTTCTTGTGCCTGCACAGGCTTCGGGTTTCATCATCTAATTTTTGCTGCAACAAGTAGATAAGCCATGGATCTGTTGCTTCAGCTTGGTCGCCCAGCGCTTTCAGGCCTGGGACTACCTCGTCCGAGGTGTCTAATAACTTTCTTATATTTGAGGCACTCGCTACTTATATATTTGGTTGTTCTATAAAATTACGAATGAACGGGTAGACGGTGTGTCGCTTTCGGTCATACATTTGCTTTAATTTATTCAGTGCATCAATGTAATAAGATTCCGTGACTTTGAAGTGTTTCACTAAGGTAAATGCATATCCTTTAAGCAACCCCATTAAGAACTGAAACTTCTGTACAGGGTTGATCTCTTTACTGCATGAACACTGGAATGAAATTAATCGAAAAAACTTTGCCATTTCGTGTACTCATTAGAGAATTCTGGAATTCTTAATTTAGCAAGACGCACCTCTGGTGTTGCATTCGTGGTTGCGATATTCATGCTCGTATTGTGACTTGGCTATATTTAATTCGCGACTGCTTCGTTTTTTAATCCAGTTGTTCAAAGTCGCTACAATATCTGTAATATGCTTCTTCGCAGTCGTCCATTTTAAATTCCTCTTCATTATTTAATTATTAATTGAAAATATTGATGCCTCTCATTGCTTTAGCATGTAGAAATGAGCAGTAGGGTATGGGTGCTAGTTAACATCAGTAGATCACTAAATCTCGATTAAAATTCAGAATTTCCTCTTTATAGCGATTTTGTCATTTCGGTTAAATGTTATATGTTTTATTGGGTGTGTGAATATGACTCCGCCCTTTTTTATTAAAATAAAACACATTTGCTTGGTTAGAGAATGAAAGAATTATTGATTAAAAGTATACTTCATCTTCAGCTACAACTTTTCTCCATCTTTCAGGCAATTTACGAATTCCCTCTCTGAAGAATCCTGGTCTTTGAAGGCGATCCAAACATTAAGCCAATTCTCGATTTCTGCGGGGAAACTCAAGTAGTAAGCTTAAGGACTTATGTCTGGTGAATACGGCGGGTGGGGACAACTTCCTAGTCTCGTCCTTTTATATAATTTTTTACCATATGGTTTTGTATTGTCGTATACAGAAAAATTAATTTGTTGTGTATATTCACCCATTCTGATCGTCTTTCCTCTATAGCTCGCTTCAAACGTATTGGTTGTAGCAGTTCATCATATACCAAACCTTCCCGATCCCAGCAGATACAGAGCACAACCTTATGACAATGAATATCTCGCTTTGGTTGCAATGGACCAGCTTCACCAGGCTTCTGGAACGCAAGATTTTTGGGTTTTTGATTCTCATAATAAATTCATTTTTCATCTCCAGTAACTATTTGATGCACAAACCATTTCTTTGTTGTCGTTTGAAGCAGTATATTCCAAAATGGGTTTTCGACATTTGAGGTCTCTTTCTTTTAATTCGTGCGGAACCCAGTTGCTAACTTTTGAACCATTCCGATTCTTTGTAAAGGTTTTGCAACAGTTGATCATCAAAATCATCATTTTTAAATCATCGAAACCTTTCGCAAAACCAACTGCGTTTGACAGCTGACATCAAATATTATAGAATATGAGTATTACCTATTTATAGTACACGTAAGCAATTAACGACACCCCTATTGGGAAAGGGCGAAGTCATATGTATTCATACACCTAATTGTATTTCATTTTCGGGATTTGTTTTTATTCTTGTTTTGGGATTTTGAATTTCGAGATTGCAATCAAATCTTTTTTAACGGGTCGTGTTGCTAGCGCTAAACATAAAATTCCGAAATCAAACGGCATGTTCAGTCCGACCAAAATGATAAAAATTATCATGATATTTTTTGTGACCCGTAACTTCACTCCGTATGATTTTATGTCAAACCCGAGTGAACAACCAAATTGAAAAAATTATTATAAATTGATTCTGCACGTCAAAACATTGTTGACGCTGTCATAATAAAAATTTACTATTTACTAATGCCTAAGTGTCTCACAATAGTTTAATACTTTACATCTTTTCTTAGCTAATAAAACAAACCCGGGCAGTACATATAGTAATTCACTCATTTAAACATTCATTCAATTATAATTCACGTAGCGGAGATTTGCAGATATTTGATCGCGCTAAAAACTTTTACAAATCGTTTTTAGGCTACATGTATAAGTGTAAAGGAAATCACGTTCTCGCCCAATTCGTGAATACACGAATAATTTTAACCACACAACGTCACCTAATCAATCATTCAGAGGAAATGAAATGGACATTGGACAAGAACACGGAAAAGAAACTTCACACACTAATCATACACAAACAATATTTGTTGTTGGTTTTATTCCAGACACTGATTCGATCCATTCATTATTTTTAATGTATTGTTGTGTAATAAGAAAATATAACATTCAAGTTGAACAAAATGTTGTTCCTGTCCATAAAAAATCATAACGCAAAAATATTAGAAATAAAATGTACACAAATTTTGACAGCCAGAATCGAAAATATTCTTGGTTTTTTTTTGTGATAAATGAGTGCGTTTAATGGCAAAAACTGATAAAATATATCATGATATTTTTTATCACTTTTGCCCGACTGAACACTAGGAAAGAAAATCTGTTAAGAAATATGTAGCAATTATTCTGGCTTTCCCTGGGAATTGGGAAAAATACTTACATATCAATTTTGTTTGAATTGTATATTTCTGGCCTACTGATGGAGTAAATTTGGTGTTAATATTTTAAAAACAAAGTGTAATTCCCAGGGAAAGCCAGAATCGTGCCACTGGAAGAGAAAAATCTAGGGAATAGGTACAAAGGGCCGAATGTCGAAGGGCCGAATGTCGAAGGGTCGAATGTCGAAGGGCCGAATGTCGAAGGGCCGAATGTCAAAAGGGCCGAATGTGTCGAAGGGCCGAATGTGTCGAAGGGCCAAATGTCGAAGGGCCGAATATCGAAGGGCCGAATGTGTCGAAGGGCCGAATGTGTCGAAGGGCCGAATGTCGAAGGGCCGAATGGGTCGAAGGGCCGAATTTTTTTTTCTTTTTAAAAATAAAATTTTTTAAATTTGTTGTTTTATAATAAAATAAAATATTTTAGGAATACATATTAGAATATTTTTTTATTTTTCATATTTTTTTTATAGAATATTTTGTAATTTTTTTTTTATTAAACATAAATGAATTTCTTATGAATTTATGTATTTTAATATTTTTCTCTTTGAATATTTATGAAATTCCACGTATCCGGTCAGCGATACATTTTGGTGAAGGAAAATTTTGTCATGCGCCACCAGAGACATTCGGCCCTATTTGTCAGCCTTCTGATAATAGGTATATGGTGCAAAAAATAAAAAAATAATTAAATTCAATAATTAAATTAAATAAAAAAATAATAAAAAAGGAACCGCTTTAGCATCGCAGTCAAACTTTTTGACAGTCTGAGCGACGGTGGTGCCACTTTGATCAAAAGCGGATTTTTATGACTTAAAAAGTGTGTCTTTGCTTAGCACTTTTGTGTCTCAAGCTAACTCCATCTATCGGAATAAAAATTAACCAAAATTTAAAATTTTACGTTAAGCTGTGATAAAATAATTTTTAATAAATTAAACAAGGCAAATCTCTGCTTGACAATATTGAAATTACCGTATATTTAATTTGAATTTGTTTATGCTTCGTCAACCTTGCAGACACAGATCAAATAGATAGTATCGCGCATATCGCTTCTTCTGATAGATGTACCACAAATGTTAGCTTAATCCGTCGTGTAAGTCCCTAAATTATTTCGAATTATTTTGCATCAACAGCATACAAAAATTTCTGGGGGTGAAGGGTGACCATCTCAAAAATGACGAATTTAAATTACGAATATTTAATAATAATCGCAAGTGACTTAATAAAATTTATTTTGTTTATAAACCATATATTTACATTTTGATTTTAAATTAATCATTTAAAATTATTTATTTTACTAAACATTTAAAAACAGTTCATATGTTACAAACTCAAATTTATTTTATTTATAAAAATATGTCTAAGATGGCAGTCAATTAAATTAACAATTTTTTAGTTAAAATTATAACCACCAAAAAAAAATGTAGAAAAATTTAATCCAAAAGCGGAAAAAATTATAAATAATATATAAAAAATTGAAATTTATCTAAAATGGCGTGTGATATGTTTACATTTTTATTTAAAATTATGACCATTTTGAAAAAAAAGTCGCGATAGTCAATTTTGACTGCGAGCCAAAAAAAAAATATATTTCTAAAAATAAAAAAAAATTCGGCCTTTCGACCCTTTGATATCATACCAAATCTAGCATGAGCGTCAACATATGTAACGACGTTAGTCCGTTTGCGAAATTGTTCGAAAACAGTGAAAATATTCAAACTATAGCTTACGCGGATGATATCGTATTCTACGGAAGCTCCAATCAGCACTAAATTTTATAGGCGACTATTTTCTTTTCATACACGAATAATCGCAACAAACAAAAGGCAAATGTCAAATATCTATAGGGATAAATTATTGAAATGAGAATTATATTGTTTTTATAAGTAGGCAGAATTTTTATATTGTTTTTGTTTAATAAAAAGGTTTTTTTACTTCTGTCCATGATACAATAATTTTCTCTTCTTATAGATAAACCCACCATGAAATGTTCAAAAAATGAACTAAAACGGTGACCTAAAATAATTATCTTCTTATATATTCATACGCCTATAAGCGAAATGAAACAACATTTAAAAAAAAAAAACAAAAAATACGGATTTGACCGAAGAGAAAATTAATAAAGTAAAAATCAGTGCTGTGAAACGATTCAAATTTAATTTCGTTACCATTTCAGTTATTTCATAATTTAAAATAATGGTTTTGGTTTCAGTTATTGTTTCACCGATTTGTTTTGGTTACGTTTACCGTTACATTACTGTTACGTTTCGGCTACAGTTACAATTTGGTTATCTCTCTCATAAATCATTACTGGGAAATAAATTATAATCAATATTAATGATATTGAACAAATAAAATTTATTCAAAATAAATTCAGTATTGTATTGTTGGTTTATAAAATACATAATAAATAAAACATACATATTAAATATATTTTTTAAGTCTGTATTGGATTTTTTTTTTTTTCAAGAAAAGAAAGAGCCAATATAATACGAGAATAAATAATAAATATGTAACTTAATAACTTAAAAAATAATTCGGGTTTTTATTACGTTTTTCTTTACAGTTGAAATAAATTTTCCGTTTCAGTTTTTCGTTACGATACGAAAATTAAATTCCGGTTTTCCGGTTTTGCGTTACGTTACAATAACGTTGCACAGCACTGGTAAAAATCATTTGATTACATACTTTTTGTTTTATTTATTGTGCATCAGAAATAATACTAAACAAAACAAACGAAAATGAAAAAATATAAGGTCACCACAATTCGTATACTAGCGACAATATATTTCTAGTGAGTTTATCTGATAAAGCGAAAATTTATGTATCATGCTTCTGTCTATCATCTAATATAGAAAAGACGCATTTTAATTTAATAAGACACAAATTCGAATCGCCCAGATTACGATTATTTGTGCAATATAGAACGGCGACAATTAAAATATATTTAAAATGTCGGAAATGGCATCTTCTTCAATAGAAAAATTAAAAGAACGTGATAATTATGATTCGTGGAGGTTCGTTGTACAAGCATATTTTCAGGACCTAGATCTATGGGATGCAGTAATAGGTGAAGAAAACGAAAAAAAAAATACAAAAACTGCCAAAGAATCATGGGGTGAATTGGAGAAAGCTTTCCAAGACGCTGAATTAACCAGGCGGGTAAATTTACTCAGGAGCTACATATCAACGAGAATGACTCATTGCAGTTCCGTATAGAGGAATACATGAATAAAATGGTCACGTACGCATATAAGTTGAATGGGATCTGATTGGCCGTGACAGATGAATGGACTGGAACGTTGCTATTATCGACCCTATCGGATGAATACAGACCGATGATTATGGAGATTCAGGCATTAAGATTTCCGTCGATTTCCTCAAAAGCTGAGACATCTTGATCGCATCGGCGAATGGGACACCTAAATTTCAACAGTTTAATGAAGTTGACATCAGAACGAGCAGTAGGTGTTAATTTTAGTCAAATAAACCACGATGGATGTTCAAGTTTTTTGAAGGGTAAACAAACTCGACTTTCAAAGGCTCGATTTAATATATTCTGAGCTATGCGGTCCAATCGAATGTGCTTCTCTTCGAGGTGCACGATATTTTATTGTGTTCGTAGACGATTCCACAAGGCGTGTTTTTGCCTACATACTTAAGTCAAAATCAGATGTACTTTTGTGGAATTTAAAAGGCTTGTCGAGAACCAGAGTGGAGGGACCATAAAAATTTTACGTTCCGATAATGGTTCTGAATATTGCAACGAGTAATGTTTGAAGATCATATACGCACGTCAGGTATTCAGCATCAACTTACCGCACCGTATACGCAAGAATAGAACGGAGTTGCAGAACGCACGAACCGAACTATAATAGAACGTGCGCGATCCATGATATTTGTTTCCCACTTAGATAAACAATTTTGGGCAGAGGCAGTGACTACCGCCGCGTATATAAATAATGTTTCACTGTGTAGAGTGATCAATGGAATGACACCAGAAGAAGGGTGATTGGGGAGAAAACCAGATTTGTCGCGGTTTCGAGTGTTTGGTTGCGTGTGTTGGGTGCGACGATCATTACAATTTATCGCAATCATCAATTATAAATCGAAAATTGAAACGTAAACTATTGGCGAAAGTGTAAAAAAATTAAACGTCTTTTGACCGAATCATTAATTAATGATTCCAGAGATATGCAGAGCTCGAGATTTTCGGAATCAAATGCGTTGGATTACTCGATAGTGGTGGGAATGTGTCAATATTAGGACGTGGTAGTGAAAAATTTCTTGATAAAATGAATAATAGTTTTCATGACTTACCATTATCGGTTAAAACTGCAAGTGGTTCCTCAGTATCTATTTTGGGTCATATTCGAGCGCAATTTACATTTATGGGCTAAATTAAAACATTACATTTACACGTAGCTCCAAACCTCGGGTTGCATTTGGTTTGAAAATTCGCATTCCATCTGATATTCCTTGATACCATCTTGCAGAAGTTATCGGCGAAGTACCTTCCAACAAAGTTTTCCACAAATTAAATGAACTTAAAAAAGCTAAACTTGGTCTAGTCGTAAAGAAATGTCCTTCTTTTTCTGCTCTCGGTTTGGATAAAACTAATATTTTATCTCATTCGATTGACGTTGGTGATGCAAAACCGGTTTAACAGCGACATTACCTGATATCTCCTGCGAAGCAGAAGGAGATTTACGACGAATTGGATCGTATGATCGCGTTAGGTGTTATTGAAGAAAGTTTTAGCACCTGATGGAGTTCGCCAGTCACGGTTGTAACGAAATCAAACGGTAAAACCCGTTTGTGCCTTGACGCGAGGAAAGTGAATGCAGTTACGGTTAAAGCTGCTTATCCCTTGCCTAATATCGAAGGATTAATTGCTCGTCTAAATAAAACAAGATTTATGACCAGTGTAGATCTTAAAGACGCCTTTTGGCAAATGCCTTTAGAAACGAAATCAAGATATAAAACAGCTTTTTGCGTACCTGGTAGACCCCTATATCAGTTTACGGTTATGCCTTTCGGGCTTTGTAACGCCCCTCAGACACTGTGCAGGCTTATGGATAAAGTGATTCCTCATGAGTTACATCATCAAATATTCGTCTATTTAGATGATTTGCTGGTTACAACGGAAACTTTCGAGGAACATCTCGAGCTAGATATTTGGGCTATGTTGTTGGGAACGGAGTCCTTAAACCAGACATGCGTAAAGTCGCCGCAATTAGCGGATATCCTGCACCAAAAATCATTCGGCAATTGAGACGTTTTTTTAGGTATGACAGGATGGTATAGGAGATTCATCTGAAATTATTCTGATTTAACCAGCTCACTTACTGATCTGCTTAAAAAAACGAAAAGGTTCCTTTGGACTAATTCTGCACAAGAATCATTTCAGAAACTGAAAGAAGCATTATCATCAGCACCCATTCTCTGCCATCCAGATTTCACCCGAAAATTTTATATCCAGTGTGATGAGTCTAGAACGGGGGGATTGGAGGAGTATTATTCCAAAAGTCGGACACAAACGAATAGCGCCCCATAGCGTATGTTTCGGCAAAATTAAACTCGGCTCAGCGCAACTATACTACTACCGAGCTCAAATGCTACGCTGCGGAAGCTAGCATTAAAAAGTTTAAACACTACGTGGAAGGTTTTGAATTTACAGTCATCACTGATCATGCCAGCTTGACTTGGCTTATGAACCAAAAAGATTTAACTGGTAGATTTGCACGATGGTGTCTCAAACTGCACGGTTTTAATTTTCAAATTGTATATAGGAAAGGATCCCGTAAAAACGCGGACGAGTTGGACGAAAAAAAATCCTAACTTCTGTTTAGAAGCTTGCTTTGTGGATCTTAACTCGGACGTTTTTCTAGATCAAGAGTATCAAGCTTTATTATAGAGGCCTTGAATAATAACGCCGAATCTTTAACTAATTATAAACTAATCAATAATCGCATATTTTATAACCCATCGTTTAGTACTTGTAGTATCGAAACCGATATTCCAGAGTGGAAATTGTACGTTCCGAAAAGCTTAGTCGTTTCTCTAATTATGCAAGTGACCGTTAAAAAAGTAGTGTAAACTAGATTGATCCAAATTTCTGTTAACAACGGGTTTTCGGAAGGAGGCCTGTTCGTTACAACACCCGATGTCGACATTTAAGATGAAAGATTTGGGTGAAGCGCGTTATGTATTAGGTCTATACAAATAACACGCGAACACGTGAATTGCAATCCGATATCGACGCCTATAGACATCGGAGTTTTGTCCAAAGACAATAAAGGAATTGGATGAAATGGCTGAAATGCCTTACTAGTCAGCTGTTGGAAGTATATTGTTTGCAGCTCAAGTGTCTAGACCAGATGTGTGTTATGCTATGAATAAGTCGATTCAACAATAACTCTGAACAGGCTCATTGGACAGCTGTTAAACAAATTCTACGTTATTTGAAGGGAAGAGCAATGGCTAAATAGGAATTTAAAAAAAATGGTGACCACGGTTTATCTGTTTATTCTGATGCTGATTGGGCGAGCGATTTGGACCAGAGACGATCAACTACAGGATACATTTTTACATATCAAAACGGCCCAATTTCCTGGAATTCCAGAAAACAACCAACAGTTATTTGTCGAAACTTCAAAGTGTATGAAGATTTTTTGCGACATCAGGAGTGCTTATAATTTAGCTAAAACTACCAGTTACCTTCCAAGAACCAAACATATTGATGTATGAGGCATCACTTTATTCGTGACATGATAAATGATAAACGTATCGCACTTGTGTATGTTTCGACCAACGGTATGTTAGCAGATGTATTGACAAAGGGATTCAATACTGCCAAGCACCAGCAGTTCATCAATGCAATGGAACTTTGCACTATGAAGAAATATAATTCTAGTGGGGGTATTGAAATGAGAATTATATTGTTTTTATAAATTTTATATTGATTGTGTTTTAATAAAAAGGTTTTCTAATTTCCGTCGGTCATCTAATATAGAAAAGACGTATTTTAATTTAATAAGACACAAATTTGTATCTATCGGCAAAGTTCGAAGACAATCTGCTATCAATCTCTAATAAGACCAAGCATAACAAAGCATGGGTATCCAATCTGATTTGATATCAGTTATCGCATGTATTGAGGGAAAAACATATTCGAAAGAAGAGGCATACGTCATTGCCGGGGTGTTTTTCGTAAAGCCGAAACGAATTTTATTCCTACATATCTAATCAAAATCAATGCGATAATTTTAAGCCGAAGAGAATTGATTTTCACATCATTCAATTAATCCGAAATCATATTCATAGAACTGGCGTACTACAAAATCCCGGTTTTCAAAATCTCGGTTTTCTTTTCTTCTAGTTCCAAAGTCTTGATTTTGAAAAAAATATTTTTTTATTAATTCGGGCCGGCCGGACTAATAAAATTTTAGCATAAAAATAAGATATCTTGCCCAAAAACTTACTAGGAAAACCAAGACTGCAAAGTCAGAGGCCGCAAACATGACGCACTCCAATTGCACCATTTTGTTATGCAAGATTTTGTAATTGCAAGATTTTGTACTTGTAACATTTTCAACCCCATTTCCATCGGACGTGACGAATTTGAACAAAATCGATTAAGAAATGGCCAGGCTTCATCCCTATCCGCCTTATTCCAGAACTTTATCAAAAACGCATTTTTTCAATCCCATTTAGGACCCACATGTCGAATTTCAACTAAATCGGTAAAAACATGGCATATAGTTCCATAGCGATGGCCATATATCCCATTTCCATCGCACGTATCAAATCTGTTAAGAAATGGCCAAATTCGATCCCTATTAGCAATTTTCTAGAACTTTATCGCAAACCCATTTTTGAATTTTGTCAAAAAATCATTTAAGAGATTTCCCATTTTCCGACATGTAAAATTTTTAAAATTCAAGCCGAGTTTTCCTAAAAATCGGGATTTTTTTTTATAACAAAACCGGAATTTCGTTACACACCCATAAAACTACATCCAATCTTATGAATTCTCTGTTACATGTTCGCTATACTATACTGATAAACAAATCTTAGAAACAACTTAATAATAGTCCCGGACCAGAAGCATTCACAAGATGCAGACCAGCGGCCAATAATTTATCATGTGTCAAAAAGAACAACAGAGAAGGAATTCGAAAACGGATTGTTCATCAATCGAGAAAACTATATGCGACACAGCACCGCAATTAAGCGAGTTGAAGGAGGTACCGGGTTCGAATCTCGCTAGGGGCAGTATGCAAAAGTGATTTTTTTATCATTTAACTACAATCGGTGATGGGCCATGACCCCCTGTCATTGTGCAGAACTCACTGACCGATCCATCTTTCAAGTCAGTCTCTATTGTGAGGTTACAAAATCAAATTACAGTATACCGAACTACTGTTTGATTGGTTGATTGATTGAGAGGCATACTCTCTTTTTCTTCTATTTTATAATTTCTTTTGTGCTGTTCCCTGCCACGTGCCCCAATTTTAAAACGTTACTTTAAAAATGATTTAGAAATACTAATTGCACCGGAATAATAAACAAACCATGATTACTAATTGATTTGGTTTAGACAATCAGATTAAATTCTAAATCTAATATACACCAACCGGAAAGCATATATATACGATAGACGAAACATAGAACACACAAAGCGCAGTTAACCCGGATGTTGAATAAATGTTGATATCCTGTATGGCTTACTTTTGAAAAGTGTCGTGACTTATTCTAGGAAAGAGACGCGGAATGGCCTTCGTCTCCATTACAAATAGTGTTCAAAGAACTCGGCGGAAAATATTAATTTGTTTATAAGCGATCGAACAATAAACCATTCAAAACTAACCTAGCCTAATTGTGATTATATGGTAACGTCATGGTTTGAATAAACTAAAATAAAATATAAATTATTTTATCACCAAATTTATCATAAGTGTTTATATACGCAAGTAAATCGTACACTTGTTCCGTCCTTGTGTGTGTCAAATCTGTTTACAAATATTTTTTTTTTGCTCAGTTATACGGACTAATGGCTCGTAATATAATCCAATTAAGAAATTTGTATGACGCTTTCGATTATCGAGAATAAGAAAAAACTTCCGATACCGCACCACTCCTTTATCGGTATACAAGACAAATATGATTTTATAAAAATATTTTGAATTGATATTTTATATATTGTAAATATGTTACAAACTATCCACATATCCAATTAATTAAAATGTCTGGGCGTACTATGTAGGCATTAAAACAAGATTTTTTTTTATATAAAACTTAATACTTTTGCGGTAAATATTTTTGGGCATGATGAGAGAATGCGGCATTGGGTCATTGGTAACAGGTAAACAATTACACGGAATTGATATTTTTTGTGACAAAAAAATGGTAAATTATTACAAATACGCGAGAAATCTTTAGAGTGTGGATGATTTTAAGAATTTATTTAAATGATGCAATCGACATTTCATTCGAGCGTCCCGGTAAACAACGTGTAGTTAATGCCATTTTTATAAACGAGTTTATCATCAATTTCAAGTTAATTTTTTTTAAATTATTATCACCATTTTTAGCTTGATTGGCGTGTGATACTAAAAAATTTAATTTATTAAACTGCCCCATTACGTGGAATTTCATGTCTTGATTGAACTTTTAAATTTTACAATCCAACATAATTTTGTTCGGAGATACGCTGCAAATGTTTAAAACTTGCTTGAGACAAAACTTTTGTTGACGAATTAACATAATTTTCTGGTTCGTTCTATTTTGATTTGGGGTGAATAAACATATATATGCTAATCGCTTACAGTAGAGAGCTTGGCAAATAAATAACGTGCATGACTTAACTATTATGTCTTGGTGTAGTCAAGATGGGTTTCAAAAAATATTAAATGTTGTCGGCCGTGACATTTCGATCAAACATCGGTTCTTTAGATTGATCTTCTCTCGAAAGAAGTTTAATTTTTTTTTTAAACTTCCTTTTAAAAAATAAGATCTAGATCTGCTTTTTTATTTATTTATTTATTTATTTAACCAACAGTATTAATTTACATCTGGTATTTAAAATTAGGTTTATTAATATAAATCAAATTTGAATAAAAATTTTTTTTAGAACTCTTTTAAATTCATCTCTGTGTAGATCAATCACTAAGCCTAGGTGTCTGAGTGATCTCACTGGGCCACGTATTGAAAATAAGGACAGTAGATGTGAACAATCAATTCGGCCTATTATAACGTCGCGCACAAACATAGCGCAAGAAATTTGTCTTCGGACGAACAATGGTTCAATATTCAGTAACAAACAACGGCCTAGATACGACGGAAGCACAGAAGCGTTTACTTCTCGAGGAAGTCGCCTTAAGGCAAACAACATAAATCGCTTCTGGATTGATTCTATACGGTTAGAGGAATTGTTATAGTACGGATTCCAGACAATTGACGCATACTCCAAGTGCGATCGAACAAATGAAGCGAAGAGGACTTTTAGAGTATATGGATCATGAAAATCTTTGGAGAAATGGATTAAAGACCCTAATGTCAATATGGTCCTTAAACGATAAATCTCGTGAAAACAAACCCCTAAATCTAGAAAAGAATGAACTCGCTTTATCATAACGCCATTTTTAGAAAAGTTTATAACTTTACATATAGAAACGTTCAGGCAAAGCTTACTCAAGCTACACCAGTCGCAGAAAACGTTTAATTCCTGTTGTAGATTTAGCAGATCGCGATCATTTCTAATCTTACAAAATATTTTTACATCATCAGCGTAAATCAGAATCTTACAATGTTTGAAGCACCGCTTCACATCATCTATGAATGCAATAAATAAAAGAGGTCCAATGTGGCTACCTTGTGGGACGCCAGACAAAACATTTATGTCTCTAGATAAAATATTATTAAAAAAAACTTTTTGAGTTCTGTTCGTCAAATATGAAAAGATCCACTTTAAAGGAAGGGCATCACACTTGTTGAGCTGTCCCAGTTTCTTTACCAATAAAACATGATCAATTTTATCGAAAGCTTTGCTAAAATCAGTAAACACTACCTCTACACCATCACCACCATCCAATGCTAACGTCAACAAATTTATAAACAAAGCAAGATTTGTCACAGTTGACCGTCCGAGGTAAAACCCATGCTGGTTTACTGAGATAGAATTTTTAGTTAAGAAAAAAATGCGGGCTTTGACCATCGATTCCAATAATTTAGGAACAGCCGATAAGATAGAAATACCGCGGTAATTTTCGATATCCGTTCTCCGTCCACTCTTAAAAATTGGTTTAATGAAACTGGATTTCCAAATTGAAGGAAAACTGCACTCTTCAAACTCAAATTGAAGATGTCCGTCAGCGGCTGAGCCAAGACCGAAGCGCACTTTTTCAAGACAAGCGGGTGAATTTTGTCCGGGCCACAACTCATATTCACATTTACATTCAACAGAGCGTGCAGAACGTCATCTGTAGTAAACTGAAATAAAATATTTCATAATTTACGACGGATGGGTTTAATTTATATGTTTTATGAGCTTTAAATTTCCGATTTTGTAATCCTGAGAGGCGACTATTAAACCATGGCAATGGTTTAAAATAATCGTTATATATTAATCCCAATTAATATTGTCCAGAAACTTATTTTCAGACTCACAAGAATTAAAATTTACGTTAACATTAACACAATTTTCAAATATTAATTGGATATGCTAGGTGAAAAATACTTGAAGAACTGCCGAGATCATTACAAGCAATGATTGTGCCGTATGCTTCTACTGGAATGAACACCAGATCGAGGATATTGCTGCACTGGTTCTCGATGTTATTAATCTGTCTTAGCCCGAGTGAACAGATTGAGTCCATCACCAGATCTGAAGTTAGATCACCATTGAAGGGCAGAAGTTCATCATCAACAGTAAGCCATTTTATTTTCGGTAAGTTAAGATCTCCCAAAATCATCACAGAATCAAAATCAGGACGCATCAGTCAACAGAATATTGTTTTTTTTTCAATTACCGTCTATTTCAGAACCTATTCCATATAAACTAGTTTGAAGTTTCAAAAATGGTATAAAATCAGGTCCAAATTATAGAAGAGAGAGGAAGGTCCATCTTCTGGAGTTCCTCTTGCACTTTCTTTAAAGTTTTATCTGAAATTCTTTAAGATTTCTAATTAACAAAAAATAACGAATCCTAACGGAATTCCAGGATTCTCTTGCTAAATCGGTTAGTAAACATGTTTCACTTGTTAATTGTCGCAAGGTTAGTTCATTCACTTCGAAAACGTTCATTTTGCTTTACCTGACTACTTTGAATCGTTTTATCCGAATTTCCATTAAAATTTAATAAGGGTTGTTCGTAATGAGATATTAGCCGTGTTTTATTATTCGAGCACTATCCGGCGGCGAACGGGAAATTTCTACTGAAACTGCAGCTATTATTTACTGATGTCGCTGTACTATAAACATTAAAAATAAATTCATCCATAAAACAAACATTTAACGACCTGAAATATACCAATTAACATTTATTTTGACATGACGTTATAAACCAGAATTCATCTAGCTGCGTTTTAAATTTTTATATTAAGTTTCTAATGGTTTCAGGGGTTTACAAAATAAAAGCCTTTTCAAATTTTTCATTGAAATGGAGAGCACCCGATAGCCGGCTCCCAATAAATATGTAGAAAAATATTTTTAAGTCGATTTTTAACTAAAAAGTAGAATAAAGTACAGGAAACCCTCCAAGAACGCGATTAATTCGTTCCGCGTTCTTTAAAACCGTATTGTTCGACCCTACAAAAACAAAAATAAAAAAAAGTTACGTTTTATTTTTTATTATGATACCTATTTTCCGGCCCGCGGTCACAATTTTGTACGTAAAAATCGGATGCGAAAGAGAATTTCATGAAAAAACAAAAACCATTACAAATTATATGGTGTATAAGATAGCGGAATTTTGTCAGCGGAAAATAAGAGATTACGCTACTCACCGCAAGTGGCAGCACTATAACTAAAGAGAATTAATTGTGTTATGTAATTACCAGCGGAAATTTTTCATTTATTATGTATGTATATTAGGGTGGACCAAATTTTCGAAAGTTCTAATTTCTAACGGGACACCCCCTAGAAATGTGAGGTTATGCTAAATACTAAAACAGAAAAAATATTGGGTCGATCGAAGGTCGTTTAGAGGTCGCGACTTGCGCGCGAAGTTCGATAAAAACGGTATTTTTTCAATTTTTCATTTTCAAACGAACAGAAAAATTATTTAAAATTTTTCTCAGACGTAATAAAAATTGTGGTCAATAGAGGAGATAATTACCTTTCCAAAACATCAAAGATAACGAAAATCGGTTAGCAAATAGCGAGATTATTGCTAAATTTCCAAAATTCAAAAACAAGACCAATTATTACTTTATTTTTTTTTTATTATTAATGTATAATGTTTCTTCTAATGATATTACGAATTAATTTTTATGATGAAAATAATCAATCTAGGATGACTCATTAAGTATGTTTTGGTATATGTTGCAAACTTCTGTGTGTGTAGCCCCTTACGGCTTGTAGTAAAATATTGCATGTCATCTTCATTTCTTGTTAATTTCTTATTTTAATCTTGTATTAATTTAACACCACGATCTGCGATATCATTAACGACTTTTATTTGACTGAAAATCTTCATTGCGTTCTTGAAATTATCATCCTGAGGCCACACATCCGGATTCTGTATAAGTAAATCTGTGGAAATCTTGAACCATTTTAAAAAATCACCAGCGTTTGGTGTAACAAAATCTGTTGAGATCTCGATAAGGAGGATATAATAAACTTCAATCCAGTTTCTGCTCTAAAATAATAGCTGCTCCATACTATCTTCCAGTATTTGAATATTTTGTATCGAAGCAAGCCACCACGACACCATCAGCTGCTCTCTAATCGAATAAGCTTTAGAAAACAGCCACCGCCATTTCCAAACCAGTTAATCTTGATATTTTGGGAACGCCCAGTAACTGTTCTCCATATATATGGGAAATAATCACCGGTAAATGATCCACGGAAGTAACTCCGGAAGTAATTTTCCACCCCAATGTACTACGCCTGTTGTAAACTTGAAAGTCGATTTAACTGATGCTGCTATTTCTACTCTATTTGCTTCACAAAGACGCCTCAGTGTTGTTCGATTCAAAACGAGTTTATCAATAGAATGTCGAAAGTCGTGGACTTACATATAGCCTTTCGCTGTCACTCTCCGATGACAAAAATAATGCTTGTGAGTCTATTGGCATTGATTTACTTTTTCGTCAAGATATCTTCGTTTACGATTTTAATCTGCCTTCATACGTTCAGATTTCCGTTTTTCTTTTTCAATTTCATTTCGACTGGCTCCAGGCAAATATCCGGAACTCCCTTTCTCACGTGGTGACAAGAGGAATCGCTTAACATCTTCACTGGTCATCATGGACAAGGCATTAGTGTGTGCGATATCGAAAATATCATCCAGTGTACTATTAAAGGCAATTTTGCTTTCGCGGTTAAGTTTAGAAGGTTTATTTTTATTCTTTAGAAGATTCTTCCACTCATCATGCAATTGTTCCAATTTTGCAATGGAATTCGTGCTTTTGACCAAAAACTAGACATTTCTTGCACTTCCTGGACTGTCAGAGCTGCACTTTCACGAATAGTTAATATTACAGTACGGTGATTGTAAAAAAAAACGCAACACTTGCTTTTTTGATGGTAACTTAGCACCAATAATTTGACAGCACTCATGCCGAAGAAGATAAATTTCGGTAGTGGATGGTAAACTAGCTGCCATTTTTGAATAGAATTTTCACTAGAATTTTTTGATTTTCTGCAAATTGAATATCATGGCTCTATATCTCCCTTGTAACATTTAAGAGCCATGGACTATGATAATGTCCACTTAAAACTAATGCATATGCATCGGACAGGTTTTCTTAATTATAACAAGGCAGAACTAGGTCTTAAGTTTTCCGTAAAATTCAGAGCAGTTACTGAATTATTATTCGCAAACCACCATTTGTATTCAGTTAAATGTAAAAGCTAAATAAAGTACTATCATGAATCTGCATTACATGTGATTTTTTTATAAACAATGAAATGTTATTCTAATAATTACACGAAGGTCCCGCTTTGCGTCGCTATTCGGTTCCACACGCAGAGACGCAAACTGAATTTCGACGCATATTGAACAATTTAAAATATGATATTGGACAGTTTGCGTTTAACGTACGTGTAGAATCGAATAGCGATGCAAAGCGGGACCTTCGTGTAATTATTACAATAACATTTCATTGTTTATAAAAAAAAAATCACATATAATGCAGATTCATGATAGTATTTACTTTATTTAGCTTTTACATTTAACTGAACACAAATTGTGCTTTGCGAATAATAATTCAGTAACTGCTCTGAATTTTACGGAAAAATTAAGACCTATAGTCCTGCCTTGTTATGATTAAGAAAATCTGTTGCATATGCATTAGTTTTAAGTGGACATTATCATAGTCCATGGCTCTTAAATGTTACAAGAGAGATATAGAGCTATGATATTCAATTTGCAGAAAATCAAAAAATTCTAGTGAAAATTCTAGTCCATGATTTTTCCTCAAATATAGCCTCAATATGACCTAAGCTATTAGAAAAATAACCGAAAGTATTAGTTACTAGTGGAAGAAATGCCGGAAAGACGGAATATTGTTAAATTTTTCTAGATTTCTTATACCGAGTTCCTTTACTTCGGAAATCAATCAATTTGCCATGTTAAGGATCACTTTTTTATTCCGCTGAGATGTTTTATTTAGTGAAAAAATATATACATAGTAAATAAAAAATTTCGCTGGTAATTACATAACAAAATTAATTCTCTTTAGTGATAGTGCTGCCATTTGCGGTGAGTAGCGTAATCTCTTATTTTCCGCTGTCAAAATTCCGCTATCTTATACAGCATACAAATTATGGTTATTTACATACACATTTGTGTGGTGGACTTAGATTGAAGCAAAAAAAAAATTTTTTTTCTGCCACAAAAGGGATATACAAAAAACAAAATAAAAGAGAATAAGGAAAATCGTGTTCTTCGAGGGTTACCTGTAAATTGATTATATGCAAAAATAGCGCGCTAAATATAAGTTTTGACATAGAAAATTGGGTATTCCGGATAAATCTATCGGGCACTAATAAAAAACACGGCTATTGACTTATTCTGAT
This sequence comes from Nephrotoma appendiculata, assembly GCA_947310385.1. Lineage (NCBI taxonomy): Eukaryota > Metazoa > Arthropoda > Insecta > Diptera > Tipulidae > Nephrotoma > Nephrotoma appendiculata. Next base: position 73,431,858 of record OX371224.1, read on the forward strand.
CACAGTATTGAAAAGTTATGCAATCTTCAAATGTTTTGTCAAGGTTGATTTTTTTTATCGTCATATGGTTTTGTATTTATCAGTTCCAAAATACATCAGTCGTGGATATGTGTTCGATAACAATTTATTATGGAACATCTAAGTGGTAAAGTGTGGGATGCAATGTCAAAAGTTATGAAGTGAGAACGTTATGAAAAATATGCTTAATAAAGCTCATATCTGCAGCACGCCCGGAAGTGGCCAAAAAATGTAAGCAAATGATAAAAAATACGGGTTCTCTATTAAAAGTTCTTCTATTAAAATGTTGGGATTGCATAGACCAATACCTTTCAATAAGATGGGGTTTGATTCATTGGTTTGCGATATTGCTCAAACTCATTTGGCTTCTCTTTTTAGAATACATAGACGAAACCCCGCTGCATTAAATATTAAATGTCTTTTATAAACTCTATAAGCAGAGCCATCTATGATTTTGAAGAGCCGTAATATTAAAAGGAGAGCTTTCAGTAGAGGGGAAGCTTTTATTGAATTACTATAAGAAACCGTGGTAATTGGAAAATTTTTGAACATGAATTTATGAATAAAAAACTAAACAAATCATCTAAATTTTAATTTTATATTTTTAATAAACTATTCATAGAACACATATTTGAAAATCAGCCATCATAATGTAGTATTTATTTGGTAAATTTAAACTAAAGCGGAGCATAAATTTATTAATTTTCTATAAAAATGAGCTTTCCGTTTAGTTGTGTAGGTTTATAAAGTAAGATAGTAAAGTAAGATAGTAACATACACATGAGAACTGAGCTTTCTGTAATTTGAAAATCCGTTTACAGATGTCTCTGTAATAAATTTACTTGAAATTACAGAAAAGCGTAAAATAATTAAATAACTATTTACGAAAATAAACCATTATTATTGTAAGCTAAGCGCGAAATCTTTAATACAATAATTTAACATAATTAATAAAACTCAAAACAATTATAAATTTTATTTATTGTTCGGTTGGCCAAAATAAAGCTTTTTATCGCAAAATATTTATCATCGTAGTTGCTGCGCGCTGAAAAACAATAATAGAAAAATGTTACATTTTTTCCAAATTTTTTCTTTTCTTATTTCAATTCGTTCGTATTCGGTTATTTTCAGTTCCAGGAGATCTCAATAATCTATTGAACCAGGCAGTATACATAATAAATTGTTAAACTTTAGTTAACAAACATTTAGGTTTTAATATTTAACTTTAATTTATACTTAGCGACATCTTTTGATTGGTTTATTAATTGCGAAAAGCTCTATAATATAATGTTTTTATTCATTTGCTCCGGTTTGTTTATACTACAGGATGAAACAGTATAGCCTGCGAATTTGTTGCGATGCAATTTTTAACAAATAACGAAAAAACAGTTTTCGAAGATTGTTCATCAACAATGCTGTAATAGAATGCAGAACATAATAACCCCCATATTACATAGCTACTCAAAAAGCATTTTTAACGAACGTTTGTTTTGGGAAAGAAATGCTGAAATTTTTGATGGAACACTCTATACTAATTTTTTACATACACATATAAACAAATTCTTATTTCTACAATAAAAAAAATTTTTGTGGTAGACTAATTTAAATATTTTTGCGTTAATTCGACATAATATGACTCAATTTTAGAATATGCTTTTCCTGAATATTGAACTAACCATTCAAATTAAAAATTGAAACGAAGCATTAATGTTTTTATATACAAAAAAGATTCTAAAAAAAAATATTAAAATACACCGATTGGTATGAAAAAGAACAAAAAGCTTCCCCTCTATGGAAAGCTCATTGAAAAAAATGGCGGAATCTTACGGCTCTTATATTAAGGTGGCTCTGCTATAAGTCGATAAATATTCTCGAGTGTTTTATTTTTAGGGGCTCAAACCTGACTAATCAAACAAAGGATAAAACTTTTTAAAATGTGGTTAAAATGATCGAAAATGATAATAATTTTAATCACTGAAACGAACTTAAAACTTGGATTAAGTTGGCAACATCTATCTAAACCTTTACAAAAACGGCGAAGTCAATCGGTTGAGACAGCGGCAACTTTATTAGCTTTAAAAACCAACTGTGTTTACCTCACAAAATAAACAGCTGGCTATTCGTATCGATGCGAAGAGCTGACCTTTCGGTGCTCCCTTGAAATTCAACATTTTTCAACGTAAATATTTTTGAATTCAGAATTTAATGATTTTTATGGGCCGCATTTTGATAATTCGTGTTTTAAAATATCGGGTTTCAAATGGGGCCCTATACACAATACAGTCCGTGATTTATTCTTCGGTAGAAGTTTATATCGACGACATTCATCATAAACGAGAGAAAATCACGAACGTCATGTAACACATCTCCAGTAGCTACCCGAATTCGATGTATACATAAAAAGTTCGAAATGCATTTTTGGAGTTAATACTCTCAATTTTTTCAGCCTTAAGATAACCACTTAATGGTATTTTGGCTTTTTCTGAACGAATAATGCTCTAACGGAATTCTCAGCTACGACAACAATTAAACGAATTCTCTATCATCGATTAATCCCGAAACCTAATGAAACACTGATTTCAATTTTCTTCCATTTGACTGTTCTACTCGCAAGAAGCCCAAGAGCTTCCCATGACGCACAATTCCGCGTAACAATACTGGTCCATTGAACACGATCATCGGGGTTGTTTTGCAACAGTACAATATAATGATTATTTCGAATATAATGATTATTTCGATTTCACAATTCCGCGTAGCAATACTGGTCCATTGAACACGATCATCGGGGTTGTTTTGCAACAGTACAATATAATGATTATTTCGAGAACCATTGGTAATTTTTCTCGAAGAAATTATTAAATGCGGGGAATGGCTCGCAACTTAACTAGCGATGAACGTAATCTAATCCAAGGGATTTGGATTATATAGTCGATTTACCACCACACAAAAATCAGATATATGTCACGCTAGTTCAATCATGAAATTAAGAGTTTAATAAATTACCCGATTATGAAATATGTATATTGGGAAATAAATCAACCGCGTATCGGGATGAAACTTCCCACTTAAGGTTTTCTCACAAATTAAAAGATCCCTTGATTTTTGCCTGAAACCGGATGGAAGTGATTATTCCTGACTTTCCACAGATATTAAGTTTGTATAACACTAGCCCGTGTTTTATTATTCGAGCACTATCCGGAGCCGAATGGGAAATTTTTACTGAATTTATTTTTCATTTTTATGGTATAGCGACACCAGCAGTGAATAATAGCTGCAGTTTCAGTAGAAATTTCCCATTCTGCGTCGGATAGTGCTCGACACCAAATTCATATAGGAAAAGTAATTCTTATTGAAATGTTAGAACAACCTTGCACGTTTGAGTTTTTTTTTGAAATTGACTCAAACCTCAATTAAAATAAAAAATTTCTAATATTTTCTAAAATTCAAATTTATAAACAAATTCAACCATGTATTGTACAGAAATAAGGAGATTTTTATGTAAACAGATAAGGACTTTACAAATAAAATAAAACTTAAGTTAAAATAACATAAAAACACCTAAATAATAAAAGTTCACAGCAAAAAATCCGAAGTCGCACATTATTAGCACTAGGTGGTTCTAGTTAGGTGGCTCAATGGCCAACTTCTTGTATACTAAAAAAACTTGAATTTTTCTGGAGATCTTGATTCGGGTCTGGCTATAACATGAAGTTGGTGCAACTAAATAAAATCACCTAGTGCAAAAAATTAACGAAGTCTGGCTGGTACATGAAGTTGGTCATTTTGTTATTTAACTAAAAACCACCTAGTGCTAACAATGCACGACTTTGAGTTTTCTGCTAAGAGTTTTGAACTTGTACATGTACTGATGTCATTTTTACTCAAATTTGGATGGCCATTATAGACCATTCCCGAAAGTAAGTCACTGAGTCACCTAACTAAAACCACTTTGTGCGAATAACGCAAGACTTCGGGTTTCATGTTATGAATTTTGATCTGCTAGGTGTACCGAAATCATTTTTATTCAAATTTGGATAATCATTATCGGCCACTCCAGGAAATCATGATGCAAACCTAGTTAGTACATGAAGTTCATCATTGAGTCACCTAACTAAAACCACAAAGTGCTTATAATGTGTGACTTCGGGGTTCCTGCTACGATTTTTCTGCTACGATTTTCTAGGTGTACTGAAGTCTTTATAACTCAAATTTAAATTGAAATTTTAGGTTATTCTGGGTGATAGCCAGATATTAGTATGTCAAATTTAGGTCAGAGTAATCTAACTAAACCCATTTAGTGCCAACAATGCAGCACTTCAGATTTTTTGCTGATTTTTTGATTTTTTGGTCACTATACGTACATTTATGGAGATTGTGATTCAGGTTCTAGTGATTCAGGCCAGTACATGAAGTTGGTCATTGGTAGTTAGTCACCTAACGAAAGGTGAAGAAGTTGGTCACCTAACTAAAACCACCTAATGTTTACAAGGCGAGACTTCAGGTCTTTTTGTACGAATTTTTGTCATATTTGTCGTTAATGGGTCATTAACGACTATTTTTGGAGATCGCAATTCAGGTCTCGCTAGTACGTGAAGTTAGTCATTAAATCACCTATCAAAACCCATCTAGTTCTAACAATGGGCGGCGTCAGGTTTACTGCTACGAATTTTTATCTTCAGTTTTGCTGGTGTCCTTTTAATTCTTGTGAAAGTAAAATATTTCTAATTTGATTCGGTTATGAATTAAATCTCTGTTACGGAACGATATCCAAACTAAAGTTCAGGTTCAGTTCGAATTTTCTATAAGTTTCTATTGGGTTTGCTCTTCATAAAGTAAAAGTAAAAGGCAAAAGTCATAAGGAAAAATGTTCTTCCAATAAGGATGACCTGTTAATTATCTAAATAAACTACCCAGTTTGCATTTTATGGACTGTGTGGAAAAAATAGTTTTAATTCCATACTAAATTCCATACTACAAAATATTAAAGACACAAAAATATCAATTTTGATCAAAATAATTTTCTTTTTCTTTATGTTTCGAGGACTTTTTCATTTTATTTATTAGTTTTGTTTATAGATCATGTTTTCCGAAAGACGTCAGGTCGTTTATGTATAATATTATCAAACATTGACACTGGCTGTCACAGTGAAAAATTAATCATTGCTTCATTAGAATGAGTGACAGCTAGTGTCATTCTATATTGAAATGTTTAAAAACCTGTTTCTTTAAGGACTGAAATAAATATTGAGAAGGCCACTCGATTTCTTGTATCAGTAGCCCGGGAGTCATTACGGGCCTTTCCAGACTAGAATCCTTGTCTCGCATATCGATGCTATAGTTTAAGGGTGGTAATTGTCGATGAGTTTCTAATGCACACAAAGCAAATTTTACACAATACTATACGTTTAAATAATTTTGATAAAATTTAAGAAATTTCTTTGCTAAGCCTTACGGAAAATCTAGTATTGGCAGCATATCTGAATTAGTCCAAATCTTATTGCTCAAACACTACTCAAAAGAACTGGCCGACCTAATTAGATCGCAAGACCTTGTGTCATTGCACCGGTCACACTTGCTAACAGTTTCCGCAAATTAATTTACCAATCCCTCTTAAAATGTGTCAATACAAAATAAACAAGAAAAATATTGACTCAAGTAAAATGTGTAAATTTTGCGCGGGTTTATTTATTTTACTATATTAGAGCTTATAAGATTATATATATTGTCAATTCCAAAGAAAGTCGATTTAATATCCAAATGACCTATTATGAGTTGTTTGTCTTACGCTAAAAGATTAATATGTTAGTCGGTCCAAAAAAAATGTGATTATATTGAATGACCGGCAAATAAAATAATTCACTAAACAATCATTGTACCACTTGAAGGTTGTATGTATTTACCAAAATAAATTCTTAACGAAGATTGCGATTTTTTTTTGTTGGTGGTCTTCCAGTCTCAAATAATAATATAATATAAAGTAAGTCTCAAGGATTCGGTTTAAGATTTGCACGCAAAAAAAGTAAATATTAGTTTTGGTTTTAAATCGTTAAATCAACAAAAAAAAATAAATTCCTATGTTAAACAGCACATAACTTTACAATTACAGGAATAACATTCACATACAAAGTGTTGGATTACTCAGGCAACATGTATTCAAGGTGCCTAGAACGATAGCTCGAAAAGGAGTTACTTTGCTAGTTTCATTAGCAACATTTTTTCTTATTTATAGTTATTTCATCATGTTTATGTCTTGTAGGTACACAATGCAGCCTTAAATTAGTGATCATATCACGTGGACCTAAAACATGCTCCATCAATACCCCAACTCTCACATGATTACTTTACTTATTTCTTAATTGTAAAGTTAAATTCAATAATAGTGTGAAATATCTACGATAAATATTGATTGAATTTTCAAGATTTGTTATCATATTCACTATAAGTACAAATGTGTGTTTTGAAGTAATAAATGTATTAAAACAATTCGCGTTAATTTAAAATCGGAACATCAATCAACTGTGAAATTAGACATTCCGCTAATCGAAATTAGCATTATCTCTAACTCCAGGATAACAAGAAATCATAAACAAGTAACGTGGTTTTTATACGCAAACGACCATAAAAACTTCACGCAAAATGAATAATGCACGTACAAAAGAATGTTCTGTTTCAAAACGAATAATCGTAGAAAGTATCGTTCTCACTTCTAATTTCTTAAAATAAATTTCACATCGATGAAGTGTAAACAATTCGATTTCTATGCAATTTTATTATGTTAGACATTGTGGAAGCAATTTATTATACCCACTGTCATAATAATTGTGCTATAATATAGAATTGAATTTCCATAATTTCTCGTAATTAAACCTGAAGAAATTATAGTGGCGGCCAATGGTTTGTTAAATTTGATTGTTACGCCTACGCCTACCTGTCATTTATTTGAAGTGAGAATTTTATATTGGCGTATCAAAAATTAATTTTATAAAACAGATGTGAAATTTCAGATTTGAACGTTTTACACTTTATATCCTATTTTAAAGTATATTAAAGGTAGTTGTAAGGGATTTCAATGTATATCTAGTAATAGTCCTGAGACGGGTGGTTTTTCTCATAACTTGCCCTACAAAATTAAGACAATTGTTTGTACAAGTTTAGAAATAATGTGCGCAGTGCTTAGTATAAACATTTACACAATGCACATACCCAAGTCAATAAAGAAATTGCGACTTATTAGAAAATATAGTAGGGGAACAGTGGGTCGTGTATTATATAGTTCTGGCCACAGTACGATTTAATTCATATTTTATTTTTTAGCAAATTCTTGTACTGGGTTAACTTCACAAAAATGCATGTGGGTTATTTATTGATTAGTGTTGCCTAATGTTTATTTACTATTTACAATAGAATCGTAGGTTAATTTCATATACGGCACTACGCCATTCTACTGCAGCGATTAAGTGATGAACTTAAACAAAAACAACTCAACTTGGCAATACCGTTTGTTTTTTAATAACAATGAGCTCATGAGATGGGTATTTTGGCATCTAGTATTACAAAATTCCTCCCTAATATTGACATATTGTATTAACTTGTATTTTCGAATATTTCTCGACTGCACCAGATAAATTACATACTCTCTCGAAATGCACAAGCCAAGAAAAGCAAACCCCATGTAAACTGAGTTTAATTTTACTTAAATGAAAAACTATTATATATTTTCTACCAAACTTTAAACTTTTACACTTCACTGACACCTATACGGTGACAAACTAAGTTTAACCACAAATCCACTGACATCTATACGGTGACATAAATAACAAATAAACACATTTTTAGGGAATTTCCTACATATAGGGTAGATACTCGATCGGCTAGCAAGAAAGCAATGTGCTAGCCGAAATCCTGACTACTCAATCAATTTTACCAAGGAAATTAAAATTTCAAAATACATTTTTCATACAATTTTTATGTATTTTTGCGATGTTACGGTAAAATTTACAGCTCCAAAAATTAAACAGGAACTTTTTGTGTTTTTCTACTGTGCAATCGCAAAAAAAAAACAAAAAGCTAATTGAAAATATAATTTAACATTTAAATTTTCTTGGTAAAGTTGATTGAGTAGCCAGGATTTCGGCTAGCAAATTGCTTGCTTGCTACCAGATCGATTCTCGACGCAGTATTCTTCAGTTGATATAAAAAATTAATTAAAGTTATTAAATATTTGTTTCCAATAAATAATAAAAATGAATTTTCAGGATTTTGAAAGTAGTGATAGTGAATTAGATTTTAAACTTCATAACGACAATTTTATTAATTTTGATGCTATAGCGGATGAAAATGAATCTAATGATGATTCTAGTCATAGTGACATAGTAGCTTGTAGCGGTACAATTATTTGAAATCAAAATAATTGTATCCGTACAACAAAACAAGATTTCGCCAGGTTTTTCGTTTTTATCTGGGCGCGCACCCCTGTTGTTACCAACTACACAAAAAAAAAAAATCGAAAATGAAAAATAAAAAAACAAAAATTCAATTTTAATTCAGAAACGTCAAGGAGTTAGTTGGTGGTGAAAATTATAAAAAAATAAAATTGTATAACTAACAATATATACATAATAATAAAAGTGTTAAATAAATCAAAAATCGGTATCTTTTACATCCCAAACGAAGAAAGCATCCCCATATACCCATAGTGGTGACCGCGAGGAACACGCAGCAGACGGAATTACACCTACAAAAATTTTGGGGCGCTGGTAATAGGAAACCTAGTACGGCACACCGTACTAGCTACCAGGTACGTATACCATCGTGCGACAAATTTCTCGAAATTTACTATAATTACCAACGTCATCGGTGTATTACTAACGGCATCGAGTATATCGCCACAGTCAAGTCATTTGCGACAACATACTGAAAAAGTATCGTGTTTTATGCAACATATAACAGCAACATCACATTCAAAAGTTACTACTCTACGCATCAACTTTAACCGGCATCGTTAATCAAAATTCGCGCACCATCGAACAAGCTGCAGTCGAAAAATATATAAAATTTGCAGTTTCGGCAGCAATCTACACCATCAGTAGCAGCAAGGACACCAGCAAAATTATTCAAGGTTAATTTATTTTATTTTTTTTGTTATTTCCTCATACATGTTGTGGAAACATTTAACATTATAAAATTTATATATTTTTTTTAACTTTGACAAAATAACATTTTCGAAATTTAACGTAGAATCAATCATTTGCAAAACTAACATAGAATTAAGAGACTGTGAAATTTTCACCATCAATATTTCATGTGTTTAGCATTCATAGTTAATTTTTAAATTAAAAAAAAAACGGTCATCATAATTACATTTACTTTTGACATTTTCGTTTTTTTATGGATCATTAGTTGAAATACTAAGCTTTTACGGTTATTGTCTTGTGCGGCAGAACGACTAAATATAATTATTGTGAATTAAAGTGTTACAAATTAAACATGACGAACAGAAAGGAAAATAAACAAAAACACAACGATAGCATGGACGAACAGGACGAACCCGGTAGGGCCGAAGTTAATAGCGCGGCGGCTTTAAATTTACAGCCTTTCTGGGTTAACGACGTACAAAATTGGTTCCACTTAGCGGAAATTACTTTCGATATAGCACGCGTAAAAAACGATAGACACAAATATCTACATGTATTACGTTCACTACCCCAACAAATAATGAATACGACTCTACCGGATCTACTAAAGAATCCGCCGGACCAAGACCACTATCAGTACATAAAAAATTGTTGCTAGAACGGATGTCACCCTCAGATGAAAGACAACTGGAAATCTTACTAAGTGGGCAAGACATTGGTGATCAAAAGCCGTCGGAAGCATTTAGATACGAAAATATAATTCGGTCGCTCTGGATTAGAAAAATGCCAGAGATCATCAGAATCGCAATTGCCGCACAGCCGGAAAATGTACCAGTCGACTCACTAGCGAGAACGGCAGACAAAAAAATATTCGACGCCATGTCGATACAACAACAACACAATATAGGAGCGGTACACAGTTTGAAACGCTCGCCACTAAATTATAAATACCATAAAAAAAACACGGGTTTTTATAAATACCTAAAATACCTTAATTATAAATACCATAAAAAAAACACCACTATATGCCAATCCTCAACAAGTGTAAGTACCTGCGACGATCGAATTGTACGGCTTGAGGAAACAGTTAGAAAATTTGTCTCTAAAAACAAAAGTCCGTCGCGCGGACGTTTCCGATTTAGATCTTCCGATTTAGATTCACGAACACGTTCGCACTTGCCTTACAGTGCCACCATCTCGAACGTCCAAGATATTTGTTGGTATCACACTATGTACAAGCAAAACGCTAGAAAGTGCCGTAAACCATGCGCGTATCGCTCCCCGGGCAACAACACCAGTGAACAAAAAAAAAACTTATAAATCATACGGTCGAGTCGGCGACATCCTTGAGTTTAAATAACAGTCGCCTCTTTATTCACGATAAATATAATAAACTAACTTTTCTTATAGACACGAGAGCTGATCTTTCAGTGCTGCCGGTCCGACGTTTTTCAACATCCATATATAATATGTCGAAATCTATAGATCTAGTACTATCAGCTGCCAATGGCACATCAATAAATACCTACGAAACGAAATTACTCCAGGTAAATATCGGTCTCAAAAGGTCGTTCACTCACGCTTTCGTCTTAGCGTCAGTGAACCGTTCGATTATTGGCGCTGATTTTCTCAGTAAATTCAGCCTCTCAGTCGATCTTAAACGAAAGTGGCTGATCGATCCAAGTTAATACACCTACACCGATATATTACGCAATCAATAACGGCTATGGCATGCTGCTAAAGAAGTATCCTTTCCTAACAGCCGAGCCATATTATAATTCACCGGTACGACATTCACATAGTGACGACAGGTCATTTACCGGTATTGAGGACACGAAGACTATATCCGGTGCGCCATAAAGCTGCATTCACTGAATTTAAGCATATGGTGGAATTAGGGATTTGCCAACTATCGGCATCTCCCGTCTCTTGTCCATTGCTATGGTCAAAAAAAAAGATAACGATTGGAGACGGGGACTATCGGCGACTAAATACGGTTACGATACCGGATCGTTACCCGATACCTCACAAACAAGATTTTTCGATGCACTTGCATAGCTGTACATTTAATTCCCGTCGCTCTTGAACACGTTCAGAAAACCGCAATCACTACACCATTCGGCCTCTTCGAATTCAACCGAATGCCGTTTGGTCTACGTAATACCGCGCAAACTTTCCAGCGATTCATGAATGTTGTCCTTGACTTAGACTTCGTCTTCGTATACATTGACGACATTCTTGTGGCATCTCAAACGCAAGAACATCACGAATAGCATTTGGAAACTCTTTTCCAACGACGATGTTCACATAAAGAGTTCAAAATGTATTTTCGGTGTTAAAACTCTAGATTTTCTTAGCCACAAGATAACATCAAATGGAATTCTACCTTCTCCTAAGAGAATTGATGCCATTACGCAATTCCCGGCTCCAACAACAATCAAACGCATTCAACAAGGACCGATCCACTCCCACTTGGCCGCTCTATTGAAGAAGCCCAAGACACCTAGGAATTTTTCCTGGCCCGAAGAGTGCCAATACGCATTCACAAAAATAAATAGTGAATTAGCTAATATAACCATGCTAGCTCACCCGCTGAACAACGCAAAATTCAGCGTGACGACTGATGCATCGAACACTGCCGTAGGAGCTGTTCTGCAACAGTACAATAACGATTGTTGGGAACCATTAGGATTTTTCTCTAAGAAACTTTCAGATGCTGAGCGAAAATACTCAGCATTCGATCGGGATGTGTTGTTGATATTTGCCATAAGGCACTAACTAGAGCCATTCAGTCTAAAACAACGCAATCCAAGACAATCGCGACACGTGGATTATATTGGTCAATTTACCACAGATATTCGGCATGTGAACGGTAAAGACAACGTGGTCGCGGAAACATTATCCCGCACGACTGACAATGAAACTGCAACAGTCCAGACACGTTTCGACTTCAATACAATCATTAATGCGCAAAAAGCAGACTTAGAACTACAGAATTTACTTTCTGGTTCTATATGTCACGCTAGTTCCAACATGAAACCAGAGCTTTTAAAATTTGCAGAATTCGAAATCTACTGCGAAATATCGTTGGGTACTAATTGCCCATACATCGCAGAATCATTACGCCGACAAATCTTCGACTCTTTACATAACATTTCACATCCTGGGGTGCGTGCTACTCGTAAATTGATTACGGCTCGCTATTTCTGGCCTATAGTATAAACAAAGATGTGAACAATTGGGCACAATCTTGTATATCCTGCCAGCGTTCGAAAATCTAACGGCATACGAGGGCGCCGATTCGAAATACAAACTATAACAACCGACCAAGGCACGCAATTCGAATCAAAATTGTTCGCCGAATTAACGAAATTCCTTGGTTCTCATCGAATACGCACGACGGCGTATCATCCTCAAGCCAATGGCATGGTCGAACGATTTCACCGACAGCTCAAAGTTGCTCTCAAGGCCCGAGAAAACACGATTCATTGGAGCTCAGAAATTCCTATCGTTCTTCTAGAAATTCAAGCAACGATCAAAGAAAATCTTAAGTGCTCACCAGCCGAGATGGTTTACGGACAAACTCTCAGGCTACCCGGTGAGTTCTTTATTGAAAATTCTCTTTCACCTTCGCCTTCAACCGACACAGTCATCATTTTTGACCCGAAATCGCTCGATAATTGCGATTATGTTTTCGTACGAACGGACAAGGTTCGCACCTGATTACAACCCCCTTATGGGGACCCATATAAAGTAATACGCCGCTTACGAAAGCAGTTCATTATCCCGATTAAAGGCAAGAATCAACCGATCGCGATCGATATATTGAAACCGGCATACGGCATACTCTGTTCCACTGAGCGATTACCGGCGCGAACTCGAAAAGCTGTTAGTATTCGCAATTAACTTAATTCTGTCTTCCGTGGCAATTGATCTGCGAGGGGGGTAGTGTAACGGTACAATTATTTGAAATCGAAATAATTGTATCCGTACAACAAAACACGATTTCGCCAGGTTTTTCGTTTTGATCTGGGCACGAACTCCTGTTGTTACCAACTATACAAAAAAAAAATCAAAAACGAAAAATGAAAAAAAAACTAAATTTTAATTCAGAAACGTCAAGGAGTTGGTGGTGAAAATTATAAAAAAATAAAATTGTTAAATAAATAAAAAATCGGTATCATTTACATCCCAAACGGGGAAAGCATCTCCATACCCATAAGTTCAACGGAGACGAAAACTCAAAGTTGTTGATAGTGACACCGATAATAATGAAAGTGATCATGGGCGCAGATTCAACCAAATATCTTGGATGTCGCACACCTGTTACTCAAAGTCAAAATATAAAAACTCGGATAGAAAAAGTAAGCCACTTCTTGGAGTTAATAAATTTAAAATTATCTGAATATTTTATATCTGCAAAAAATATCTGCGTAGACGAGTCAATAGTAAAATTTAAGGGTCGAATTAGTTTCATCACATATAATCTCAATAAGCATACGAAGTGGGGCGTCAGAATTTATGTACTGGCAGATTGTGAGACCCCGTCGCGTAGAAACAAGCTAATATGAAAGAATCAAAATAGTAGTTGTCATAGACGTCGGTATAAAATCCCGAATTACAAAAGACCTAATTATCAAAATCCCGACAAAAAAAAAATTCCGACTTTCAAAATCCCGACTTTCAAATCTCCACTTTCAAAAGGCCGATTTTCAAAATCCCGATTTTGCTGGGGACCCTATAATTATTTCATTTCAAAATGCCGCCCGCGGGCGCCAGAATTCATAAAAAAAATTATAAAATCGGGCTTTTGAAAATCGGGATTATGAAAGTCAGGATTTTTAAAATCAGGATTTTAATTTAGAGATTTAGTGATTTAAGTCAGGCAAACGACCCCAACCCGTTGTCATATCAGCATCATCATTCAAATCAGCATCGTTCGAAAACGATCATGGTACAAGCTTGATGAAGCGAGATCGAAAGCTGATTTGCGCACGCTTATTACTTACCGCCATGCTATTACCATTAATTTTGAAGTTTATAAATCTCTTTGACTGGTAAAACTTTTACCAACAAACATGGCATGAAATCAAGTCACACCTGGTTACGATTTTTGCTGATAAGGATCAGAGTTAGTATAATCGTAAATTTATAAATAAGAAATAACTGGTGGGGCAAAAGTCCCGCTACCATTTTGATTGCGCGCCATCTTGGTTATGTGACGTTTAGCTCAGTTTCGCTTTAACCATTGTGTTGTGTAGACGCCCAAATTTTATAATGGATAAATATACGCCACAAGAACGAGCAGAAATAGTGACAATATTTATTGAAAATAATCATTCTATTATTGCCACTCAGCGGAAATTTCGTCAAAAATATCCTAATCGTTCAGTACCTCACAAAACCACAATTTATCGTTTACATGCGAATTTTCGACAGTACGGTACGACAGCAGGCAGACCTCGTTCTGGAAGACAACGGACGTCTCGTAACGCTGAAAATGTGGCTCTGATGCGCGATAGTGTTGCAGTCTCCACAAACATCAATTCGGAGACGTGGTTCCCAGTTACACATTTCTGCACGCAGTTTAAGGCGAATTTTGAAAACTGATTTGAAAATGTTCCCGTACAAAATTCAATTAGTCTATAAATTGCTACCGAGAGATCATGATCAACGAGTTGAGTGCAGTAATGCAATCCTTAGGCTGTCTGATGAAATTGAAGATTTGTGTCTAAATTGATAATGAGCGATGAAGCCCATTTTCTTCTCAGTGGCCACGTCAATAAACAGAACAGTCGCTTTTGGGGAACACACAATCTTCCAAATGACCGAGGTGTTGAAGTTACTGTTACTGCCGAACGGTGCCAAGACATGATTCGAAATTTCCTTGTGTCTGGAATGGAACAGCAAGGACTAGAGGACATGTGGTTTCTGCAAGATGGGGCCACAGCACACACAGCCCGTTCAACAATTCAATTATTGAATGACGTTTTTCCACGAAGACTAATTTCGCGAAATGGCGATTTAGCATGGCCAGCCAGATCTCCGGATTTAACAGCACCAGACTTTTTCATATGAGGTTTTTTAAAATCAAAAGTTTATGTGAATAAGCCCTAAACGATTCAACATCTTAAAGACAATATTCGTCACGAAATTGAAGAAATTCAGCCTGAGATGTTGCAGGATGTCATGAAAAATGCCTTAAAAAGAGCCGAAAGTTGCATAGCGAACCGCGGTCACCATTTAGCCGATATAATTTTCCAATCATAACGAAAAAAATATGTAAAGACCAAATAAACTTTTTATGAAAACCAAACTTATTTATCTTTTCTTTGAACAAAGTTATAGGCAATCAAAATGGTAGCGGGACTTTTGCCCCACCCATTATAAATTCTGAGCCAGGATCCCGCACAATATAAACTTTGAGTTAACTCGCAAATGATTGAACGTGTTTATTGTATTGGGTGTGTGAACATGACTCCACCCTTTCCCAACAGGTGTCGTTACTAGTACTGCTTACGTGTACTATAAATGAGCAATACTCGTATTCTATCTCTACGGTATTTGATGTCAGCTGTTAAACGCAGTATGCAACATTTGGTTAAAGTGTAAACAACTAGTATTTTTAACTCATTAAAAATGACAAATTTTATTCCAAATAAACGGGACGGTCTCTTTATCGTAAACAATTTATCGTGTTTCAATTTAACGTGAACATTTCCGTAGAACAGTTTATCGTAGACACAATTTACCTTGGACACACTTTATCGTATAACAAAACGGTTTATAAAATTTTTATTGAATTCGGCCATTCCCATTTTAATTGATAAATAAATTAAGATGGGATTTTGTAAGTTAGATGGAAATGAAGAAGTTCTGGAATATGACCATCTGGGACGGAACTCGATCAATTCTTAACTGATTATAATGGGATCGGGTATGCTGGATGGAAATGGGATTCTTAAATGATTTTTGGAAAAGTTCTGGAATATATATCATTTGTGACGATAACATTTGGAAGTAAAGATTTAGGTTCTTAGCTCTGCGGTACTGGCTGGGTAGTTCTAAACGAATACGGAAGTCGAGAGAAAGCGATGCAGGAGGAATTTTGCTTATGGCCTTTGACACCACATGTCAGGGCAAGTTATGGGCGCCATCATTCCTATACCACATCAGCGTATGTTCTCCAGGGGGCGTCTGTCTTATAGCAAGGAGCTTGCTATGTACATGTATATCACTAGTCCGTAACCCACACACGTGTCGACCAAATAAGTGTGTTGAGCGGGAAGCCAACTACCTGCTCTCAGAAAAATCTGGTTATAAAATCTACCTAAAGGCCTCGGATAAATGTAACGTTTTGATAATAAGAACAACCTTATACGGAAATATGGGGTATGTAACGAAATCTCGGTTTAGTATAAAAAAAACCCGATTTTTAGGAACGATCGGTTTGAATTTTTAAAATTTGGCATGTGGGAAAATGGGACTTTTAAATGATTTTTTGACAAAATTCAAACGTGAGTTTGCGATAAAGTTCTAGAAAATGGCTAATAGGGATGGAATTTGGATGGAGGACTCAGTGCTCGAACTGCCGTCAGCCTCTACAATTATTGCATTTCAAAATGTTGCTTTAACAAAATATTGCTTTTTTTATTAATCTTGCAACTACAAAATATTGCAATTAAAACACTTTATTATTTTGTGAAATTAGAACGAGGAAAAAAGAAAACCGGGATTTGTAAAACTGAGATTTTGAAAAATGGGATTTCGAAAACCGAGATTTCGTAGTACACCCGAGAATATGACTCATACTAAGTATTTTAAGACCTGAGATCTTCAGAACCTTTCAAACCAAGCAGAAATTTGCATTCTGGACGTAGTAATAGTACAAGGAGTTGGATACGTAGATCCACCGATGGTTACACATTTTACTAGAAAATTTATTATAAAAAATTAAAAATTAGAATTTGGCTTTTTCATCCAACAGCGAAGCGAGTACAGCAATTTATCATCGACTTTCGTCCAATCAATCAGGTGGCAACTTTTCTAGAAATTCTTCAAAAATCAATAAAGAATCCGATTTCCATCCAACATACCCACTCCCATCATAATCGGGTAAGAAATTACCGAGTTCCGTCCCAGGTTGCCATATTCCAGTGCTTCGTCCAAAAATCATTTAATAATCCCATTTCCTCCAACATACACTATTTCATCACGATCGTTAAGAAATGGCCGAATTCTTATACGAAATACATATTGGAAAATTTTTTGTGTTCACTTCAAATTCAAGACACTAATTGTGATATACAATAAACTGTCCACACGATAAATTGCTCTACGATAAATTGCTCACGATAAATTTTTCACGATAAACTGACAGTAAATCCAAATAAACATCATTTGCGGAAAGTTTTATTACATTATTTTATTGTAAAGGAAAATTCGGCGAAAACTTATCGTTTGCTTGTGAAAATTTACGGTGAGCATGCTCCATCGAATACAACGTGCAAAGAATGGTTTCGATGATTTAAAAATAATGATTTTGCCATTGAAGATAAAGAGCATGGAAAACTACCCAAAATATTGGAAGACGCTGATTTGGAAACGGTATTGCCTGAATGTTCTTCTCAAACACAATCAGAATTGGCTGTAACATTAAATTACAAACAATCGGAATGGTTCAAAAAGCTTAAGCCTGATACTCATTACAATAAGGTTATGCTCTCATCTGGTAGGATCAGAAAGGTGTGGTATATTATGGACTGCTGGGAAGTTCTACCGCACCCGCTGTATTCACCAGTCATATTTACAAGCACCTTCATATCACTACTTATTCCAGTCGATCCAGTCGTCTCTTTCTGAACAGCGGTCCAGTTCTCGCGTAGGGATCGAAAATTGACATATTAATTGGAACGCCTCCAAAGACCAGTATTTTTTTCGGAGAGGTAATCCAGAGAGGTAGTCCAATCCTTCAGAAAGAGGTATGGTGGAATAATGAGATCCAGTGCGAAGTAAACAGAGTTATGCAAGAAATGCCGTGCTAGATGATCGAGAGAATGGAAATCCATTTTTACAAATGAAGTTGGACGTACGTGTGTTGAGTTCGATTGGAATGAATTCCTTAGGGTTTTGGAAATGACAAAATCCACATCTTCCGGAATAAATAGAGCACGTTACAAAATGGTTGTACTATTGAGTTTTGAAACAAAGTGCAAATATCGCAAAACTGGAAGAAAAGAGAGTGGCTCCTATAGCAAAAAGGGATAGTGACCTAACTGTGGCAACAAATAATAGAGGTACATATATGTATGTTGAGTGTGTTTATTAAAATTGCGAATGGTATGCGGAAAGGGGCAAATGAAAAATTTATAAGCGAACATAATTTGTAACCGTATTCAATTTTTGGTTTCCGCCGTAATCACCCTGCTAAAGGATGTGATGAAAAGTTTGTTTGGGAAGTGCGAAAGGATAATGAAAGAGCATATGATTACGTATTTTCAGGGAAACTGTATCAAGTTCTGTTGAGCTTGAGTTTTCTTGAAAAAATTTGTAAGTGGGTATATCCTACAAGGAAGTAAAATTTCACCGTTTCTCTTCAATCTGTATACGAGCTCGATTCATCGATATAGTTCCGAGGACACGGTCATTCTGCAATTTGCTGATGACTTTGTATTACTGGGAAAAGCAATAATATCGATCAAGCACGGATTCAGGTTCAGGAATGTGTGAATCAGATAACGTAGTGTATAAATTAATTGAATTTACGTGTAAATACGAGAAAATGTTGTAGTGTGGCGTTTAGATCGAATTGATATGCGAATATATTATAACGAAAGTACTGAATGTGTTAATGTGACTAGGTATTTTTGGATCTGGATTGATAAGTGTGCCTGACATAATGCTCATCCAAGTGTGCTTGACATAATGCAAAAGGCACTAGTGTCCTACAAAAATTGCCTATACGATGAATAGGTGATTGATCGAAAGTTGAGTTTAATAGGTTGATGAAAGTTGAAAATGCTTGCGTGCTTGAGCGGAGGGAGATGTGTGGAGGCATAACCAAAACAATGATGAATGAGCCAATGAGTTATCGGTTAACCGAGAGTTTCGAAAAATGCAAATGATTTAATTTGCCCACGTGGAAGTGTATACAGATGCTAGTGTAAATAAAAATCGTGTAGGTGTGGGAATATTTATTCCTCCAATGAGACAAGTTAAAATATTTAAAATAATTGATAGCATCTGTATAATGAACACAGAATTGATTGGGATTAAGGAAGTAATCAAGTTGGCAATGAATCATGTGAAAGGACGGTACTTGTATATTTTGATTCCTTGAGTGGATTAGAATTATCAGTAAAGGAGGGGAAATTCAGTGGAATTTGTATATGGAACTATTGTGTGAGTACTTTTAATCGTGTGGGAGTGAAGTGATTCTACAATGGATGAGATGTACTTCGTATGTTTCAGGTGAATCTGTGGGAATAGTGGAAGATTGAGTTGCAATGAGACAATAATGAAAACATATTCAATCGCAGCAAGGGATACTGAAATTTATGAGCCAACCATCTTTCTCGTCGACATGATTTTACTCCTCTATCGGCATGATTTTACTCCTCTATCGGCATGATTTTACCACAATAGGCCAACTATTACTAGTTTTCCCCTTAAAGATTATTATGAAAGAATGTAGATAGAAAAATTAGACAATTTTATTGTTCCGTTCAAAACATGCTTAATCT
Source organism: Nephrotoma appendiculata (assembly GCA_947310385.1). Lineage (NCBI taxonomy): Eukaryota > Metazoa > Arthropoda > Insecta > Diptera > Tipulidae > Nephrotoma > Nephrotoma appendiculata. The sequence goes on from OX371224.1 coordinate 73,451,752, forward strand.
AAAGTAACTAGAAATATAATTTTGAGAACAGAATTTCTATTAGCATGATGTTGTGTTTTAGTGTAATCTAATCAGGCCAACTTTAAAAATCTATTAATTCTCTTGATATGATTTCAAGACCTACTAAGATAATAACACACGAAAAGTATAAATTGCAAAAAGAAGTCTTCTTCTCAAATGCAGGAATTCTACTAGACACAAAATTAAACTTAGCTGTTCCTGTACCAGCAAGACATGATCGAGTGGTTTTGAATTGGAAACCAGATCAGATTATACCATTTCCCTAAACAGGAGAACGTGAATTGTGAATTATTGAGATTTTCATACTATTGTTTCCAGATAATAATTTCGCTGCGAATATTTGCCCACAAAAAATCATTTCAAAGTTCGACCAATTAAAAACTAAAAAATTAACGAAACATACCTTTCAACACTAGTCTTGCATGTGATGTGTACTTTGAATGCGCCCAAGGTCAAAATCGCCTTGATGCACCTTCCTGATGACCGTTCCTCAATTCGAATTTAAATTAAATCAATTTTCTGTTAAAGTTGTATGTATAGTCAGCATTTCTAAAATTAAAATTAAATTTAACAGATTAAAATTTTTATTACATGAAAGATGGGCGGAGATAATAGTATTTTCATCGAAAGTATTTAAAATTCGTTTCGTAATTTGTTATTTCGAATTTGTTGATAAATTGTAATCACCTTCCATATTTGTATAAATATTATCGTGACGTCATTTGATAATAAACAACTGATATAGATAACAAATGATATTTGATAGCTCTTGACGAAATAACTTTGCGCCTGCGACATAAAGTATTTAGGGTGCATATACTAAAACTGTGGGCATAAACTACTTTTCCACCGCACCCACGCTATACAAACAAAATATTTACGATTTGCATTTCCGGTAAAAATTTTAAAATTTTTGTTAAAGAATTTAAATGTCTTGTGTCGAATTTACTAATTTCAAGTTTCTTATAATAAATTTGCGTTTTTGTTAGATAGTAAAATAAAGTTGTTCGTAATTAGTAACGATTAGCAAATATCTCATATCTTATACCAAGAATTTTTCGCACTTGAACACACGATATAAAATTTAATTAAGTTCGTGTCGTACACCTGCAAATTAATAATATTAATTTTTTTAATTTTACACTTTCAACAAGAAGTCGGTCTAAAATAGTATTCTTAGAAAAGGTATGTGGGATACCTTTAATATAAATCGATCTCAATGTAATAAAACGCAACACAATCATCATTAGGTAGAAGCATAATGTTTTGGATATTAAGGTTGTACGGTCATTATTACAAATAAGATTTTCATGTTAACATTTCGTATGTCAAGGACATTGAACAGATTTGTTAGAGAGCGAACTGGCGACTGCAGTAAAAAAAACCAACAAAACCACGGACAACCAAAGATTAGTTCCTGTGATACATTATGTAATCGTAAAAATATCTAGAGAACCTATTATGTAGCTGAGAAACGAAAACAACTGTATATAATTGGGTCAGAAAGAATTTGTAAATCTAACAATAACTTACACATTGGCGCGTCTGGTCCTTATTATATCGTTATAAAATTTGACAAAGCGCGCACCCACAAAATTACAATTTCTTAACACATTGAACACAAACAGGTTTTTTTTTTTTATAAAATGTAAAAAAAAAAAATTCTTTGTTTTTAAATTTTATTTAATAAGAATGAGAATTCTGTGGCCAAGTTGTAGTAATGTGCAGAAGGGCTGCGTCAACAATTCTAGTAACAGTTAACAAAGAACTCGTGACTAACAGCGCTAAACAACGCGCTTTAACAAGTTAAGATGACGGGTAAGATGACGAATCGTTAATTTCAGGAAATTTCTCACAGGTAGCTCTATTTTCATGTTTTACATAGTATTGTCATAAAGCAAAATATACATAAGAGGAATCATGTAGAGATTCCGAGGTTAATCTATTTTACTTTTGGCAGCCTGTATAAACCTAACAAGAACAATGAACTATAAAATAACTATGCCGATATATTTATAAGATTCGTATATATTGATTAAATATAGAAAAAAATATAAATTTGTGTATATAAATATATTAAAACTGTAAAATAAGATTAACCTCGGAAAAACCTGCTTATAAAATTTGCACTACTTGATTTCTCTTATATATTTATATTGCTCGATGGTATTGTGCATGCGTCCCATACGTTATAAAATAAAAATTCCCAAAATCTGACATTTTTTAGTTGTGATAAATCATTCTTTGTGTTTATGTGCAAGTTGGTTGTGAAAAAATAAAAATAAAATATAGAGTAATTTAAACCGGGTAAGTGCTATTGATTTAATTTAGTTTTTTTCTTAAATTGTGTGTTATTGTAATATCTAAATTAATAACTAAACTTGGAAGATATTTTCATTAAATATATTTTCAAGCTTACACTTAAAAAATGGCGGGTCGGCTAAATTGACGAATTCACTAAGCGAAATAAGAATATTCACGTTTCCACTAATGAGGAATCCTTAGATTCCTTAATATCAGTAAATTATGTCGAATCAGATGATGACAATGTTTGCTTGGAACATGACCTTTGTCTGGTGTGCAATGATTCTGGTCAACGTGAGACCTGTGCCCCGATTCCGGAATACGATACGAAAACGAAAGTATAAGATTCATATTTGGATTGAATCAGATTCGTACGATTCTTATTTAAAATTGAATAGGAATCTTGTACTTTCGTTTTCGTATCGTATTCAGGAATAGGGCGTCTGGTACGAGTGTGCGATATGTAAGTAGTGGACTCCTGCCGCATGTAGCTTAATCCGGCTCAGGCAAAATGCAAACCGTAGGTGTGTGACTTCTGTTAAGTCTTATAATTTTTATTACTTAAATTATTTGTGGAATTGTTAGTTTGAAATATATTATTTTATTTTGATTTTCTTGGTTTTTTTTTTGTTGTATTTTTGATTTATTTTTTGCCCCACCCTCCCCTACTCAGTGTCAGTCACCGGTGACTGACAAAGCGATCAATGTGTTAAATAACAAAAAACACCAATCTACCAATGAAACGGAAAGTTTAAAGTATCATATGGATATTTGATGTATTTAAGCACATCTCATCTATAATTTAGATAGCTTTCGATAGCACCTCGTTCTCCAACAATATCGAGGCCTACATCAATTTTGACATTAACCAAGCCATCGTTGCATGAATTGGATTTATGCTCAAGTTTCGCACTGCCAAGGTGCGAGCTTCATTTAACTCTCCAAAGAATATTTTGTTACCTCCCTTGTGGCTATTTAATGGCACAGAGCTTTGCTGATGACCTGGAAAATACGATTTCAGGTAAACACTTTAATCTTATCTGATTTAATGCAGCGCGCTTTACAAGTTGTAGAGATGTCGCGCCTTGTGAAGGGTTTGTGCTTAAATCTTTCTAAAAGCAGACAACTTATCTTTACGAGACGTAGAAAATATCGGAAATTTCATCTTGAAAGTAAGTAATGTCCAGTAGTTAAAAATAATCTGCTCCCAGAATTCGACTTCGATAATTCATTCTCAGTAGATTACTCATCGAGAGACTTTTAGTCGTCTAAAGATTTGAATAAGCGAGTGTGTCTCGTTAGTTTTTCTCGCAGACGGCTCTAAGTCAGAAGCTGTACTCAATGCATTTCAAAATCCAGATCATGTGGGTGCCAGCTCTTAGCGATATTGAACATTCATCGAACCCCGAGTCTTTAGCTTCGACGAGCTTTAATAGTGGCATGAAAGATATTAAGAACTACGTTTATTACAAAGCTAAGCGCAAATGGGTTACTTCCTCTACCTGACGGAAGGCGAAATATTTTAGTTAACTATAGTAGGCTCTGTCTCTCAAGAAATAGGTAAGAAATAAGGTCGCATTATTCTTACGGGTCATGGCCGACAAAATACATAAATACGTCAATAAAAATACGTAAAATCTGATCCTGTTAAAAGCAGGATAGTTACAACTGAGATGCATGCGATTGAGATTCCTTCAAAGCGACTATGCTCAACAAAACTCATAGATTATCCGTTTCAGATTTTTTTACGCATGGCAGCTGCTTGTATTAATCCTATTTTAACACAACACATAAAATCATGCTGAGTGTACTACCATCATCACTTCATTACCATTAATTTCACAATGGGCTGGCACCCACATCACTCTAACCTTTATAATTATACAGAAGATTTATAAAACGTTTACAATCTCTGATGAGCTTAATATCAATCAAACCGCCTAAGATAAGAAAAGGTCAAAATTTTTAACCTCACATCGTAAAGCTTCAGACAAACATAGTTGGACTGCGATCACAGCTTAAAAATTAGTACAGTAAGTATCAGGACTAACGTCTGACGCACGTTGTGCAAAAGATACTGGCACCTTGGCTGCGGAGCGCGAAACATTTGAGTCAATATGCTTTATCGATCGCATTACACTAGACATTTGGATTGTAGAAAAGGTCTTAAAAAAAGCTTAACCGATAACATACAGTCGGCCTATGATAACAAATACAAGCACACTTTCATCAGGAGTTATTAGAAAAGAGCTTAAATATTTCAACCTGTAAAAACTAAAAACACAAGTGTTTCCCTCACTCACTCATTCCAATCAAACAAACATCATTTTCTTGCGCTTAGGCTAATTTTTTTTAATTTTGTCATAAGCTTACCTGAAATCTCAAAAATACCTGGTGTAAGTCAAAAGTTATTGGGAAGAATTTAGAATAAAACAAAATCTTGTATGAAAATTACCTATCAAAATCTTTTAATCATTTACTGTGATAGTTCTGATTTTCTGAGACATATTTTCTCTTCGCTATACTAATCGAGATCCAAAAGACAGTTCCACATAAATGCTCGCGCCGAATATCAAAAGGTTTGAATTGATACACATTTGAGATAATTTATCAACAGCCAGTGGTACGTGCTGCTACCTAAATTTTGCTTCTAAACGACTTGTTGTGGTCTAAGCTGGCTGAATCGGCTAAAGCGATACCGATAATTTTTATACAGGTCGAGAGTCTTAGTCAAGTTCCGCCGAAATGATGGGGGAGGGGGGGTGGTAACGGAATTTTATGAAGGAAGGAATAAACAGCCAACATTTTTTGGCTGATGGTTGAAAATGTTAAAACTCAATTTATAATTTGAATCAAACATTTTAATTAATAATATTTTTTATTTGAAAGTAGCAATTAATTCGAGCCAATTGCGTCAAATTCTTATCATTTCTTAAAATTTATTTCAGAATATTACAATATTTCGGTAAAATCTTTAATTTCTATTAAATCTAAACTGTTTCAAGGCGAACATTTGTGAACAGTCATTCATATTTAGTTTGCCAAAATTTAATCGATTATAAAGCGCCCATCAATTTGTCTTATCAATTAATTACTGGGGCTTTAATTATTCTGAGAATAAAATTCGAAATTTTTTAATAAAAAATGTTTAGTAATCGTGATTAGTAAAATGCCAGTGTCAGAATATAAAAATACTACAAACCAAATTTATATTGTAAATTTATTTTTATAAATTGAATCTCGTAATATTATTGGGGGTACAAATAAGTTTTGAGGGATTTTCAGAAGATGGCGTAACTAGTATTATATCGCATCGGGACATTGTGCCAGCAAAACACAATTTGCGGGAAGCGCTGCGTTTTTGTTTTAATTTGAAGATAATTGCAGCTCACGCATATCGATGCGAAGTGATACCAGTAAAGTTTGAAGACGCTGAGTTGGAGGTGTTATTAGACCAAGATTCATGCCAAACTCATGAGAAGCTTGCTAAAACTTTGGGAATGACTCAACCACCGATTGAAAACCGTCTCAAGACTATGAGTATGGTGCAAAAACAAGGGAATTTAGTTCCGTAAGAACTCAAGCTAAGAGACGTCGAACACCGTTTTTTCACGTCCGAACAACTGCTCCAAAGATAAAATCGGAAGGGTTTTGTTGCATCGAATCGTGACGTGGTACGCAAACTGGATCCACTACGATAACCCAAAGCGAAGAAAATCGTGGGCTAAGCCCAGTCATGCATCAACTCCAATCGTCAAACTGAATATTCATGGCAAGAAGCTAATGCTGTGCATCTGGTGGGCTCAGTTCGGAGTGATCTACTAGGAGATTCTGCAGCCAAAGAAAACTATCACTGGAGATCGTTTTTAACAACAATTGATGCAATTAAGCGGAACATTGAAGCTCAAACGCCCATAATACGTCAAAAGACATGACAGTGTTCTTCCAGTACGAATGTGATACCCCACCAGCGGTATTCATCAGACATTGTTCTTTCTGACTACCACTTGTTCCGGTTGATGAGTGATGACTCATGGGCTGGCCGAGCATTATTTCACTGCTTACGAAGAAGCCATAAATTCGATCGATTCTTGGATCGTCTCAAAACACGAGGATATTAACATTGAAAAGGTTTTACGGACCGCTATCTATATATTTTGGTCACGAAAAAGCGTTACGTTTTTATATAAAATAATTTTTTTTTTGTTTTGTAACGGCAAATTCGTTCGAAACAAAATTTTGAGCTTAGATCAAAAAAATAACTGACAATACAATAAATTTGATCGAAATGTCATTGAAATGCATTGCATTGCCAGTCATTTTTTTGATCTAAGATCAAAATTTTGTTTCGAACGAATTTGCTGTTAGTTTGCTTGCTACGTATTATCATAGAAAAATAAGTTTACCATAGATTTCTCATTTTGATAAATCGACAGATAAAAATGAATTGAGTAAAAAAGTTCTAACAATTCCAATGTCATGATTGTATTTGTGACTTTACATTGCGCGCAATGTAAAAGTCACAAATACAATCATGACATTGGAATTATTAGAACTTTTTTACTCAACTCATTTTTGTTTCTAAATTTATAAAAATGAGAAATCTATGGTAAACTGATTTTTTCTATGGTATTATGCCGCATACTCAAAAAAAAAATCAGTAAGCGGCATTACACGTAAATAAAAATGTTGTTTTTGTTTTGTGTAAAATTTGTTTAAATATAAAAATAATATTTTGTTTTGTTAGTTTGTGTAAGATCTTGCTACGTATTACAAGTAAATAAAAATTTTGTTTTGTTAGTTGTGTAAATTGCTATACGTATTACACGTAAATAAAAATTAAAAAAAACGATTTGAATTAAAAAGTTAATTTTTTATAAAATAAAGATTAGTTCGAGATGGCTCCTCTTACTTCCGCCCAACGACAAGCCAATTATCGTAAGAGAAAGCGTGGGCATTTAAATGTTTCTATTGGTTCCAGTTCTGCTTCTACAGCGGCAGAGCGTCAAGTGGCTTGTAGAAAACGGAAACGAGAGCAAACTATTACGATTAATTTAGAATCTAAATGGAATATGGATTTTAAAAAGAGATTTGCAGATAATGGTTTCGGCTTCGTGTGCAATGTATGCGATCGTTTGTGGTACAAAAATGATTTATCTTCGCATTTCATCTAAATGCTATGCCTTAATTGAGACAGAATTTCCTTTACAGTGTGTAAAGAATATGATGGCGTGTAGTACATGCAAATCATCGATTGATAGGCATAAAATTCCACAATTATCGAGTTCCAATGGATTTAAATATCCTGAATATCCAAATCATCTACCGGATTTGGGTGTAATTGCTGAACGGCTGGTATCACCTAGATTACCTTTCATGCAAATTAGACGTTTACGGTATCAACAGGGCACCTATAAAATTATCGGACAAGTGATAAATGTTCCTGTTGATGTAAATAATTTGTTGAATATGCTACCTAGAGCATTAGATGATGATTTTACTATTAATGTAAATATAAAGCGACATCTTCTACATAAATCTTCCTGCATCGAAGGATTTGTAAACAAATACATGGTTAAAAAATGGTTAAATTACCTTATTAATAAACCGTTGTACGTGCATCACAATTCACAATATACAGATTGATGAACATTTTTTTACAATCAATTGCATCTAAGGACGTCGATGTATTTGAACCATTGGAATTTGATGATGCTCAAGAAAATTTATTAGGTCAACAGCATGGAGTGAAGATAAATATTTAAATTTGGCTCCAGGCCAAAAAGAAAAGCCATTAAGTCTATTGTATGATCAATATGCTGAAGAGTTATCATCATTTATTTGGGATATCCTCGTGCCTTTAAAACAGATGTAAATGTTACACCTTTCATGTTGGCCACATCTGAAATTCGACGACGAGCTCGTCGTGGTGTAACCCCACACCATATATTGTACATGGCAATGAAGATTTTGCGAATTCGTGTGAGTGAAGGATTGTATTTAGCTTTTCGAGCCTCTGATATGGAACATACGACTAGAAAGATGATAGAGGATAAAGATTACATAGAATCGTGTATTGATACAAATGTATCGTTCATGAAAAGTATTCCAAACTCAGCTCAATATTGGATTGAACGAAAGAGAGGTTTATTTGCTATGATGCGACAATTAGGAAAACCAACGATGTTTTTAACACTTAGTGCATCTGAAGTAAAGTGGGATGATTTAATACGATTGTTGCATCGATTAAAATATCATCGAGAAGCAGATAATGTTGAATCATTGAGTGCCATGGCTCGAGCTCTCTTGTAAATGAAGATCCGGTTACGTGTAATTTATATTTTTAACAAATTAATTGATGTGCTGATGGCTATGCTTCAGCTAAAGAAAAATGGTCCTTTTGGTGATAACTATGTCGTTGATTACTTTAAACGAATTGAATTTCTAACATCGTGGTAGTGCACACGCTCATATTCTATTGTGGTTGAATAATGCTCCCGATGAAAAAGTTGGTGCAGATATGTCGGAAAGTATTAAATTGATTGATCGTTTGGCGTCCGTTGATAAAAATCATTTATCACCTAAGTTTATAGATTCCCAGACACATCGACATACTTTTACTTGTTATAAAAAAAATACTACAACCAATGATGTTTCCTCAGCGAGATATAAAAAATATATGGACCAATAATTTTAATCCTTGCTTAGCTTCGATCTTACGGTCAAACATGAATTTACAGTATATTCTAGAAGAATATTCGTGTGCCGCGTATGTGGCCGATTATATAAACAAAACAAATCGTGGTATTAGTAATTTACATAGAAAGTTGTTACAAATGCAAGATGAACATCCCGAAAAGGATTATGCTGAGATATTAATATCCATTGGAATGGAAGTTTTAAATTCCGTCGAAATGAGTGCTCAAGAGGCAGCCTGGTTTCTGTTGAGGTTACCTATGTCTAAAACTAGTAGAAATATTGAATTTATTACAACATCTTGGCCACAGGATAGGTTAAAAGTTAGAAAGACTAGAGAACAATTGGATCGAGAAATGATTGAACAAGATTCAGGTGAGATATGGCGAGATACAATTATAGAAAAGTATGAAAAACGACCAGAAAATATGAATACTGTATCTTTAATTGATTTTGTATCACTTTGGACAAAACGTCCGAGTGGTGAATATTACATGAGAAAACAAGCTAAAATCGTTCGTTGGATTGACTATGATGTTGATAAAGACTATGATAATTACAGACGAGAGATGGTTTTATTATTCCATTCATTTAGAAATGAAGCGGATGATTTATTGAGCGGTGAAAAGTACAAACAAATATATCTAGAAAATGAACAACAGCTGTTAAAATTAAAGAAAAAATATTGTTCTAATCTCGATATTGTGGCAACCTTAAAAATTTGTCGAGAGGTGAATCAACTTGAAGATGAAGAAGTCTTAAAGTCCGATATTGTGGATGATGTAAACATAAATCGTCTTGTTGATTATGATATGATCGCAAACACACCAAAAAACGACGATATAAAAAATTTACAAATGGATAGAATTGGTATCGTAGCAAAGCGAGAAAATGTTCTTAACCACGTGGATTATTGTTCTATGATTCGACTTACAAATAAAGAACAACGCGAATTAATTTTAGGGGCGATTTATCGTTTACATGATTCGGATAGTGATCCAATACAAATATTCTTTAGTGGTCCTGCTGGTTGTGGCAAGACGTTTACATTAAAAGCATTGATGGAAACATACAATCGATTTTCACAGCAGCATAATGCTATATATAATGGCTACATATCTTGTGCATCCACTGGTAAAGCTGCAGTGGCTATTGGCGGACAGACCGTTCACTCAGTATTTAAAATTACAATTTCGAAAAGAGACTCTGGTTTTACTTATCAAAATTTACAAATGTATCGATCTACTTTTCGTAATATTTGTATTGTATTTATTGACGAAGTCAGTATGATTGGAGCAGAATTATTAAACACGTTAAATTCAAAATTATAACAAGTTACCAGTGAATTCGATAAGCCATTTGGTGGAATGTTTATCGTTTTTTGTGGAGATCTGCGACAGTTACCACCTGTTCGTGCTACGCCAATATATCGACGTCCGAAAGCAGTATGTGGTGGGGATATCTTGTGGCGTCAAATTAAGTATTTCCCATTACTTAAGGTTGTTCGTCAGAGCGATGTTTTATTCACTTCGATACTTACTAAAATCGGTAATGGAGATAGTCTTTCTGCAGAAGAGTTCAGCATTATCGAAAGTCGATTTGTAAAAATCGAAGAAATTCAAGATATTTGTTCCGATGGTATACGTTTATTCTTTCGGAATATTGACGTATCATCATATAATAGAGCTAGTTTCCAAAGTGAGACTACAGTTGAGCATGCCGCTACCGATACCTATGTAAATTATACCGATACTACACAGAGGGATCATTTTCGGGAAAAGGTACACAAAATGTCATACAACGAAACGGGTGGTCTATCATATTATTTAAAATTACTGTTGGGGAAACCTTACATGATAACCACCAATGTTAATGTTGTTGATGGTTTAGCCAATGGTGCTATGGGATATCTTCGTTTTATTGAATATCAGCCAGACAATACTATTCATCGTCTGTGGTTAGAATTTACAGACCCAAGAATTGGTCGTGCTCTTAGATTAAAATACAAAGTTCATATTCAAGAAAATGTGCAGTTAAAAAACTCGTGGACACCCGGTATTAAGATACATCACGAAATAAACAGTTGAAGGTTAAACGAATTCAATTTCCTCTAATCGAAAGTGCTGCTGTAACGATTCATAAATCTCAAGGTGCGACTTACAATAAAATCGTATATATGTATCATCGCAGTCATGAGCATCAATTAGTTTATGTTGCGCTTTCAAGAGTTACGGATCTAAGTGGATTATATTTAACTAATATGGAGAATGATTTCAAGTTTTATCATTCGAACAGTTCAAAAAATTCAGATTTGGGGCGAGTGATGTCTAGATTACAGACGACGCCATTGGATACTGTGACGAAACGGTGTGAACAGCACATTATGAATGCCGATGCCAGCACCGCGCTTGTTAATGCGCAAAGTTTACATGCACACGACAAAGATATAACGACGGATAATGTTTTAAATAAAATTGTGATCATTCTTTGTACCGAAACTTGGATGGATGATGATAACGTGGTTGAACTGGATGGATTAAAATGTAAAATTTTTCGGAAACGTAAACGAGTTCGAGCTGGAGGAGTCGCGATTTATAAAAATAATAATTCGCCCCTATCGGTAGATGAACATATTCTTCATATGAATGATCATATACTGGGTAGTAACCGTTCTACTATGCCTGAAGTTGGAGATATATGTGCAGTAGAAGTCGTAATTCGTGGCCAAAGGTGTATTATGGTATCTGTGTATTTGAGCCCAAATACTTTTATGGCAAATATTCGAGCATTTCTTGTAATGAATTTGGGAGCATATACAAGAAAGTTCACAGAAGTGTTTCCGGATATCATACGATTTAATTTGATCGATTTGCCTATGATAGTGGCAGGTGATTTTAATTTAGATATTAAAAAGAAAGAAAACGAAGAGTTTGTGAATTTCATGAAAAATTACTTGGAGATTGATCTTTGTTATACAAAATCGACAACAAAGAATAAACGTGTATCGATTTAATGTTCTCAAGAAATTGTGAGGGAGTGGATTATATGAAATATGTTAGTTATTTTAGTTATCATGACCCTATACTTGCGGTGATTAAAGTATCAAAAAAATGAAAATAAATAAAAAATTATACTAGCTTTAAAATTGGTTTTATTTGTTCGCGGTTAACATTTTCAATGTTTTCGTTGTTTAGCTCGCTAAAACCTTCGGCTTTTTTCGACGCGGAATGCTGCCTGGAAGGGTCATTACTTTGAATAAAATAAAGTGTACCAATTTCTCTTAATAAACGAAACTTATGTGTACCCCCCTCCCCTTTCACAAATTTGTTCGTGGTTGTATAGATTATAAAATAGGGCAAAAACCTTATTAAATCAAAAAATTAGCTCTAGGGCTATTAAGGTAAGAAGAGAATTTATTTATACTTCAACCAAGCAATTGTTCTCACTCTTGCAAATTCTTCAATGAGATCCCATAAACTTAGCCAATACATTGACAGGGTCGGTTACACTCAAGCCGACGAAATCCTCATTCAGTATGCAAATCGGCTCCCGCCGAGCACTAAGCACAAAAGTAAGTAAGGAAAATTCTTGAAAAGGAAGTTAAAAACCGAATGTTAGATTTTTTGCTATGTAGATACAAACTTCTTAAATTAGATCCAGTTTGGATTTAGACGAAAGCATAGCACATAGTTACTGTATAAGGTAGCGGAAATTTGCCAGCGAAAAATAAGAGATTACGCTACTTGCCACTAGTGCCAGAACTATCCCAAAAGAGAATTTCTGTTTTATTAATTTCGTCCACAAAATAAAATATTCCAGCGGAATAAAATCTTAAAAGTGTTCCTTATTGATAAATTGATTGATCTCCGAAATAAAGAAACTCAATATACTTATGGAATTTTGAAATTTAACAATGTTTCATCAATCTCCGCCATTTTTTACAGAAATAAGATGAGTTAAAAGGAAAATGAAATTAGTTAGTAAAAGAAACAAAGAAATAAATTTAGAATAAACACTTATCTTGCAATAAGTTTTTATCTTGAATTTAATTTGGCGTTTGGTATTTACTTAAATCGATATAAGTGTTTTTGCTAAATGCTAATTGAAACAAAAAATCTAAAATTGTGACTACTTAGTTTAATTTGATGAATTAAGTGGTTTTGTCAACAAATTATAAAACTAAAAATATAGTAACATAAATATAAATAAGTGATTTAAGTAGTTAAATGTGTGATTATTCAAAATTTTTGAGTTAAGTGGTTTTGCCAAACGATTTATTGATGTAATTTGTGCGAAAAGGAGATTTTCACACCCGCTCCTGAACTAAAAGCATCACACCCGCTCCTGAACTAAAAACAAATCAAATTTCTTGAAATGCTTTATGTCCTGCTTACTAGTTCCACACTCGAGTTGAAATATTTTTAACTTTGTTGTTGTTTTAATACATTCTGTGCGAGACTATGGTATGTGTGCTGCACTTACTCCCGCAGTTATGTAAGTAAAGATCGAAGCACTAAAAACAGAGGATGAACCTCAAGCTTTGAAAGCTGACCAACGTACTCACCATGAACAGGCCGACTTAAGATATGCAGCTAAGAGAGCCGATAAATTACTTGATGAATCTTCAAATTCAATTAAAGTATTAACTTTTGATTTGCAACAATGCCTGCCGACATCATATATGAAAACGTCGGTGTCCTTTTATAAACGTCCATTATGGACGTTTAATATAACAATCCACGATTGTGGCATGAAGAAATTGGTGCTAGAGGAAAGAATGAAATAGCTTCTTGTGTTTATCAACATTTGCAACAGTTACCACAAAGCGTTAAATGACCATAAGTTTTTAGTTCCTGTTCACACATATGAAGTGTGACAGTGATCACGCGATAATCGAGAGAAAGAAGAAATTAACTTTGGCGAAAATACACTACCCGCGTGATTGGTTTCAATTTGTTCGAACTTGTGGTGAAAAACGAAAATACATGGTATTTGAAATGATACAACCTAGTTTTTACAGCTTTTCCTCAATTTCTAAAACAAAATTTTCATGGAGGAAGAAAAATATAAACGGAGAAAATTTTAATTGGCACCAACTTCGTTGACTACGATTTAAACGTAATTTTGATCCAAATATAGTTTGGACAAAGAAGAGCCATTTAAAATATTAAATGTTGGAAAGCGTTGTGTAAAGCAAGTGCCGATGAGTGAAGTATTGCCCTGTTATCATAAACATCTTAAAATTAAGAAAGAAAAAAGAAGGATCTTTTATCTCTACTCCTCTAATAGACGGAGAATTTCATAATTTTTTATCGAAATTTTTAAGCAGACGATGACATTCGAAATATAGATCCTGACCTCAATGACTGTAACAGTACCGATGAAACTTAAATGAAAAATCTGGGTCTTGTTTACTGAAACTTGGTCCCCTGAAAAGTAGCTAAAAAATAGATAAGTGGTTTTGTTGAATTGCCACAGAAATAACAACAGAAATTTTCTTTTGTGATAATATCTTATCTTCGGGATCCGCTTGAAACGCGATATTTCAAAACGCGATGTGGTACAAAACGCGATATGGTATAAAACGCGATATTTCAAAACTCGATATGGTACAGAATATGCGTTGCGAATCAGCGGGAGCGCAGCGACTCGCCTGATACCGATTATATATACTATCGCTCCTATCGATTTTTAAATTCCTATAAACTGAAATTAAATTTCCCCTTCACCCGCATAATATAACTCGATCCTAAACTCCCGTTTTGTATCATATCGCGTTTTGTACCACATCGCGTTTTGAATTATCGCATTTTGAAATATCGCGTTTTGTTAATTCGCGTTTTAAAATATCGCGTTTCAAATGGGACCCCTTATCTTCCACTGGTTAATTTTCGCTATCTTACGCAGCATAGCTTCGGGGCCAATAATTTTTTTTAGAATGCTTGACCTTTGGCATGTTAAGGCATTCGATTCTACTTGAATGTTATCCCCAGAAAGACCAAGTTAGTTTTCTGATTAGTGATATTGAATATACATATTGGAGTTTTCCATAGAGATCAGTTTTGAGACCGATTTTAAATTTTAACGAAGTGGTTTATGTAAACATTTTTGAAATGCGGAAATACTTCTTACGTTGGGATTTATTGTTGCGGTAGTCAAGACAAAGTTCATTGATAAAGTTTATGTGTTATCTTAGCAATGAATTACGTTTCTTTGAGTTGGGATTATGGCAAAAACAATTCGTATGGCATTATTTAACCACAGTTGCCATTAAATATTTCATATAACTCTCAAACACTAAGTTGTACTCGAGTTTCGTGGTTTTTTAAATGAAACGGTCGATTATCTTTCTATGTGTTTCTAAGTGAGGAATGTTTTAAAAAATATTTCGAATACATGTCTTTTACACTTAACATTGGAAAGGGAATCGAAAATCAGTACTACATAGTGAGGGCTTCGCCAATTTACTACTTCTGATGTATAATTTAAATTACCCTTTTATAACTTTCATAACAAATTCATGAGTCTATTGGTAATTATTGAAACATTGCAACTGATATTGCTCAAATGGTTACCTATTCGGTGAATTGGGTCATGAATTTTACCCAATCTAAACTCCTTTGACTTATTATGCTTATCAATCAAAACAAAGCATGATACCATAGATTATTTGGTTAACAATACCTGATAAGGCTTACTATGGAACTTTGAATGGCTTTTATAGTAGAGTGACAAGTGACAGTATTACCTTATCGGTTGTAGACATGGAAGCGGGAATCTACAGTTCTTAGAAAAGTTGTTGGACCTATAACCAATTAAGTTACATTTTTGGTTAAATGGCACTGAATATTAATGCTAACTGATAAAAATTTAAATTTTACCAATAAAACTGAAGTAGCCCGATATAAGAACGAAAAAAAGGTACAATCGAGTCTTATCGTTATCAGTATCCACTTATCCAGTACTCGGTCGATAATTTCCCTAGTAGTGTGAGCACAAATTACGTTTTTATTTAGAACCGTACGCAATATTGCTATTAACCTGATAAAAAACTAATCCCCTTCCCATTTGATTAGAAATGTATAAGAAAAAAAAACAGGTGAACAAGTGAGTACAGCAATTTTCATAATTTACAGACTTTTAATTACACTTAATTATTATTATAAAAACATTTTAATTATTAATAATCGCAGCGCATATACATTAACGTAATGTAATAATTTCGCACAGGCTACATTTTCTTACCTTTGCTTGATGTAATCAATACAAGTGTAAAACAAGACATTTATTGTAATTAAATAATATTACGTCGTCGTCATAAACACTTTTCTGGATTTCATTTTTATTTTACGATTTCAATTCACTTTTTGGTGAAAATGAAAAGAAAACACACGCACACAATCAGGAACACAACACTCAAAAATAAACACAAATTCTTTTACCAATTAAGAATTTTCACTTAGAAATTTTTAATTTCTTAAGTAAACACCTTCAAGAAATTCAATTTTTATTGTATATCCAATATTTTCACATACTTTCGATAAAATAAATAAACTTTTTAATAAAATAATAACAATTTTCAATTTTTTAAACCACACACAGAAAATATTATTATGTTTTTGGATTCAATCAAAATAATTCTAATTTGTTTATATGGATACAAAAAAAACAATAAATTTATTTTTTACAGAACACACTACTATCCAAAGTGACTGAAGAAATATGAATGAAAATGATTGTGGTTTTTTAAATAGTTTTGTATGTATTGCGTAGATTCTCAGTTGTGAGAGGCGAGTGAGCATTTTTACTACGAAATTGTGTAAATACAATTTTTTTTTTATATTGTGGACGACAGTATTAATACCCAATTTTTTTGTTTGTAGCGTTTTGAGCTACCTAATAGATGGCAGTGGTAGGTATGTTTTATTATTCTATGTCTGTGTATTCTATTCTGTGTGTTTAAATTTGATAAGCGATTTCTTCGAAGTTGTTAAATGGATGGAGTGTTTAATCGATTAAATCTAATGTTTTAAGACAGTGATAATTTTGATTTATAAAAATAAAATATGGTAAAATACGTCCAAGTGTTTAAGGTATAGAAAATATAACGGTAATTTTGAAATAATGGAACTTACAAAATTGATTTTTCGAAATACGGTGTTCTCAGAACGTAAGTATTTGTAGGGCTGCCAACTGTATATTTGTTTTATTTTTCTGGGGTCACGGGTTTGAACGATATATTTTCTGGGGGTTAATCGAACGTTTCATAAAAATTCAAAACCAATAAAGACTTTTAAATATAATACACAGCAAAAATTGAATCGTTGATACTTAACCAAATATTTTAGATACGTAATATACACGGGCCTTAAACTATAATTCCAAAGTTTATGTATTTTGAAATAGACGCTTAAAACTCTTTCATCTTTGAAATTAGAAAATCGGGAATCCGTCCATATCGCCGATAACAGAAGCATTGCCGATCGGAATTTGGCCGACAAGGCAGCGTTGCCACTTGAAAACTTGAGTGATATACTAGATCTAGTACATTTTTGTATTAAAATGTACCAGATGGGTAAATTTTTTCAAAAACATCTATCAGCCGTTAAATTTTCAAATGCTTGCTAAATAATAAAAGATTATTAATGAGCATAAATGCGTTTTTATTTGCCATGTTTCCATGTACCGAGTGGGTTTAGGTTTTGTTGTGTTGAAAATTTGTTGGAGTTAATTCATGCCGTTTCCATGAAACCAGGTTAAATTGACAGCTATGTTACATTTTATTTCGATAGTTTACCCATTTTTAGGATTAATTTTAAAAAAAATTTTATTCTAAAACTATATATAATAGTTTACAATGAGCAATATTCTAAAATACTGACAGAAAACGGTGACATAACCTAACCTAACCGAACTAGTTTCGTTTTCGAGCCATGACTGATATGTTATCGGTAGCTAGTCCTATTATGTTTTGTAAATCGCTATTGCATTTATAAAAATGATGGTTTTTTAAAATATGCGCCGCTGTCCTTGCAATTTGATTAATCCAAAAAAAATGTGAGTGTCTCTTACAGTAATTAGGTCCAAATACCTACAAATTATAACGCGGAATTTTTCAGATTGTAAGTTTGTGCTTTATATGGACCAATTATCACGTTTATGTATTCGGTTGATTTTGTGCCCGCACATTTAATTTGTTTGTTGCGCTTGAACGGATTGAGGCGAACTTATTTGTACCAACTTGGGCAAAGAATCCATAATTCTAAACGGTAAAGCGTGTTGAGCTAATAATAATTGATTAACGAGCTATTTCGTGTAACAAATAGCCGACAAATTCAGAAATTAAAAGAAAAATTGAATTACATTTACATACTAAAGAATAGTACTAGAAATCAAAAAGTACATACTGAAATTTTTGAGTAATGAAATTGTTCTAGATCTAGTACAATTGTACTAAAGTGGCAACACTGCTGACAACTCCACTTAGCCGACCACATCGCCAACACCAACATCGATAACATCCACATCGCCGACACTCGGCAAAAATCACAAAGCTCATAGGAATTTTAGTCGACAATCATTATTAGTATACACCACCAGATTGTCGACAAGCCATTTTGCCGATACACCCACATAGCCAACCCGCACATCGCCAATTGCTAAATCGTTCACAAACCACATAGCCCACAGGAGTTCTTACCGGAGTGCGGCCTTCCTCTTTTGTGAATGGCTTCAAAGTTTCGTTAAACGCGTCTCAACGAACTCAAAGACAGCAAACTGGAGTTTATAACTGCCTCCCTTTTTAGTTAAAATTTTTTAAATTTATGCATTTGAAACGGGAATACCCTGTAACAAAAAAAAAATCAATGAAGAACGAACGAAAAGGGTGTATAAACATATATGTAGATATAAAACGGAAAAAATAGACGGGCGAGTTTACAAGAGTATATCAATGGAGAACGACGTAATTTTTTTTGTTTTTTTTGAATTAATATTTTTTTGAAATAAAACGTATTTTTGTGTTATCAACTAAGAGTTCGACTTTTATTTTATTTAAACTCGAATATAAAATCGGGTTTTAGTTCAGAAGTGGGATAAAGTGCTTAGAAATACGTGTTAATAAAGTGCATTCGAATAAAATTATAAACAAACGGTGAATGTAAAATAAATTGAAACGAAACGTAATACAGTTATAATTATAAATAACGGGACTTTGTGGTATATATAAAAATTACACAAGGTGAACCCAATCAAGTTGTTATGGATTTTTTAAATCTTTCGGTTGCGAAATTACGGATGGAGTGTGGAAAACGTGGGTTAAGCAATAACGGGAAGCGTAAAACGTTAGAGGAACGGTTAGAAATGTATGAAAGTGAAACGTCACATTTACAAGTGAACAATGAAAATGGCTACGTGTTGCTGCAAAATGGAGGCAATTTGGCGAAATCGAAGATTTCACGCGAAGTGGTTGAACAAAATACTTGTGATGCAAACGAGCTGAATGATGTAATATTGCATCCGAAAAATGTTATTTACGAGCGAAATTTAACAGAACTTGAACGGCGAATACAATTTTTAGAGCGAGAGAAATTGCTTATTGAGCATGAGCGTATTATTAATGAGGAATTATCGGAATTGTCGCGATAACCGTACTACATACCCAGAGGAAGATACGAACTATCGTAATTCTCAAAATCGAATAAACCTTACACCCCGTGATGTGATCGATATACTTCCAGAATTTGATCCTGCAAAGGCAGCATTATTAACATCGGAACAATTCGTTCAAAAAGTTGAATCGTTAATGAATATTTATGAAATAAATGAACGAATTATTATGTTAACAATCGGAAATAAACTAAAAGGATCGGCCAAATTATGGTTTAATTCAGTACAGTGCGTGTTTATCAAGTGGAGAATATTTGTAGACGAATTGAAGAAACATTTTAATTCACATATGGGCGAAGCAGAGTTACACGACAAGTTACGATCAAAAATTCACAAACGAGACCAAACGTTGATTACGAAATGTGTGCCATCGGGCAACGTAAAGTTTCAGATGAGGCTTTAATAAAGTATATAATTTTGGGGTTGAATGATTATCAGCTAAGTACATCGTTGCGCACACAGATATTAGCTAATGTAGATGAATTGCGTCAACGAACGTATTCGAGCATGCGGCAAGGAAGTGCGCAGAGTGCAGGGACTATAAATACTGAATACAATTCGGGTCGGCTGAATATACAAAATAATATAAGTACGCCGGGAAAACCAGTTTACAAGGGAGCAACCAACGGAATTCGTCCAGCTAGGACATATGAATGTTATAATTGTTCGAAACCAGGACATCTGTCTATAAATTGTCCTGAACCACAGAGACGAGAACGATGTAGGAAATGTTCGCGTGTTCATGTGGGGTGACAAACAGAATGCTTCACTACGACTGGCACTCAAAAATCTTTCAATGGTAAAATATCAACTGACGATACGTGTTCCTATATCAAAACTGTAATGTTGAACGGTAACGTGAAACTATTGGGTTTAATTGATTGCAGAAGTCAATGCTCAATGATACGAGAAAGTAACGTGGGGCTTGACATGGAACGAAGTAAATGTAACGTGTTTGTCAAAAAATTTACAGGTGGCGGTGTGGTTGCCAGCGAGAAGATACGAGCGAGAGTTCAAATTGATGAAGTTGCTGATGAGATTAAAATGCTTATTGTTTCTGACCAATATTTAAAGACACAATCTCTAATTGGCCAAAATTATATTGATAAACCAACCGTAAGAATGATCAGAGAACGGAATACGTTAAAATTTCAAAATCTCAACATAGGCGATACTTTGTTGATTAATCGAACTTTGTATATGGCAGAAAGACGTGATGTTTCCAGTGACATTTCTTCAAATGGACAAAACGTAGGTGTAATTGAAATTCTATTGGCTGAAATAAATATGGATAAGTGTATGACTCCGAGTGAACGCGAATGTTTATTTAAGCTGATAACAAAATTCGGTAACACATCTATAACCCCCTGTCGGTGTGCAAAACCCATGGGCCGACCCATCTTCCATGCCAGTATAGGCTGGCATGGAGCTTACAATGTGCAGATGGTCTTAAATCGGTCCTATAGCCTACCGAGGCGTAAAATAAGAACGTATGAAGCATAAACCGCGGAAGAGCAGAGTGAGCCTTGAGCCGCAAAACAGATCGCATAGTTACCAATATTAAAATAAAAAAAAAAAAAATCGGTAGTTGTTTTGCTCGAAATTTAAAAGAACTCGGGAAAACGGATGTTTAAATGGAAATTTAATTAAATAATGACGAACCAGTTGTCTATCGGCCTTATAGACGACTACCTTACCATAAACGCGAAAAAGTAAAAATAATGATAAGTGAATTAGAACATAAAATAATACGTGAATCTGAATCACCATATGCTAGTCCAGTCGTCCTTATAGTTAAAAAGAAGGACGGTGATGAACGAATGTGTATTGATTACCGAAAATTGAATAATAAAACGATGCGGAATCTCAGTATGCGTTACCGAGTATGGAAGATCAGCTATCACGACTCAGTGATCAACTAAGATCACTGAGTCGTGATAGCTGTTATCGCTTGTTATAATTTTGTCGCATTGATTCAAATGAGTTCGAATCATTCGATTTAAACTAAATAATTTTTTCCTTGAAATCTATATCCTTAATATAAAATGAAACCTTCCCTTGGTCAGCCATAACTTGAGAACGACTTTACAGATTTCATTCATCTTTTTTCATAAGTTTATTCAAAGTGTGTTCAATACTTTCTACTTTTAATTAGTTTTCTAATCAATTCTTATTTTAAAAGTTTAATTTAATATCGATTTTTGGTAAGCTTTGTAAACTAACACGTAGGTTATACAGAAAATCTAAGGGAGTTAATTTTTTATTTTCAGTTGAATTTTGGTTCTCCAAAATGTCACAAACTAGACGTACCAACTTAGGTCGCAGAACTCGCAACCCTACAAGTTAAAGATGTATTCGAGCAAGTCAAACTGACGAACAACGCGAAGCGCGTAATGAATGTTGCGTTAAATCCCTATCGAGCTGCATTCAATTATAACGTAGCAATCGATCGTAGTTCATTTCAAATCGTTGCTATTGAACCAATGAACGTTGTGGGTCCACATTGTTTGTTCATTTTTAAAGTTTAAAAATGAAGCCCCCTGATGGATTGTGTTGCGTCAGTGGCCAAGTCAAATTGACGCCATTGGTACCGCCAACAGAGCCATTACACTCATTGGTTTCCGGAAATGAGACCGATTCTAAATATTTTTTGACTCATCCAGCAATACAATAATTGCTTTCAAATGACTTCATTTGGCACAACAAAAATTATTCGAGATAATTTTATGCCTATACTTTCAAAGTAAGTACATTTCAATTGACATGGTGTCAAGTACGTTGGTCGCTGGGAATTGCCAAAAGCAACCTGAAGTGAGTATGTTTACAGAAGTTAATGGGGATAATGACAGTGCTGCCAACGTATTTTGCTAGCCACATGGCATATATTACATCTGTTTACCGTTGCAGATTCAGGGTCAAATATATCATCGAACACAGGTTCCTTATTGCCAACGCCGGATACTGACTACAAATTTTTGCATATTTATTTTATAGGCGATTCAGCAAAATAAGTCGATCAGTGTTGTGCGCCAAGAAATCATGAAGTCGCTATTGTCGCCGTGGGTGAAAATTTGGAAAACCGAAATATTGTTTTACAGCGGCGGAACGATCAACTGCAGCGTGTATACGAAACACATCGATCGTTACAATATCCTATCTTATTTTGGTAAGGTGAAGATGGGTATCATTTATCAATGAAGATGATAAATCCAGTAACAGGTAAATAATCAATCTACCTTTACTACCTTAATCACAACTTTATTCGATCTTATTAACACACAAATTTATTTACAGGCGCGTACATGGATATGTACGTCAAAGTTGAAACTGAGCGATTGGCATTCAAGTTGAACCAGGCAAAACTCCATTGCGAGGAATATATTCATCTTCGGGAAGCCATCAATGCTGACGGAAATGCACGAAATGTCGGTAGAATGACTATTCTTCCAGTAACATACGTCAGAAGTCCGCAACATATCCATTAATACGCTCAAGATGCTATGTCGTATGTACGTCATTATGGCACACCAGATTTGTTTATCACGTTCACGTGCAATTCTCAGTTAACAGAAATTCGACAAGAATTATTTCCTGGCCAATCGCCCATTGATCGCCACGACATCATCGGAAGGGTGTTAAAATAAAAAATAAAATCACTCATGTATTTTATTGTTAAGCATCGCGTGGTCGGCGTGACACGCTGTTGGATGTATTCAGTCGGGTGGCAAAACTGCGGATTACCACATCAACAAATCCATATTTGGTTGGTTGATAGGATAAGACCGAATGAAATCAAAGATGTGATTTCAGCGGAAATTCACCGATAATGAAGAAGATCTACTGTTACATGAAGGAACAAAAAATATGATTCACCATGGTCCCTGTGGAATATTAAATCCAAATTCTCCGTGTATGGCTGAAGGAAAATGTTCAAACGCTATATCCAAGACAATTAACACTTTATCGCCGCCGATCCACTGATGACAATGGAAGGTCAACAATAGTCAAAGTGAATCTACAAGACATTGAAGTTGATAATCGTTGGGTTGCCCCGTTTTCGCCATTACTCTCCAAAACATTTAAAGCACACATAAATTTCGAATTTTACCTTTCCGTAAAATCTGTACATTTGCAAGTACGTGAACAAAAGCTGACATGGCAAAACATGGCTGTGTTCGGAGTTGGTGCAGAAAATTCCAACGATGAAATCACTCAATTTCAAATGGATCGCTATGGCGTATTTTTTCATTCGCTACATACATGAAAGACACTCCACTGATATTCACTTGGCCGTACATTTGGAAAATGGTGAAAGAGTGTATTTTACAGTGGAGAACGTACTACAACTAGCTGACATGCCGCCATCGACAACATTGATCAGCTTATTTGAAATGTGGCAGAATGATGACTTTGCCCGAACGGTGCTTTACTCCGAAATGTCAAGATATTATACAAGGAATCAATCGTCAAAGAAATATCAACGACGGAAACAAGGACAGCCAGTACCAAGTTAAGTATTTTCCATCGATGTACTAGGACGTCTTGAAACAATTCATCTCAGCCAAGACGAGTGTTTTTATTTGCGTTTACTGTTAGTCATTGTTCGTGGCCCAACATCATTCCAACATCTGCGAACTGTTAATGGTGTATTGTGCGTCACATACAGTGAAGTCTGTCAACGTTTGGGATTGCTAGAGAATGACACTCATTGGGACCACACTCTCAAATATGCTGTGACTTCGTGAAATGCTATACAAATACAACATTGTTTTTTATAATTTTGCCTACATGCTTCCCATCAACACCGATTGTTTTATGGAACAAATATAAAGATCATATGGCCGAAGATATATATTGCATCAGATGCGCCTTAGAGCATCGAATGCAAATTTACAAATGAACGAAGAAATTCACTATGAAGCAATATTTTTAATTGATGACATGTGCTTGATGCTTACAAGCAAAGGATTAATATAATTAGGAATGAAAATGCCCAATCGCTCAATGAGCGACACATTTAATGAAGAGTTGAGACGCGAAACCCAATACGATTCCGAGGCATTGAGAAAAACCATTCAAAGAAACGTTCTCCTTTTAAATCCGCAACAAAAATATACTTACGATAAAAATATACTTACGACTCATGAGAGTAGTGAACGATGGAACTGGTGGAATTTTTTTTCTTAGATGCGCCCAGTGAAACTGGTAAAACGTTTTTAATATCATTGATTTTGGCAACGGTTCGATCGCAAAATGGAATTACACTTATCAGGTATTGCAGTAACGTTGTGGAAGGCGGTGGAACAGTTCATCCAGCACTCAAGTTGCCGTTCAACATGCAAACTAATGAAACTCCAACTTGCAACCTTTCGAGGAATTCTGCGATGGTCAGTGTTGCCGCAAAGCAAATTAATCATTTGAGATGAATGCAAGATGGCATACAAAAATCTTTGGAGGCATTAGACCGCACGATACAAGAGTTATGAAACAACTGTGATTTTCGACAAACATTGCCAGTGGTTCCACGATTAATGCCAGTCGAGGAACTTAATGCATGTTTGAAGTCGTCCATTTTATGGAAATATGTCAAAATACTCAAATATGAACTTGCGAGTCGAATTGCAGACGACTGATCTGGAAAAGTTTTTTCTAAACAATTGCTCGACTTTGGTAATGGCAAAATTCATGTTGACACATCGTCTGTATACATTACATTCCCTGCCAATTTTTGTCACTTTACTGTATCAAAGACCGAACTCATCGAGATGGTGTTCCCAAACATTGTTCAAAATTACAAAAATCATGTTTGGTTGAGCGAACGTGTTATATTGGCTGCAACAAACGTTGCTGTCAACGAAACGAATTTTCAGATTCTAACTAACCAAGATGATGTTGTCAACTATCCAACGGAATTTTTCAATTCACTAGAATTGCCTGGATTACCGCCTTATAAACTGCAATTGAAAGTCGGATCGGTAATTATTATGTTGCGGAACATAAACCAGCCACGTCTTTGTAATTGCACCCCGGTTGCGGGCTTTGCGTTATTTATATTATTATAATTCGCTATCACATTACATCGATTTCAAATGAACGCACAAACATAATGATTCGTACCAACAAGGTAAAACGTAACATTATATTTGGTAACATCCACAAAGACGTAAACAATGAAAATATACAATTCACGTTGGTACCATCATCAGTCGCTTCTAATGGTCACCAAACGTGCCTTGAAAATTTGCATACAAGACACAATTGCAAAATTGGTTTTCTCAGAAGTGAGAGAACAATAAACTCAAACTTATCATTTAGCAATAATCTTGTAGATGTCGTTAATTAACAATAATGAAATAAAAACAATGAACATGTGTAAATATAAGTGACTTAGATGAATGTCGGATTAGATACGAGTATTACAGCCCTTCTGAAATTAATTAAAGAGATATTGGTAAAAGATTTTCTATCATTGGAAAAGCATGTTTTACAATCAACTATTAAATAAGGTCAGTTTATCAATTTACTATATGTTTTAATTAAATGTGTCTGTCAGATTCTTGAGAAATTGATTTACGTCCACAAACACAATCGTGAGACCTGTTAATCGTACATATAATCATAGGCGACGCCCGATTACAAATTTCTAATCCTATTTTTCATATCTCGTCTTAGGAGGAGTTAATTTGTTCGAGGTCATTTTTTTTTTTGAGATTTTCCAAAAGGTATTTCTTTCTAACAGAGTAACAGAGGTTTCACAATAGAAAACATTTTTGCTTTTACCTTTAGCGGTAAACTTTCACGTTTTGAGTATAGTTCGCAGAATAAAGCAAAATAGCGTATGACAACAACAAAAAATGGTTTACTCGACCAAAAAACCTGAAGTAGAGAAAATTACTCTAGGTGTAGCAAAATATTACCCTTGTGGTATTTTTTTTTTTCAACCGAACATTTTGACATCAGTTGGAGTACCATTTTTACCCTCAGTCCGTGTGTTTACTGATGGTTTTCTGACATAAAAAATCGGTATAATTTTGACATATTTTACCCCGGCTAACTTCACTTCAGTAAAATATCCCATTTTTTTTATTACGACGAGTGAACGCGTTTATTTTGGCTTGGCATATAAATTTGACCGTTCAGTATTTTAAACGTCAATTTCCTTTACAAGTGAATTTAATACATTTCTTAAAATGTTTAAATTTTAATCAAATATTAACGAAAATGTTTATGATTGAATTAAGTTTAGCCGGCTATTAAAAATTGAGTTTTTTCAAGATAAAACTCATATGTCAAAAAAACCCGAAAACATCTAAAAGAAAATGGAGTTAAAAATATACCGATTTATAGGGTGCGCTCGGTTTGTAGCTCAAAAAACCCGGATATTTTTTATCCTCTTGTACATGAGTGAACACTAGGAGTGTACAATTTTTCCTTCTATCGAAATCAGCATGGCTTTTGACAGAGTTCAACATAGCACACTGTTCAAGAGGCTGGGATTCAAAGGGATAACCCGAGATTGGTTCAATTTCAATTTCAATTATAATTATAATTATAATTATAATTATAATTATAATTATAATTATAATTATAATTATAATTATAATTATAATTATAATTATAATTATAATTATAGTCGTCCATTTTATGGAAATATGTCAAAATACTCAAATATGAACTTGCGAGTCGAATTGCAGACGACTGATCTGGAAAAGTTTTTTCTAAACAATTGCTCGACTTTGGTAATGGCAAAATTCATGTTGACACATCGTCTATCAGTATTATATCACATCGTATTATAATTATAATTATAATTATAATTATATGTATTTACAATTACAATTTCAATTTTAGTTTCAATTTCAATTACAATTACAATTACAATTACAATTTCAATTGTAATTGCAATTACAATTACAATTACTATTACAATTACAATTACAATTATAAATATAATTACAATTGCAATTGCAATTACAATTTCAATTTCAATTTCAATTTTCAATTTTAATTTCAATTTCAATTTCAATTTCAATTCCAATTGTATGCAGTTTTTGTTTATTTTTATTTCGCAAACTGACTTAAAGTTCAAGTATACTGTAAACAATTATATTGTTCATTTGATTTTTGGAAATCTATATAGCTCCAGCCGGGGAAACTACAAATAAAATTAAATGTTCTAAATTTATTATTTTGGTTTGTTAATCATTGTATCTTCTTGGTTCATGGCATTTCTTTAATTTAATCTAAGTTTCGGGAGACTATAAATTATATTTGTTTATGATTTGGGTAGACATATAAATGAATTAGTTTAACCCTCCAAACATGGTGAAACGTAAACGAACCACAAGCGGACTGCTTATATGACTGACTTCGCAAACGTAAAACGTACGCAAAGCAAAAACGAATCACTTTTAATACGTTTGGCGCATGCAAATTAAAATGAGCGTGTAGTCATGCGTATGTATTGGAGTTCGCTTTTCTGTCTTCAAAAGCGAAACGTTAACGAAACCGATGTGAAATAATTTTGCATTCAACATGAAACACAATCGAAACATTTTCGAACGGTTTTTGTTAAATACGTATTTTTACAAAAATAAAGAAGTTTATAGTTTTTTTAATATTTAATGCATAAATAAATTGTTCACTGGTTGGTTTTTAAATAAAATTGGTTAAGGGTTCAGGAAAAATTTCGTATAACATTGTTATTGTGGTTTCTGTAATTTGAAAATAAAAGAAAACCGCAAGAATTTATATATATAACTTGATATATATAGGTATATATATAGCTTGATAAACACTTCAATCAATTGACCGAAACACTTCGGTCAAATTACTTTCGGCTCAAATTACTCTAAGGTGAGCCAACCATTGCTATGCCCATTCGATCGAAGTTCAAAAATAGCTAGATCACCATCTAGACACACACAGTTCGCGATTGAGCATTGCTATAACGAAATCACACTTGCAGGCACACTTTCCTGTACTAACGCTGAGTTTTATACAGATGAGGAGGAACTTGCAATAGAAACTGATTGGATGCACAAAAAGAAGAAAATACTAAGGAAAAAACGAAGAGCAGAATTCTCGCCAGAAGTTGGGAAGCACTCGCAAGCAAAAGTTAATGAAACTGTCGAATCAGTGCCTGTACCCCAACATCACCAGGAGCTACGCAAGGTTGCAATAAAGACTAAGGCACCACCGCCAATTAATGTGATGAAGCTCTAATGAAATTAGTGCCCACAAACGAAACGACTATAAAGTAGTGTCACTAAACAATAATGTTTGGAAGATTAACAGAAGAGAACCCGATACATACAGAGCTTAAGCCAAAAAGCTCACTGAAGAAGGTAAAGAGTGGTATACCTATGAAGACAAAAATAATCGAGAAATTAAGGTTATGGCCAGAGGTCTCCATCCCACCTGCAACAAGGAGGAAATAATAGAAGGTCTCAAAATGGAAGAACTGCAAATTGAAGATGTTGTAGATAGACTTACGTCACGGACTGTACGAACGGTATGTAGGGAAAAGGACTGTCAACTTCAATCCGCCAGATGATAAAGAACACATGTAGAATGAAAGACGTGATTAAAGAACATAATCTAAAATATATTAAGTGTTATTAATAAACATAAAACATGGTGTCAGATGTGTGAATTGGATACTGTATATTCAATTAATAGTAAAAGAATAATATCTAGAAGTTAAAGTAAAATTGCAGCATAATTTTGCATCGGTTTAAAAAGTGAGGTTAAAGTAAATTTATTGTCTGCTGTGTAATATCACATATAATGGAAAAACAATTGATGGATTTCATTAAAGTGCAGTCGGAGATGATGGAGAAAATAGTAACACAGCTCAGAAATATATCCGTTGACCCTAAAGATGCGGATATAGTAGTTTCCAACAATATACCGTGACCACCTCCATTGAATGTTGAATTTGGAGATAGTCGAGATTCGAGAAATGGTCGAGACTTTTGAGTCAAGCTGGAACGACTATACTATAGCCACTGGTATGAATCTTTGGCCAGCATCGCAAAATAGACAAAAAACAAGCACTATGCTTTTCGCGATTGGTGTTAAAGCCAAAGAAAAATTCATGGAATTTGGTTTGACAGACGCTGACAAAGAGTCGGATATTATTGCTCTCGCGGCAATTCGAAAGTATTTAATTGCCAATTAAAATGTGATATACGATAGATATATTTTCAATACGTCTAATCAAATGGAAAATGAGAGCTTCGACACTTATCTCATTCGAATAAAACGACTCATTAAATTATGTAACTATCCGACGAACATGTCAGATGAGTTGCTGCGGGATCGCATCGTTGTCGGCATTCGAAATGGGTCAGTGATGAAAAATTTAATGAAAAAAGGTGATTTGACTTTACAACATGCAGATGACACGTGTAGAATCGGCGAAGCTACTCAGTGCAGAGTAAAAAATATGACGTCAGAAACCAATATACAAAGGGATGCGGATCCGCTCGAAACGCGATATTTCAAAACACGATCTTTCAAAATGAGATATGACAAAACCAGATATGGTACAAAACGCAATATTTTAAAACGCGATATTTCAAAACGCAATATGGTACAAAACGCGATATGGTACAAAACGCGATATTTCAAAATGCGATATTTCAAAACGCGATTTGGTACAAAACGCGATATGGTACAAAACGCGATATTTCAAAACGCGATATTTCAAAACGCGTTATGGTACAGAATGTCCATTGCAAAGCGACGGGAGTGCAGCGACCCGATTGATACCGGTCCTATATACTCTCGCCCCTATCGATTTTTAAATTCCTAGAAACTGAAATTAAATTTCCCCTTCACCCGCCTGATATAACCCGATCCTAAACTCCCGTTTTGTACCATATCGCGTTTTGTACCATATCGTGTTTTGAAATATTGCGTTTTGAAATGTCGCGTTTTGTACCACATCGCGTTTTCTACCGTATCACGTTTTGACATATCACGTTTTGAAATATTGCGTTTTGTACCATATCGCGTTTTGTACTCTATCGTGTTTTGAAATATCGCATTTTAAAATATCGCGTTTTGAAAGATCGCGTTTTGTAACGTATCGCATTTTGTACCGTATCACATTTTGAAATATTACGTTTTGAAATATCGCGTTTTGTACCATATCGCGTTTTGTACCATATCGCGTTTTGTACCATATCGCGTTTTGAAATATCGCATTTTGAAATATCGCGTTTTGATCATTCGCGTTTTAAAATATCTCGTTTCAAATGGGACCCAAAGGGATGTTCCAGTAAATAAAATTTCGACGAACACAAGGGGCAAGCTGTTTCAAGTAACGTTCTTAAAAAATGTCGGTTTCGTGGTTCGAAACACAAGTTTGAAAAAGGATGTTGTCCAGCCTTGGGCCATATTTGTGACATATGCAAATATAAGCACCATTTTGAATCGTGCTGTAGACGTAGAAATAAAGAATCGGACAAAAACCCAATAATTCATCGGTCTAATAAAGTTAACCAAATTGACTGCGATGAAGAGGAAGAACAATTCAGATCGAGTGATGAAAGCTTCAAAATATGCAAAGTGACGACATCATTCAGTATAAATAAAGTTACGACAGTTCTGAGTTTAAAATTTAATTCAGGTTGGAAAAACGTCGAATGCATGCTGGATACAGGATCTAATGCGTGTCTCATGGGCTGGCAAAATATTCTAAGCTCATGAATAAACTTAACCCAAAAACTTTTCCAACATAACAAGGACTGATAGATTTCAATGGAAATCCTATACCATCAATTGGAGAGGTGCATATTCCATGTAAAATCGATAATCGAACAGTTTCTATAGTTTTTCAAATCAAAAAACCTAACCACCAACCATTATTATCTTCAAACGCTTGTTCAGCTCTTAAACTGATTACATATAGTTCTGCGGTGAAGAATTTTCCAGTACCATCGGTAGCTGATTACCTCATTGAATCGGTATCAACTACTACAGTGGAAAAAACTGCAGACATTCATAGGTCGAAAGCGAATGCGGAGCGAATAGTGAACAAATATTTAGATATATTATTGAAGGATATATGGTACAATACCCGGCGAAGTAGAGTTGGAGATTGACGAAAGCATTAAACCCGTCATTCAAAATGCGCGCCGATTTCCAGTGATGTATCGTCATCGTTTAAAGACTGAGTTAGATGGCTTGGTTGATGATGGGATAATTGAACGTGTAGAGCAACACACTGATTGGGTTAGTAACATTTTAATAGTTCAACGTAACAATTCTTTTCGAATATGTTTAGATCCTGTACCGTTGGACAAAGCGTTGAAAAGACCCAACTATCAGTTCACGACAATTGAACGACAATTAAAGTATTTTCCACCTGCGACGCTAAAAAAGGATTTTGACAAGTGCAACTATCGGAGGCGAGCAGCAACTTAACATGCTTTTGGACACCATTCGGAAGATATAAATGGTCAAGGATACCATTTGGTATTACATCGGCACCAGAAATTTTCCAGATGAAAATATACCAGCTTGTACATGATCTTCCAGGCGTAGAGGTCCTCGCAGACGATTTATTGATATTTGGTTAAGGAAATTCAGTCGAAGAAGCAACAGTCGATCGTGACAGAAATCTCGAGAGTTTATTCATGCGGCTCCAGAAAAACAACGTTAAGTTAGTGTTAAGTAGTGAAGGTTTAAAAGTCGATGAATCCAAAATTATGGCGATCAGAAATATGAAATCACCTTCAAATAAAAATGACCTACAAAGATTTATTGGTATGGTTAACTATTTATCCAGATATATAAGAGATTTAAGTACCCAGTTTACACTATTACGTGAACTTATCCATGCAAACACTCCATGGAAGCGGACACAGTCGGAGGAAGAGGAATATCAGAAGATTAAATCATTAGTGTCAGACATAAAAGCTTTAGGCTATTTCGACAATACAAAGCCAATAATAATTGAATACGACTCCAGCAGTACTGGTTTGGGCGCTGCAATGTTCCAGGAAGACAAGGTTATCTGTTATGCTTCCAGAACGCTAACGGCTACAGAAAGAAACTATGCACAGATAGAAAAAGAACTACTAGCGATCGTTTTCGTTGTTCGTTACGTTGGTCATACTTGCATAGTCAGAACGGATCATAAGCTGGTTAATAAATATATTCAATAAAACGCTACTTAAATCACCAAAGAGACTGCAATTAATGCAATTATTCTTTGAAACTTGAGTTCATAGAAGGTAAAAACAACATTATTGCGGAACCCTATCAAGAGCAAATAAATATTTTGCCGAAATCAAATATTTGCCGAATAGATCTAGCTCAAGTATCAGATGCCGAAAGACTGGTATAAATGGTCAAAATAATTAGGAATCTCAGTATCTCAACAGGTGTTCTCAACAGGTGTTCTCAACATCATTAGAGAAGAAACGGTAAAAGATGTAAGTTTTCAAAAGATAATTATATTAATAAACAAGTGGCAAAAAATATACGCGATATACCTGATTATATAAAAATTTATCATAAATTCAAACACAAGCTTTCTATGGAGAATGGATTACTGCTACGGAATGATAAAGTCGTGATTCCGTATAGTCTTCGTGGATTAATGGTTGAAAATGTACATATCAGTCATAAAAGCATCGAAGCAATAGTAAATCTTGCTAAGCAAAGCATATTTTGGCCGGGAATGACATCCGAAATAAGAGAAAAAGTGAAACATTGTTACATATGTGTCAAATATTCCAATTCCCAAATAAAGCCTCCAATGCTTACACATGAAGTTCCAAACTATCCATTCCAACATTATTCTGATTTTTTTTGAAATCAGCAAGTTAGATGATTTGAAACCAAACTCAACAATAAAAATGTGCAAAATAAATTTCAGATCGACATGGCATTCCAGAAACGGTAGTAACAGATAATGGAACAAATTTTGTATCAAATAAATGCAGAGAATTTAAAAAAATGGGGCTTTTCACATATAACATCCGCGCCTTACCATCAACAGGCTAGCAACAAAGCAGAAGCCGCGGTTAAAATTGCAAAACGAATCATAAAAAATCAAATGAAACAGGAGAACACTTTTGGTATGCTCTATTACATTTTCACAATATTCCCAACAAAATAGGTTCCAGTCCTGTTCAACGACTGTTTGCAAGAAAAACACGCACCGGAATTCCATCAACCATAAAAAATCTTCAACCAGAAGTCATTCCAAATGTTTCAGATAAAATAATAAATCAACGATAAAAAAAAAACAAAACAGTTACCACTTCTTGAAGTAGGACAGCCTGTCGTAGTCCAAATACACACAACAGAAGATAAGTTGTGGTCAAGGGGAACTGTACAGCGAAAGCTTTCAGATAGATCGTTCGTAGTTAATGTGAATGGATCTGCTTATCGCCGAGATCGTGTGAATATTAAACCACACCCTTGTGAAGATCTAAGCAATCAACTTCGGTTTCCAAACTGCTGCTTCCAAGCTGTTCAGCAAATAGCATTTCGGATTCTTCTCGGAAGGCCGAAGGAGATACAGTAGATGAAAGTAGTCAACAAATGTCTCCTGAAGTTGAACAACCATCATTGGTGGTCAATATGGAAACACCACAGACTTCTTTAAATCGTCCTCGGAGGGAAGTTAAACCACATCCCGTTTCAAGTATTTTGTTTTAACTAAATGATTTGAACTCGAATTAATTTGTTAATGTATAATTTAAATTTTGTTTTATATAATTTGATCTATAAACAGGATAGATTATTGAAATGTAAAAGAGGGAGGATGTTGTAGATAGACTTACGTCACGGACTGTATGAACGGTATGTAGGGAAAAGGAGTGTCAACATCAATCCGCCAGATGATAAAGAACACATGTAGAATGAAAGACATGAATAAAGAACATAATCTAAAATATAATAAGTGTTATTAATAAACATAAAACAGAAGACACAGTAAATATCCTTAAACAAGGGAAAGTGGAAAATAGTCAAGGAACTAAGATCGTTAAAAGAGGACTCCCGCTATTCATGCTCACATTCAACAAAAACGAAAAAATTGAAAATATATTTATTATCAAAGCAATACTTAATATGAGGGTTAAAATAGAACCACTGAAAAAGAACACGAGATTAATACCTCAATGCAAGAAATGCCAATGTTATAACCATACCCAGTGCGGGAGAGATGTCAGATGCGTAAATTGTGTCGGCAGACACAACGCGAAAGACTGTTCTGTTAGTCGAACCGAAACTCATTTAATAGAAATTTCATTTATTAAAATACGTGACTATGAGTGCTACCATGATATTCATCCAGGAGGAAACGCTAGAGGCGGGTCTACCGTAATTATTAGAAATATTAATAAATAATTTGAAGTGCTCGGCATTGAAGACCAATCAACATATTGGCCTGCTGATATACATAAAATTTCAGACCGCAATACAAAAAATATAAAATAATTTTTGTGCAATAATTAAAAAATTAATTTTAATAATTAATTTTTTGTGCAATAAATTAAAACAACTAATAAAGGCTCATTTGAGGCGGCCAAATCCCTAGATGGGATATAGTCCCAGAGAGAGAGAGAGAGAGAGAGAGAGAGAGAGAGAGAGAGAGAGAGAGAGAGAGAGAGAGAGAGAGAGAGAGAGAGAGAGAGAGAGAGAGAGAGAGAGAGAGAGAGAGAGAGAGAGAGAGAGAGAGAGAGAGAGAGAGAGAGAGAGAGAGAGAGAGAGAGAGAGAGAGAGAGGAGAGAGGAGAGAGAGAGAGAGAGAGAGAGAGAGAGAGAGAGAGAGAGAGAGAGAGAGAGAGAGAGAGAGAGAGAGAGAGAGAGAGAGAGAGAGAGAGAGACATAAATGAAATAAAGAACAAAAGCATAAAAAAGCGACTTCGAACTAAAAGATGACGATTACTCACTTTGGAAAGCGAGGAAGGGGCTAAAAAGAATCAAAATGCTTGTGCCTCCTACCAAAAACGATGACGGATCCTGGGCTAAAAGTGACCAACAAAAAGTCTCTCTATTTGCTGCTTATTTAGAAGAGACCTTTCAACCGTTGCCGAGACAAACAACAAATGAAAATACAACAGTCGTAAACAAAGTAGATGAACTTAAGGCATGTGACTTTATTGGAATTTAATACTGTAATCAAATATCAGAAAAGCTCCAGGTTATGACTTAATTACTGGACAAATTATGAAAGGTTTGCGTAAATTAATTCAAATAAGGCTGCTTTAAACTTCAGATTGAAATATGTGTCACAACAATGGAAGGTGGCCGAGAAATAATAATGATTCCTAAACCAGGAAAACAAGGAAACGATAAAAAATCATATACACGGATATCACTACTTCCAGTCATATCAAAAATATTTGAAAAACTGTTGCTGAAGAGACTCAAACCTTTAATAGAAGAGAGATGCTTAATTCCACCACACCAATTTGGGTTTAGAGAAAATCTTTCTACAGTTGAACAAGTTCACAGAATAACGGATGTCATTGAGGATGCACTTGAGAATAAGAAAATATGCTCCAATATTTTCTTAGATGTAGCTCAAGCTTTTGACAAAGTTTGGCACCAATGGCTTGAATTTAAACTGCATCGAGACCTGCCTAAGCAATTTTATCGAATTTTTAAATCCTACATAGCTGATCGACACTTTAGAGTTAAATCTGAAAATGAGTACTCTGAAATAAAAAGAATTTCAGCAGGTAGGCCGCAAGGTAGCGCACTAGGACCTATTCTATTTATTCTTTATACGAGAGAATTACCGAATATTCAAGGTACCACAGTAGCAACATTTGTATAGACGATACAGCTATTCTAGCAGTTGGAAAAGATATTTCGGAAGCAATAAGCAAACTTCAAAATGCAGTTAACACGGTGAGCAGCTGGATTAAAAAATGTCGATTGCAAATCAAAATGTAAACTGTATTCCCATGGTTCTCAACTCAAACCAAATTCCATATACAAATAAAGCTAAGTACCTTGGCATGCCCCTCGATCCTAAGCTAAGATGGAAACGAGGCTAAGCTAAGATGCAAAGAACACACTTAGGAATGACGACGTCCATAGAGATTTGAAGATCGAATACGTCACTGATGAAATAAAGAACCACGCTGGGTAGTTCTAATTAGAATAAGAAAGTATTGTAAAATGAGTAACCATTAGGCTCATCTTAATCCGAGAAACTAATTTAAGATAGATAAATTACTAGATGATCTCTGAATCAGTAATTTGTTTATACAAAAATTGAGTTTCGTCGTATTTACATATACTAGCAGGGAGGAAAATATATATTTATTGCCCCCTTTCGCAACTTGATTTGGCTAATGACACCATGCCAAAACAAAATTTTCACTATCTAAACTTTTATATTCTAAGTAAACGTAATCTTGATTTATTTTATAACTTCTTGAAATAAAAACAGTAAATATTTTTCTAAAAAATATTGCAAAATCACTTAATTAATATGTAGTGCAAAAATCACAATGACAGTATCGTATATCTCTTATATTATAATGAAATTAAAATTAGGATGTGTAAATAAAAAATTTCTCATAAAGATAATGGCATAATAAAAATTTACTGACCAAAATAATTATTTAGATGTAATTCGATATTTATGCAGCAGTTAAATATTCAAATTCAATAAATTCACTGAGCAGAACACTATATTGCAACAAAACCAGTTTCTAGGTATACAATTGGTTTATAAACGATTTTTCAAGCACATATTCAAGTATTCCTTGATGAACCAGGATTGAGATAGGGAGAACAATAGGTTTTCCGAATAAATCAATTCCTAGAATTTTCCAGATAATTTCCAAATAATTTTTTGACGTTATCTAAGTAAACACTTTACAGTAAACATTACGCTACACGTTTCGTTATCCACTTATCACAAAATTCATTAAAATTGACCGAAGCGCGACAAAACAATCGAAAAATGTTGGGGTCACGTGCGATGACATTTACATAAATTATCTGACTGACTTAGTTCCATTCATCATAATAAAATTTAACCCTTGGTATGTAGCGCATTCGTACTAAATAATGTTCATTATTTAACTGTAGAATGGTGAAATATGCTCAATCCAATGTTATTATCGTCATCGGGGCTTTTTATTATGTTGACACTATCGCATATACGTTTAATGTGTATACATAATACTTAGCTTCCTGTTATCAAAAATGTTAAGAATTTCGCAAAGTTTGAAGAATAATTTCTAATATTTTTTAGTTATCTGTGTAAATATTTTGTAGAAAACTGAAATATAGCGAGAAATGTATGATGCATCTATCATAAACAATTTTTAATTGAAAATATTAACATTTTCACAAGCAACCATCTGCTTCTTGTCGTTTTATGATGCCCTATCTATATTCAGTCCACTTTTATCATAAACAAACAAAATTGGAATACAAACACTACAATTAGATATAAAAATTTAATATAATTTGTACTAAATTACTATCGCAACGAAAGTCATCAAAACAAATTTTACCACCACACTACACATTTTGCTGATTGCGCCGTTATTAAATATTTGCAGAAACACTTTGCGTTTATCATATTTCGCCATATTTGGCTCTTTGCGTTTGTTGCGATTTCAAAAAAAGATTAGATGCGCTGCTTCTTTGTACTCTGTACTGTTGTCTTTATTATTGGCAACGGAAATCTCCCTGGACGGCAGTTGTTATACTGGGCGACTTTAACCTTCCAAATATCAACTGGAAACATGACATGGAGTTTAACTGCATTCTTCCATGTAATATCATTAGCGATGCAGAGTCCCTATTCGTCGATGACATGCTTGGGTTTAACCTCAACCAAATTAATATGATTGCCAATAACATCGATATGTTTCTAGATCTGGTCTTCACCACTAAAGAGGATGCTTTCAAAATAATTAAATCAATCAACCACAAACATTTGAACATTGTTCTTGACACAACCTACTGTATAACTTGAAGAAATCTGAGCACCTTCCAAGAATGAAATACAACTTGAAGAAACCAAATTAAATGTTGACAATGTGAACGAGAATGTTGATAAATTTCATTACTTCATTCACCAAGGCTTTGTGCCTTTTTACAATAAAGCACCGAAAACTCATCCTCCGTGGTTCAATGATGTGCTAACCAATTTAAAAAACCGAAAATGCCTATATACTAAAATTATGAAATCTCAATCTATTTCAATTTTAAGTACAGGTCTTACCTTGCAAGTATTCTAATAAAATTATATTAAATCCTAAAGAATTTTGGAAACATTTTCGACCCAAACGGGAAATCGAGGAATATCCTTCCAATATGACATATAATAATACCAGCTCCTCGGACGCAAAAGTGATAGCAGACATGTTTGCAGCATTTTTCCAATCAATCTATAGCCCTTGTGATAATATGGGATACACTGATCAAATAGGCAACAACAATACTTCTATTATTCCTCCTGTCATACATGGAGAGAATGTTCTAACAGCCTTAAAGGAATTTGGAGATGGATGCGGGCCGGATGATATACCCGCCTTTATATTGTGTGCAATGCTTTTAAATCTACATTGATACGTCACATCTCTATCTACCAAGAACGACATCTACCAAGCTGGTCGAATTTACCTATAAAGTGTTAAATGATATGGAAAATCATCATCAAGTAGATGTAGCGTATACAGATTTTAGCAAGGCATTTGACTCTATTCGCCACCTCAAAGCATTTCAAAGTCTGCGCGCATCCGGATTTTCAATTGGATATATTAATTGGTTCAAATCGTATCTAACAAACCGACTGCAATATGTATAAATTGGGAATGAGAAAACCAACGTTATCAAAGTGACCACCGGTGTCTCTCAAGGATCTCATATTGGACTCTGCATTTTTATTGGGTTCGTCGGTAGAATAGCCAAGTTAATTAAGCGCTCAAATGTTCTAATATTTGCTGTTAGCGCGGAAGTTCCAAGAGTACGTAAGATTATTGATCTGGGTGTCACATTTGTTGAAAACGTTAGTTTTAACCGTCATATAGATAAATGTATGGCTAAAGCTAACTCCATGTTTGGCTTTGTTAAGCGGTGGACTGGGGAATTCACGGATATACATACTCTACGCACATTATATTACGCTTATGTAAGATCGCAAGTGGAGTATGCTGCAACGGTTTGAATCCGCATTTACGCTGTGCACATGAATAGAATCGAAAGCATACAAAAAAGTTCCTTATATTCCTGTTGAAAAAAAACTGGCTGAAATTATGATTATAATATAACACACCATTCTATGAAAATGTGGCTTGCTTACCTTCTTACTCTACAAAGTGTAAAGAATAAAACATGTGCGCGCTTGACAACAGGCGTCTACTTCTAGATGCCCCTTTTATCGGAAATGTCCTTCTCGGCCAGATCGATTCATCCTTCATACTGCAAAACATATCCATAAATGTCCTAAACAGGACTTTACGTAATAATCAATTTTTGGCGCTCAAACACCAACCAACCAACTATGGCGACAACAATCCCATTAATCGATCAGCAAAATTTACCAAAAAACTGTTTAATTTATCAAAAAACTGTTTTAAAAACAAGTTAAAATCGTATTTTTTAAATTTTTAATTAAGTCCTTTGACAGTTTCATATTTGAAGTACTAACGTTTAATATAAATAATTGTTTTATTTATAATTCTTACTTATTTGTATCTTAAGTGTGAATAGATTATTTTTTACATTTGATTTTTAAAATTTGAAATCATAATTGCAATGTACTAAATCGATTTCCTTTAAAAATTAAATTAAATTTCAAGAAGTAAAGATTAAAGTGAGAGAAAACTAAAAGAGCTCTGACCAAGTAAAAATTTGATTATTTATTTATTTTATTATGAATAGTTTAGTGAATTGAAAGGTGTCGGAGGGTCATTCCTGATATGATCATGGTCATCTCTAATTTGAATTGGAGACAAAACCCATCAAAAAACCTAGGTATAGAAACAGGAGGGAAATCGGCTGCGAACTTTTTGGAATTATGTATTCTAAATAATTCACTGCTAGTACTGGTTCCAAACCCCCTGGTTCAACATAAGAGCTTAATGTCCTATTGGACCAGCTATCTAATGCCTTTAATAAGGCCATATTAGGTGTGTATTCGCTTAGTAGATCTCGACTAGCATGGTGGTTGAAAGGATTTCAAAGCACCCGTACAAAATGCAGGAGACTTTTAGGAGCCAATACAACTAAAGCTGCTAAGGACTGGGACTGCTGCAAGGAAGCCTAAAGCTACTATTACAAACTAACTTTCTATGTAACTCCGAATCTGCGCAACAAAAGCCTAGGGTCAACGGAATTGTAGGCATTATAAGCCAGGTTATAAGCGGAAGAAAATTCCAATGGGCTATAAAGCTTTAAGTTTTAAGCCTTATAGGTCGGCAAGACCCGACTGTAAAACGCTGGATCTCTAACAAACGACTAACTTAACCTTATATTAGCTTGAAGTTATCTTGAAGGATAGCCTAGTACTCATGTGACAGAGTTCCTAGTAACATAGTAATGACCTAGTAAACGAACTGATGAAAAGGTCCTAGTAAATAAACTAAAGTAAATGAATATTTATACCTACCAGTGGCACTATTTTGGTAATTCCCCGGGAATAGGAAATTGGGGAAAGAAATTTATATGTAATTTCAGGTCAAATATTTTTTTCCGGCCTACTGTGGCACTATTCTGGTTTTCCCTGGGAATAGGGAATTGGGAAAACTATTTTCAAAGCATTTTTGTCTAAATTATATTTTTCTGACCTACTGTTGGAACTACACTGCTCGTCAAAAAAAACCGGTCACTACATTTTTTAAGTAAATATTTGTGTTAACGGTAACTATTCGCATTATTCGCATTATGGTTGTACGAAATAATATAATGTTCACCAAAAGCCACTAACGGATCAAGTTTTCGTTTAATAAAAGTAACCACAGAATCAAAACATTTGAAATAACAAATTTACCGAAAAACAGGGCTGCGAGCGGGCGAAACAATTCGATCAATTCCCACCTCATCCAAATAATTGTTGACCACGTTTGCAACGTGGGGCCTGGCGTTATCATGGCATTAGTTTAAATTGCTGTCCAATAAATGGGGCGTATGGAACCACAAATTCTTCTAGACATTCCACGATATACCTTTGGGCAGTTATATTACCGCCACGTAGAAATACAAGGTCCGTACGGGCGTCTATAGAAATGCCTGCCCACACCATTAGTGAGCGGCCATGAAATGGGACTCTTGGGGATATGGCACATTGTGAATATCGCTCTCCGGATCTCCGCCAACCTCTTCCGAGTACAAATGTACAATTTCCACATTATATTATAGATATGCCGCTTAAAAATGCATGCAAATGTAAAGTTATATACATAATAATTTATTTTAATTCAATTTTAGGTGATGCAGCATTTCCTCTAATGGAAAATTTAATAAGATACCATTGAAAATGCCTTTGGAATTTTAGTAGCAATTTGGTAGCAAGATGAAGGATTGTTGACAACACTAAACGTAAGGCCTAAAAATGTTACTCATATTGTGTTAGCCACTGTTTGCTTGCATAACTTTATTAAAACTCAAGAAACTACTCGACCGTTAGCGCAGTACTGCCCAATAAGTTTTGCTGACACTGTATCGGCAAAGGGAGATGTTTCAAATGGACAATGGAGAGAAAAGATACAACCTCTAACTTCAGTTCATCGTATGGCTCAAAACCGATCAGTAAACATGGCATATAAACTACGAGACGAATTGAAAGAATATGTCAACGGTGTTGGATCTGATCATTGGCAAGCCAATTCTGAAAATTCTTTATTTTTATTAAGAACATAATTTGTTATGCGTAATATGGCCTCATCTTGGCCGTGTGGTGGAAATTTTTTAATATACGATTTTATAAATTGACAAAAGCTGTCGACAGGATCATTATTGGGCTTTGGCTGTGGTTGCAAATCACTTTCACATTTCTTTGTAATAAGAACTATGACTTCGTTCAGATCATCGTCCCATTTTCTGTTAGATGCTGATGTGGAAGTATGGGTTTCGGTTGAATTTGAATTAAAAATTGATGAGTCGCAGCCCTCTTATTCAATCAATTCGTCAAAATTTGTTTCCTCATCATAGTGCTGAGGAGTGGACGACCGGCTATAGTTCCCCTTAGTTCTGTTTAATAAAAATAATTTAGAACATGCTTTTAAATACATAATAGGAAAGATAATCCTTGTACTTCGAAGATAATCCTTCAAGAACGATACGTTGTCAAAGAAGCACCAACTAGAAGGTAATGAACTCCCAGATCCGGATAGTTGGTTGAGTTTCCGCATTTCTTTTTGAAATTTATCACGAATATAAGTCCACTTTTTCTTTACTTCACGGGGATCTATAATAATTAAAATTTAAGAACAATATAATTATTTATATGAAAATTTACCGTTGACATTCATATCTTTTGCTGTTATTGACCACAGACTATCTTTACGTTTATTATTTTTATATAACTTATGCTTTTTGTCATATAATTCTTCATGTTTTCGAACGTTTTCAATTAAAATCTCCGAATCAATTTCAAATACCTCTGCCATTTTAATTTTTATCTGTTTGACGTTTGATAATAAAAACAAACCCAGTAAACCAAATCACAAATATTATTCACAATTTATGAAAATTACAACGAATACAATCAATCATTGTGAACTTCGACCGAAAACGAAACGAAAAGAAATTGAATTGAACCAATCTATCAGTTCGTTTTCGTTTCGGTTCGTCTATATAATTGTTCTAATACATTTCCATGCATTCAATTCATAAGTTTTGTTTCGGTCCGTTTCGTTTTCGTTTCGTTTTCGCTATATAACTAGTGCTTAAACCAATCGAATTGCGTGAAATGCTTTATGCCCTGCCCATTCTTGCCGCAATCGAATTGAAATATTTTTTATTTTGAGCAATGATTTTCTCAAGCTTGCAACCAAAAACTTCAAATAGAACTAAATTTTGTGCTCATTGTAAGCCGCCATTTTTTTTTTGCTATATACATTGAGTAACTTTAATATTCGGTTTTTCTATAATCTTCAGGTTTCAAAGGCTTTTTGGTACTAAAATAGCAAAAATGTTAATTTTTCTTTTTCAAAAATTATAATTTTATTATTTTTCAACAAAATTTAAATAGTTTCGTATGAAATAAATAAATAAGGATTGTAATAAAAAAAATTAAAACAAAATAGACTACTATTTTAATGTTACTTTAATGTTCGGTTTTTTCCGTTGTGCATGCATTTATTTGTGAAATAACGGTACTTCGATATTTTGAAGGATTTTGTTAATTATTATTTAGTTCTCTGTTGGCCGTGATATTGTAAATTTTTATTTTTAAAATTTAAAATGGGCCGTAAAGGAAAAAATTCAACATTGGCGCAATGAAAGTTAATAGTTTGCAATTATGCTAAAGGTCATACGTATGCGGAAATTGCAGAATGGCTGAATATACCAAAAAGTACAGTTGGCAATATTGTTTGGCAATATAAAAATGAAGGGAGAATTATTTTTAAATAGCAAAAGGGCCAACCAAAAAAATTAATAGAAAGTGATGAACGTTGGATATTAAGAAAAATTAAAAAAATCCGCATTTAAGTGCGCCGAAAATTGCATCAAAGGTCCTGAAAGAAGTGGGAACAGCAGTACATCCACAAACCATCCGCAAACGAATCAGAAAAAAACGAATCCATTTCGCCAAGGAATGTATTGGGAAAGATTCCAGTTTCTGGAACGACGTAATATTTGTTGACGAGAGCAAATATAACGTATTTGGATCAGATGAACGGAATATGGTGTGGCGCAATTGTTGAGGAGCTCAAACCCTTTAATATTATTCCAACCGTAAAACATGGTGGTGGACATGTAGAACCGTGGGGATATATATCAGCTAATGGGGTTGGGGAATTAGTTTTTATAAGAAGAAACATGAATAAAAAAATGTATTTAGACATTCTAAGAAAAAATTAAAAAAAAGCGCTGAAAATCTAGGAATATTGTCCACTTTTAAATTTTAGCAGGACAATGATCCTAAACATAAGTCCTATTTGGTTCGAGAATGGCTATTATATAATTGTCCAAAAGTGATAGAAATCCCTCCCCAATCACCTGAATCCCATCGGAAATATATGGGACGCTCTAAACCGACAAATTCGAA
Source organism: Nephrotoma appendiculata (assembly GCA_947310385.1). Classification (NCBI taxonomy): domain Eukaryota; kingdom Metazoa; phylum Arthropoda; class Insecta; order Diptera; family Tipulidae; genus Nephrotoma; species Nephrotoma appendiculata. The sequence goes on from OX371224.1 coordinate 73,496,656, forward strand.
AGACACTGATTACTTCAGTAGCTGATTTAAAAAAGAAACTGGAACGGACTGAAATCAGCCAAGATTATTGCAACAAAAAAAATGTTGAGAATATGTCGAAACGCTTACATCACGTTTTGAAGTTGAAGATATATCCCACAAAATATTAATTTAAAAAATTTTACTTTACTAACAGATATTTTGATTTTGACCGAATATTAAAATAACGATGAAATAATAGTATATTTTGTTCTAATGTTATTAATAATGTTATGGTAATTTTATTTAATATGAAAATATTTGAATTTTATTGAAAATTAATAAAATTATAATTATTGAAAAAGAAAAATCAACATTTTTGCTATTTTAATGCCAAAAAGGGTTTGAAACCTGAAGATTATAGAAAAACCGAATATTAAAGTTACTCACTGTACCTACATTAATATAATACTATTATATAATAATTATACTAATAATATTAATATATAATAATAATATTATTATATTTAATATTATTATTTATTAATATTATTAGTCTATGTTTAAGACTATATTTGATATATTTGTCTGTAAACCAGGATGAATATTACAATAAATCTAAATTACTTTTAAAAGAGGTGGTCAAAAAAAAAAAGTGGATTTTGATAAGTCAGTAACTGATGGGATGCTAACGCGAGAATGGCAAAATGCGATCAGAAATATTCGATGTCCGTGCCGAACTCGAGCAAAGGAAAAATCGAAAACCGCAATTGAGTGATTGCGTGATTCCTGGCAACATTTACTTTGCGATCGAGCTACTCGTTCATTAACTTATAACGATGAACAATTCTATGCTTTGGGAAAAATAAAAATTGCTGAAACTGGAAAACGATTGAAAACATTATTGGTCGAAGATGTGAAACCAGCTATCGATATGGCAGCAGAAAGTGTTGCGGACTGGTGTAAAGTGGGCCTAGCAAATTTCGTTCAAGCTCAAATACTGGAGAAGGATGCAGCCAACTTTGAGAATAATTTGTTTGAAATCAAGGAAACTGTCCTGAATTAAGAATGATCTTAAAACTGATATTAATAACCGTAAGAAGATCCGGTAATGATTTTTTAAATAATTATTTCAGTAACGATTTAATGTATGTATAATTTTATAATTTTAGACAATATTTGCTCTTCAAACGCAACTACAAGTAGTCTTAGGTCAAAATACAAAATTGATTGAAATAAAACGATTTGTAATGATGTGTCCCTGGCCGATCCAGTGAATAAAACAGAGATAGAAAATTTACGGAAGCAACGTAAAATTGAAACGGAAATTATAATGAATTACGAATGGCAAGACAGGTTCGCTTACATCCTGACTCCACTATCATCCCCATCGCATGATTTAGGCACATCAACTAGACTAGTAGTTCGCCATTGGTTAATATACAAATTCAACCAATTCCATCGTCGTCATTCGTCGAATATAGTGAAATAAAACTTCTACGCCTGAACTAAATTTTCTACAGGATTATGGCCATCAGAGTATAAACTGATCACGACAAGCATATTCGGCAAATATGCCACTATTTTCAATTGCTGCATGTGATTCGGGGCAGTCATTAGTTGTGTCCGGTAAATATCGGCTTGCTGCAATTAAACAAATTATTTTAATGAAATTTCGATTATGTATCATGTTGCTACTACATACCCGAACTGGTCATTAAGCAGTTCCAATTCTTCTGCTGTAAATTTGATTGACTTCGGCCTAAGGTTAAATATTTATATATAGTAAATTAAATAAAGAATTCAGAGTATTTTATAGTAAAATTACTTGTAACAATATTCTCAAAAATCACTTTTAACTTTCTCTCTCCATTCCGATATGATAATGAATGCCAGTCGCTTGATGATTTTTATAACTCAAATTGTGTGTAGTTCGCTAACCATCGTCGGTTCACGACATTTCTCACACTATTTAAATTACTTAAATTTTCCTATCAATAACACTTAAGCTTTGTAATTCTAAATAGAATATTTCTATTTTGCAGAATTATACCGGGTGTTTCTTTTAAACTGAGACGATCAAATATCTCGAAAAATAGCCACTCTACGGAAAAAATGTCCATAATCAAAATTTAATCATAGCGCGGGGAAATACATTAGTGCAAAAAAATAGTCCCCCACCCCCCGCTTTGTAGGTGAGACGGTGGTAACTTTTAAACTAAGATAGGAAGCCATATTTTTTATTGCAGATACGGATTATACGACTAAAAATACGTATGATTTGAATGAAATATTTTGTTCGGTTCATGATAGATGGCGTTGTAAACGACGAAATTCAATTTTTTCAATTTCTTTTTCTTAGAACACAAAAAGTAAAGTAAAATAAGTGTTCAAAATGATGGCCTGCGATTTCAATGCACTTATTAATACGCATTTCAAATGATTGAAATGTACACAACTGAGAAGTGTGTTTGGTTGAATTTCAGCACACGCATTTCTGTGTTGTTGGTTCTTGTTTGTAAACTTTGTCTTTGAGGTAACCCCACAAAAAGAAATCTGGCGAAGTAAGATCTGGTGATCTGGCAGGCCAATTTATCGGACCAGCTCTACCGATCCAGCGACCATTGAAATCACGATCAAGTATTTCACGTGCCACCACCGAATAGTGTGCAGGACAACCATCATGTTGAAACCACATGTTCCGTCTCACTTCTAATATCAAATTTTCAAGTAATATTGGCAGTTCATTTTCCAAAAAGTTTCGGTACATTTGACCATTCAAGTTGCCTTCAATAATGTGGGGGCCTATCAGTTTGTTGCCAATTATTCCACACCACACGTTGACAGTCCAAGGACTTCGTCAACTTGACGAAGCCAGTGCGGATTTGTAACACTCCAATAATGCATGTTGTGTCGATTAACAGTTCCATGGTTTGTAAAAGACGATTCGTCAGAGAACATTACGCAACGAAAAAAATTGGGGTTTTGTTGTATTTGTTCACGTATGCCCATTGACAAAAAGTTACCCGATTTTGGAAATCAGCGCCATGAAGATCTTGGTGTAAAGACACATGATATGAATGATACTTGTGCTGTTTTAAAAATCTCCAAACACTGGTGAGGGACAATCCGGAATCGCGAACTATTTCTCGTGTACTAACATGAGAATTATGAGCCACTGCTGCCAATGCAGCAATTTCATTATTTTTCTCCAGTGACTGTTGCTCTACGGGTCCTCTTTTTCGGTTGAACATTTCCATCAGTAATAAATTGTTTGATAGTACGGCCAAATGAAATAGCAACAGCATTTTCAAGATTTCTACCAGCTTCTCCATAAACCAGAACCATTTCAATTTTCTCTGGCACAATTAAACGCCCCATTCTAAAGTATTTTATCGTTTATTTTGCAATTACGAAAAACATGAAGATAAGAAATAACACAAACGTTAAATGTGATTTACAAAACTGAATAAATTGTTTTGATGACGAATTTCGATTATTTCCAATGAAAACGTGATGTTTTTTATTTCAAACGTATTGCAGAATCGAATGCGTGTGTTCTAAGAAGAAGAAATTGAAAAAATTGAATTTCGTCGATTACAACGCCATCTATCATGAACCGAACAAAATATTTCATTCAAATCATACGTATTTTTAGTCGTAGAATCTGTATCTGCAATAAAAAATATGGCTTCCTATCTTAGTTTAAAAGTTACCCCCGCCCACCTACAAAGCGGGGGGTGGGGACTATTTTTTTTTTGCACTAATGTATTTCTCCGCGGTATGATTAAATTTTGATTTTGGACATTTTTTCTGTAGAGTGGCTATTTTTCGAGATATTTGATCGTCTCAGTTTAAAAGAAACACCCGGTATAATTAAAAACCAATTAACACACAAAGACAAAATTCTTCACTCCGAAAATTGAAACGTCAAACTAATAAAAAAATGTACGCCAATCCCTTTACAAAAAAAGCGTAATTAGAATCCTACTGAGAAATATTTATATGGCATGTTCACCGTCCAAACGAAAATTACAAGTGAAAAATTTAACAAGCAAAATGACGTACCAAATAGACTAATATTTTGATCAATGACTAACTTCAACTCAAAACTGCAGGATTTTGCCGCAATCGAATCCGCAGGTATGTATGCTGCATAAACATAAATTCATGCATACAAATAACAATAAGCAAAATTTAGTAAACTACACTCGCGAGCTAAACTAAAATAAATCAATTTTTATAAAACTGCTTAGTATTTTATCTTTACAAGCACATCTTTATCATTAAAATCTATACAGTACTTTTCAAATTAAAGCATTCGTAGCAAAATGCGATGTTTCGGTGAAAATAATCGGCGTTCTGCAATCTTCTGTATAATACCACGTTGACCGATATTTGCCATCAGTCACTTATCATACGTTGACCTGAACAAATCTCTATCAGTTTCATTCGTTGTTTCTAGAAAAAGCCGCACAAGTTGTGTTGCTGCGATGCAAGAAGGACGCAATCAACGATAAGTGACTCGTCAGCTAAACATGAGTAAATCTGCTATCTCAAGAGTATCGAGTAGGTTTCAGAAATCTGGTTCCTTCAATCTGAGATCACATACCAGTTCATCTGAGAGGAACGATCGATTTATCGTCCTAAGTTTACTGTAAAATCGCCATCTCACGGATGTCGATGTACAGCAGAACCTAAGACAAGTTCGAGATGGAGCTGTTAATCAATGGACAGTAACGAGACGCTTGAAAGAAGCCAACCTCAATACACTAGCTAGGAGAGCTATTTTCGCAGTGCTATTGTGCTGAAACAGTCTCGTTGAGGCCCTAGTGGAGGTGTGACCGCTAAAACAAATATCGAGGACAAACATCTTGGATTATGTATCGCCCTACGCAGGATATATAGGGGAAGATTGCATATTGATGCATGACAATGCACGGTGTGACACAGCTCGAACCACTCGGCAGTTTATGGATGAGGTTGGCCTCGAGACGATGAAGTGGCCAGCCCTCAGTTCATACATGAATCCAATTGAGCATTTATGGGGTGCGATCCCCCAAGTCTTTGTCAAAACCTTAATAAGGTCAATGAAAGTCAAAGTATTAACCAATATAATTGTTTTTGTTTTTCTTGAATTTTTTGTTGTAATTTAAATTTAAATATCCCCAATATTTTTTTCATAATCATCAATTTTGGTTGAGTTTTCATTCAAAATTCAGTATAAATAAAGTACTGAACCAATTTTCATGAAAATAGTGGCATTTAAGTAAAAAGATCTGAGGCCCTATTCCTGAATACGATACGAATCTTCTTACGATACGAAAATTCAATACGATACGAAAATAAATTGGTATTCCTGAATTCGAACGAGCCACACATTTTAATTTTTACAGTGTAGGCAGAGGGAAATTTTTTTGTTGTAAAATTTTCTTCATAATAAGAAAATGTAAACACAAAGATGTCATATTTATAATTTTTTAAATTTTGATATCGTAAATAATAATGAGTTGCAAAAATCGAATTATATACTATACATTGAATGTGATTTATTTGGCCATATACAATTTTCTATTTCATGTGTAGCAGATGTTTATAAAAAAAATATATTGCTACATATTGCTCTCATATCGCAAAGAAAAAACCTATCAATTAGTTTTTGTTCAAATGGACAGTAAAATGTTGTGCTTTAAAAAAATATTGAAATTATTAAATAAAATAATTAAAACATTATAAAATATTTAGTAGATTAGTAGATTGTGAGTACTAGTGTATCACTTGGTAATAAAAATTATTTTTTTAAATTAAAACGAAGTGTCTTTTGAAAAGGTGCCAATGCCAAAAGACGCCCAAAAAACTATAAAAGGATTCTTAAGATCGAAAAGTTTACCAAGTGTTTTTATAAAATAAAATGTAAATTATGTTAAGAAAGTGATTTGTGGTAAAATTATCTTAATTTAAGTTTTATAAATTAATTCCTGTACGAATACGAACAAAACATATACGAATTCGTATGATTGGTATTCCTGAATACGAATACGTATAATTCTAATACGAATACGAAAATGTACGATACGTTCAAAAATTTCCCCTATTCCTCAATAGGAATTCGAACAGTTTTTGTTCGTGCATGAACGAATTTGTGTTCGATGTCATTTTAGTTAACGACAATGAAAATAAAAAAACAAAAATAAAGATGTAAAATATATTTTTTAAATTTTTTAAAGAAATTTATTTAATTTAATTATAAATTAATTAAATATTATTCATATATATAAGTACATATTTTAATAAAATATTTAGAGTAAAACATAAAAAAAAAATCTTAATTTTTTCGCATTTACAACTTTAAATAAAGATAATTTTATCATAAATCACTTTCTTCTTAACATAATTTACATTTTATTTTATAAAAACACTTGGTAAACTTTTCGATCGTAAGAAATCGTTTCTGTAATTTTTATGCGTGTTTTGGCATGGCAGCTTTTCAAAAGACATTTCATTTTATTTAAAAAAATCTTTTTATTACCAAATGATACACTGCTCATAATCTACTAACCGTTTTATAATGTTTTATTTTAATTAATAATTTCAATATTTGTTTAAAGCACAAAATTTTACTGTCCATTTGAACAAAAACTAGTTTGGTAGATTTTTTCTTTGTAATATGAGACCGCCATATGCATTTTTTCTATAGTATAAAACTTCTACGTAAAATAAACACACATACACAAAGATCATTAGCAATTTCTTAACACTGTAAATTTAAATAATATTATTTTGATTATTATGAATTCTACTTTATTACTAAATAAAAAAAACCTTAATATTATAAAATAATTAAAAATATTTTACTTACATCTTTATTTTCGTTGTTCTATTTTCAAAGTCGTTAACTAAAATGGCATCGAAAACAAATTTGTTTTTGCACACACAAAAACTGTTCGAATTCGTATTGCGGAATAAGGGAAATTTTTGAACGTATCGTACATTTTCGTTTTCGTATTAGAATTATACGTATTCGTATTCAGGAATACCAATCATACGGATTCGTATATTTTCGATTCGTATTCGTATTCAGGAATAGGGTAGCAGGCTTTCAAAAAATAATGTCTTGTGAAGATCGGTTAAGCCGTTTTAAATAAATTCGTCTTTCAGTGAGTGCTGAAGATTTGAGTCGATTTCGTGGCTCGCGAGTGTATATGTAGGTACTATATATGTAAACTAAATTTTGTTAACAACTTTATAATCAACCGAACTTCGTATTTTGTTAAAAAAAAATCATAATTAAGCTTAGTACTCAGTTCAAAGTGAAATGAAATTTTAACGCGGTCTCCAAAAATCTATTTATTTTCGCGTGAAATAGAAATGAAATTTTATTTGGAGAATTTTTAAATTTAACGTATAAATTTGTAGGCATACACAAATGAATTTGTTTATTTTACATAAATAAATTAAATTAAAATGACTTTAATTAAAATTTATCGATTTGTGGTATTAAAAGATTTGTTTATTGCCGAATACAAACAAATGTCAAAATTTCGCGTGAAAATAATGTGCCGACACATTATTTTCACATGAAAATAATTTGGAGAGTTTATGCGCGCCATCTTTGATGTATTGAACACACTTGGCTTTTTCGTTGGAGAACTGAGTACTACAAAATGAAAATAGAAATGAAATTTTTCATTTCTAATTTCGCTTTGGTAAAATCGTATGGAAATTTCACGTGAAATCGAACTGAGTACTAGGCTTTAGTTTTAAAATTTAAAATACATACTTTCTTAAGATTACATAGGCTTTCTGTGATGTAAGTAGCATATTTAGAAAACAGCCAGAAGAAAACTTTATCTTGCTTATTTCAGTTTTCAATACGATATTCCCGGCTTCCCCGTTAAAAATCACTGCTCTATAGTATCTTAAACCTGAAATCTACATGTAAATCATTTAATAGATTTCTTTAAATAAATCAATAAATAAATGTTGTGGGTAGTTACAGTGGTTCGTTCTGGTTATACTTACCTTGGCAATTGGAACCACTGAGTGATTCAGGGGTCCATGTTTGTCTTACGAATTTTATATAATCACTGTTATATTTATTTGTGTGCTGTTAAGATCGACTTGATCTTATAAACTTGCCGCCTCTCTCTCGGGTTTACTACTATGCTAGATATTTACAATAATTTATCAATTAAAAATGTGTACAGGGTGATACAAATATGGGCTCGATAGTCTTATACCAGTAGTAAAATAACGCTTATCAATTTTATTATCTGCTGATACTGGAAATAATGATTGTTGTAAAAAAAATTAGAGACGCTATTGAGCTATAAATTGCTTACAATTTTTGATTATTTCATTGTACAAATATGTACATTAAAGTTTATCGAGTTATTTGTTAAAGTTATCCAATTCATGAATGAAATCACGTGTGGTCCCTTACGAAATTACTTCGAATATACCTTATCATGTCAATGCGTCCGAATTACGTAAGCATATATATAAGTAAATATTGGCGATGCAATATGTTCATGATTTTCTTTGTAAACCGAAAGTAACGATGTAGAAGATTAGTACTTAACGCGTTCATTAGAAAGCAGTTTAAATTTGTTATAAAATAATGAGATGGCTTAAAGCCCTTGTATTATCATTGTTCATAAGTAAAGGGATCTGCAGCAGTAAAAATTGTACTGGAAGTAAGTAAGTGCTTGTAATTACTGAGTGACAAGTAAATATGAAATAAAAATATTTGTTTTTAGGAATTATGCTTGAAGAATTTCGATTAAGCGACACAAAATTAATTGAAACATCTGTGAATACGTCTTTGGTACTCAAGTGTGTGCTAGATAAAACGGCAACTCAATTGAAGTGTAGTGCATCAAATTTGGCGTACCTCATTGGAGGAGATACAGTAGCAAATAACGGAATACATTACAGTGGTAATTCACTGTACTTGAAAGTTAATACATCAAAAGCAACCGAACTAACTGTGACTTGCACTTACAATGGTTTCGGTCTAAATAGCGAGGTAATCACCGTTAATATTGGAGTAAAACCACAACCAATTAATCTGAACTGTTTAAATTTCGATTTGACAGATTTAATATGTGATTACAATCTACCTAGAAACCCTGTCAAGGAAAATATTACAATTGAAATGCATAATCCAACCTTCGAGTTATACGAGGTTGTACATTTTGAGTATTACATTGGCTCGGATACATTTGGCTTTATAAGAGAAGGGCCCTTTAACCCGTTCGACCGATTTAAATTTCGGGTGACGGTTGCCAATACAATCGGACCAACATTACACCAATATTTTGAGTATGAAACAGAGAAAATTGGTAAGTATTTAAAACTGTTGCTATATGAAACATCATATTCAAAATGGTATTCTAGTCGGCCTTCCAGAAAACATCGCGATCAAATTACGCAATGTAACGTCAAATAGAGCGACTGTAATTTGGCAGTTGCCCGAAACTTTTAATAAGTATGGTAAATATTCACTCTATAGCAAATTATATTTATAGGCCTAAATAAATTCCAATTTCAGAATATTTCCACACAGTTAATTTAACAGGATATTATTTAAAGGATACAGTCATGATGCCCGACCGGATCAAAACGAGAAACGGCACCGATCATAATATTACATTCGAACTAGATATAAGTCTACCTTACGCTTACACGAAATATCATTTAATCATATACACGTGTGTTAAAAATGCTGTAAATCCGACCGTGCAACAAACAAATGGAGCAACAATATTTGAATCAAAAATGCGAGCACCAGATTTCCCACCACAAATTATTCCGGGTGCCTTCGAATATACCGAACGCAGTGGCGATGTCATAATATATTGGAATGAGATAGCCACGAATCTGAAAAATGCGGATAATTATGCGATTAAAATACACGGCATTTCGAGCAATGGGATGCCGAATAAAAATATCACTGCTGGGACACTTTCAGATACGTGGGTTTTGCTGCAAAATTTACAACCGACGAGTGAATACGAAGTCCGATTGATTGCGAAAAATTCCGAAGGAACATCGAAAAACTGGTCCACCATGATTATCCCGAAAAAAGGAGACTGTAAGTATTTAAATAAATTGTTAAAACCTCATCAAATTCATAAAGACACATATATTTTAGTATTGGACCCACCACAAAATTTAAAAATTGTTTTAAACGATAATTTATATCATCTGTCCTGGACAACAAATATGCTGGTGGATAATTTTACCATAATTATGTGCAGACCTATGGATGAACAACATTCAAAATGCTTGAAACTTCTGAATACTGTTACGATCGAAGGAAATCGTTCACATTTTGTTTATGACAATTCATTCAAAGACAATTCGTCAAAAATTTTTGCCATTTCGTCAAATTTAAATGAAAAATCAAGCGGCTTAAAGTGGTTTATCTGCATTACATCTATAAAAGTTGTAATGGCTGCGATTGAAAATGTAAACATTATTCATATAAATGGTACAGCTGTAAAAGTGAAATGGACATTGCCATGCTCAACAAGTCCATTATTAACGGCTATTTATATCTCGTATTGTACGATCTCGGTGTATAAGAATGAGGTGTGCGAAAATAATATTCAACATCCAATACATCTCTCATCGGAAGTGCTAATCGATAACCTCGTGCCGTACACAAACTATAGTTTAGCGCTATCAATGCTGGATGGACATAAAATTGGGCCAGCCAGACATATACAGTTTGAAACCAAATTTGGTATGCCTGACACACCAACTGAAATTAATTTTTTAAATATTACTAACACTTCCGTAGTAATATACTGGACGCCACCAAAACTTTGGTACGGAATCCCACACTCTTACAATGTTAGTTATATGAGCAACACAGACTCAAATATTCTTAATGTTGATACAGATGAAAATGGCTTACAGAATTTTACAATTATAAAAAATTTGCGTAGCTCTACCATATACACAGTTCAAGTGGCGGCCTGTCACGAAATATGCTCACGATTAAGCAATAAAATTGTAATCAAGACTAAAATCGGTAAACCAGAAAAAATTCGAATTATTGGACGAGATGAATGGTCACCACCAGGACCAGAGATGTTGACGAGCGTTTTTCGTTTGTACGAAATTAAAGTCGACGTCATAATCGACGGGAAAATTGAGTCGATACATAGTTTAACGGCGGAGACTACATGTAAATTGGCCAATGATGTATGCAACTACAATAAATCGGTTCGGACTATACATCTAAACGAGCAGTTTAATACGGCCAAAATATCCACGAAATATGTAACCACTGTATCAAAATGTCTGGAGGACTTGAAAATTAATTATACCGAATTATGTTTAGCGTATGAATGTATCGCGGGCGACTGGGTATTATTAGCCACCGGGCCATGTTCTTCATCATACATAACACAAATAATATTTTATACATTTATAACATTACTAATATTGGTAGCCCTGGCCGTCATAATCTCAATCGGTATAAAGCGCTATAAAAAAATCGTTAATTTATACGTCAGTCTTCCTTTTGGATTAGACTCGATCTTTGAATTACAAAAACAATGTGATGAACATACTAATAATAGTATTGGTGATTTAAATCCTCAAGATGAGTTACAAATAATGACTCACGAAGAATTACAGGTTGAGTTGGAATTGCTTGATATTCCGATTAGTGGAATTTACGTGCAAATAAATCAAGATATGCAAGAATCTCACACTTAGCCGTGTTCTGCGATTAGGCTAGGCTATCTATGTATAAGACAATAACAATAAATTTTATAAGTTTTTTATAATTAAAATATTTTTTAGTACGCCGTATAGTTTTATATAGCAAATGCTGATGAAAATAATCGACATGCAAAAATGTTTAATCGACATTGGAGCCTCCGTTTCATTATTATACCCACAAAGAGGACTGTCGAAACACCGAAACAAAAACAATTCAAATTACATTCTGCTAATAGCACTACTGTTTGGGACTATCATGCAAAGATATTCATCAGAAAAAAATCCGGCAAATCGGGAAAATGGGCTAGAAACTTAGTTATTTGGAAGTTTGTTTTGATCGGACGTGAATTATAATCCCGTGATGAATCGTTCATCTCGGAATTTGAACGCGTGATATTTTTCTTGTAGTGCTTGATACAGGCTGCTTCTGCTGGGCTCAAGATATCTTCGGCTGAATCAATGCTGAAGTGGCAGATTCAGTTTTTGGATCATACATCGGTGTTACTTTCATCCATATGTAGTGACTTGTGATGCCTTCGGTGGCAAATGGCGAATCTTGACTTTGAGTTGCAAAACATACCACTTGGCGTTCTTAAATTACTATGGCATTGTATTTTGAACAATCGAGGAAACGATGAGCTTCCTTTATACATATAGTGGGTATGGACTTGGATTTTGAGTTGATTGAATTGGCAGATGTAGTAAGCACAGTATGATTTGAATGTTAAATATGTGGCCTTTTTCGTGGAAGCAGAAAATGTGGATTTATATTTGAAATACATCCAGAGCTTCGTCTCTTGCTTCCGCAGAAACTTCAAAAAATCGACCATTTTAAGTTTAACTTGCTGACTGTGTCCTACGCTCACAACGCTTTCGCTTCATCACCCAGCCTTTCGGTTAGCAGGTAGATAATCGTATGCCAATCATAAACATGATGCATTTGTTCTTTATAGTTTTGGTAAGCTGATCTGCATTCAATTGGATGCTGTAACATAATTCGCATCAGTGACTGGGTGATGAGATACCAGCGCAGCAGCTTCACGTTTTCATATTATGAACAGCAGCATTGTATAGATCAATGCAACTTTGGAACTCCGTTGAATCGCCAGAAAACGTACGATTACTTTACATATACTTGACTATATTGAACGCTTGCTGCCGATGTGATGTAAAGGTTTAATAAGGTATTTCATCATTGAGGCCAGCTATTGATTTCATGGTACTGGTTGCATATGCGTAGCGCACTGTTTAGCTAAGATATTGCTGACAAACATTTATGTTCGAATTCTCCAATTTGCGGTTCATCTCGTTCAATTATGGTTGCCTCCAGTTTGATAGATCTGTCATTTGATAAAGCTGATCGAGCTGTAAGATCCTTCGGATTTGGTTGCGGTACAGACTGAATTCCTACTTCATTATTAAAATGAAATCTTCGCGTTTCCATTCTGCACGAGTCATAAAACCAGTCATTGAGAATGGGCGAGTTCCCTCAAAAATTAAAAATACCTTTAATTACACCAATTTTCAAAGCAGGAGAGAAAAATAATGTTTTTGTTGCTTGGTTCAAATTTTATTTGAAGAAGCGGGTCCAGCATATTGAAATTGAAAATAAAAGATCAAACTTAATTTAAACCACCAATTTTCTAAGGTTCTAAAGTTTTCGGATGACCTTAAAATTTGCAGGTTGGTGTAAAATATGACGGATCAAATTGCAAGAAAGCACTGACGGCCCTACTAGTTGAAATAGAATAAATTAAGGGGATAACACTTAAAATATATAAATTAATCAAAGATCAATGAGTTTGTTTTCAGCTTTACAAAGCATTTGTGTATTATATGCATTCGAGAGTTCCCAACTTAGATTTGCGGCAACTGTTTGGTGTCTCTTTTATAGTGGCGACATCTAAAGAGTTAAGGGAGGCCTGGGGGAGTATAATAACAATTTTCTATGTCATGTAAATATACAGCTGCTACCGCCTTATAATGCTGAATGGCAGAATTATATCATAAAAAGTCATCATTTGTTGAAAACGTATGGCTGGACAATATAAAGATGCACTGTCTATATTAACATCAATGTTCCTCCCGTTCACGTAGTGATGGGGTCCCTTCATCTGAAGAAATTTAAATTTTTCATGATTGTCCGAATTTTCAATTTTTTAATGTTAAATTTTTCGAGTGATAATTGTAGACTTATTTCCTCAATCAATAATCAAATAATCTCAATCTTCGATATTGGCATCTGTTTGCAAGGGTGGTGACTGAACAAATAATAAAAAATAATACAAACCTTCTTTTCTTTCTCTAATTTCAAAGCACTAGGCCTAGTTAATATTTTTCCTACTCTTCTGCGGGAGAGACCATAAATATATGGATATCCTATATCCACACCACATGAAAATTGCGGTCAAAAAAATGATATCTTTATATATTGAGAGAAAATTTCAATCTTCAAATAATTCGAGATGTCTTGAGGCTCGTTTTGATCGTAAGTTTACCTGATGTACTGCTACTCTCTGCTCATTTAATTATTTATTTAGGTTAGCAACTTACATTGGTTCTCATCTGAATGCATTGCAAATATTTGCAAAGGAAAATTTTTGAATCATGTAGTTGTATTTGTGTGTTATTTTCATTTGTATATGAATAATTTTGACTTTTTTCAACACAAATGTTTTAATAACAACATAAATAAAACTAATTTACAAGAGACTTTTAGACTACGGAGAGAATAAAAATTCTAAATAATGCCAGCAAAATTGAGAATTACAAAGAAAAACCAGCAACACGATACGCTTCACTATTAAAAATATTTAGGAAATTCTGGGAGCAAGTCTTAATCCATAAAAAAATTTTCTGTATTAAATATCATTTCCTATAATATGCTGGTTGCAGTTGCAAATCATTCTACAGTCATTAATACCAAAGTTTTAACATAACATAAAGCGTATTTCATTTGCCAAATTACAACAACAGTGCTATGTATTCAATACCAATTTGGAATTCGTTGAATTCCTACAGAGTTGATGGTATTGAAATTCTAATTCTATTTTTTAGTTACTCTGCTTGTCACTAGAGTTTTCTCTAGAGAAAACGATGAAACAAAAGAAACAAACACGGAAATTCATTTGTTATTTCTTTTGACGAAGAATTGAATTCCAATTCCAAATCCAATTCCTTGGCAAATGAAATACGCTTATATAACATACAAATGTTTGTTTTCAAAATATAAACAAGGTTCCTGTGTTTATTGCAGGGTTGAAAATTTCCGTATACAATTTCGGGAAATTTTTGGTTTCATTTTGTAAATGCAAAATTTGCCAAGCAAAAAGGTGTATGCCCGCTACTTTTGATTGCAAATCGCTTTGTATTTAAAAAAAAAATGTATATACACCGATACGAAATTATTTTGAATGTGTGCTATCGAAGAAATCGATTGCAAATAATTGTAAAGCGATATTAGATGGAAACGCACGTTAAACTACAAAACTAAACCAAATTACATAGTTCATGTAATTTTCAAGTTAATGTGCTTACATCTAGATGGCGCGAGGTCACTTCGCGAAAATATTTTTGGTTTTAATTAATTACACTGTGCTAGTTGAAAAAAGCGACAAGCTGGACACCCAAGGGGTAAACCTAATTCGAGTACCTTGTATGTTTGGTAAAACATTTAGGGGACTAGTTTTGGGTTCATGTTACACGCTGCGTTAAATACTTTTATGTTAAATGTTGCGTTAACTTGTTGCGTTGATTACGTGACATTTTAACGTCAGAGTCATTCATGAAGAAACAAGTTCGGACTTTTATCCAGTGATTGCGGGAGTTCCGCAGGGAAGCGTATTGGGTCCCCTCCTCTATCTTCTTTATACTGCGGACATACCTACGACGAATAAAACATTCATCGGCACGTTCGCTGACGACACTGTAATTATGTCAGTAGACGAATCTCAACCAAGAGCAGTGGAAAATCTTCAACGAGCAATGGACAATGTTACTAAATGGACAATCGACTGGAAAATCGCACTGAATGAGCTCAAATCAACCTATGTGACATTTACGCTTCGACATAAAAATAACACTCTTCATATATACCTCAATGGGGTGCAAGTGCCGCAGGCTGAATCGGCAAAATACCTTGGTCTGCATTTAGATTCAAGGCTCAACTGGAAACATCACGTGAGACAAAAAGCTGAACAGATACGATTGAAACAACGTCAAATGTACTGGTTAATTGGACATCATTCCAAAATGAACCTGTATTGCAAAAGACTGGTATACCAGACTATCTTCAAACCAATATGGATGTATGGTGCGCAGCTATGGGGTTGTACACATAAATCCAATAGAGACATTATACAACGAAGCCAAAATAAATTTCTTCGAATGGTCACCAACGCCTACCGATTTGTGACTAACAAGGAAATCCACAATGATTTAGAAATACAATTGATAGACGACGTTATCCGGGAGTGTGCCATAAAACATGAAAAGAGACTTCTTACCCACACCAATCTTGAGGCCGTACAACTACTGGACAGTACAAACGAAGTAAGGCGGCTCAAACGAATCAAACCACATGAGCTAACCGTATGAAAATTATAAACCAAGGGAACTGGACACTGGTGCAGCAGACCCACACAAGTTTATGCTTATCTCATAAGTACTAATGTCAACCTTACCATAGCAATACATATATAGTAGTACCATCATTCGAAAAAAATCTTTAGAGGGTGAAAATCCAGGTAGCGCGTTAATCGAAATTAAGTTATGCAATAATTTTACTAGTTCGCCTAAATGTTTGCAAGATTAAATACACTTACAGTACACACGGCGTATTTTTGTATACCATTAACCAGTATAGTATTGCTTCACTCTAACTTATTATACTACATATTAACACAGAATATATTTATTTCAACTCGTATTGTTTTACAATTGTCAAGGTCATGTAGAAAATGTGTTTAATATTTTTTGTGATAAACAATAAAACAAATTATGAATACCTTACTTCAATTTTCTTTTTATAAAAAATAGCATAAATAATTTTTTTTCTATGATAGAAATGCAAAAGAATATGAATTGTTCAATCAAATTAATCCATTATTGGAAAGGAGATATGAACGATAGGATATATACATATGTATATTAATATATTGCGTACATACTTAGCTGTGTATTATTATTGTTTATTTTAAATACATCTGTTCTCACAAACACAAACGAATAAAGAAGATTAAAAATGAAAACGATGTAGAAATCTATATAGAACAACTAAATACAATTTTTTAAAAGGATGCCGTTGATGCACTGTTACAGTATGGTAATTTATAATTGAAAATATGAACGAGTAATTTTCTTATATATGCATACATTAAGAACAATGTATTGTTATGGAAAGGCAGATTATCTATTTATCCAATTCTGTGTGAAAGTTCAGGGACATTGAACCCAATATTTGTTTCAAAATTAAAATAAAATTTATTAATTCGATTTTATCATAAAAAATATTACGTAAGAGAAGTACGTAAAAATAGGAAAATTGTCACAAAAACGACATACTATTGTAGTATGTTCATACAATAGTATGTCGTTTTTCATTATTGTCTTTCAATCAACTATTTATTAAGGGATTGTTCCTCATTGGAATAGAAAAAACGAGGATGTCATTATAAAGATTATAATTTCAACCAAAGCATGTCTGACTTGATCTGTTTTGTCACAGAATCCAATGAGAGTCATGTGGTGTTTACAGTGTGCAAATCTAGAGCGTATAATTACAATCTAATTATGAGCATTTAAGGTTCGCTAACAAAACTTAAATTCATTTTTCTGTTAATCTAATCTGTTAATCTCTAATAAATTTTATTGTTTAAATTGGGGGCTGAATTAATCCATCTCAAATGAATTACATATCCCTTTTGTGTTTTACTAACACAATTGTGCGGGTAGGGCTAAAGTACCATGTATATGTAGTTTTGTATGTTTTTTGAACAAATTTACACATTTGTGAATTCCTTTTTAACTTATTTTCCGTCCGAAAAAACACTATATCTATACACACGGTTGTGTTGGTTTTACTTCAAATCAAGCGAAATTTTTAATGAACAACGCCGTTACATACGTTAATTTTTTACTCACACATTTGTGTGGGTTGGACTAAAATTGAGAAGCTTTTTTATTTTTCTTAGTTGAAAAAGGGATATAAGGAAGTATATAAGATATTTTTTATAAATTCAATATACAAGTGAATAGCTTACCAGTTTAGGTTGCCGCTCACTATTTTGTAATTAAAACTATTTTTAAATAGTAGTTAAGCTAGAATTGGTCAGCATTGTCCGAAAAAAAAACGTTTCAGTTCTTTATGGCAGGATAAATAATGGCTTACTTTTAAGTTCCGTCTTTATTCGAACGCTAATTTTAAATTGTTTAGTTTGATGTACCATACAAATTATTTTTTTTAAATAAAAAATGCGTTGTGTATTTTATTTTGAATAAAAAAAATCAGTTTTTATTTTCCTCTAAATTGTAAAATTTTATTTTTATGTCTTAATTTAATTAATTAACCTTAATTTGTATTTAGTCTTACACCGTTTTAATACTTAATTACCTTTCCGAAACGGATATTTATTTGTGGAGACTTTAAACAGCTTTCACAATAAAACAATTTTTATTTTGCCTTAGAAGTTTGTTTGAAAATCAAACTTTAGAAAAAAATTTACTTTAGAGAAAAAATTGTCTATTGTGAGAGCTCTGTTAAGGTGATGATACATGTACAGATTTTCCCTTTAAGGCATAAAAATTATGCGCGCTTGTTGGTTAAAAGTCAGCCATCTTGAATCGCTTTGAATCAATTCGGATGATTTTGCATACTCATGAACAATGGCTACTAATAATACAATAAGGCCTGTTTCAGCTGAACTAAGACAAGCGAACTGACCTATGTTCATCGTTCTTGGTTGTATATAAAAAACTTTTATAAGCCCCGTTTCCCACTTGAGCTAAGTATTTTGACTGATATGAGCTATGTTTTCATTTAACAGCTTCACGTTTTGATTTCTTTCCAAAGTCAAATAACAGAAACATTGTAGATAAATCTCAGAGTCTACCCAATCTGTAAAGCAACGTATTTAAATTTTTATTTTCACCTTGGAGATACGAGGGTATATCAAAAAGTCTTGCAATATCATATGAAAAAAAAGAGTGAGTGAGACAACAATATATTTTTCAAAACCATTTTTTGTCGCGATGAAACTTCTAGAAGAACATTTCGATGTAAATTTTACAGTTCGTTTGTTTTTGTCAATTTAGTAACACGTGTTTTGAATTTTTTAATAAAATGAATGAAATTGAATATCGCGCCCTTATTAAATTTTTCTATAAAGATGGATGAAATGCAATTTATATATTCAACTATATATCAAAAGTTTACGGCGAATCTGTACCATCATATGCCACAGTAACAAGGTGGGTAAAATTGTTCAAAAGTGGCCGGGAGTCATTTGAAGACGACAACCGCTCGGATCGGCCAGCAGATGCTATTAGCCATGAAAACGTAATTTTGGCCGAATCTATTGTATTGGAGGACCGGCGTATTTCTGTTCCGCGGTTAGCGTGGAGACTTTCTCTTTCATACGGTACCACATATACTATATTACATGACCACCTTCACATGTCGAAAGTAAGTGCGCGATGGGTTCCCCGTTTGTTGAATGCAGAACAAAAAAAAAATGCGTGTTCAAACTTCAAAGGCGATTTTAGATATGTACAAAGAAGATCCAGAAAATTTCTTGGATAACATAATAACAGGCGATGAAACATGGCTTTATCATTGGGATCCGGAATCCAAACAAGAATCGATGCAATGGATTAAACGTAGTGAACCACCACCAAAGAAATTCAAAACTCAACCGTCTGCTGATAAGGTTGTGGCAACAGTTTTTTGGGATGCTGAAGGAATTTTGATAATCGATTATATTGCACCGAAAACCACAATCACAGGCATATATTACGCAGAAGTTTTGCGAAAATTGAAAAAACCGATCCGGGAAAAACGGCCAAGGAAAGTTATTAAAAAATCTTGCTTCTTCACGACAATGCACCAGTGCACAAGGCTACTATTGCTCAAGCTGCATTAAAGGGCTGCGGCTTCGTGGAAATTTCGCATCCACCGTACAGTCCAGACTTGGCACCCAGTGACTACCTTCTGTTTCCCAATTAAAAAAAAAACACTAAGGGGCCCGAAATTTTCCAGTGACTATGAAGTACAGTCTGTTGTAAATGAATATTTTATGGAGCAAAAGAAAACTTTTTTTTAGAGGGTTTAGGCAAGTTAATTGTTCGATGTGACTAATGTATAAACCTTAAAGGAGATTATGTCGAAAAATAAAAATATTGCTGTCTCACTCACTCTTTTTTTTCATATAAAATTGCAAGATTTTTGATTTGCCCTCGTAATTAATCAGCTCACAATCAGCTATGTTTCTATCCCACAGCTTTAAATAAAGAAATTAAATAAATCGGGACGTACGAGTGTGTTGAGTTAAGCTTCGCTAATTCGGTTTCACTTATTTAGGCTTTGCAAAGTAAATCGAAAGCTGTGATCTCAAAACATGCTCACTTTGCTAAAAGAACATAGCTTAAGTGTGCAAGGGGCCTTAGCGAGAAACGCAGCTATTAGCATAGTTTGGCATCCACAGCTCATTCCACTGCACATTTGAGTTAATTACATCGCTCTCACATACATTTCAATTCAAGTAAAATGCTATATGTCTGCCAAAATATTATTAGAATCACATAGTCACATAGGCGAATATGTACACAATAATAGCAATGCATGTGTGAACGATATAGCTGACTTTTGCAATCCAAAGACAACCCGAGCTAAGTTAGTTTGTATCGCTCAAAACAGAAAAACATAGCTCGCATAGCTTAGCTCAAGCGTGCATCGTTTCATTAAAACTCTTTATTTTCAACCAAGAGCGATGAACTTAGCTGACATCGCTTAGCTTAGCTTAGCTCAAATGTGCAACGGGCCTAATGGAACGATGCACATTTGAGCTAAACTATGCGAGCTATGTTTTTCTGTTTTGAGCGATACAAACTAACTTAGCTCGGGTTGTCTTTGGATTGCAAAAGTCAGCTATATTGCTCACATTGCTATTATTATGTGTACTTATAAAATATTGAAATTTGGATGACATTTGAGTATTGTTGTGTTTGGTATTGTGGATCAAATTCAAAAAAGTGGTTGAATTCTTAAATAATATAATAAAATTAGTTAATTAATTTTTGACAGACATAGGATTTTACTTGTATTAAAATGTATGCGTGAGAGATATAATTAGCTCAAATGTGCAGCGGAATGAGCTGTGCGAGCTAAACTATGCTAATAGAAACTACGTTTCTTGCTTAGCTTAGCTGAAATGTGCAACGGGCGTTAGAATGAAATAAGTAGCCGTTTTGAACAGAACCAAAGAGCTAAATAAAAATTAAGGTTAATTAAATGGGAGCATTATTTTCATAAAAGCTCCCATTTAATTAACCTTAATTAGGTTAATTAAATGGGATTTCAGTTGGGCTCTTGAAAGTTCTTGTTGCTACAATAGCTTAAATTGTTGTAATTTATTTTATCTTAAAAAAAAAATTAATCTCTCATAAGATAAAACAATAATATTTTTATCTAAATTGTATTTTAAATAGAAAAGCAATCGCCAATGGTAGTTTTTAACTTGCTTATTAGAGTTTTAATCTCTTTACAATTTTCATAATACCCTTCTAAGACCCGTCTAAGTCACATAAAAATAAAATTAAAATTTAACCCATACAAAAATTTTAAAACATGTACTAGTTTTTTTATACTGAATAATACAATTTTTTATCCTTATCTGGCAAATTAAAACCTTTCTTTAATAAATGCTTGTAACATGAAGGTGATTTAAAATCAAATTCCAAATACATTTTTTGTTCAACTTGGGTCCAAGATAATTTTAATTTATGAAATATTTGTGCAAGTACAAAATGTGTTTACTTGTGGTCGATCGTCAAGTGTATTATCAATTAATATTTTTACTGTGTTTTCTTCTGTTTGCATTTTACTTTTTTGAGGGGTATTTAATATAAACCTGAGAATTTTGTTTAAAGGTTGAACGGGTTCTTTATTTTCGTCTTCAATTTGATGTTGCGGACTAGGAAATTGAGATGGTGAGATGGGACATTCATGAGGAATTTGTGGAACTTGATAATTCTTTTAATAAGTTCTTGGAGACCCTTTTTCATATTTCAATGTTATAGGTGGGAAATCAGGTGTTTTCAATATTCTTGTTGTTTGACTCTCAGTGTTGTGTGTCTGGTTGGAAATCGTACGCGAAACTATTGGAAGCAATTTTTTTTTATTTAAAAAAAATTCGAATTTTAATAAACGCTTGCATCGTGCATCTATGTCATTGACCTTACACTTACAAACAAGATTATTAATTGGCTGGGGAAAGACAGTTTTTTAAATATTTTTTGTTCTAAAACTACTTATTTTGAAATCATTAAAATTAAAGTTCTTCATAATAGTTATGCGTTTGGAAGTAACTTTATTCTTGTCGAACACACGACGATGGTCATGCAGCACCGTAAAAAATGTTCTGGTGGATTTACAGTCATTTTTATTTAAGCAGTTTTTGTAAGCACACACCATTTTATCACGCAAATTCACAAAAGTTTTAATACACAAATTTTCAAAATGAACTTTTTATAACGTTTAAAAATAAGAAAACACAAAGCTACATGCGTTACGATTAGACGACAAGCAATAAAATTTTAAACGAACAAATTTACGAAATTAACTTGCAAACAATTTTTAAATCTTTGTAGTGTGTAGATGTATGATTTCCTTTTACATAATATTGAATTGCTATGTGTGTGCGTGTAAATAAGTATGTATATCATCGGTGGTCTATCTATATAGTTATCGAAACGAAAACCAAATAATGTATATGTGTTGTACCTACAAAATCATTTAAAATAATCTTTAATTGGATTTAAATGTAGATCGTTTTTATGGACAATCTTCAATTATTTTAGCTTTTTATAATTTTCAACGAATATTTTAACGTTCAAAATTATTTGTCTATAATTTAGAAAACATTGTTGCAATTCAAAACAAAACCAACTTACACTGCATCCCCAATAGAATTCCTTATGACTTTTTACTTACAGAAAAGTATGTAAAAAAAACTTGACAAAAAAATATTTTTTTTTCATACTTTTCTGTAAGTAAAAAGTCATAAGAAATTCTATTGGGTATGCAGTCTTAGTTGCGATCGGTATTTTCTCTCCATCATCTTTGTTACATTTTCTATTTACTTTTGAGCGTAAAAACTGTTTTGACTTATAATGAGAGCGTCATTATATGAGTAATACAATGCGATTCATTACTATTTATGATAAGAAAAAAATTTAGTTCCCATTTCTGTTTGTTTTCATATAAAATTATTATTTTTATTACTATTTTATTTGTTAATTATGTATTTGTTAATTATTATTATATATGTTATTTTATTTGTCAATTGGATATGAAAAGAAACAGAAATGGGAACTAAATTTTTTTCGTATCATAAATAGTAATGAATCGCATTGTAAGTATATGTATAGAATTTTTTTTTGTTTTCTGCATGTTGCATTATAAAATATTCTAGCTACATTTAGGAGAAGGTTATGCTATTTAGGCGGATAGGTAATTGCAGAAATTCTTTTAAAAGTTTAAAACGATACCAGTAGTGGTATCTAACATTTCACTCACGAACCTACCATTACATTACTATATAATGATTATACAATGACCTTACTAATGAATTAATAATGTTTAAGATTGTAGTAGCCATATCAATAAAGTTGTTATAAAAAAAAAAAAAAAAAATTTTAACGTAAAATGTTATACAGAAAAACCTCGATTTAACGGACTAATTGGGGAGTCCTTTAAATCCAATTGTCCGTTAAATCCGAATGTTTTTAAATTTAATCTATTTGATCGAATTTAATCTGGTGCGGAACTCTCTTAGCCAATTTCGGATTGGGTATGCTGGATGGAAATGGAATTCTTAAATGATTTTGGGAAGAAATTCTGGAATATGGCCATGAGGAATGGAACTCGATCAATTCATAATAGTCGATTTTGATGGGATTGGGTATGTTAGATGGAAGTGGGATTCTTAAATGATTTTTCGAAGATGGCCTCTAATATGGCCACCTGGGACGGAATTCGATCAATTCACAACCGATTGTGATAGGATTGGGTATGTTGGATGGAAATGGGATTCTTAAATTATCTTGGGAGGAAATTCTGGAATACGGTCATTTTGGATTGAACTTGACCAATCCTTAACCGATTATGACGGGATTGGATATGTTGGATGGAACTGGATTTTTGGAAGAAGTTCTGGAATATGGCCAGATGAGACGGAACTCGATCAATTCTTAACCGATTGTGATGAGATTGGGTATGCTGGATGGAAATGGGATTCTTAAATGTTTATGGGATGAAATTCTGGAATATCACCTCGAGGGATGAAACTCTATCAATTCTTAACCAATTATGATGGGATTGAGTATTCTAAATGGAAATGGGAATCACATGATATATTGGATATATTGAATCAAAGTGGGATTCTTAAATGAGTTTTGGAAGAATTTTTAGAATATGGCCACCTGGGACAGAAATTGATCAATTCATAACCGATTATGATGGGACTGGGTATGTTGGATGGAAATGGAATTCTTAAATGATTTTATTAAGAAGTTTAGGAATATGGCCACCTGGGACCAAACTAAATGAATTCTTAACCGATTATGATGCGGTTGGGTATGCTGCGGATGGAAAAGGGATTCATAAATGATTTTGGGAAGGAATTCTGGAATATAGCCACCTGGGACAAAACTCGATTAATTCTTAACCGATCACACTCCCAAAATGCACGAACTCCGCAAGGAACTGCAGTGTTTGGATAACCATCGACTTCTTGAAATTAGTCATCACATATGTGATTTTTAATTTTTGACCTTATGTTTGTACCAAACATTTGCGGTTCAGGTGGAGCTTAAACCCCGTTGTTTTTTTAAGGTACCGCTTTCGACATGTTTTGGCTCTGAGTCAAAATTTGACAAAATATACACTCATTTTCACGTTGATAGCTCTTGAACAATTAAGATTTTGGTTTTGTTTTTTTTAGCGCAGTTGTTCCTGTTATTCCGGCCAAATATTTACACCCAGTGGGTTTTTTATACAAAATGTCGTGAAAACAGGCATTTTTGTTGTTGTTCACCAATAGTATTTGAACCATTATGATTTTCGTTATGCTTTCTTTGGCAAAGTTATTGGGCAAGTCAAGATAAACAACTTTAGCGGACATATCAAGACCGAAAACACATTCATCCACCATACATGTGTGTTTTACTTAGGTCAAGACTAGGTTATACTAGGTGGAGTGGCTGCTTCCGCACACTTAGACCAGTAGTGGCCCGTTGTGACCCCCACAAGATCCTATTTCTCCTTTACTCCTGTTTAAAAGCATTCGGAGCTTCGTACGTAGCGCAAAATATCTCGCACTCCACAGTCCGCGAGATCTGAAAGGTTGGCCATACTGTACACGAACAAATACCAACTTGCTTCTGTATGATAGTGCCGAACACGAGCATAAGAAGTTCTCGAAAGTCTCTTTCTCCTTTTTGCCCATTCAACTTCTACAAAGTCATTCGTCTGTAGACCCAGCCGTCTCGCATGTTCAACAAAAACGCAGGGTCTGGTCAGTTTTTTCAAAAGCTTCTCACAAAGGTCTCCGGCTCCTACCTTGCCGTCTAGAGAAACATGGGTCCACCTGTGCTGTGCAGAGATCCGTATACATCCGTAAGGTTAAACACAACTGGAGGTCGGCATACTCAGGCCAAACAGGACGATCATTTCAAATAACGTACAAAGAATACATGAATGGCATAACCAAATTTAAAAAGTAGTTCATAAAATCAAGTTTCGCACAACACATAAAAACTGAAAATCATACATAGGTACACTCAATTAAATAAAAATTTAACCAAGATCTTGGTATAAATTTTGGACACAGTTTGATACATGACTCGTGAGAAATTTGTATACTGCAGGTAATCAATCTTGGGTGACATTTGTTGGAATTTGCAAGAGGAAGAAGATCCCGAAGACGACACGAACCAATCAGAAAATTAAAATTAAAAAAGTTAAGGAAAATCATCATAAAATCAACTGAATCGACTTAATTTTCTTTTAAATAGTTTCTATTGTATCTATATTTGTCGATGCGATGTTTATTCGATCGATTCTACTCGATTTAAGTTCAATAATTGGATAAAAAATGATAAAAAAGTATTTTCCGTCGAAATGAAAAGCAAAAAAAAAAAAAATAAGACAAAAATGTGAATGTAGTTGTGGTGTTTCGGTCTTGATATGTTCAACAAAGTTGTTTGTCTTGGCTTGCGTAACAACTTTGCTGAAGAAAGCAACAAAAAAATCTTAATGGTCCAAGAGCTATCAACGTGAAAATGAGTGTATATTTTGACAAATTTTTAACTCGCGATATCTCAAAAATGGGGACTACCACCATTGAATTCACCATACTTGAATTAGGTTTAACCCCTGCGTGCCCAGCTTGTCACAAAAAAAAAGTTTACGATTCAAGCACAGTGTTATTGGGTGGTTTTAACAATTGAATAAAATCAAAAAAAATTCAAAACAAAACTTGTTCTTGGAAAGAAAAAACCAAATCAAATAAATTGGACAGACATATTATAGTTTGTAGGTGAAAGTGTTTATAAAAATATAATATTTAAACAAATAAATTAATAATTTTTCCTTTCTTTCCGGTACAGACATTTTTCATTGTAATTGATGTTGCGGAGGAATTGAACTGAAGTTGCAGTTTATCAAGTCAGATATAATTGCATGTTTCTCTTTGCGAAGATTAGAATTTTTTCCTTTTCAAGTAAATTTAAGTCACGTTTTCAAAAAACTTTCATTAGAAGTTGGGTCGATTGATCAAGACAAATGAAGATCACTTGGCCAAAGCTCTGCACTGGATTTATAAGCCAGATAAAAGAGACAGCAAAGAGATGAGATAGATATGTGCGTTCTTCGAGAACTCAAATCCTGAGGAGAAAATAGAGACTTGAAACCTCTAAACTAAGGTCAACCCTTCAAACATTATTCACCAGGCAGAATAAGTATTTGGAGATCTAAAAAATGCAAAGAATAATAATACGCCAAGTGTGGAGGATACCGTCCCCATAGCTATAGTTAAAAAACTTAGAAAATATCTCATCAATGATCGGTTATCATTGATACTCGTTCTTTTAAATTGTGGAAGCAGCAGCTCTGCATGAGATGACAACTGAGGTTAAATTTATAACAAGAAGGTATTAGTATGCTTTATCGAACACCAAGCCATTGAAAATTTTAATTGTGAAATATTTTTTTTAATAATAGTTGCTTTCCAATCGACCACCGCAGTCGCACAAGTACTTGTAAGTGCGAAAAATATGTATTGGCTAAATTGTCGATTGAAACGCACAAAAAATACAAAAGCAAAACATAACCTACAAATGTGTAGTTTATTTGTGATAACTTTTTAATAGAAAATATCTAGACCGGAATTTTAATAGCGCTTCACATACGACATTCAATTATATATTTGACAGAAAAATACTACACACAATCACCTAGCGGAAAAATTTATCGTAACTGCTTTTAACTACTCGTAATAAACAGGTAGAATAGTTGTGAGTAGTTAATTTAGCAAAGACAAAAACCTTAAGTGCTTATAAGTACTTGCGGCGGTCGATTGGAAAGCAACTAATATAGAGCGTTGTGTGACATGAGATGACCATACCCATTACAGTAATGACAGCCCAATTCCAAGAGGAATCTCTTCATCTATATTTTAGCTTAAAACCAATAAAGCTTATAAAGTGGCCAGCGAATGATTGCGGACATCCAGATAACAAACATCCCAATTTCGAAATACACACTTTGGGGTATTGTTGTTTGGAGGGTTGGGAGAAATACTGAAAATGTTTCTTGAATATGAAATTCAATTATTTATAGTTTTTTATAAATATAAATTACAAATACAATACTTATTACAATGAAATAAACCATTTCATGCCGCTTGATTTTCCTTTAAAATTTGACGATATAGCGTATATTTTCGGTATTTTACTGTAAAACACATAACTCGTGCGATTTCCAGCAATTGATTTGGTATTCAGAAATTCTTGGCATTCCGACGGTTGTTGTTTCAGCGGTTTACACCAAAATATGATAAAAGTATCAACCAGCACGTTCGTAGTCCAAGATAGTTTATATAAATTTCTGTGGTTGAATATTTTTAAATTTTGCGGTGGATTCAATACTAAAAAAAATTTTGCATTAATTTATGGCATTTAATTTTTGGAAATAGGAAATTTTATATTTACAGTCATTTTTGCTTGGAATCGTAAGCGAGATGAATTGCTTAGACTTCCCTTCCACAGTTTCTGCAATCAGTCGAACTTTATATTCATGTTTCGGATTTATGTTTGGCACCAAGATCATCTTATCTGATAATGTCGTGTTAATGTTTTTATTGAATACAGCGTTGCTCTTTATGTCATATACTTTAACAGCAAAATGTCGCCGATTTTTCGGATTTTTGGGTGTACGAATCCAGTAAATTATCAAATCGTCACTATGTTCGAGATAAGCGAAGGCACTAGGAATTATTTGTGGTGATCGATCCGGTATACGTTTTTTAGATTCAAATGTTATTTCCCCGACTGATCGTTGTGCAGTCGAATTGACGGCATTTTTAACACACGTGTAAATAATTAAATTATATTTAGTGTTGGCGTAAGGTAAATTAATATCCAGCTCGAACGTAATGTAACCCGTTACATTACTCGTTTTGACTAGGCCCGGGGCCACATTCTCTAAATAGTGCCCCATTAAATTGACGGTGTGAGTGAATTCTAAAACAATCATGAAGTGTTATGGTGGTTTATTACAAAACTTAATAAATTCTAATATTTACCAAACTTGTTAAAAATTTCTGATAATTTCCATATCACAGCTGCTTTATTTGGCGTCACATATTTTAATCCGATTGAAATTTGTTCCGGAAGACCAACTGTAGTAAACCAGAAATATTGTAAGCTCATAATATAGCAAACACTGTTATAACTTACCAATTTTTGCGGTTTCAAACAATAAATGTTCCTGTGTTGGAGGCCCAATTGCATTGGCAACCGATATTTTAAACATAAATCGACCGAACGGATTAAAGTTTGCCGATTTTATAAAAACAAATGTATCCGATTCATTGTAATACTCAAAATGTACGAACTCGTAAATCTCGGAGGTTTCATCATGCATTTCAATCGTAATATTTTTATTGGCAAGGTGTTTTGGTACATCGTAATCACATATTAAATCCTCCAAATCGAAATTTAAACAGTTCAGATTAATTGGTTGTGGTTTTACCCCAATATTAATGGTGATCACTTCGCTATTTAATCCGAAACCATTGTAAGTGCAAGTCACAGTTAGTTCCGTTGCATTTGATGTATTAACTTTTAAGTATAGTGAGCTACGACTGTAATGTATCCCGTTCTTTGCGATCGTATCCCCTCCAATGAGGTACGCCAAATTTGATGTATTACACCCGCTATGAATTGCCTTTTCATCTAATCGACACTCGAGCACTAGAGGCGTATCCACAGGAATTTCAATTAATTTGGTTTCGGTCACTTGAAACTTGTCTAGGAGTACTTGTCCAGTACAATCACTTTGGCTACTTATAGTTTGGCTTAGTAAAAGAAGGATTAACATTTTAAATATTCCGAACTTAACACTCCACATTTTTAGGGTGTTCACCAAAATTTATTATTCTGTTTCTAAGTAGATAACCGTAGATTTTGATAGTTTGAGGACAACTGAGCTTAAATTTAATTTGGATTCGCACTATATATATATATGCAGCAGCGGTGGATTTTAAAGTGTTATGATAAGACAAATAAAAAACATTTACCATATCCGAGAATTGATAGCACGTTATTTGATGTATACATACTGTCATTTTATATAAATTAGTGGTTCCCATGCACGGGATAACTTGGCATAATCTTATGTGATTCATTTGACCTTTCAGCTGAAATTTTGGGTCAATTACAATCCGATAGCCTAATTTTTTGATTTACTTAATATGACCATGGACATCTGTAACAAACTTCTCCCCATACCGAAGTGAACTTTTATTGAAAAGTGTAGCTATAACACAAAATAACGAAAAAAGTAACTTCTAAAAAGTATTGCAATGAAAAGTGTAAATAGCAAATCGTTACTAAAAAAGATCATGTACCACAGGATCACCAAAAATGTATCTTCGATACAGATGTCGGGATCATATTTTATCCTAATTATTTTAGTTTAAAGCTTGTGTCTGTCACGCCAGCCGGAACTATGGCACAAGTAGCACAATGCATTGCGCATCATTGAGCACTAAATGCTTTTTCAGCCAGAACCTTATAATTCCAGACGGAACCTGATAAAGCCACAAAGAACCATACACCAGCCAAACCAACTAGGGCACTAGTATCACGATGTATTTTGCATCATTGTGCACTATATAATTTTTCAGCCGGAACCTTATAAATCCATAAATATAAGATTTTTCGGAAAAACATTACAAATTCAGCCAGAACCATACCCTCTACAGCCAAACTGTCTATGGCACAAGTAGCACAATGCATTGTGCATCATTGTGCACTATATAATTTTTCAGCCGGAACGTTATAAATCCAGCAATATATGATTTTTCGGTTTAACTTTGCAATTCCAGCCGGAAACGATGGTTTGGTTATATACAGTCAAATTAACTATATCACAAGTAGCACAATGGATCGTGTATCATTGTGCACTATATCCTTTTTCAGCCGGAACCTTATAATTCCAACCGTAACCTAATAAAGCCATTCAGTACTATATAACAGCCAAACCAACTTAGACACAAGTAGCACGATGAATTGTGCATCATTGTGCAGTATATATTTTTTTCACCGAAACCTTATAAATCCAGTAATATACGATTTTCCGGGGAAGAAACCTTACAAATTAAGCAGAACTCTACGGTCAAAATAACTACAGCACAAGTACCACGATACATTGTGCATCATTTTGCACTATATATTTTTCCAGCCGGAACCTTATAATTCCATACGGAACCTGATAAAGCCACACAGAACCATACAACAGCCAAACCAACCAGGGCATTAGTAGCACAATGTACAGGGTCCGCCGGGAAGCTATACTATTTTTTTTTGCTGCCATTTTGGTAAACGTTAGTCTTGACAGTTCATGTTTGGCAGTCGTGAAGTAGACACGTGGCAAATTTATTATGGAAAAATATTCGATAAACCAACGTGTTTTAATCGTTAAAACATTTTATCAAAATCAATCATCGATTACTGTGACGATGAGAAAGTTACGTGAAATTTTTGGGAGAAACAACGTGCCAACAAAACGCACTATTTATCGTGTAGTGAATGATTTCGAAGAAAGAGTGTCTGTAAGTGATAGGCCCAAGCATGGGCCACAACATACTGCAAGATCGGCAGAAAACATTACTGCTGTTCAAGAAAGTGTTCAAAACAATCCATCAACCTCATTTCGACGCCGTGCTCAGGAGCTTGGTCTTCAAAGAACAAGTTTGGCCACAATTTTGCACAAGGATTTGCATTTGTTTACATTTAAGATTCAGTTGACACAAGAGCTTCTTCCATAAGACCAGTGGCGTAACTACAAATTTTTGGCCCTCCCGCAAAACTTAATGTAGGCCCCGAGACTATCTTAATGAATGTCTTTCCCTTCAGAGTAATAAAAATGTTACTCATCGAAAATATTACTTTTTTATTTAATACTAGCTGAAGTACCCGGCTTTGCCCGGGTTAAACAAAAATTATTTGTTGGTCAAGAAAGAAACAAGGACTTTCCAAGTTCACGCCTACAAACTTTAGGGACTGCTCGTGAGCTTTGTTGATATTTATGGCAAGTGAGAGTCTAACTGCGGGAACTGGACTCGTTTGAAGCTGAATGGCCTGTCGGTTGGTATCAAGGGTATGCGAGATATGAATACGTCTTCGGTAAACGACTTTCGACACGAAGCCGAGTTCCATTTCATAGTTTTGGCGGGCCCAGATTCCGCAGAAGCATTACTGATGATCCTTTCTTCAATTTCCAGATATGAGAAGGTATTCGATATACAAAAAATATTGATACATATAAAATATTAGTTAAAACACTTCCATGGTTTTTCTCGGCTGCCAAAATGTATTCAAAATTTGTAAGCACTCGCTATAGTGGATCAAAAGTTTGCATATATATGTAAATTTCTTCTTGCAAGTGAGCATAAGGAAGGAGTAACATTTTTGATCAGTAAGCCCCCTATATTTTTTCTCTTCTACTAAAACGTAATCGTTTTAATTTTAGGAGCAATCGCTCGAGTTTATCAAAAGTTGTCATATATTGTAAATGCCTCCTTACAGGTGAGCATGCTGAAGGAGTAACATTTTTTGATTAATACTACTACTAAGAAGTATTCGTTCAAAATTTGGGAGCAATCGCTTGAGTTCATCAAAAGTTATCTAATATTGTAAATTCCTCCTTACAACTCAGAGGGAAGATGTAATATTTTTTAATCATTAAACCTCCTATGTCTTATCTAGGCTACTAAAAAATATTGGTGCAAAATTTGGGAGCAACCGCTCGAGTGGATCATAGGTTTTCATAAATTGTAAATTGCTGCTTGGAAGGTGAGCATGGGGAAGGTATAACATTTTTTGATCACTACACCCAAAGTTACGCAAATAATTTTTTATTATTTTCAATTTAGAAAAAGAGCGCTCCGCTGTTGCGACCGTAACAGGTAACGTTAGAAACAATAATTAACATGTTATTACTTGCGAAACACTGGAAGCTATTGTTGGAAATTTTATTATTAGAACTTCAGCTAATTCTCGTATTGATTATATCTCCAAAATTTCTTCCTTAAGCATTGACTTTACCATCACCATTTGTAGTGGATACTGTTCCGATAGGTCTTCTTTATATTTTTCTTGTATCGCTCCTGCAGGCTTCATGCGATCATAGTCATTCATTTCCACAAATTTATCTGGTTGAATACAGGAAAATAGTTTCGTTATTTCTTCCATAGCTTTAAATGTGTCATCCAGTTGATTGACGACGAAAAAACAAGACTTTCAAAAAAAACATTAATGGAGGGTGTGGAACAATTCTCATGACAAGAACAAAGACCACGAGACCCACGTTGCGGCGGGCCCTCCATCGTTGTGTCCCTCCCCCCCGCAGCGCGGGGTTTGCGCCCTTGTAGTTATGCCACTGCACAAGACCATTTACGCCGCCGTACATATGCCAATAGGATGTTACAGCTCGCCCATGACAACCCTGATTTTCATGAAAAAATCATAATGAGTGACGACGCACATTTTCATTTAAATGGATATGGGAATAAACAGAATAGTCGATTCTGGGCAATGGAAAACTCTCAAATTACTCATCAGTCACCTTTACATCCATTAAAAGTGGCAGTGTGGTGTGCAATTTGGTCAGGAGGAATCTTTGGACCTTACTTATTTGAAAATGAAAACGGCGTAACAGTAACTGTGAATGGGGAGCGATATCGTGATATGATTGAAAACTATTTAACGACACAACTGCACGCTTTGGGCTTGATTAACATGTGGTATCAACAAGACGGTGCCACATCGCATACAGCCAGGATTACAATGGAATTACTGCGAGAATTCTTTCCACAACAAGTTATTTCAAAAAATGGTGATGTTGATTGGCCTCCACGGTCGCCTGATTTGGGTGCTCCGGACTTCTTTTTGTGGGGATATCTAAAAAGCAAGGCTTATGCAAACAAACCAGAAACGCTTGAGCAACTAAAACAAAATATTCGTGATGAAATTAATGAAATACCGCATGAAATGTGTGAGAATGTAATGAAAAATGTGCGCAAAAGGGCTCGCATTTGTGAGGCTAACAGAGGCGGACATTTATCTGATATTGTATTCTATACATAATTGCCGACATTAAATAAAACATTTACAATATAAGATCCATTCTCTTTCATTTAATCAAAAATTATAAACAAACAAAGTAGTATACCTTCCCGGCGGACACCCTGTATTGTGCACCATTGTGCACTATATAATTTTTCAGCCGGACCCTTATACATCCAGTAATAAACAATTGTTCGTGAAAAAACCTTACAATTTCAGGCCATACCCTGTACAGCCAAACTAACTACAGTACAAGAGCACGATGCATTGTGCATCATTGAGCACAATATATTTTTTTTTGGAACCTTATAAATCCAGTAATATACGATTTTCCGAGGAAAAACCTTACAAATTCAGCAGAACCCTACTGTCAAAATAACTATATCACAAGTAGCACTATGCATTATTGTGCATTGTAGTGCATAATGTTTTGATCGTTCCCAAAAAATCATATGTTGCACTATTTATGTAAACATTTTGTTTCGACTGGGTTTTTATGATTCTGGATGGCAATATATTTTGGCTGCAAAAATATATAGAAAACTACTATATAAAATTATATAGTGCACAATGATGCACAATGAATCGTGCAGCTTGTGCCATAGATAGTTTGGCTGTAGAGGGTATGGTTCTGGCTGAATTTGTAAGGTTTTTTCACGAACAATTGTATATTACTGGATGTATAAGGGTCCGGCTGAAAAATTATATAGTGCACAATGGTGCACAATACATTGTGCTACTAGTGCCCCAGTTGGTTTGGCTGTTGTATGGTTCTGTGTGGCTTTATCAGGTTCCGTCTAGAATTATAAGGTTCCGGCTGAAAAAGCATATAGTGCTCAATTGATCAGGCTCACGTCCCTCCCACTTCTGCATAGGCGGTGGCAAAATTCTCGAGCGCCTTCAGTGTCAATTTTTCTGGCCTCAAATGGCAAAAGAAGTTAAACAATACATTACTGACTGTACTAAATATAAAACGAATAAAGCTGTTAATTATTCAACACAACCAGCCATGGGAGCTCAGGTTACGTCAACACGCCCAATTCACAAATTATACGTAGATTTTGTGGGTCCCTATCCCCGATCAAGAATGGGTAATACGTGCATCTTTATCATTCTGGATCATTACTCCAAATTTGTAGTCGTTAAACCTTTACGTGAAGCTTCTGCATCTTTATTGTGTCTATTTATCACGTCTGACAATGGAAAGCAATTCACGTCGAATTTGTTTAAGGCATTATTGTCAAAATACGGTGTGACACATATTCGTACGCCTTTGTATTCGCCTCAGAGTAACGCATCCGAGCGGATTAACAGAACTCTAATTGCCAGCATTCGATCATATTTGAGCGATCACGATCATAATCAGTGGAACAAAAATTGCAGCCGCATTACGAAATGCTGTGCACGATACTGACGATACGTTACATTATTCGACTCTTTATGTCGTGTTCGGTCAATATATGTCGTTGCATGGTTCAGATTACTCGTTGCGAAGATTACTCGATGAACATGATCCCAGCGAAGTTCAGGTGTGGGCTAAGCCAGATCGAGTTAACCTTCTAAAAAATCGTATAATACATTATTTACGCGTCGCACACGAAAAGGGAGCTCATCACTACAACTTACGTAGTAATAAGCATTCTTTCCGAGTTGGACAACCCGCTTTCATACGATCTTACACATGACGCATCATCCATTCGATTACAATATTGGTTTGTCGCGGTATACAGTTGGTGTACATTTCGATTAATTTATTTTGATTTTTTTTGTGTCGTGGTTTTTCAGTCCCGGCTTTGTAAGACATCTTAGGGTGTAGGACGTTTCCATGTTTGTTACGACTGTATGATCATACCAATGCTCTACACCCTTTATATTATTTCATTGTGATCGGTTGGTTTGTGCCCTTGCTGCATTTCATTATAATCGGTGTGATGGGAGCGGATATTCCGTTGTGTCGGCGTAGTGTTTGCGGTCCCTTAGTGCCCGCATCCGGTTTCGAAACTAGCGCTTGCGCCGTTTGAATTCGAAGGGGTGCGCGCACCAAGGCATCTCACTCAGTTATATAATTATTAGTTCCGTTCCTCAAGTTTCGGCCGACGAATTTCGGCGGAACTCTGGTTTTTATTTTATTTTTAACTATCTGTAATCACGGTGTAGGCCAGGAGCCACGCAAGCCTCAAACCCCACGACCCATAGCATTTCTCCCTGAGATCTAGCCGGCAAAATATCACCGTGTGAGGCCTCTGCGTGGTTTAGATGACATCTGCGGAATAGTGTTGAACCATTCTGGAACATGTTGAAGGTCGAATATCAAAAGGTTCCATCATCTCAATCATTGTTAAATAATATTGAATATCAAAGACTTGTGGGATGTCTTTTGTTTGTATCAATTAATACACGTCCTGATATAGCAGCAAAGGTCGCAATATTGGCTCAATTAATAAAACAATGAATTCAACTCAAAAAGATTGGAATGAATTAAAGTGGGTGATAAAATATTTGAAAGGCACCATTAAATTGAAGCCCATTTTAAATGGAGCTGACAATTTCAAACTGATTGGATATTGGCAAATTGGGCAAAGCAAACTTGTGTAGCTCTATCTCCAACCGAAGCATATAAACTCTGCGTTAACAGAAGCTTGCCATAAATTTTAAAATAGCCTAGCACTAATTTTTCGGGAAGGTTTCACCAAACGGTCGAAACACATTGACGTACAATATAATTTCACCAAAGATTGTATAAAAAAGAGCAACGTCGAATGTCAATATTGTCCAACAGAAGAAATGATTGCAGACATGTGTACAAAGCCATTATTTGGAACCAACCTGGCTTATTCTCTCAATTTGCCTGGACTAAACTAAATCAAAATATTAACTTAATTAAATTTGAGGAGGAGTGTTGGATAACGTAGATTAAATTGAATTTAATTAACAATTAATATTATTGTCAATAGATGGCGACAAAGTTAATTTAAGTTATACCGATAGCTAGTTTGATTTTTCAGTGATATGTAACTTGAATTTGAATTTTTGCTTCACTTCACTTAAAATGTAATCTTCCAATTTGTGGTAAGCTTTGTCTTGTTCTTGTCCCCATTACAACAAAACGTCACTTATGATTAACTTCCGGCATGAAACGCATTAGCCACATTAGAAATAAATTTGTCCACATATTTGACGAATCCTATAAGAAATTACGGTGAAATTGTTTTACCGCCACTACTTTGTCAAAAGCCGGATTAAACCGATTTGCGAGCAATTTATGGCACAGAAGTTTATTATTAGTAATAGTGTAATTTGTGGTGTAATTTTCCGGAACACGAGTGATACAAAACAATATACGCTTGTAGAGCATACCTACACAGAGGCGTATGCCTTCAGAATTACGTTTTGGTACTGCCACTAGAAGGCTGGGCTAACCCAACACGGTGATCCACTTACCTTTCCAATAATGCATGACTCCCAATAAGTTACCAGTATTTTCATTAGTGGTTAGACCACTGATTTTACGTCATCACTTATCTTGCCAAATGTGATTTTAGATATGTCCAAATGTTGTCACCAATAATATATGTTTTTGCGCCAGAACCAATTATAGCCCTATATTTCAACACCACCAATTTTGCAATTCATCTTTTCGTCTTCGTTGCCCTCTCCGGATGGTTCACAAAGAAACATCTTCGTCGTCGCTGTCGTTGTATTGTGCAACGTGCATTAAGCTTCTCACATATTTTTGACATTCGGCTTACCATGTTTCATATTTCGTTGAACGAATATTACCTTGAACATCCGTATGATCTGCCACACGATGGTCTTTAAAACAGGCCAGTCATTTCAGAGATATTGATCCAAGAGCTCCTTACGTAAGTTGGCTGGTCAACATTCTTTAATTAATTGGTTCTACATAATTTGTTGTATTTCCTACCCAAAAAACAACGATTTGACTGTTGCTTCAAACGAATTCAGAATTGTCGAATGCATTTTATCAATTTGTTTATCATTTTCATTAAAAATATTCTAAGCCTCCTTCTGCGCCCCCATTCTATGATCATAAAGTTTACCCATCCCTGAGTTTGCACCTGAGATGGAAACAATTAGAACCAACACTAATTGCGCCCATCGATTATGTAACACAAAATTACAGCAGCCCAAATGCTGGCTATGTCGACATAACGTTGAGCGAAATCGGTTCAAGGGGGAGAGTAAACATGAAAAACTTTTTATATATTTTGAGATATTTTTGTATCTTATTTAAATTAAATTTTATAGTACTACAAATTAATCATTAAATTATAAACTATTAAAGCTAGTTTAGGAACCTTTGGTATATATTCAGGAATTTCTTTCTTTTGTGGTTTGATTGTGTTTAACTGGTTTGGCTTTGTAATGCCGCAACTGAGATATATCCATTTGCAGAAAATGTTGATAATTTCATTGAATTGTGTTGCTGCTGTAGCGCTGATACAGGTGTATAACCATTAAATGGTTTTGCTATTGATGGTTTTATTGTATGCAACAGAGGAATTGGAATGTAACCGTACGATTTTAAGGGTGTTGTAATTGTTGAAATCGCCGATACTGGAATGTAACCATTTTGGTTGGGAATTTTAGAAAGCTGGATTTCTTCGTTGGTCGGTTGAGGTAGTGTCTGAAATTGTAATGCTGAAATCGGGGTGTATCCGGTTGTTGGTATTTTTTGTGGCGTCTGTAAATCATTAAGTTTCACGTAATTACCCAGATCTGGCATTGGCTTGGTATTTAAACTATACTCTAAATAATCATCTTGATTTTCTAGCGTAGCGGTTGAATCGGACACGCTTATTTGATCTAATTGATTCGATCTTGAAAATATATAGTCATATGTGCAGTATTCTTCTTGTGGTTCGTCACAATTGGGACCGATAGACGGTTCCAAAATCTGATTTATATTAGATTTCGACCTCAATTTAAAAATACTGTCTAGTCCGTCTGGCATACTTAAATGGCCCACATTTTTAATAGATCGATATTTGCGAACACCGATAGCTAATCCCGCAACGAGACCAACTACACATACAAGCGCAACCCCTAGTACCGCACTAAATTTCATCATAATCGATTTTTCACGGGAACAATGAAAATCACGATATTTAATCCAATCACCGATCAAGCACGCCCCATTAGAACACAACATTGTAATGTTAGATGAAATTTCTTCGAAGCATACACCAGATTGGTGCTCAGTCTTTTTAAAACCAATATTGTAGTTAATCTTCCGATCGGAGTTGATCACGCGTACAAAATGTTTGTTGCTTGTTATATCGTCACACGGATGTCTGACAAATGTACATTTTGGATTTAGCACAACACCGGTTAAATTCGTTTCTTGATCACCTTGAAAAAATGTGTGTCTCACTTCATAATATTGGTATTTAGCATTTTGGACAGATGGCTTCCATGTGTAAAATACGTACCCTTCATTATTTTCATTACTCATCAATTCATCAATTTCGGATGGTGTTCCATATTTTGTTTTTACCGTAATGGACTCGCTGTATTCTGAACATAATGCTTCGCTATAGCACATCGCTAATTTTACGCTGTATAATGAGAAGCTGGTTAAATTTTGGATTGTATACGATTTTGAGCCGTTACTCTTGTGAAAGATGATGGGTACGGAATTATTGTAAATTAATTTGTAGAATTTTGTACCAGGACATTCATAATGCATTGACCAAAAAATGTCAATTGTTGTGTTCGTGGTAAAACCACTTGAAAGCTCCGTTGGGATAGGTGGTGGTCCGTCGGCCGTTCTTGCAATAGTTACAATCGGATGCGTTGCATTTTGATAGAAGCTGAATATCTTAATAAGGTAAGACGTGCATCGCTGTAATTTCGATAAAACGATTGATTCCTGGCCAATAGTTGGGAATTGATATTTCTTGTCCATGTGACATGTACCATTTGAGTGTGGATCATTTGGACAGTATAAAATTTGAAGTTGATATTTACGATTTGAGTTACAAGACATCGTCCAGTTAAGGGTTATGCTAGTATTTGTATAATGTGTTACTTCAGGTATGCGCCTGCTCGGACATGTAAACCAAAACAATCCACTTGATGAATTTTTCGTATTTGCCACAATCGCAAATGACTTCATTCCATTGTTTATCGTATTGTTGAATTTAAATGTTGTTTCGTATTTGGGAAGTATTTTATGGCCCAATAAAAACTGAAAAGAGTTGTAGAAAGAATTTATTTAGTACTAAAAGTGTTTAAGAGGGCTGAGTTAATGCATCATTAACATATTTTATTTTAGAACCAGAGCTATACAGGAAACTGATTAAAAAGGGGGAAAAAGTTGATTTAGGGGCCAAGTTGGGAAACCACTGTAATGAAGTATGCATGTAAACATAGTGGTAATGCACTATGGGTAACAATAAATGTCAAATCATTAATGTATTGTAAACAAACAAAGGACAAAATTCATATAGTCAAGTTCAAGATCATTAAGGATGGGGGAAACCCAATAATTGGCCTTCATACTGCAAACGAATTAAATTTTATCAAACGAACAGACAATAATTAAATAGAACATCTAGATAAAGTGTTTCATTTAGATGACGAAATTTTCAAAGGCATTGGTAAGGTAAACATTTTCACATATGACATAGATTTAATCGAGAACCCCAATTTCGAAATATCGCCGCCGCGTAGAATTGTTTACTCGATTAGAGAAGACGTTAAAAAGCAGCTAGACAAAATGGTTGAATGGGGGGCTCCAATTGTCTCACCATTAGTAGCTGTGAAACAAAAAGGAAAATTAAGAATTTGTATCGATCCCTTCAATTTAAACAAAAATTTACTTAGGCGTCATTACCCATTAAAAACAATTGACGAATTAGTCACAAATATCAAAGGATCAAAATACTTTACATTGCTCGACTGCTTTAAAGGATTCTGGCAAATACCGGTTTTCAAGCGGACAGAAAGACTGCCGATTGGGCTGGCATCTGCTCCAGAAATTTTTCGGAAGCTAATGTTTAATCTTCTCGAACAAATTAAAAAAGTAGAACTGTCTATGGATGACATTCTAATCCACAATTTAACACTAAAAGGGTGCCAAGCAAAGACTGAAAAAGTAATTCAAATCTTACGGAAGGCGGGGTTTAAGTTAAATAAAGAGAAATGTGTGTTTAACGTAACCTCAATTTAATTCTTAGGGCATACAATTTCCGAAAAGGCCCTCTTCGGAAATTGTATGCCCTAAGAATTTGATTGAGGTTACGCAAATTGATGAGAATAAAGTAACAGTCATAAGGAATATTTAGAGCCCGACAAACGTAAAACAGGTAAAAAGGCTAATGGGCTGGTTAATTATGTAGCAAAATTTATTCCTCAATTCTCGGAGGTCACAACACCAATTAGAGAACTCGTAAAGAAAAACACAGAGTTTCAGTGGGACTAGATTGAAAAATGTTGCGAACAAACACAAAGAAATAAAATTAAATAACCGATCACGACAAAAATCGTACCAGAATTATCAAACCAAATAGTCGGCACAGATTTATTCTCATACAATTCAAATACATATATTGTTATAGTAGTTAGTTACTCAGGGTACATAGATTTCAGCAAGATTAGGTCACAGGATACAACCGAAATAATAAAAAATTTACGAAAATTTCCTGAGATAGTAGAATCGGACAACGGACCACAATTTG
Organism: Nephrotoma appendiculata; assembly: GCA_947310385.1. NCBI lineage: Eukaryota > Metazoa > Arthropoda > Insecta > Diptera > Tipulidae > Nephrotoma > Nephrotoma appendiculata. Next base: position 73,538,181 of record OX371224.1, read on the forward strand.
CGGCACGAGAGTTCAAACAATTTTCAAAAGATTGGAACTTTGAACATAGAACGTCTAGTCCTAATTTTCCTAGGTCAAACGGTCCAGCGGAAAAATCTGTTCTGCTGAATCTGAGAAACACGTCAAAATCAGGAAACCTAGGGTCACTAAATCAAAGACTTATAGGTCGCATTACAAGATAAATCTTCCAATACTAAAAAACCAACTTATACCAAAAATTGAAAATCATGTGACGGACAAATTATAAACGGTAAGAAAAAAACAAAAAGTTTACGCCGATAAAGGAACTAAAGAAGCAACTCAGATCGAGCTAAATGATAAAGTTAGAATGCAAATAAAGCCGAGAGAATTGGTAGTCAGACGCGCAATCGATTACACGAATGCATCAAAATCGATAATAATTCAGACAGACGATAACAAAATGTACAGACGGAATTATCATCACATAAAAAAGACCAAAGCAGAAATATCAATACAAGAAAAATCAATTCATTATGACGACAATAGAAGACCAGATATAACCAGTGAAGGCAGCACTAATGGCACGGATGAGACTGGAAATTCAATAACTCATGTGGAGGGTTCGAACAGCGATACCAACTGTCGATCAAAACATGGTATTCGGTCAAGTTATGATCGCGTAATAAAACCAATAGGATGTTTAGATTTATAGACCTATCGTCATTATTTATTACGAATTAAATTAAACAGCATTTAATGGAAGTTAAATTATACAAATCACTGTTTATTTATAAAAAATAAAAAAAAATAAAAAAAATAAAAAACGAAGGATGGCAACACGCACTATGGGTAACAATAAATGTCAAATCATTAATGTATTATACGCAAACCAGTGCCGACAAGTTGTAACTAACTATCACTTTTTCGCTTCGATGCATTTTCAATGGAATAACGGTACGGTATTTTAGAAGTAATATTTAAACAAAAAAAAATATTTTTACTTCTAAAATACCGTAATTTCATCGAAAATGCATCGAAACGAAAAAGGTGATAGTTACAACATGTCGGCACAGAACACGTCTTTTATTTGTAACCTAATCACAATCACAATGCGGAAATCACAATGTTATTTTGACTCTCGAACTATTCCGAATGGCCTATTTAGTTATTCGTAATTTATTATTCGATTTCGACTACACCACCAACTGTCTGAACATTCGTCTGCCGCTCATAAAATGTGAAGTTAAAATTAGAAAAAAGCGTAATATGGCGCTTCACCTATCGTATGAATATAACCTTTCCTGCAATCTAAACGTTTTGTTTATTTAATAAAGCCGCAAGACGTACACTTTCAAATTACTTGAGAATATCACGGTACGGACTTCTCTTCGGTATTGTTTTAGCCGCCACATTGAATTACTTTAGTATTGGTAGTGACTGGAATTTATCTTGGCTTTGAATGAACTTTGACTTGACTTTGACTTGACTTGACTTTGACTTGACTTGACTTTAACTTGACTTTGACTTGACTTTGACTTGACTTTGACTTGACTTTGACTTGACTTTGACTTGACTTTGACTTGACTTTGACTTGACTTGACTTTGACTTGACTTTGACTTGGCTTTGACTTGGCTTTGTCTTGACTTTGGCTTGACTTGACTTGACTTTGACTTGACTTTGACTTGGCTTTGACTTGGCTTTGACTTGACTTTGGCTTGACTTTCACTTGACTTTGACTTGACTTTGATTTGATTTTGACTTGACTTTGACTTTGACTTGACTTTGACTTGACTTTGACTTGACTTGACTTTGACTTGACTTGACTTTGATTTGACTTTGACTTGACTTTGACTTGACTTTGACTTGACTTTGACTTGACTTTCACTTGACTTTGACTTGACTTTGACTTGACTTTCACTTGACTTTGACTTGACTTTGACTTGACTGACTTGGCTTTGACTTGACTTTGACTTTGACTTGACTTGACTTTGACTTGACTTTGACTTGACTTGACTTTGACTTGACTTTAATTTGACTTGAATTTGACTTGGCTTGGACTTGACTTTGAACCATAATACGAAATTGATGGTGGCGTAACTACTTCGGGGAAAATTAGGGTCTAGTTCGATGTGAAGGCGTGTCCCAGTCCAAGGCATCCTAATGAAGAAGAGTCCCAATGGATCGTCTGCACATTTCAATGCTGAAATGGATGTTTTAGAAATATAGGCAACCGATGCGAGCATCTGGTAAAAGTTGCGATCTGAAATTTTCAACTCGGAAGTCTTTTTAGTTTTCTTGTTGTCGGATCTTTTCGCTTCCTTAGCACATATTGATTTACTAGGGTTTCGTGTGCCCTTATGAGCGGTTTTATTTTGTTTGGCCCCTTTCGCAAGCTCTTTTGACAATACTTTAAATTTTGGATTGGAATTGGAAGATGATGATGAGATATATTTAATCATTCCATGCAACACGGTCTCAGTGAAATTATAAATGGCGTCATCTATTCGATTGTTATCGAAACAATTGCTTCTCAAAGAGAAATGTTGAAAAATGATCGAAAACCATCATAGTCAGCTTCATTGGAATGCCAAAGACACTTTGGCTGCTGCTTGAATTCTGGTGGTGTTTCGACTGATATTTTTATCGTTTTAAGGTTATTGTTGACGCATCGCAATGTTCAACATAACTAAAATAAATTGGATCGTGTTAAAATGAATTTTAATGCATTGTTTGTAATAATAAAATTATTGTCATTTCCCCAATATATTGACCTGTAAATTGTGCTGATTATATGTATACTTATGTAATTAGACTAATTTTAAACTTGAAAAATTGTATAAAATAGAACGATTAATAAAATAAAAAAGTAGTAGACATACATACAACGGCTTACTTACTTCTTTCTGTGTCTTCACTTGGGCTTTAGTTTGGGCCTCAGCTGTGGTGACCTAAACTAATCTTGTGAATCTACAAGCCAAAGAAATTAAGTACTAAAAAATATTTAACAATTCGAAAGCAATTTCGAAGCGTTAACATTGGTCCTTCGAGCCGGATCACCTGTGGAAGGTGATCCACTAAATCACTGTATATTATAATAATTTATGGCGTGTGCCTAGGCCAACAGAGACACGTTATAATCTAACAATAAAGTTGCCAGAGTCTACGAATAAATTAAACAACAAATAAGGAAAAATGAGCAGCATCGAAGAACTTGAAGATCAGCAAGTTCAGACTGGCGAAGATATCAGTCGTCTCATCAGGAATTATGAAAACGATAGCGAGGATCGGAAAACAAGGAAATACCTCGAAGAAAAACTAACAGCAGCCTATGCTCTTTACAAAAAATATTATGATACCGACATCATGATAACAAAATTACCGGCAGTGGATTTAAATTTGCCTTACTTCACCGAACGGAAGCAGATTCGCAGAAATTATGACATCTTGTTGGATGATATTCATAAACGATTAGAAGAACAACTACGTCCATCATCTGGTCTTGAGGTTGCTCCGAGCCACAGTCAACAAGAAGTAAGCTAGTTGAATCCAAGAAGGTAGAGGATTTCAATGAATTATTCAACAACAACAAGGACAAAATCCCACGCCTGTCAAAAAACACTGAGAATACAATCAACATCTATAAGCTGAATGAAGCGTCAGTAAAACTACTTAAAAGTCCCGTTGTAAAAGTAAATCATATCAACAGTTAATTGCAGCAAGCTCGAGTATATTTAGAAGAAGATCGTGGTACTACTCATTTAACTCAAAAATTACAACAGTTGGAGAGCAGCACAGTACAAATGGATACGCTGAATGAGGAAATCCTCGTTGAAATACCAGAAGAACAACAACATACTTCGTACTTTCTCGATGAAATTTATGACAGAATGAATCAAAATGTGGATGAAATGTCGGCGAGGCTACAGGCAGCTATTCAACAACGAGCAGCCCAAGGAAGTCCACTAATAGATTCAGTAGGTTTGTACACGAAAATAAAACCCTTACTGACACTCATAAAATAAGGTACCTCAAATCATACATTAGAGAGGATGCGGCAAAACTTTTGAATCATATATCATCATCTCGAGTAAATTATGCGGATGCTTTTAATATAATTGTAAATCGCTATAACAACAAATGTTTACTTGTCACCAATCACTTAAATACGCTTTTGAATCTCCCATCGCACAATTCCTGGTCGGTAAATGCAATAAAGGCTCTGCACGACACAATAAATGAAAATCTTCATGCCTTAACAAACTTGGGCATAGAGACGTCAATGTGGAATACAATACTAATTCTGTTAGTGTTAAGGAAGCTGGACAGAGAGACACATCGTCTATATGAAGTTACTCTGGTGAATCCTCGGGAAATTCAATCGTTAAGTGAGTTCTTAAATTTTCTAGAATGCCGTTTTCAATCTCTAGAAGCATCACAACAAACACACCACCTATTGCTGTAAACGTACCACCACCTAGAAGAACTTTCGTTGGGATTGAAAAAAGATGCATTTTCTGCAGTGCATCTCACGAAATAATAACTTGCTTAGTTTTTAAGAAGATGCAAGTTCTGGAAAGGTCCAAAATAATAGCAGCAAACAATTTGTATAGTATTTGACTAATCTTCCACGCACAACAAATTTTCATGCCAAAGTAAGGAAAGCTGTGTGGTATGTCAAAGAAGGCATAACACATTGCTGCACATAAGGAATGTGAAACATCTACAACGTTCCATTCCGCGAAAAACAACAACGAAAAATGCACTGTACATAATAAGGTGCCCTTGTTAGCTACCACATTGATCAACGCTACAAGTCGCATCGGATATCCGGTAAAATTACGTGCACTAATAGATCCAAGCGCTCAGTCATCATTCATCACGCAAGCAGGTGCCGAACAATTCAACCTACCTGCATTTCGAGCAGATTTATAAGTTACTGGAATTTGAGGAATGAAAACTAATAAAATAAATTATAAGGTATACATAACTATTTCAGTTCATTACCCATCGACATATAAGCAGGTGGTGGAAGCTTTTATCTTACCAAACTTAACTGAGCAGCTACTAACAACGCCAGTAAAGGGTCTTAACAAAACAACTTGGAGAGAGCTGATACTGTCTGATCCAAATTTTGACTTACCTGGTCCAATCGATATGACTTTAGGAACAGAGGTATACGCCAACATCTTCTTAGACGGTGTAATAAAGAAATAGCCGTACCAACCAATAGCTCAGAAAACTGGGTTAGAATGGATTCTCCTGGGTCTCACGACAAAAGCAGAATACACGTCAAATTCACTATCTCTGATAATACAAAATAACATAGACGTGCAATGTAATACTCAGAAAAAGAAGAGATGAATGAGCAAAACTGCGCAATTACTCACAGAAGACCACCAGAAGAACGGTATGAGGTCACTATACCATTAAGGGATGAATTGGAAATAGGAGACTCAAGAAAATGTGCGGGTTCAAGACTAACTCAAGTAGAAAAAAGATTAGAAAGGAACCCACAATTAAGACAAGAATACCATAACTTTATAAATGAATACATAAAGCTAGGACATATGATCCGGTCAAATCAGAAGATGCCAAAGGGCAAACAGGTTATCTACCTCACCATGCTGTGGTCAAGCAGTCAAGTACAACAACCAAGGTGAGGGTGGTCTTTGATGCATCAATGAAGACAACAAACGGGATCAGTTTCAACGATATTCAGCTAGTAGGTCCAATAATACAACAAGATCTGTTCTCTATTATAACAAGATGGAGGAAATACAAATACGTATACATCGCAGATATTGAGAAAATGTACAAGCAAATCCTGGAAACACCAACACAACAGAACTTACAAAGGATACTCTGGAGAGCTGACCCAAACGAGCAAATTAAAGAGTACAAGTTACGAACAGTCACGTATGGTACATCGTCCGCTCTATATTTGGCCACTAGAACTCTAAAACAACTTGCCATAGACGAGCAGAATAGTTATCCAATTGCTGCTGAAATCCTGTCGAGGGATTTCTATGTCGACGATGTTCTCTTTGCTGCAGAAACATGTCAGCACAGAACATGCAGTAAAATGTCAGCAACAGTTAAGAAAAACACTTAATAATGGAGGCTTTAAGCTGAGAAAATGGGTATCGAGTAAAACAGAGCCATAATGAAGATTATTCCTGAAGAACAAAGGGAGTCAAAAACCACACTCATAAATAAGGACCATAAATCCATAAAAACGTTATGAATATTGTGGAATCCCCAACGAGATGAATTTGAGTTCCAGGTCAACATAGAACCCATGACAATAGACAGTTCCAACAAAACGATCCCTTATATCGGAGGGATCCAAAATATTCGATCCGCTAGGATGATTTTGCCCAAGAATTATTATAGGAAAACTATTGTTTCAGCAGTCATGGATAAGGGGACTATCATGGGATGAAGAACTACCTGAGCAAATGAAGAAAAATGAATTCAATATAAAAGTACGTTCAGCGAGCTGCAAACAATTTGGATTCCACGATGGGCTCATACCAAGGACAAGTGCGAAAATTTAGAGCTGCATGGGTTTTTGATGCATCGGAATTAGCTTACGCTTCAGTAGTTTACTGCAAGGTGCCAGATGCATGAGAATCAACAATTACCCTTATGTCTGGGAAAACTAAGGTGGCCCCAATAAATCAGAAACCAAGTCTTCCAAGATTAGAACTTTGTGGGGCAGTACTGTTAGCGAAACTACTGAGACAAGTTTCAGAAGCCATGGGAATCTCAAACGTTAAAGTGCAACCATGGACTGACTCAACAATTGTTCTGGCCTGGCTGCAAGGACACCTTAGTAGGAAACTTTCGTAGCAAATAGAACTTCGCAGATTCATGTTATCCTCAGCCCTGCACAATGGAAACAAGTAAAATCAAAAGAAAATCCCGCGGATTGTGCAACTCGTGGCGTACATCCTGATAAGCTGGGTGATAATAAATTATGGTGGTCCGGCCTGGGTTGGCTTAGGAGTAGTATCGAGTAACGTAAGAACGGAGACCGAGTTAGAAAAAAAAACGGCAAGATACTCTCTGCAGCATAAGCACTACTACAACAGAACCGGAAATATTAGAAAGGTTTCCCTCTCTCACAAAAACAATTCGAATACTCGCATTTGGCGTTTCTATTGGAATAGCCACCATAAAGAGGAACACAGTTACCCCGATTAAACTAGAAGGATGTGGAGTATTAAGCATCAGTGATGGTTGTACATTGAAGGATAAAACATTTCAGCATTTATTCCAACTATATATGCTAGTATTGTTAATCATACGTTTAACTACTCTGATACTCATATGACCAAGATACCATAATATCAAGAATAGACACTCACCAACTGGAAACGTTAATCGCAGAACATAATTGTTATAACTTTTCATTTCGATATTTCGTTCACTGTATAATTTGGAATCTTGAGTTTAATAAACTTAATTAATTATAATTAATAATAATAATTATAATTAATAATAAGCAATAGTTTAAAAAAAAACAGAAATTAGAAAATAAATAGCTATGAATGAAATTCAATTCAAAGAATTTATGGAAGGTATAACCGCCCTTATGCGAAATTTGCAGCAAAACACGGGAAATAATCCAGCAAATGTTAATAATAATATTCCAGCATTCGAAAATTTCAATCCAAAAGGAGAAAAATTCAAGAATTATCTAGACGTTTTAATAATTATTTGGCAGTTCGAAACATAAACGTTGATAAGAAAAAGGCTCAATTACTCACAGTTTCAATCGGATCAACACATTATAATAGTTTATCAGCATTATTTGGACCTGCTGAACCAATTCAAGAATTAACATTTAAGGTATTGCCTGAATCATTTAAGAAAATGTTATCGCCAGAAAGAAATGTGGTTGTATCACAACATTATTTTCTAAATGCATATCAAACCAGTAATCAGTCGATATCTGAATTTGCCGCATCGCTCCAAAAAGATTTACCGGAATGTAAATTTACAGCAACTTGCACATGTAATCTGGAGGTAACAGTTGCAGACATTTTTCTACGAGCACAGTTTATTCGAGGTCTCAGAGATAATTGGATTCGGGAACAATTATTACAATTAGATGTAACAACATTTGCTGATATTTTGAAGAAAGCTACAGCACTTAAATGTACAGGAATTGAAACTCAGGCATTAACAAAAATTGAAAATTCAAATGCAACATCCAGTAATTTAAGCGAGGTTCACAAGGTAGTACATTCAGGGCGATCAAGCCGAAATAGACATCGTTCAAATTCAAATTATAATCAACGTTCAAAGTCAAAAATAGATTACTCATCTCTTGGAATTGATGGGTTGTGTTTCAAATGGGGTCGTAATAATCATCGAGCATCAGATTGTCGCATCAAGCAGAAAAATTTAAAATGTTCGTTGTGTAATAAAAGTGGTCACATCGCTAAAGTATGTATAACATCAATAGTAAAAGAACAACAGTCAACCAAATTCAAAGAGCCAGCTAAAATTCATCAAACAAATATTGTAGACGTTTTTGTTCAACAAGTGCCAATTCATTCCAGTAATTATCAAAAATATTTTGTCACCGTTCAATTAAATAACAAACCAGCTTATTTTGAAGTTGATTCGGGTGCAGCATTCACTCTTATTCCGGAGGACGAATTTCAGAACTTAAACTTAAATATTCCTATAATATCAACAAACATGTATTTTCGAGCATACACAAATGATATTTTTCTAACTAGGGGCAAAGTATTTGTTGATGTCAAATATAAAAATAACCAATCCAACGAAGAAGTGTATATTGTCCCAAAAGGTCGACCAGCGGTATTATGTCGTGTATGGATTCGACATCTAAATATCAAATTAGAAGATGTGGATAACAGCAATTGTATGGATCGTCATGCAATACATTTTAACAACAATATATCAATTGATGACGTCACCAACAAATACTCAGAAATTTTTCAACAAAAAGTTGGATGTATTCCAAATCATAAAGTTACACTTAAATTGCGTGATGGTGTAAAATCATCATATACAAAAGAACGTGACGTACCGTTTGCATTGAGATCACAGATCGAACAAGAATTGAATAATTTAGAAGCTGCCGGTATAATTACAAAAATCAATGTATGTGATTGGGGTTCACCATTAGTAGTGATTCCTAAAGGAGACAAAAGTGTTCGATTATGTGCAGATTACAAGATAGGTGTAAATGAAACACTTGTATCAGCGAATTATCCAATTCGCCCAATTCCAGATATTTTACATAATCTCAGAAATTCGAAGTATTTTTGTAAACTTGATATTTACAAAGCATATTTGCATATTCCAGTCGATGAATCTAGTAGTGAAATTCAAGCCATTACAACACACCGAGGTGTATACAAAGTAAATCGTTTAAATTTTGGAATTAAAACAGCTGCAGCAGAATTCAATCGAATTCTTGATCAAATTTTACAAGGTCTTAATCCAACAGAAACGTATTTCGATGATATAATTATTCATGGTACTTCAAAAGAACAATGTTTATTTAATTTAGAAGCATGTTTACAACGCCTACAAGAAAATAATTTGCACGTAAATAAATCAAAGTGCATATTTTTATCAGAGAAAATAGAATATTTGGGGCATATAATTGAGCGCAACAAAATTTCAAAATCACCAGATAAAATTAAAGCTATTACTGATATGCAACGTCCAGCAAATATTGATGATGTACGCCGTTTTTTGGGCATGACTACATACTACTCACGCTTCATTCCAGATATGTCAACAAAAACAACTCCACTTCGAGATTTATTACGGAAAAATAAAAAATTCAAATGGTCAACAGATTGTGAGGAAGCATTTATTAATTTGAAAAAGGAGTTAATAAGCGAATGAGTCTTAATACCGTATGACCCAGCTTTACCAATTGTACTGACATGTGATGCCAGCCCTACCGGAGTAGCTGCAATTATGAGTCATATAATTAATGACACAGAACAACTAATAGCATATGCATCTAGAGCTCTCACCGTTTCTGAACAAAATTATAGCCAATTAGATCGGGAAGCTTTAGCTATAGTTTTTGGCATCAGCCATTTCTTCAATTATTTATTTGGTCAATATTTTACGCTTGTTACAGATAACGAACCACTATCAAGAATTATTCATCATAAAAAGCAGATACCGTCGATGACTGCAGGTCGTTTATTACGTTATGCATCGTTTCTATCAGGTTTCAATTACACTGCGAAATTCAAAAAAGGCGGAGAAAATGTTAACGTAGATTGCTTATCTCGAGCGCCTATTAATGAACAATCATCACAAACAGAAAAGTTCATTGAAGATGAAATTCAAGAGATATGTTTTAATTCAATTTTACAAATATCATCAGTTACAATAACAGCTGACGTAATAGCACAAGAAACCAAAAAGGATAAGGATTTAATTCAACTTATACATGAAATTCAAACTTCACCAATCGATAATTACATGTTAAACGATGGTATACTATTCAAAAACAATCGAGTTGTTATTCCAAAACAATTACAAGAACAGGTTCTGAAGGAATTACATCATACGCACATTGGCATAACTAAAATGAAACAACTTGCTCGACGTTATGTTTATTGGAAAGGAATAGATCAAGCCATTGAAAAAGTAGTTAAATCACGTGAAAGTTGCGCTCTTATCAAGCATAATCCACCGAAAGTAAATGTACACTCATGGGATGAACCAGAATATAACTGTCAACGTGTTCAAACCGACTACGCAGGACCAATCAATGATTATTACTTTTTAATTTGTGTCGATGCAAAATCAAAATGGGTAGAAATAAAATTTCTGAAAAGTTCACCAACGTCTTTCAGCACCATCCAGCTTCTAGACAACATATTTTCAAGTCACGGCTATCCACAAGTAATAGTATCAGACAATGCAGCAATATTTACAAGTAATGAATTCAAACAATTCTGTAATTCAAGTGGTATTTTTCAAAAATTAATTGCTCCGGGACATGCTGCAACTAATGGTTTAGCTGAAAGAAATGTACAAACATTGAAAAATCGATTTAAAGCCGCTGAAAATGATTCAACACCATTAAATATCAAGCTTCAAGAAATAATGTTTCGCTATCGTGCCACACCGTTAGCTAGCGGAAAATCACCAGCAGAGCTATATCTTAATCGTCAAATAAGAATTAGACTAGATGCTTTACGTCCTTATCATCCAACACCAAACCAAACTTCAACATGTCAACGATCTTTTCAAATGGGAGAGAGAGTACAAGTTCGTGACTTTTATCATAATAAGGTAGTTTGGTGTATTGGAACAATAATTGAAAAATGGGGCGTTCTACATTACAACGTATTACTAGATATAGGTCGTTCGATTAAGCGACATATAAATCAAATTCATCGTACATTAGTTAAAAAGGTTCACTTCGATACAAATCTACCATCAAGTTTAAATGATCAATCAATAAAATCAGCAAGTTCAATACGATTACCACTTATGGACAGACCATCACCAGATGGTTTATCCGAATTTAGTGAAGAACAGCAATGTCAGGAGATAGTAAAACCATCGCAAGCAATTTCAGGACCATCCAATTTAAGACAATCTAGTCGTGTAAAGTAACCACCGAAATATCTTCAAGGTTATGTAAGAAGTATTAATTAAGTGGGAGAGATTGTTATAACTTTTCATTTCGATATTTCGTTCACTGTATAATTTGGAATCTTGAGTTTAATAGTTTAATAAACTTTAGTTGGTTTTAATGTACAGACAATCAAGCGCGTGTTTTATATATAATATTACAACAATAATAATGATCTTCACTGGAATGCTGACCCTAACCGCCACGATGTTCATCATTACAGTATATCCTATGTCAATCTCGCAGTTTTGATTATAATCATAGTATTAATTATTATATTGTGGCAGAGAAAAAACCAACGAAATCAACGTCCAGCGGCCCTTCCTGCACCAAGAATACATAGACGTTCTGACATAGTAGTTTGACAACAGCTCTCGTCAAGGTGGGGGAGAATGTTGACGCATCATCATAATGTTCAACATAACTACAATAAATTGGATCGTGTTAAATTGCATTTTAAATAAAATTATTGTCATTTCCACAATAAATTGACCTGTAAATTGTGCTGATTAGTTATTATGTACTATATATGTAATTAGACTAATTTTAAACTTGAAAAATTGTATAAAATAGAACGATTAATAAAATAAAAAAGTAGGTAGTAGACATACATTCAACGGCTTACTTACTTCTTTCTGTGTCTTCACTTGCGCTTTAGTTTGAGCCTCAGCCGTGGTAACCCAAACTAATCTTGTGAATCTACAAACCACAGAATTTAAGTACTAAAAAATATTTAACAATTCGGAAGCAATTTCGAAGCGTTAACAGCTATGGTTTGAATTTCCAATTCCAGCCTTGACGCGTGCGTCCATCGAATGGGGGATAGTTGTGACACAAAGATTCAGAATATGGACTCATGTAGAATTTTGTCATTCAAATGTGGAATCACTCACAATCTGTGTGAGGTCTTGCGAAGCGGCCAACCACTCGGCTTGGCGCCCAGCACAATTCGTATCTTGGTGATTCAATCATTCTTTATGGTGGGCATTAAAGCCACCAACTAAAATCAATTCGCAGTAGGAATATTTGGTTGCAAATGTGATCTGGAAATAGGGTGACTAGACGTACCCCTTTCTGCGGTATTAATCTCCTTTCTTTACAATCAATTTGCAAAATACCTTAATTCAAAAATATGAAATGGGGTACTGAAAAATACCCCAATATCATCAACGCGCTTTACATCTTTTTATAAATTTCGACTTAATAACGGAATTAATAAATCGAAATTTAAAATACAAACAATTTTATTTAAAATTAAAAAACAACGCCATTAAACTTATTAAAGATGGTACGGACCAGGATTATATGATGCGGCTTATTAAAAACGTTCGCTTAATAGAGGCTACAAAAAATATTTCAAAAATGTGTAGATCGAGAAAGCCTCGCCATATTAGGGCGATGTGGCTTACAAAGAATAAACGGAGAGGTGTAATTGTTGTGGCAAACACCCGACTTTCTTCTCTACGAATACAATATGGATAGTAAATTTCTAAAGTGAAAAATGAGGGTGCCGGATTTATGATAAAAATTGTCTTGTATTTGCAAAAATGTCATTGCAAAAATTGGAAAATCTCCTACGGAAGCTGCCACTTCTGGAACGCAGATGTCCACCACATTTCACATAGTGCTATACCAATTTACGGAAAAAGCTCTAGTCTGTAGTTTCTTTCGAATAGTCAATCCGCCTGGTCTGTATAGATGCATAGATGCATTGGTGAAACACATTTTTTTTTATCAAAGCTCGTCAAATTTGGTCTCAGCTAATTTTGCTTGGAATTTAATTTAAAATCATTTTATTTTAATCAGCTTTATAAATTTAAAAAGCTAGATTTAATGGTTCTTGTAATATCGGTGCTCTGTATAGTTCTACACTACTCCGATTTTATGTAGAGTTATACAGAACAACGATGTTACAAGAAAACCATTCAACTTTTAGAATGGATTTTTTCTGCTATACTTAGATTGCCGTTAAATCTAGCTTTCTTATTTTAAAAAACATTAAATTTCTATTCTTAAATTGGACAAATTTTGAAAAAGCTATCGCGAACACAATCCGACTGTTTTTCAAAAAAACGCAGCTGTTTCTTTTTCATAAATACTACATACGTTTGAAAATATTTGCAAAAAACAAAAAGCTTCTAAAGCTTTCACTTCCAATAGACCGGTTTCGCTATGATCTTCCGGAAAAATAGAATAAGTTTAAGTAATAAGTTTCACCAAGATTAGTCAATCCGGCTGAGATGAAAAGAGGACACAGACATTTAGTAAAAAAAAAACTCGAGGTCAAAAATGTTCATGATTACTATACAAAAAACAGTTTTTTGTCAAAAATCGACCTTTCCTCTTTAATTTTGGAAAAACTAAACTGAACCGACATTGTTCCAAATTTAATTGAGAATATTTTAGTTCATAGTCGATTTTTTCATAATTTAGATACTTTTCAAAATATTTGCAAAAAGCTCCTGTGGAAGGTTCCACTTCCGATGAACCGAGGTTGGCCAAAATATCACCAAAATCTCCAAATTTATGGAAAATCTTAAGAATGAAGTTTCATTCTGATCATTCAATTCAATCCAGTATAGGAGACAAATTTTTGTACGTACCATTCAAAATATTTTGCGTAAACTGAGAAAGCTCATATGGAAGCTGTTATTAGCAGTAGACCGATTTCGGCCAAAAATCGCTGGGATCTACCAATTTTGTAGAAAACCTTAAGTAGGAAGTTTCTTCCCAGTCAGTCATCCCGCCTGGGCTGTACAGGGCCGCATTTTTGTTAATTAAATTTTTTCTAAAAAAAGTCGTTTCCTCTTAAATTTTTGAATTTAGAATCTTTTAGTTTATAATCGTCTTTCTCGTAATCGTTATATTCTATATATTTAAATCAAATGAAAAAGCTCCTATGGAAACTTTCACATCCGGTGAACAGATTGCGACTAAAAATCTAATTAATGAAAAAAAAAAGGTTTAGTATCAAGTTTGATCCCGATCGAATTCGTCATCGATCAATAATTTTATAACAAACTGACCAACTCAACATTTCTTTAATGACTGGACCCGTTTATTATATTTCTTAATTTCTTACTAGAATATTGAACTGTTGTTGTTACTGAGCGACAAAGGTAGGTTTTGACTGGTTGGATATTTTATACATTTGTCTTACGTTAGAAGAAAGGTTAACCTCTAGTCACAACATTTCGTAATACATCGACGTTAGTCCGCATGACCAAATTGCAATTTAAAAAAAAATTAATTTAAGGAAATCTGCAATTTGGTATTGATGGTAAGCTGACTAATTGATAACTGATGGTAAAGTTAAATGAAAATTTTCGACCGCGAGATTTTTGCTGATGTATATTTTGAAAATGTGTATATGCGTGTGGTTACGTGCAGAGTAAATACCTGTATCTTCTATACAGCCTTATCGAATTTATTGAGGACACATGTTTGACAAGATATAGTGTTAAAATTTGCAGGTAGTTAAATCTATTAAAGAAAGCCACAGGCTACAATTCATTTTTGAAAAGGCTGCGTACCGATTGTCGGGTAAAAGTCAATTTTTTTGTAAATTCAATTATTTTTCAGAAATTCTATGACAAACTAATCGAAACATCAGTCCTAAAATCGATTTTTACCTTTAGTAAACTTTTACCCAACCATTATACGCAGACCAAGATAAACAAATACGAATTGCTAGAAACGCAGAAAACCCAACAAAATTCTATTATTCAATGTGCGATATTTGCAATACAACACTCAAATGGTGGCTAACAAATATAGCTCTGCTTCTAGCAGAGATCTAGCGTGCATTTATTACAATTATCTAACCCATTTCTTACTATATTATACTATAATTTTGAAAATTTGATCTCAATTTTAGAGTACCCCAATTCAGGAATTTTGATCTGGTCACCTTATCTGGAAAACTGCCGAAGAAATTCATGGTTTCTAAATTCGTCTGATGGGGGGAATCTATACAAACTAATTAAGAAAGGTTTACTAGGTAGGGATATTTTAAGCACAATAGTTTGAGCGGTCTTTGTGAAAATTTCGCACTTCTGATGTCGAGCTTTTGTGGTAGTCGAAAATGAATGCAAATATGGGTAAGTATGGGTGAGTCCTTAAATTAGTTTTCTTAGGAAAATGTAAGTTTTGTGCAAGTCAGGTTTGGTACAGGAAAATTGGTAAACTCTCTTCGTTCAAAATACTTGTTAAAATTGTAAAGAAACCTTACAAACCCAAATTTAATCATAATTGGTTAAAAAATGGCTGAGTTCTGTTTAGAATTTTGAGATTCCAAAAGACCGAGTTTCTTGGAGAACAACTTTAAAAAATTTAAGAGTCTACTATCTCTTACAGCATTTTTTTGGGCTGATTATTTTAAATAATTTGGCAGAAATTAACTTACACCACATGTGAATTCGATCTCATTCTGCGGATTACACCAATATATTGTATAGCTAATGATGTTATGTAAAGTCGACGGTTTCCAACTTAAATCATAAACATCGTCCAAAATTGTTTTCCTCATGCGATCTGGCGGTGGAACCACTATAATAAAATGAAACAATTTAAACAGATCGAACTAGATGTTTAATAATACGCGATATCCTTACAATCAGTAGCACTAGGAATTTCTATAATATCACTTCGATCTAACGATACCCCTTCCGAATTACGGGAAATCAGGCGTATTTTATACGATTTATTTCGGTTCCAATTTTCAAAACGGCCAGCCGAACCTGATAGTGCTGTCCATTTCACAATTGACAATTTTACGCCATTCTCGTAAACATCCGAAACTTGATAATTAAATTCGGGACCATTTTTATAACGTGCCTCAATTTCTTTCCAATAAATGATTACTGCATTCTGGTCACGAATTTCAAATCCGTTCGTGAATGTTGTTGGCGGATATTCCGGTGGGGACGCGGTCGTATTAAATGATTTTGATTTAACTGTAATTTGTTGCTTACTCGGATATTTTGCATCTTTTATTTGTACTTTAATTTCTAATTTATACGTTTGGTAGACATGGGGCAGGGCGATATTTAGATTTAGATTTAATTTTGTACCATTCGATTCAGTCGTGATGTCTGTAATGTTAACTGAAAAAAACCCTTCATCGTCATAGCATTGTGATATACAGGCTGTTGCGTTGTAAATAAATTCTGGAATTAAAGTTAAATTCAACTGGTATTAGGAAAATATTAGGTACGTTTATACCTACCATACATTTTTAGGGTTGCGTTCAATACGATTCCAATAACAACACTTTTCGGCTGTACATCTCGAATCTCTTTAATGAAATTGTTTGGTATGACCACGATTTGCTTCGTTTCAAACGTAAAATTTTGGATTAGAGTGCCAAAACGATTTTTTATGGTGACTCGAAAGCTAAATTTGCCAAACGGCTCAAACTTTGGAAGCATTAGTTCCCATATGCGCTTACGATTTTTCACATTGAATACGGCTCGATTCTAAAGGTAAAATATTAAATTATTTAACTTAGATGATTTAACGACATCTTAATCTACGGTTAGTCTTAGCGAATTAGTTTAGCTCTGATCGTCGACTTGCTTGAAGCTGCTTGTTAGTATAAACCAAACTCCTTACGTATATCGCGGACTGCATCGAATGATTTAAATACGCAATGTCATATTCTTCCACAATTGGATTTCGACTCCTCTCGAACTCACACTGCAATTTCTCTTCCGGGTACATAAGACACTGTAATTGTATTGGCTGCGGTCTTTGCCCTACATTTATACTCATCACAATGCTGTTTAACCCGTAACCGTTATACAGACACGTGACTGTAAAATCAACTGATTTGTTTGTTTTTATTTTCAACTGTAGCATTGTATCATTGACCAGCTAAAAATAGTTTTTCAGTAAACATTAGTAAATAACAATTTAAAAATAGGTGGAAAAATACCTGAATTGTGCTGTTTTCGTGAGGCTTATCGCGTACTCCAAATTCGTATGTTAAATTTGATGCGAGACAACCGTTGCTTTGTGAAATGTCATCTAATTGACATATCAGATTAATCTCTTCCCCACTAAGTATGTCCAACTTTTTTTGTCTATGGTCGAACGTGGTTAAATCGAGATGATCGAAAAACATTGCTGGATGCAAAATATAAATAAAAGTTTATAATTAGCGCAAAGTTGATTAGGATTAGGCGACGATTTATTTTTATAAACATACTTCCGTTGCATTTGATATTGTCATCACACGAGATTAAGTTGAAATACAGCAAAGTTATGATTCCTGTATAAGCATAGATTTTCATTTTCTGTGTGACGGGGCGATTAATTCAATTTTATCCAATTCATTATCAATCATTGGTGCTATTCTGAAATTTAAAAATATATACTATATAGGATAAGCGGCAACACAAATAGTTAGAGGTCTTCAACCGAGTACTGTTTCACAAAGAGTCAGTTATATTTTATAAAATGGATGAGACACTGGGGAATAGTACTTTAACGGCCCATGTGGGGAAGGTTTCTATCCAAAAGCGAATCAAACGCGAGATCTTGACAGCGAAGCGGTGAATTAAATGCCTCCTAAAAACATAAATTTAACGAAGTATTGGATAGGGGCCGAACTTTTGTGCCTGGATATTACAAACGATACTTACATCACAACTATGAATTTAAAATCAGTCTGGAAATTGACAAACACGGAAAATTAACAGGAAATTCGCAAAATTGCAAATTCCCTGCAATATATAGTTTATAATTACCAACGTACCAACCCGAAAATGTCACGAAAAATGAAAATCTCGTTCATGAATAAAACCGAAGACTTGTCGATACGAGCGCTGACCAGATACGGCCGCCCAAGTAAGCATGGATTTTCTAAATTTAGGCTAGACACTTGAAGCGATTGACCCTGAGTGCTTTGCTGATGGTAATTGCAAATGCGAGTCACAAAGAAAACTGCAATCGTTTGAATTTAAATGGCATGTCTATCGGAATCATCGGGGTGCGCGGCAACAGTACATCTTCCCATTTAAATTTTCCATTTAAAACCGTAGCTTCGATGATATTGTACATCATATTTTTCACTGAAACCCTGGTGCGGTTGCAAAGTCGTGGTGGGTTGATGTCTCGGGGAAGAATGATAAGTACGCCAATTTTCCATGTTAAACATGCGGCGATATTGAATAATTCAGTTGGATAATTGACAACTTCATTGGAAGAGGACAAATTAAAGGCAATCTTCACGCTTGTGTTTTTGTAAATGATAAACTTTTAAACATCATCGCAAAAATTTAAAAGCTCCCCGTGGAAGCTTCCGGTATACAGATAGCCAACAAATTTCGCAACGATCTAATTAACGGAATAAGTTTAGATATAAAGTTTAATTCCGAATGGTCAATACGCTCGACTGTAGAGATGCCGAATTTTGGTGAAACAAATTTTTTTTATCAAAACTCAATCATTTCCGGTCAAATTTAAAAAAAAACGATCAGAACTTATTTTGTTTCAAATTTTAAATACAATATTTTTGGTTTTAATCGGTTTTCGTAAATGCTATATATTTTTCAAAATATTTACAAAAAAACGACAGAGCCCAACTATGAAAGCGGCAACTATGACAGCGGCTGTCACAAGAACAATTCGGAATCACGTCGATTCGGATTTCCACGACAAGTATGTGATCAAACCAAAATCATTTCTCAAACATCTGATGAATTTATCAGAAACGCAGGTAAAATATGCGTTTTAAAGAGACGACCTCAAGACAAATATGTAAATAATTACAATCCTGCAATACTTCAATTATGGGATGGTAATATGGATGTTCAGCCATGTGGAACTAATGAATTTATCGCACACTACATAGCTAAGTATATTTCAAAGTCGGAACCTACTAATGTAAATGAGAGTGTTGCTGATAAAAAATATTCCTGCTTTAGTGAGAGTTCCAAATTTTCAAATACATACTGATCCGCACAATTATTTCTACAGCCTTCTACTACAATATGTTCCATATTACTCTGAAAGTAAGCTTTTGGTGGGATTTGAAAACCCACAGAAAGCATTTCTGTCTCGTGAGGAAAAATTAAAAGAAAAACAAGCAGATATATGGAGACTTTTCGAGAAAGAGATAGACAACTTGAAAATGGATTCAATCAGGCTCATGCATTCAATATTCTCAAACAACCTGAAGAATATGTTGATCCAAATTTTGAAGAGGAAGTTCCCGAACAGAATATATCTGGTGAACAATTGCAAACAATTTACAATAACATGAATGCAAAACAACAAGAACTTTTCCAACTAGTAAGACAAAGCATTCAAGGGCAGTTGAACGGAAGTAGACAACGAATGAGATGGTTTGTCACTGGTGGAGCAGGAGTAGGCAAAACATTTACGTTTAATGCTGTTTTGTTGGAAAATCAGTGGTCAAAGTTGCTGCCTTAACTGGTGTTGCAGCTAGACCAGTAGGAGGTCCAACACTTCACAGTTTATTGAAAATGCCTGTTCAAAAAGATGGATTTCTTACACCAAATACGCCCCTATTGACAGGAAATTACCTGAAGATTATGCGTCAACAGTGGAAGGATGTCGGGTACATTTTCATTTATGAGATAAGCATGGTTCCTTATGAAATGCATTGCATGATTGACTCACGACTGAGACAATTGAAAAATAAAGAGAACGAAGTGTTTGGAGGTATCAATATAATTGTTTTCGGTGACTTGATGCAATTGCCTTCCGTAAAAGGAGCACAAATTTTCAATCAGCCAACTCGATTCTTGGCAGCGACTCATTTGTGGCGATTGTTTTCTTTATGTGAGCTGACAGAAAACATGCGGCAGCAAGGAGACAACACATTTGCTGATCTTTTGAATGCCCTTAGAGATGAGAAATTAAATGGTCAGCATTTTGAGCTTCTTATGTCAAAACAAATGACAGAGGCAACTGGAGATTTTCCATTGGATAAAGCAATTCGAATTTATCCTTTAAGGGCCCAAGTAGATGCCCATAATCTTGCTGTACTTGAGCAATATCGAGCTCAACAAGTGCGTATTTTTAAAATTCGAGCACAGGATCAAATTATTGATGCAACAAGAAATGTTGATAATGTCAACATGATTAATATCGTACCAGCAGATGTAAATAAAACTGGAGGATTGTCCAAAGAGCTGAAAATATTTGTTGATGCCAAAGTGATATTACGCTCAAACATCAATGTTGAAAAGGGTCTTGTCAACGGCGCCATTGGAAATATCACAGAGTTTATCTGGCCGCATTTCCGCAGAGACCAAATGTACGATAACGACGTTCCATCAGTTAGAATAGATTTTGGCACTGAGAATATTGAACTAATCCAGCCGAAAGCTATACAATTTCCTGCTAAATATAATTATGGAACAATTGAGCGTAGACAATTACCAATTATTTTGTGTTGGGCATGTACAGTCCACAAAATGCAGGGATGTACCGTCGATCATGCAGTCGTTTACTTAGGAAGATCACTTTTTCAAGACGGTCAAGCTTACGTCGCATTAAGCAGAGTGACATCTTTAATTGGACTGCAAATTGAGGAATTGAACTGTAGCAAATTGTCAGGAAAGAAGCCTTGTAACGAAAGTGCAATCAGAGAAATGGAAAGAATGCAACAATATCGACCGCCATAAGACTCTTAATTTTTTTTTTGGTTAACTTTAAGTTTCGTTACAGTTTTATTTATGTTTTTGCCCTTGTTGGTGTTTATATAAATGTTTGTGTGTGTTTGTGTTGGGCACAGTATGCATCAGCTCTCCGTGCTTGCGCCTGGAAATCCAAATTTGAAAACCAAGAAGGCATGTAATTCCTAACAGACAATTGGTATAATGACACGAATTTGCCCACATGTTGGATAATGTAATTGTATAAATTTAATTGAATAAAGAGATGAAATCTATTTTAAAAAATTGTTTCAATTAATAACAAGATTCAAAATTCGTCCAACTAAAAAGACTAAAATAAATTATATAAAAAAAAAATGTTAAATATCACGTTTTTTTAATGCACTAAAAAGAAGAAAATAATTTTGTTCTGGCATATAAAATTATCTGGACATTTATACTTAAAACTAGCACCAATTTTCTACAACTAAAAACGTGGGGCGCATCTTAGAAAAGAAAATTGATATCATATATGAAATTGCTAGTATTTTTAAAAAAAGTAAAAGTTCCGTAAATCAATTCTTTATAAAAAAAAATAAGTTCTTGGTGTACTTAATGTGAAAATTTAGGGCTTTAATACTAGCATCTTATATTTGTCAACTCTCGTCAAAATCCCTCGTATACCCTGCATATCTCGTACAAGATTGAATATCGAGACGACTGAAAAATATTTAGAAATAAAACTTAATAAAAAAAATTATAATTTCCTAATTTATTTTATCACATACCCGAGTGGACACTGGATGTATTTGTTTAGTAAACGTCTAGTTGTAAGCATGACTAATGACATGTAGACGTAAAGCATGTGAATAGTCGTCCCTACAACTAGATATTTATTAGACAAATACGTCAGTGTTCACTCGGGACACATACACCTTAATCATAAATTAGGTACAGGAAGGTTCTAAGCTAACAAAATGTTCTAAAAAAAATACCATAAGAAGTTATCCAAATCACATTTATCAATTTTCTTTTCTAAAATGCGCTCCACGTTTTCAGTTGTAGAAAATTGGTGTTGGTTTAAAAATAAATGCCCAGATAATTTATATGCCAAAACAAAATTATTTTCTTCTTTTTAGTGCATTAGAAAAACGTGGTATTTTAAAAAGTTTTTTTTTATATATTTTTATAAATTGGGAATAATTTTTCCATATCGAAACTGACAGGGAAAATTATTCCCAAATTTAAACAGAAATAATAATTGTTTCCCCAATTCCTTATTCCCAGGGAATTACCAGAATAGTGCAGGAAGATTGAAATTGAATTATACTTTTAACGTTCACATTGGCACGTCATATTGAGATCAAATCGAAACTGGTGTTGTAAATTTGAGTAAAGGTAAAATAAATTAATTTAAATCGTGCTTTTCGGAGAAACATTTTATAAAGTTGCCAAAATTGAAAATGCCAAAGCTTATAAACTTGATTGAAACCAAATAAGTTTTTTGATGTTTTTTTTATAAATATTTGTTGTTGGTTTAGATTCGACTGCTTAATGTGGTTTAGGATTGAGTTAACTGAACTCTAAATTTTTATAGAGACACAGTAATTTTAGTTTTCAGTTTGGCAAACAGTTTTACTCTACCAAGAAATATTACGTGAATTAATCGCCAATAAAAATGTATTATTTTTATCACTCAGTAGACAAGTCGTATTACCTTACGTTGACTTAGGTAATGACACTCCGACGAAGGTAAACAAAATTCATACTAAACAAAGCGCTGTGTGCTAGATATTCTATTAGTTCCCAAATAGGTCTGAATTAAATCATTTAGATGCTACTACTATGCTAATTAATTTAGATTTTGAACGGGTTTCTGTTGTCAAAATTGTATCACAATAGTCACATTCAACCACAAATAAGCAAAACACTTGCAAGATAAGTTAATAAATTTAAATATTTTTTTTAAAAAAGAACCTGAACATTTTATGATTATGTTAATTATTAAAATGCACAGGCGGGATTCCCCACAGCTATAAAAAATCGGAGTTTGATATAAATTTTTTTATTCGTTATAGATTACAGTGGTTACCTCTGGTTTTATAAAATTTTGATAATACACTAACTCGTAAATGTTTAACACCACTTTGCACTATAACGTATAAATATTATTTAGTGATATTTTATTTTTAATTAATTTATGACTAAAATGTTTGTCTTTATAATAAAATATAGTTTGAAGTTACATTCGCGCACTTGCTCCTATTCAAAATTGCATGCAAACTGATAAGAACATCTTGTATACGTAAAAATATTAAATTGAGACAACAGTGACTTGGAAAAAATTTCAAATCTTGTTTATTATTTATTAACTCACTTTCACAATTTATAGCGAACTACTAATAATTACTATACGCTCATATGTCAAATGAGATTTACTCGAAATTATTAAAATTTTATAAAAAAAATAATAATTCAACATTCGACATGAGATTAATATTATTAACTGAGAGTTTAAAAATTTTGCGATCGCATTTTAATTTTTAAATTTATTTAATACATATGCGTTAGGGACCACATATACATGCCAAATAGAGTCTGATCATCCGGAACTAAATAAAAAATAATAATAATAACAAAACAGAAATTGGCTCTTATCACCTCCATGTTTTATTTTCAGTATATGCAAAGTTAAATTTAGGATTTCCATTTTTTTTTTATTAATGGTGATAATTCGATAACGACCTTCGTGGAATGTCGCTCTTATATAAACGTGCAGTGGTTAAGGGACCGATCATCCCAACCGTGATTAAACGTGGCACACGTATATAAGATATGTATATGTATTTAATTAGTTTATTGCGACTTCCGGTTTAAGCTGTGCTAGATGCATTCTAAATGTTTCGTAGATATAGGCACGCGTACCATTTCTCTACCTACATATATTTGTAGACGATAGTTAGAATTATGTGCGCAATAGTTTTTCTGTAACAACAATTAATCTGAAAATAATAAAATACGAGTGCGCGGGTAGTTATATCGAAATGATATGATTGTTGTTAAAATTATCGGTATATATTTTTAAACCAGCAATTATGTTCATCTGGACATATTTGATTCGGGATTTTGTTATCGCAACTTTAATAATTGTAATTAGATAATATTCTGTGAAATGAAGTAGGAAATGTGGATGTACAAAAAGACCCTTTTCACGTTAACTGGATTTCATTAAAATCGGAAATATGATTTGTTTAAACTGGTTTTCATTTTAATTCGTAAAATATCACAATTCTTGGAACACCTATGGCAGTTTACATATAAAACATTTTAACCGAGTAAATATTTAAATCTAGTAAATATTCGAACCATTTGAAACCCGAGTTGTTAATTAATATGCTTAGAGCCGAACAGTTACGACATACCTTGATAAAATGGGACGGACACGCCAATACAGATAATCTGGAAATAGGACATTGGATGAAACGGCATCTACATCGAAAGTATTTCGCAATTCGCGTCATTTTTCCAGGCGCTATCTAAATTTGTGGTACGAATATCAAAATACGGAATCTCAAGATGTTCCAACACATAACATTGGAGACGCAGGAGTTCATTGTCTGCCTAAAATAAATCCTCCCACCAGATCATCATTGAAAGATAGAATAAGGCATGCGACGCGGCCAAACTGTCCATGTCTAGTCCTTTACTGGCGGCCACGATGTCCGTGTCTAGTCCCCAATCGTTATAAAACTACTTCTAATACTTAAACCTAGATGTCACTAATTTCATAAATGTCATTAAACTCTTAACCCTTGATTGGCCAATTTACGTTTAAAGTAATCTTCCGCCCAAGTGATCAACCATGTGTCTCCCAAACCAATAGGTGAGATCGTAACAATTTTGTTAAACCACTACAAAAAACTTTGTTATAATAATGAATTTTTAATAATTTGTATTACAATTGCCGATATGTAGGAAAATATAACTGTGTTTAATAATAAAATTTAATATTTAGAGTAGTTGGAATATTTTCAAATCATGCTTTAGTCGGGAACATTGGAATAACCGTTTAAAATGATGCAACAAACTCTCTCTCTCTCTAGCTTTCACATCCCATGAAGGGAATTTGCCGCCCGCACTAAAGTTCTCCATCCATCTCGGTCCATCGCTATCGTCCTCCAATTTCGACATACTAATACGAATAGGTCTTGTTCGACGTTGTCACACCAGCGCAGTCGAGATCTTCCGCTACGACGTACTCCGGCTGGTTGTTGATGGAACACTTTGTAAATCATTCGTTGTTGTGGAGACCTTGCAACGTGGCCGAGCCATCTAACTCGATTAGATTTGATGAAGCCAATAATATCGCTACCTTCGAGAAGTTGCTTTATTTCGAGGTTCATGCGAATCCGATATTCATTGTTCGCAACTTTAATAGGACCAAAAATTGAACGGATGACCTTCCTTTCGAAGGTAGATAATAATCTACAGTCGTTAGAGGTCATGGTCCAGCTCTCACTTCCGAAAGTCAGCACAGGTCTTATGAGTGCTTTATAAAGTGCGAGCTTGCACGACTGCGATAGGTGTTTAGATCGTAATAATTTTGATTGGGCGTAGAAAACTCGTTGTCCGGCAGCGATTCGAACTTTTATTTCAGCCTGCATATCATTCAAGGATGTTATAAGTGACCCGCGGTATTTAAAGTTTTCGACGCTATCAAAGTTATGGTCGCCAATTTCGAGATTTGCCATGGAGATGTTCCTGGGCGTTGTTAATGATTTCGTTTTGGTACTGTTCACCCCCAAAGCAAGTCTTCTTGCGCAACGATTGAGCGGCATGCAACTGTCCTTGATGTCGCTAGGTCTTCGGCCAAGAAGCACGATATCATCAGCATATCCAAGAATTTGGCCTGATTTATTGAATATACAGCGCGAAGTTCAATGTTGCTTTTCCTCACAACGTCCTTAAGCGCCAAATTGAACAGCACGGGCGCGAGTGCATCTTTCTGTCGAACATCAGATGTTATTTAAAAAGTGTCTGATACAGTTCCTTCAATTACAATTCTACATACAGATCCAGATGTTGTTAATTTACACAAATAATAATTTACAGTTTATATTGCAATACTTGCAACTGATTTAATAGTTGCTCCATCTGAGGCTACTCAGCTTAAATGCCATTATAGAGGATGAGTTTTTGGAATGCAACGGTTTCGAACTTTACTTTTTCACGCATGTGACTAGACTGTCAAGTGCGGCTGTGAAATGCATATTTTACACTTTTCGATTCTCAATGGCATTGGTAATAAAAATACGGATGTGGAAATAATTGTGATAACCATTCCAAAGAGAGTCATAATGATGATTTGAAATTTGCTACAATGCTACAAACTAACCGTTCATGAAGTGCACTAAGAATTTTGCGCTTTGAATTTTTTGCCAACGGAGCAGAAATTTATGTGCGTCCAAACCAATTTTTTACTCTAATAATTCGTCTCCATGGAATATGAAGGGTGTAAAAAAAATAACGTTCGTAATCGTAATGCCAACAATATGAAAAATAATACTTCTTCAATTGCTAATAACTCATTTAACCCGCAGGACCAACCGCGGGAAATGCCGCTCTATTAAACCAATATTTTGACCGCACAGGAAGACTTCCAAGAGTCGCATAATTTCGAAGGGCTAGTTTCTACAAAATTCGGCAAATTTGGAACTTCTCTTTCGATGGAACAGATTCTATCAATGTACCCCATTTCGTATATAGACAGTTTTATATCTGTTCTTAACGAAAAAATGAGAAGATTGATACTGGATGTATGTAGAGTAACGACCGCTTTATGATAAATAATTTATAATGTTTCAATTTAACGTGAACATTTAACCGTAGAACAATTTATCTTGGACACAATTTATCCTGGACACCATTCATCGTGTGGACAATTGATCGAATGCCAGTTTAACATAGTTTGTTAAATTGACGAAAAAAAGTTTTGGAAACCCGGTCATTTTTAATTCGATTATGGTGAAATTGGAAATAGTGGATTGGAATGAGATTCTCAAATAGTTTTTGGAATATGGCCACCTGGGACTCGATTATTTCTTATTCGAATATTCGGTCTTATAAATTTTCAAATTAATTTTTAACGATATTTGGCGAGACTTTAATACTCTAGAGCAGGTTACAACCTACGATGACTTCATAAATTGCATTTATTCAGTTACCCCCCATTCATGATATTTGTCATCCAACTAAAAATCTCAGCTTTGTGCTTCCTTGCAGTAACCATATATTTGGTTTTTGCTTTTTTGAACATCATATTTAAGGATTTACCCATGATCATTTGAGTATTTAAAGATGGTTAGATCACCAATGGTTATATACTCTCCACTAAATCGGTTATCAGAAAAGTGTAAAATTTAGATTCGGCTGTCGCATCCACCGGTGAGTACAACAGTTTACCATGGACTTCCGTCCAACCATCATGTGGTTAAGAAATGGCTTAGTTCCATCCCAAGTGGCCATATTCCAGAAATCTCCCAAAAATGTGTTTAGAATCCAATTTCCATCAATCATGCCTAATCCCAACACAATAGGTTAAGAAATAGCCGAGTTCATTCCAGGTAATCATATTCCAGAAATTCATCCAAAAATCATTTAAGAATCCCATTTCCATACAACATACCCAACCCCATCAAAACTGGATAATAAATGACCGAGTTCCAACCCAGGTGGCCATATTCCGTTTTCTTCTGGAAATTATTTTAGATTGTAATTTCTATCCAACATACCTAATCATGAGATTCCACGTTATCCATGATCTGTTAAAAAACAGCCGAGTTCTTATACGAAATATGTATATTGAAAAATGTTTTGTTTTTATATACTACAAATCCAAGACACTAAATGTGTTATACGATAAACTGTGCACACGATAAACTGTGAACGCAATAAACTGTTCTGCGATAAATTGACAAGCAGCGGAAGTAATGGGAACCCCTCATAAATAAATGATATTTCTAAATTGGCACCTATAAATGACATTATACTACTTTCGTCCAAAGGGCCTCTACCTCCAAAAGGTTTCTAATTCAACAAAGAACGAATCTCGACCGCATGTGGATGTGATAATACGGAAATAAAAACAATGATGAACAAAAAACACCAAATGAAAAATAAAAGTTAGTATTCTTCCTCAGACCGTTAAATCAAAAAGTTCATAAGTTGGCCGATTATCTATAAAACCCATTTAGAAAACTCAGAATATCCACAATCAATGTAAATTAAACTTATAGATTCATTTTTGTTTGTGTGTTATAGTGGAATAAATCTGAGTCCCACGTTTTGGTGACCCCAACGTGATCCCTGAGACATTTGAATAACCATAGGTCTCGAGCGATGCATATATTTATTTCCACACAAACGGAATTTTTAAAAAGTAGAACTATTTCTAGTTAGGCAGTTTCAACATTAGCAGAATTTATAGCAAGCGGTTTACGGGTCGGCAGGAACCCCTTCCGCCACAATATACTAAATACAGCCTGCGGAAATATTTATCTATCATTTCGATAGCTAACAACAACCTCATACATCAACAATTTCAAACCTTGATCACCGTATGGGTACATAAGTGAAAGCAAGCAGCGACGTCCAATCCTTTTCAACACAATATCACACCAGATCAATCTCTATACGTCAGCAGTACGCAGATCTAGACAATTTTCAATATAATGTTCGTTGCGGTAGCATTTCGAAACGGCTATGCAATATTATTATTTGAACCATAGACAAACAACGTACTGTATAATAAACGGTAATTCAGCTGAGGTCAAAGCCCTCACCAGCGGAAAGCGCGAGAATTTATTAACCCAGCTCGAAAAAATATTACTATCGCGACAGTAAAATGTGTAATGATAATCTGTCATGACATTTATAACATTCAGCTTGACTACAAACTGAGAGTTTTGCAGAATTAACGTTGATTGAATCACGAGCACTTGACATATACCGGTGGATTTGATGAAGCTTGGACTACAAACTGAGAGATTTGCAAAACAAAAATTTTCTGAAATTATCTGGATATAGTCGTATGATTCTCTTCTTACAGGTGATTTAAACGAATGTATCCAGATATTCCAAAAAAATTGTATTTTGCAAATTGATTGTAGTCAAAACTGCAACGAATCTGGCGGTATATGTCAAGTTCTCGTGAATCGCCTGTGAGACGAGTTACATAAGACTATTTTATTTCCGGATAGAATTTCTCTGCAAATCTCTCAGATTAAAGCACCAAAGTATGGGTCTAACCAAAGGAATTACGCAGTTCAACCTAAAACCGCATTTCCATCAGATTTTGATATTTTGTTGAATGCTTACGTGACGTACCAAATAATCAATACTAGATCTCCTTGAAAAGTGAACTCGTCGATGTTAAAAATAATAAACGGAGGGAAGATGACTGATAAAAGTCCAGCAAATATTACTCACATAGATGTTTTATGCAACTTCTGGGAAAATGAGGAAATTGATCGAGAAGAGGAACCACCCAAAGCAATCCATGTGAGGAGCATTTTGTATATAGAATATTTCACAGAATGAGACTGGACGTTCTCGCGATGGAACGAAGGTTTAAAGGAGACCCGCGGTTACATCAGCTATACAAATGATTTCTAAGTGAATGCTACGTCTTAAAGCACATGACTTTAATTTCTAATCCATCAGATTACAAGTTTGCCGTTTTTTCCCATCATGGCATTTTGAACGAGTCCAGTGCCACTACAAGATTAAGGATGGTGTTTTATACGTTAGCAACAGCATCAACAGGTATCAATCGCATTATATAACTGTATCAACTGTATAAATTTACTGTACAAAATTCTTGTGGTTTCGAACGCATCGCCTCGCAGTCACGTCAGACATTGAAGAAATGTACCGGCAAAACCTGGTACATCCGGAGGATCGTAAATACCATCGCGTACTATGACGGGACAAAGTTCAAATTCCAATATTGATCTATGAGTTAAATACGATAACTTAGGTTATGGCATCGTCTTCCCTTTTGGCGACACGTCTATTGCAAGAGGTGGCAGATAAGAATCAAACCTATTATTCAGAGGCTGCACAAGCCATTTAATACGTGAGTAATGAACTTCAGAAAGTGGATAAATTCATCAGAACTAGACCTATCTAATATTGCGAATCGTACTAGCAAGATTTTAAACGTGTACCCCAGATGCCACTAGTATCCCGTTCTAACTCCACTCCTTCTTCCAGCTAATTTAGGAATTTTCAATTGTGGTGGCATGGACGGGACTATTTATTTATATTATAATAATGGTAATTCATTATTAATTTTTGTTTTTCGCCGTGGCTTATATCACAGAATTTATTCACAAATAATTAAATAATTAAATTAATTAATAATTAAAATAGCAATTTTATTTTTATTTTATATATTTATAAATAGTAATAAAACATTTAAAAACTTTCATTTATGTGATATAGAATTTATAAAATTTTGAAAATTTTAATTAATTTTTTATGATTTTATAGGGACCGGTTTCGAGTGTTCACTCTTTGTCAACTTATTTTAAACTACCGTGCTCTCTGGGATGATCTCGATTTTTCGACGGCTAATTTTGTGTTATTAGGTCAAATATTTTGTTTGCCTTAGTATTGACTTTTAATAAAAATGGGCTGTGTCTGTGTTTATAAATTTCCAACTCCTCCAATAAGTTCATCAAATTCCCCTTTTTTTATTCTATGCAATACTTTTAAATTTTTGTGAATGTTGGTATATTTATGCTTCTCCGTCATAATATGATTTGCGTAATTTGATTAAAAAACGTTTTTTGTTTGTGTATTCGTGGTTTCATTGGTGTGTTCTTTGAACCGAATTTCAAACGATCTACCAGTTTGGCCTAAATAAAATTTTGGACAATCATTACAAATTAGTTTGTAAATACCGCTCTCGATCTGCAATATGTCCCTCTTTGTTTTTAATTTATGCTGTAATTTATTGTTGGTTTTTTCTTGACGTAACCATAAAGAACGTAAACAACAAACACCATTTTAAAGAACATAAAAACTTCAAATATGAGCTACAACTACAAGAAAGATACTCCAGTTTTGTAAAGGTATCCATGATACTAGCCTACGTGTATCATTTTACGGATATGGTGTTAAGAAACGGCCTACAGTTAAGGATATGCTAAATCGGAAAGAGTTGATGGGAACAATAGTCAAGGTGTTTAAAGCAATTCAAACCAAACACTTTAATATGAAGAAAAAACAATTGAAATACGGAGATCGAATTCATTAAAATAGCAAATTGGTTTCACTTGACCCATTTAACGACGATCTTGGACTGATACGAATTTCTTATGATCATGCGCATCCGATTGTGTTACCAAAGCCTGATCCAATTGTAAGAATTTAATAATCGAGCAGCATGTAAATAGTTATTATTGTGGTCCTTCTTACCTACTACATCTATTGAGGGGAAAATATTCATGATGAGAAACAAGTTGAAATTGCGTGCCAGGTGACGAGGAAGAATCAAACCAATTTGCATTTCATTCTAGTGCAGGCACCTCACTTCGGTGGTCTTTAGGATGCAAGGGGTAACTGGTGACAAAGTTTTAACAAATGACGAGCTTCGTACCCGCAGAGTTTGAAGAGATGCTTGCTCCGGCACATTATTTGTAATGGACACAATGGGTGTCGCTAATCTATTCAGATGTTACAAAGTTGTCGTATAATCACTTGACTCACTGGCAAACGGTTCAGAAAATAATACAAATAATATAGAAACGATGGTACTAACATTATAATTACAGCTTACAACAAAGGATCAAGTGGAAGCATGAGGGAAATCTACAAGTGGGTCAAGCCGTGTTAATCAGAGACGACAATCATTGGTAAATAATTGATGTCCGGGCAAGGTGTTGAAATTACATACAGGACAAGATAGGAAAGTTCGTTAAGCGACATTGAAAACAGTAGATGGTTAAATTGAACACGTAATATACAAACTTTGCCCCTTGTCTCAAGTTGACGCCCGAAAGGCAGTGGTTGTTAAACCACGATTATCATGTGTATTCATAACCAACCATTAAAATGTCAGCTGATTCGATACCCCAGAACCGATTGTCATACCTACTCATATAAAGAATATACCTATACCAGAATGAATCAGCAAGGAATTACCTACCAAAAAGACAGTTCCAACTTGAAACATTACCCTGCCGATCGAAACCATAAAGGATCTGGTATACCAACCATAGTCGTTATGTTACGACATCACCAACCAATTGATTCATTTATGATAAAATTGACAATGGCGGTAGAATTTCGAAACTTAAGTACTTCCAACATATTTTTTACTTGTTTTGCGACATGTGGTCGAGCATTGTCGTGCAGCAAAATCACTTTACGCTGTTTGTTGGCTGGAATCGGATGGCTTTCGTTTAATGCATGGTTCAAATCTATCAATTGTTGTTGGTAACGTTCACCAGTAATAGTTTCGTTCGGTTTTAGCAGCTTATAGTACACCACTCTCCCTTGAAATGTGAAATGCACCACTGAAAATTTAACAAACCAAAAATAAAATTTGAGTGAAATCTCAAAAATTGCTTTCAAAAATATTAATAAACAAAACAGCAATGTGTTCTTTTATTTAGACATCTATTACATTTTCATGAAAAATTAATTATAATTAATAAAATAGAATAAAACTAAAATTAATTTGAATTTTTAAAAGTTATTCGTATCTATATATAATTAAGCGGCTTAATTGCTGCCTTATATGTGTTGTGTTGGCTTCGTTGATTTGTTTAGAAATTTGAGAAAATTTTAATTTTATGTAACATGATAATAGTTTTTGCTAACTTATATATATGATTATTTCCAACTTCCGTATCATATTGGTGAAAATGTAGCAATGGAAACGATTTATTAATGTTGAAATCTTTTAAGATTCTTAACGCCAATCTTTCATCTTGATTTTTGTTTTTAAAATTTATGTTGGTATGTTTAAAATATTTATTTGTGACTAAGCTTAAATTCGTCACAGCTTTAGATGGAATTATCAGTCCCCTCTACTTTTAGAAAACAATAAGTTTAAAGCTGTTGGATGAGCTCCACCAAATTCACAATGCAATAAACTAATACATTCAGTACATTTAATAATTTTCTCAACCATTTTGACTGCATAACCACTTATGTATCCTACAACATTTTTTTGAAATGGTGATAAACTATTTTGTTCCAAAAAATTCGAAACGCCAGTCTGGCAATCGTGGCCGTTGTCACCATTTTCAACAATATCTGGATATACAACATTACCAATGGTAAATGAATAATTTTTTTATTTAATTTTGAATTAAAACAAATTCTGATTGATTTCTTACCATCCGATCTTGATAGTTGGATGCGGCTTAGAGCAGCCAACAATTCTGTTCCGTCGTTTTCCGCGACATTTTGGCTAAAATTTTTCACCTGACTGTGTACGAGTAGTACAACAAAAAATTAACAAACGAAAACAACTACATGAAAATAGAGGCAGACATAAAAAGCAACAATAACAACAGCGACCAAAATAAAAACATAACGGAACCAAAAAAAACGGATAATAAATATTTAACAACGGATAAAGGACCGTTCTATGTAATTATCGAATATCCAACACCTAAACTAATGATGCGAGTCTTAATATCAAAAATTATGAAAGCGAATAGAACAACATTTAAAGATATAGCGGACGTAAACAAAAAATCAGTGCGAATAGAATTTGATTCTTTCTACAAGGCAAACAAGTGCGTCAGACAAGACGATCCAATCCACATTGAATTAAAAAGAAAAGGATACAGATGTTACATCCCAAAATTCTACACCCATGCAGTGCGAGTTGTGAAAGGACTTTCTACAGAATTTGACATCCAAGAAATAACAAAAAACATTTAAGCAGAGAAGGAAGTCGTACATATTGAGAGAATAAAAACATGGGATAGAGACAACCAAATCGTAAAAGATACACAATTACTAAAAATTGAATTTAGAGCGAGCTCACTACCGGATAAAATATTATTCTACGATGTGCCATTCAAAACATCATTCTTCTACCCAAAACCGAGATTTTGCTCAAATTGTTTAGGCTACGGAGACCACAAAAAATTCTGTACAGCTGCACAAAATGCACTAAATGTGCGAAAACATTAATAAAAGAGGATAAACATGAGCGTCAAGAAAAACCTGAATGCAAATACTGTAAGGAGGAACATTTCACCAACGCCAAAGCGTGCCAAGAAACACAAAAACAAATCAAAATCATCCAACACGTAATCAGACATAAATCATCCTTTAGAGAAGCTCGGAACAAACTATTTCCAAAAAAAATAATATCCTTATAATAGATCAAGACCCAAACTTCACACCGTTAACGGAATCGCCAGTCACAACACAACCTAATACATGGATAACCAAACTCAATATACAAAGTTCAATAATACAAGAACAGAAAACAAAAATTATTCAATTGGAAGGGTTTCTTAAACAATTTATCGAACTGGCAAGCAGACCAACATAACAAAACAAAGATCTTTTGGCAATACAAATAAAGGACTTAGCCAACTCAATCAACCTTAAATGCCAGATGAATTAAAAATATTACAAATAAACATAAGAAGCATATAAAGCACTCTTAATCTGTTAGAAACATATCTAAACTTGAACCAAATTGACTTCGCAATCCTCAGCGAGACATGGACCAAAACAAATGATAAAATAAAAATAAATAATTACAAAATATTTATCAACAGCACAACTGACGGTTATGGTGAAGTAGGAATTTTAACAAAAAATAACGTAAGCGCTAGAACAATAAACCTAAACCTACCCCTTTCACATATTGAAACAATTGCGATTAATATAAAATACAAAAACAAAGCCTTCAGAATAATTTCGTTTATAACAAAGCAAAAAAATATAAGAAATTATAACATACATAATAGTACAAACCGACTTCAAAAAACTAATAGACTCACAAAAAAGTAAAACAGATATAATAATAGCCGGTGATATCAATGCACATAGCAGCATGTAACAGCAAGCAACAACATAAACAACAAATTAGGAAAACAAATTGCAGAGATAATCTTGGGAGCGATTTCCAACTACTCAACAATGGCAACCACACGCGACAAGATCTATTCAAACACACCACATCGGCACTAGACATAGCAGTTTGCAGTCCCAACATATACAACAAGATGACATGGCAATGCACCAACGACAATATAGGTTCCGACCACATACCTATAACACTCACATATAATCTCAACCTAAAACAGCAAAGAATCGTAACCAATTGGAAAAAAACAATAGAGAAACCAACAACACTACAAATAACTAATAATAATAATAATCAAAACGAGGAAAACATAGAATCAATCATTGTAAAAACAATAAAAGAGAACACCAAAACAATATATTACAACACTGAACACACACCAAAACATTGGTGGAATAAATACATCCAAAGGTTATGGACCATAAAAAGAATTAAACAAACGCTATATA
Source organism: Nephrotoma appendiculata (assembly GCA_947310385.1). Lineage (NCBI taxonomy): Eukaryota > Metazoa > Arthropoda > Insecta > Diptera > Tipulidae > Nephrotoma > Nephrotoma appendiculata. The sequence continues at coordinate 73,574,002 of OX371224.1, forward strand.
ACATACACAGAAATATGTACACAGCTTACGAACTAAAAAAGGCAATTGCAGTTCTAAAAAGAGAAATAAAAAAAGCAAATAAATTATCATGGAACACATTTTTGAACTCAATTAATCCAAACATAAACACTAAAATGTTATGGAATAAAATAAATAAAATAAAAAACACCAGAAACAATTCTTTTAACCTTATGGAAGACCCTGCCAGTGCAAAGAAATTCCTACATGATAATTTTCCAGAATCAATAGAAGACGTCAGATGGCCATGCGAGCGAGAGCAAAATCACAGAGATACAGAAATTTAACAAAGATATCATCAGGAAAGTTATAAATTCAACGCAGGACACGGTTCCAGGTGAAAACAAAATATCATACAAGTTTTTAAAAACGTTGAGTAAAAGTAACGAGAATATTCTGAGTAATATTGCAAACTATTTTGAGCACATATAAATTAAACAATCTTATCCAAAAAACTGGAAAATCTCGAAATGTGTAGCCATCAAAAAGCCAAATAAAGACGAGTTGCTGACTGAAAATTTTAGGCCTGTAGCTTATTAAATACAATGTCCAAAACATTCAACAAAATTATCCTGGAAGATATAAAAGACCACATCAGGCAAAACAACATTCTGCCACACAACTCTTACGGCTTTAGGGCAGGCCTAGGAACAATAGATTATTTCACAAACCTATTCACAGAAACATTTGAAGCAAAACGTACCTACAAATCGCAGATACTAATCACCACAGATAAATCAAAAGCATTTGATAATATCAACAAGGCCACATTAATAGAAATATTAAAAAGTAAAAATTTTCCGCACAAGATAATAAACTGGATTTATCAATTCCTCACAAACCGAATAATTATAATGGAAAATCAAACAACCACACACAAACACACAACAAATAAGGGAATTCCTCAAGGCAGCTGTCTAAGCCCCACACTTTTCAACTTATATACAACTCAATTACATAAACTACAAACAGATAGTCTCAATTTACCAGTTTGCAGACGAAATAGCCATCTTAATAAAAGAAAAAAACGATAAGGAAGCAGAGATTGAAACAAACAGAACGTTAAGGAATCTATCACAAGAACTAAATAAACTAAATTTAAAATTTAATCCCGCAATATGTCACTATATGAGGCTATTCAAAAATAAAAATTCAACATTTGAAGCAAAAATAAATAACATCCACTTCCAAGAAAATAGAAGCACTAAAATACTTGGTATTACAATCAATAACAAAATGTCACTTTCACCACACTACAAAAATCTAGAACTAGAGATGCCGAACACACTAAACCCATTAAAAATAATAACTCACACAAAAGGTGGAGCTCATCCATACACCATGTTAAACATCCAAAAGGCCATTATAAACACGAGAACACAATTTGCTGACGTCATTACGGACACGGATAAAAAATACATAATGAAAACCAAACAAAAAATAGCATACGAATATGAATGGGAATGCTAAAAACAACACCAATACCAGCTTTACTAGCCGACGCCGGATCCCTTCCAGCAGGACTAGAAAATAAAAAATATCATGCTTAAATATATGGCAAAACAATTAAGCAAATATAACAAACTGGCAAACCAAATTAGGAACAATAGAACCATCTCAAAATTCATAAAGCTATACAACGAACACCTCTTCCTACAATTCATCTCACAGAAACAACACAAAAACATAGACATACCAGAGAATATAACATAATTTGATTCATTGCCTTGCCACATACCCCCCACAAAAAAACCACAAATCCAATGGAGCTGTTAAATAGGACAAAAGAAGTTGTATCTAGTTATAACCAGTCACTCACATCTACACTGATGGATCTAAAAAAACGATAAAGGAGGAATAGGAATATACTTCGACAAAAACAAAATACAAATATCCATTACATTAAAAAGAGAAGCTACAATCAAAACGATAGAAATATTAGCAATCAAAATAGCAATAGAGGAAGCCCTGAAGAAGAATGTAACAAAACTTTTGATTTTAACCGATTCTAAAAGCGCCTGTTCGTCGCTGATATCAGCTAAAAAGAAACAACACGACAAACATTTTGAAAGGGAAATTTTGAATTTCGTAAACCATCATCCTACAAAAAAGATCGTAATCCAGTGGATACCGGGACACTCAGGACTACCAGAGAACGAAAAAACTGACCTATTAGCAAAAAAGGCAAACGAAGGAATACATAATCAATTCGAAAACAGCATCCCCTTTGAAGAAGCGGTCCACAACATAAAAAATATAATAAGCAACGACTGAAAAATAAAATATGAAATATGGACGAATACAGTCGGAAAATACAACAAACTAATAAACATCTCCTAAATTCCCCTGGTTCAAAAATAACAAAATGGAAACATACAAACTAAGACAACTGATCAGACTCAGAACAAGCCACGCCAGAAACAAAACATATAAATACACAACAAGGAAAGAAGACAACAAAAATTGCGATACAAGCAATATAATTGAGACCAACGATCACATTGTGGAAACGTGCAAAAAATATGATGATATAAGAAAGAAATACAACTTAATAAAAAAGCGAAAACTTATCGACATACTAAAGTCAAACAACATAAAAATATACAAAGAACTCATAAACTTTTTAAACGAAATAGGGTATAACCTTTAAAACACAACAGGATTTTGTGGATGGAAAACGAAAAAATCGTTAGTATGGTTTAATAACATTTCCGTGCTGGAAGTTAACTTAGTAGTTTATTTAAAAAGAGTTAGTTATTTAGCAATCGCAATGTGTGAAAATTTATGATTTAGATATTGGATCTTAAAATAAAATATAATTTCATAAAATTATTCTACTACCCACCTTATATCAAAATTTTGAATTTGAGCTTCGAAAATTCGATTTTAAAGACAAGGTATACAATTTTTTTCTTTGTCCGTCAAACACTAGATAGGTTTTTACTTTTTTTATCCATAATTTTTGTAGTATACTGTATCCATTTCATTTGAATTTTGACATTTGATTTTCGTAAAATTCGATTTCGTTTTATTTGATTCATAACAGGGCGCGGATTATTCAATTTTCCAATTTTACGAAAGGAAAAAAAATCGTAATAGGAATTTTCGTGGCGGATCGAGTTTTATGAAATCGAAAATATTTCATAATAAGCCCCCAGGCGAGATATTCATATACGGCAGTACACAGGAAAAAAAAATTAAAAATCAAGTGTCGTCCGATTAAACGGACGTTATGCACTAATGGGTTAAACTAACAAAGTCGGAATTTGTTTTATTACAAAATGTATGCATGTTATTGTCCCCCCCCCCCCCTACCTCGAACTACGTTCAAAATTTGTGAAATAACCTTTCAGTAGCCACATAGAGCCATACATTAAAACGTGCTTGTCGCCGAGAGATTACAAATTTTAAATTCTTTTTTTAAATAGTTTTCCATGTCCGTAGGTTTGCGGCGCGGAAAATCCAAGATTCTCTATTTCGTAAAATAATATAGCAAAAAATTGAATTGTTCAATAATATATTTATATATAATATAATATCTATATAATTTATTTTCTAGATTTCTCCTTATATAAAATAAAATCATGTACTTCACATTATTTGTTGCTGTTTTTTAAATTTTATAATAAGTAATCAAATAAAATTAGACAATTTTTTGATAAAATAATTTTAGTAAAAAAAAACTGTAAAAATCTTAAACAAAAAAACATTAATATATTTATATATATATATATAATATTTATTTTTTATTTAATTATTTAACACAAGAAAGTTATATTTATTATTATTATAATTGTTTTATATATAATATATTTGTTCAGTCACATATAATATTTAATTTATATATATATATATATATATATATGTATATATATATATATATATATATATATATATATATATATATATATATATATATATATATATATATATAAAGTTTTTATTTGAGTTAAAATATTTTGTAATTTATAAACAAATAAAATACAAAATGTAATTAAAGCATTTTTTGAGAATTGTTTTTGTGTGTTTCATGTAAATTTTTAACATTTATTTAATTATAATATTAATGTAAATTACAATATATGTTTAATATTGTAATCATTTCTTAAAACTATAAATAAATTTTTATCTGTCATCAATTCAATTATTTATTTATTTTTTGTAATTTACCATTAAAAATTTCTATCTAAAGAGATAAATTTTTCTAAGATTTTCTTTTTATAATTTTTATTGTAATATATATATATATATTTTTTTTTAAATATAATTTTTTTTATTTTAGTTTTATTTATTTTTTTGTTATAAGGCAGTTTTAATTAAAATTTTGTTTTTTAATTAAATATAATTTTTAACGTTTTTCTTGTTTGTATTCGTATATCGTAATAGAATATAAATAATAATAACTAGTCATAATAAAAAGGAACTTAATCTTAAACGAAATAAAAAAATTAGTTAAAAAGGCATATTTTTTTTTCATTAAAAATTATGGCATACTAATTAAACATCCCTAGCGTCGGGTCGATATATTTATGTCTAAAATTTTTTCTAACCAAATTAGTTCATACCGGTCGTTCATAGATGGCAAAAAAAATTAACCGTGTTTGATGTTTGATTAACATATTGCTAAATAAATTAAGATTTATCAATTTCAATGAATCTGATTTAAGTTTGAAATTTAGAACATCAGGCATATTTTGGTTCAAGAACATTAGAGACATCTATCAATAACTGGTACCAACTAACCATTAATTTAGTTAATCGGAAATTTAGACAAAAACATTGGCATTAAGCACGCTGCATTAGTGACAGAAATCAACCAATGAAGGCTTCTTAAAACTTCAACCAACGACAATCACAATCAACCGTAAAGGCGTCCCCATGAAATTTAGCGATGACGCAACGGGGCATCAACATCAGAAGCCAAATTTCATGACACCACCTTGAATGATGATGATTGTTAATTTTGTATTTTAGTTTTGTTTATATCATGCGGGGCAAGAAGGTTTAGAGATTTGTATAAAATAAAATTTATATAGCTACCAATTTTATTGTATAAATATTATTTATAATAATATGAGAAAAATTTATTAATATTTATCTAATTAATTAATCATAATAATAATATATATATTTTTGAGACCGAAATTAAAACAACAAAAATATTAAGACAACAAACACAAAATGGACGGTGGGAGGTTATATATTATACAAATATTTACTAGGCCTGAATAAATTTATGAAAGAAAATAATTTTTTGTATCTTTTTGTTTTTTATTTAATTAATAATTAATCGTTAAAAATTCAATTTGAATTACATTTATCATATAAATATTTTTTTTATCATTTTTGTGTAACACATCTGAGAAACCGAAATTAATTAATTACTTTGAGCTACAACCAAATTTATTGTTGTACATTTAATAATTTGAAAGTAAAACAAAAAAACAACATCTTTCTAATAATTAACAATTATTTATTATTTTCAACAATTTATGTAATTTTTATATATTTTTTTTTAAGTAAAATTCCTGATAAAATATACAACTGCCATTTAAATACTACACTCTGCTCTGCGTCTGCCGCTCAAATCACAATTTATATCTAAGTTACGTGCGACAGACTAGAGGATCACATTTTGAATTCGTTCGTGCGTTTTCTTTTAGTAGTTTTTATAGTTTTAATCATTTTTTTTTTTTTTTTGATATGCAAAATGTTGGTTCGGGTCAAATTTCTAGATTTAAAATTTATTAAAAATCCGTGATCCTACTAAAATTTCAGTCTGTTCATCTGGTTTTGGGTGTTTATGTGTATTTGTGTGGGGGTGCGTGTGTTTATATAATTATGTCTGTATTGTAGTTTTATTATTGATGTCTCTATCACGTGCGCGCGATCGCGCCCCAATTTTTAATTAAATTTTAATTGACTTATAGATATTTATATAGCTTTTTGTGCTGAGATTCATCAACCGTACATATTTTAATTAATTATTATTTAAATTTTTAATTTATAAATAAATATTTTATATTTACACTTACCAACTAAATTAACTTAAAAATAAGCATAAAACATATTCCTTTCTTATAAACACTTTAGACTTATTGCATAAGAGTGTTGTGAAAATCTGATAACTGTTTGTGTGTTACATACCCTGAAATACCGTTTGTTGATGTGACTATTGGAGTCTTTATATTATTTGTCGTATCCTGTTGCTGTTTTGGCGGCTCGGGTCGATTTGCCGCTACCTGCTTATTTTGATTCATAAGTGCTGCAATCGATGTGTACCCATTCGAGGCAACCGGTATATTCATATTCATGAGCGCGCTGTGCTGTACATAACCGTTTGCCGATGGTGCCATAAATGCGTTCGATACATATCCATTCGACATGATCGGAAGCGATTGTGGAATATTACTAATCGGATTCATAATTTGTATAATTGATTGTGGATTTTGGATTACATCGTGATTTTTATTATTACTACTACTGCTACAACTATTGTCATTGAATTTTAGATTATCATTACTGTTACTAATGTCGTCGTATATCGGTGAATTGGATGCACTATCCTCGTTCAATGTGTGCTCATTGTCCGAATCGATAAATTCGCTCGATTGGCTTTTCCGCTCGAGACTAAACGAACTGGCCGATTTATTATCGGTTGCAATCAATCGCATTGTCTGTTCATCATCAAGCTTATTATTATCCATTTTCTCCGGTTTATTATTATCCATCGGCGGTTTAACTTTATCGATATCCTCGAGCCCCTCAGGTAGTTCCACCCCAATATCCCGCATCTTATGAAATTTTTTCATACCAATTACCACCCCAACCAAAATCCCAAATCCAATACTAAATCCAACGAACAGTATTAAGTAGAATCTAAAAGTTTCCGAATCGTATAAACATTCCGAAATTATACCATCCTTCCATTCGCCCGCAATACAATCATAATCCGTATTACACTGGTAATAGTACGATGAAACAAATTCCTCTTTACAACTGATGTCCGGCGATCTATCTACTGGACCATTTTCATTATAATTTCGCGAATAGTACCAATCCGTAATCGGTATTTCTCGTTTCACCATGTTTACGGCACGTACCGAAACATTATATTGTTCAACATTTTCGTTACAAACCTTTGACTGCAACGTACACTGGGTACTATTCAATACAATAATCCGAGGATTTGATAAATATTTTCCGTTAATTTTGATCCCGATTTTAAATTCGTAGTAATCTAAATTACCGCCGCGGTGTTCGGGCGGCCCCCATTTATAAATCGGCCGAAGTGTGTCACCCTCATTTACAATCGGCTGCACCTGCTTTGGTTTACCCGTTTTAGTCTTAATCATTATCTCGTTACTATAGTTCGAACACGCTGGATTACAACCCGCTATTTTTATATTATAATATGTAAAACTGTCGAGATTATCGATTGTAAAGTTGGTCGGTAAATATTTATCGGAGACGCGTTCAACAGTTCGCACAAATAATAATTGATTATTTTGATTTGTGTATACGACTTTATAACTTTGATCTTTACCGTTCCAAAATTCAGGTTGATTCCATTCGAGTGAAATCGAATTGTTTGTGACAAGGATCGGATTTAAATTAATTGGGGGCGTAGGAATACCACTTGCAGTTGTATTTTGTAGAATTACAAATGGTCCAGTTTCTTTACCGTTAAACATTGCAATTTTAACGAGATATGTGGTGTACGCGGTTAATTCGGTGATTGTAGTTTCATTATGCTTTTCAGGAACAAAATGATGACGTTCTTTGCCGGGCACTAGAAAATAAATATGTTATTTTAGTATACAGTAACGGTTACAGTATAAAGTAATATTTACCGCATTTCTCATCTTTAGGATCTCCAAGCAGCGCACAATACGAAACATTAAATCCTCGTAGCAATGGCGTTGTATCACATCGCAGTGACCAGCTAACTTTAATTTTTTGGGGCCCGGCAACTTCTAGCCATGCCGGAAATTTGGTCATATCACTGTTAATGGTGGCCGAACATGGGAACCAACTCATGCCACTTGAACGATCATTATAATTTGCGGTAATCGCAAATATTTTGGTATTCTTCTCGATCGTATTGTTGTAAATGTATTGCGTTTGGCGCCCATCGATTTTATCGAAATCAATTAAATGCTATTAAAGTAAAACATTTCGATTAAACATAGAATTATACCAACATTTATTTTACTTACATTGCACAATGATTCTTGCTCGTCGACCGGGTCACACCAGTAGATCGTGTAGCTGTCCGGTAACCGTTCACTCATATAATCCCACGTCAAATTATAAATCGAAAGAGATAAAATTTTCTTTAAATTTACAGGTTTTTGTATACGATTACGTACACTAGGTATCCGAATAACGGAGTAGTTTTCCGATGGGCCTAACGCATTCTCTGCAATCAGTTTAAATTCATAATCTATCTCCGGATTAATATTATCAAAGCGTGCTGTTGTCGTTGAATATTGTCCTTTCGATTCCTTTTTGACGATACGCCCATTTTCGGTAACCTCGGATATTTTGTACATTAGATCGGGCCCATTATGCAACACCGATGGCAGTTCCTTCCAATAAATAACCGTTTCGTTTTGTTCCAGTACGTAGAATGCGTCAGGACTTGCTTCGGGCGGCGTATCAGGTTTTCGTGCTTTTGTCTCGAAAACATAGGCTGAATGTTCAGACCATTGTTGATCGCCGTACAGTGCATTAGCGACCCGCGAAAATATTTGCACATTGTACCAGGTATGTGCATAATCAAGATCAGCTAGTTCTAAATTAAAATTAATATCACCAATTCGCTTAACATTCGTTGTATTGATATATTTGATTTGTTTGTCTGCCAATCCATTAATATCTTTCGACATTCGTAGAGTGACACGATGAATAAAATCTGCAAACCATAATTTCATTATCACATAAAATCCTATTTACAAAAACGCACTGTAGAACTTACCTCCACGATATACTTTAAAATTAGGCGGTAAACTCCACATCAAAATAGCGCTTCGTGACGTAACATTCGTAACAGTAACATCGACTGGTTTATTTGGCACCACAATCCGTTTCACATCAAACGTCTCACGTTGAGTGTAGTTACCTAATTTATTTGTTGCAGTAATTTCAAATGTATAATCCCAATGCTTGCGAAACATTAATACCGTGCAAGTTTTATTGAGGCGTAACTCGTCCGTACAATTTGTGATCTGATTAGAATACATTGTCTTCAAATTTTTTTACAACAATTTTTGGATTGGAACCGTTTTTGTTTTCGATGATGATCACGATTTATAATTTTAATATAAATTTTATTTTTAAGGTTGCGCGGTTCAATGGATGGTGGATATAATATGTGTGTGTTTGTGTGTACAAAAATAATAAAAAAATGGAAAATACACCAAAATTTGAAAACTAAGGTTAGTAAATAATTATAATTAAAATTATTATAAACTAAATAAATTAGTAATAAATAAATAAAGCAAAAACATAAACTAAATACTGCAAGCCCGAGATTAATAAGCACTAAGCACTGTTAATATATACTTTATGAGATACTGTACAAAATTGAAATTATGTATTAGTTTTGGTCTATATTAAAATTTGTTATTGTGGTGCCCAAGGATGGGCACTCAAGTAAAACCAACTATAACTTCTCAAGGTACCATAATAATACTATTAGATATTTCAATACAATAAAATTTAAAAATTAAACCACATTTTATTGAGCTTCTAATTATTTTTATAATTGGTGATTCCGATGATTACATTTAGCACTGCACTGTTACTATTAGTAGTAAAGGCCGATACAAATAGCATGTACATTTTTCGTAAGCACTAAAATTCAAACGTTGAAACAAAAAACAGCATATGCAAATCAGACTATTGTCATTTTAACAGAAAAGGCCTTTTCGCAAAATACCCCTCTTTGCTAAAGTAATGCAAATTTAAACTCACTCACAAATCGTGAAAAATTCAAAGTTTGGCCTATTTCTAGTTTTATATTTAGAGGCTTTTTGAAATAATAAAGAACTTAACACAAAAAAGAAAATGAAATATGACAATACACATTACATCTTCACAAGTAGCATCTCCTCACAACGGATTAATTTTAAAAAGGTACGTTTGAGCCTTTTCAGGCTATACATTCTATGGGTTCCATGAACAACATCTAAGGCTACTGTAAAACACAGAAAACCATAATCCACAACTCTTTGAAATTAAGCGTGAGCTTAAAATTTGAAGAGGCCTTTTTTATGAGCGGGTTGAATTACAAATATAATATTAAAGAAGTTCATAATATTTAATGATAATGAAAACCCTCCATGATTTGTTAAGGAAGATTAGTTTTGTTAGAATAGTTCGAAATAAAATTGAAAAATTTGGGTTTCAGGATAAAAAAAATGATTTCGAGGATCGCCTGGTATCATACTGTTTGGATAGCTCTGCAACTGGCAGATATTTGATTAATTTTTATGAAATCATAACCCAAAATGATAAAATATTTATTACTTTCTCATGTAAAATTTTATGTTGGTCTATACTGCGCGAATTACATGATTCGGCCGCATAATTTGCTTATACTTATATTAATAGGCGTTTTAATAATGAATAACGACTCAAGAGATGAAAAATGAGTTTGGATTTCTGCAAATGGGTACATAAATTTGCTTAGCAGGAATATAAAACCATTTGATTTCAGTATTCTAGGTTGGTATAAAATAAAATTGTCATTTTAGCATAAAAAGCCTTTTCCATAAAATAATTCTCATTAGTACAAAGAATTAAATGTATTGTAGCTGTATTTTGCTATTATTTTTTAAAGAAAACATATGTATGTATAAAAGGCCTTTTCTTGCAGCAAACAATTATAAACCACAACTCTTTAGACTGAAACATGAGCTTCAAATTTAAAATAAAAATGTTTAAAACGGGCTTTTTATGCGCAGTTGTTGTTTGGCTTCCTTGGTATGCCTTTTTTATATTTAAATTTATTAGACTTTTTACTGCTTTTAAAGATTTTATAATACAATTTTTCTCAGATAATACAACAGAGCAGGCACATCTGATCGGGTTTCTGAATTTTATGTTTCGTAATGTCTGGCGAATCCCGCATGGTAAGCAACATCTGAATGTTTTGATACACTAGTCGAAATAAAATTAAAAATTCGGTTTTGAGAAAAAACCTTTCGGATCTTTGGTGTCTAGAGTGTCGGCAACGCAGCAAGGATACTTTTAAATTTCAAAATGAAACTTTGCATACCGATAAGATAAAGCCAAAATTTTGCTAATTAGTGCTCACGCGAAAATTACTGCTATTCCAGGAGTCGCTTTTTCGCTTAAAGACGACAAAAAAAAATCCGATTTGTAGGGAAAACTAGAAATACATCAAACCGAACTTTAAAATTTTTGAGAGTCGCCGAAAATTTTCAGATTTTCAAAAATGTTAATCATAAATTGAGGAAAACAAACCCCTTAAAGAACTATATTAAAAACGGAATACATATACTGTTCAATAATATTTGTGTTGAATAACAAAGACGGTTGAATGAACGAATTTCTGACAAAGTGTTTTAGAAGTATACGAACTCGGCACTGCTTATTGCATAATCCTATTAGTTATGTTGATTGCCATCCGAAAAATATAATAGCTGAATTTGTGCTAATCCACTGTTGTTCAATGGAACCGGGAAAATTCTGAACTAGCACAAATTCAGCCTGATACAAATATATAATTGGAATTTGTACCTTCACCTAAACCGATTCATTGGGCCAATTCTGCGGACTAGTACAAATTCAACCAGTTTATTTTTCGGATGGCAATAAAGATTCCTGATAGGAATATGTAATCGGAAGACCTCAGTTTATTGGTTTCCAGCGCATTTTATGTCAGAAATTTGTTCAATCAACCGACCAATGGTTCATTTTGAAATTCGAAAGATTCCCTGCTGCAGTAACCGATACTCAACAGCAGTTTAAATCAAACATAACGCTGGTGAGAGATCCCAAGTTTACATACAGATCTGGAACATAGGAACAACATACGGTTTCCAAGAAAGGTCACTAAGGTTGTCTGAAATAGTATTTGGTTTTTGTTATAACGATGATAGTGAGATATTCCCTTAATTCTTTCAGCTTTTTAGTGGATTTGATAATCTCAACAATTGGCATCTCCGGCTTACACACATTAACGCAAGTCACACAATTTATCAAACAAGAAAAATTCATTGTACGATCGGTGCGTTTGGTGATATAATTCGACATTGTCCAAAGTAAATAAAAATTACTCTACACACTATGTATAAAAATTACAAAATTTGAATTAATTGATTACTAATTTCCAAACTACCAATATTCCCATATATTATGCTTACCCAAATGTTAATCAAAATTTTAACTAAAAACAAAATTATTAAACCAAAAACTAAATGATACCAATGTTAATGTAAATATTAGTTAGAAATAATATGTTTTTACAAAAGACAGCGGCAGCGATTTAAACACGGAAAACGGCATTCAATCAAAATAAAAATATTAAGTCTACCATATTAATATTTGAAGAATCATATCATCGTCATCACAAAACAAAAACAATTCAATTTTATAATCACAAAAAAATAAAAATAAATTAAAATTAACTTAATTAATTCGTACCTGATTCGATGGTGCACTCGGCCAATACACCGCCGTATATTGTACCGGAATCGGATTATATGGAAATTCGACACGACAGCTTAAACTCTCGAAATTCTTCGATATACATATTAAATTGACTTTTGTTGGTTTATGGCCGACCTGCACCGAAAATGGCATCAACCCGGTATTATCATACTTGCACACGAACAATTTGTCCATTGCGGGTGCGTTCGGGATTTTTAGCTCGATTGTTGACTCGTTAATTATTCGGGTAAAATTCCGTATTTCTGGTTTATTAAACGATAAATGCTGGGAATTACATCGGCCTGTTACATTTGTTAATTGACAATAGGCGATCACAGTATCATTTTCTTCAAATGTCATTTCCACTGATGGCAGAATCCCTGTTGAATAGTTGTAAATTTTATTGATTATTATTCTGCGAAATTGTAATTTATATAAGCTTTGAATATTGATTTATTACGGTTTGTATGTTTAGTTTTACAAATTAGTTCGAGATAACATGGAGTGGCATAATTCAAATTCTAGGAATGAATTTATAATAAAATAAACAATTTAAAAATTACAATTAATGTCGATTAATTTAGACAATCTAATTTATTTCGTTGGAAACACACTTAAAAGCATTTATTTTGTATTATACATTATTTGATTGATTGATAAATTGGCATTGTCATTGATAATGGGAGTGATTCGGAGACGTCGTAAATGCACACAAGCATTTTAAAATTATCTCAAATACGTAGTAGTGGAAAAATGCCATTACTTCATTGCACTTATTCAAATTTCAGGCATCAATGTTTTATGCCTCGAAAGGTTAAACTAACAAAACTAACTAAACTGAGACAAATAGTTTATATTAATTGACAGATGTCACTGTCATCAAATTTGAAATTACCACAACAATTGCGTGTATCTAAATTGAGAAAAATTAAAAAAACAAATTTAATTCTAAATTTTAATTCTAAATTGAATTTTTTTTAGATTTGCGAATAAACTTGACGTATTATTTGATTGCTTGAAAAAAAAAATGTTAAAATTATCTCCGAGTGGTAAGCACCTTAACTAAAAATTCAATTTAGTTTTCGTAAATCTAAAAAAAAAATCGATTTAGTTAAATTTTTTCTAAATTTAGATACCTGCAATTGTTGTTGTAAACTTACCAAAGAAATAGTGCAATTGTGTTTGATCACTTCAAAGGTCATTGAAAAGTCATTCGTAACAAAACATCGAATTCGATGTAATAAAAAACATGCCAAATATTGCAAATTATTATCAGAACTGTGACTTTAACCCTTCGTAAATACATGAGGTGTATGTTGCAATGTAATTCAAAATTTATTTCATCGTATTTTAGCATATTGCAATCCAAACAGCTTATTTATGTGGTAACATGTGTTATCGGTGCAATGCACTAACAAATATTGCAAAATAAATAAACGAAAAACCATATAAATTTATTCTAGCCGTGCTTAGATGGAATTCAAACGGGTAAAATATTTAACAATAATAACAAACAATCTATAAGTATTGAAGTATACAAAATAACATACATCTTGGCGAAAATTATTGCACGAAACAAATGATCCACGTACAATTCAACAATTTTTGTTGTTTACGCATTCTCGTTGCGATTATAAGTCGGCATGGTCGTTTCAAAAAACATCTGAATCACATGCGGCAGGCTCCTCCTTCTAATAGGATCTGATTCCACGTTTTCTATTCCAACTTAATTGTTGTAAATCAATTTACGTCCTTACCCTGATCTAAACTGATTTAGTTTGCCAAGTTTAGTGTGCACTTTAATGGAATCCCTGTGGTTTGCACCTTGGGCCCCTTAGAGCATTGCGGGCGGAACCATTCCAGTCATTTGGCCTAAAATTCTTCAGTTTCGACCGAGAGTCATTCCGGTTCTCTGTTCGCCAACCATGCAGATAAATTTTTAATAGTGGCCATGTTCATTTGGCATATGTCATGTAGTTTTTAATTTCTATGGTTAATCGTCTAAAACAATTTTAACTAAAATTAATAAAATGCCCTCTAGGTTATTTGTCGGGTTACATGAGGATTACTAAACCAAATATGTAGAGTCTGTGGAATTAACAGGAAACGTTAGCACGAATGTCATTCACCAGTAAAGTTTTAGTACTGGTTCGACGGCATGGAATTACACGAAATGTAATTTTGTATTTTTAATCTCGATTTTCGTTTTCCCACTTAAATCTCCCATTTCACTAATTTGCATCTTGTATATGATAATATTTTTAGAACATGTTCTAAATCGAAACAATATTAGAATTGAAATATTTTCACGATTTTTTAATTGTTTCGTTAGTTTCATTGAATTTTAACTGTATAAAATCAAAATACATAAAAAAATGATTACTTGTTATTTTAAGACCGATAAAACTAAAACAATTTTGTTGTACTAATGGTTCGCGGTTGGTGTCACCTTTACTTTGTACTCAGCATATCTTTCATTATGTGGCCGGATATTTACCGATCACTACAGATACTTTCTGGATGTGTTGTGAATAGTCCGGAATACACAATGAAACAAGTTTTCAGGTTAAAAAATTAAACAGTGAACTATACAGAAACAATTAGTACAGTTCAGCGAATCGTGCGGGGGCCTCGTTTACTCTTATATTCTGAAGGTGCTGAAAATATCTAGTAAACTTCGAAAAAACTTGGCCTCTACCATCCAATATTTCTTAAGATGAACAATTAGTAGTTGAACGAATCTCGCAATTTTAGTACATTTTAGCGAATCAGCTCTAGCTAATACTCAAAGTCAAACCTACTATATTTGTTTCAATGTTTTTTTTGTAATATTAAGCTTATTGCATTGATAAAAGTGAATTAGAATTTAGTTTTTGGCTTCAAAGTTTATAAGTTAAAATGTTTTTTGCTGTGTATATTTGCATATTTAGTGATTTTATTAATAATTTAATTTTATTTTATAAACATAATAATATTTATGTCGATTTTGAGTTTGAAATGTCACTTTTAATATTTTAGTACAAAACTTTAGTACTAAAAATTGGATTGAATTTACGTAAATCCAAAATCAATTTCAATTTAGATGAATCCATTTGGGTTAACTTTTAATGCGATTGTTCTTGTAAATGACCAATGCAATAGGCTAATTGATTGAATTAATACTGGTGAACACAATTGATCCATATCTAAAATAAAATGGTTGAATGAATATGATAAATGTTTCAAACTTTGTGGGCTAAAAATTTGGTTACTCTATAGGGATGAGACCCACTCTTCAACCTGTTTTAGGATTTATCGAAATAAAATAATTCAATAACTTCGAAAATACTGGAAACACTTCGCATATTATTAAAGCGAGCAATTTAGGGTCTGGCGGAATTGACCGTTTGCGAAGGCATATCGCCCGCTTCGTGACAATATCAACAAAATTATCAAAAAACCGAAAAAAATCAAAACAATGGGCGCATTCAAGTCTGCCAACTATTGGCATCATGATTAGTGAAAGCATCGCCAATTTGATTTGAAATTTTGATATAACTCAACATTTTCTTGACGTTGGCCGTGATTTTACTCATCATGTTGTCAACTGTTGGGCGCCCTGAAAGCGCCCAATAATTGGAAAACAAAATATTAATTTTTCTTTTGTCGAATTCATGATCGAATTTCGATTAAGTTGCTACGTTTTAAGACTATTCTTTCGTTGTTTACTTTAGAGGATGGTGGCCCCAAACCACCACTTTCCAATTTTCATAATTCTAAGAAAAATAAATAAAATTCGGATCGCCACTTTTAGCCGAAAAAATTAATATTACAAAAACGCTGAATATTTTATTTATCGAAAAAGTAAGATCCAAAAAAATACAAAAAAAATTTTTTGATCGTTAAAAAATTGACCGCAAAATAAAACACCGAACAAATTTTCAATCGAATTTCAGGATTGAAGATCAGGATCTTTAGTTATTTACGCATAAGACGTTAATTTGTTATTCAAACAGCAAATCAATTTTATTTATATTTGTGAACTGAAAAAGCAGGAGTTTTGGAGCGGAAGCCTTTATCCGCTACACCTAAGTAAACGCCGAATTAAAATAGCTTTAAAAATATAGCGGACTAGACGAAATTCGATCACAAAATCAACGAAAAAAACAATCGATGTTTTGTTTTTCGATTTTTTTCGGTAAACTTGTTTTCAACACTTTATCATTCGATGTTTTGGTCGATGGTTCTTTGCAAAAACATCAAAACATGTAGCAGAATAAAAACATGTTGAAAGAAATATATAAAAACAAAACAAAAAAAGAAACATCAACTTTTTATTCGTCGAATTTATGACCGAATTTCGACTAAGGCGCGATATTTTTAAAGCTTTTTGAATATTTGTTTATTTATTATTTAGAACAATGGTTCTTAACATTTTATAACTCGCGGCCCACCAAATAATTCAAAATTTTTTTGTGGCCCCCTTTTTAATAATAATTTATATTTAATAAGTTATCTATAATACCAGTGGCCCTATACTGGTAATTTCCGGGGAATGGAAATTTTAAATTTTGTAGCAGTTTTATTCCGTTTTCTCCAAAAGTGTATTCTGGCTTTTGGGGAAATTTTTTTTTGGGAAAAAATCATTCCCCATTATAGCAGTTTTTACGTTTATTATTCCGTACTTGTTTTAGGAAAGAATTAACTGGGAATAGAATTTAACGGAAATTTCTAGTATTTTATACTTATAGCAATATTATGGCTGTAAATTTATACTGAAAACTGATAATATTATTTGGAAATATCAATATCCAATTTTTTACTTTAATAAACAAAATTATTTTTTAAGTAAAATTCGAGTAAAATGTCAACAAAAACCAATTAAACGCAATAAAGTATTTTTAGATTAAAGTATTTTATCGTGGGTCGACCGCAAATAATTAAATTATTTTCTCGTAAAATTATTCCACAATCGCCAGAATTCACTTTTGAAAAACAAGGAATTGGGAAAATGTCCGGGGAATAGCTGCTACAAAAATAAATTATTCCCTATTCCCGGGGAAGTACCAGAATAGGGCCACAGGTGTGTAAATGTGAAACCGGTATTTTCTAATAGCGCCACCTGTCAATGTATATTTCGACAAACCTCGTCATCGGCGCCAATGTTTTTTTTTTTGACATCTGTCAACAACATCCAATTCATAACCATCATACAAGTTTCATACAATAACTCATGTTTTCGCGTGTTAAAAATGTCGAGTTTTGTGCCTACATATTACGATTTGGAGGCAGACGATTTTTTGTTATCATTTGAAGAAAACTGCTCCAGAATCACATCGAATGCTTGTCAAAGCTTACAGTGAGTATGCTCTTGGTAAATAAATCACAATGCTATGAGTGGTTTAATAAATTCAAAAGTGGTGATTTTGACGTGAGGAACGAACAAGGTGGAATACCACCAAAAAAGTTTGAAGACAGTGAATTGCAAGCATTGTTGGATGAAGGTGACGCTCAGACGCAAAAACAATTCGCGGATCAATTGAACGTATCACGAGAAGCCGTTTCCATACGTTTTAAAGCTATGAGAAAGATCCAAAAGCTGGGCAAATGGGTTCCGCATAAACTGAATGAGAGGCAAAACGAAAATCGAAAACCCACTCCCAAAATGTTGCTCGTCAGATACAAAAGAAAGTCATTTCTCCATCGAATTGTGACTGGCGATGAAAAATGCATCTATTTTGAGAATTCAGGTGGGATCAGAAGATTGTGATTTATTTTAAGCTGCTCAAACCTGGCGAAACCGTAAATATTGAACGCTACCAACAACAAATGATCAATTTGAATCGAGCTTTGCGTGACAAATTACCAGAATATGATAAAAGGCAACACAAAGTGATTTTGCTTCATGGTCAATGCACCATCACACAAAGCAAAACCGACCATGGAAACGTTCGAACCACTTAATTGGGAAATACTTTCACATGTGGCTTACTTGCCATGCCAGACTTGGCACGGGACACGGGCTTTTTGAGGCGCACTCTACTTCCTACTAAAATGTTCGAAAATGGCTCGATATCTATGGTTTGCCTCAGAAGAAGAACCGGTTTTTTGCGTGGCATTCCCGAATTGCCAGAGAGATGGGAAGAATGTATAACTAATACATGTAGAAAGAAATAAGAAATAAATATTAGGTGCGCAACTAAATTTCCTGGTTTCACACATAGATGGTGCTAGTGACACATCTAATTGTTATTTATGTCAGAAGTTCATAGCGTGGACAGTTGTTAATGATAACCAGTGGTAATACCAGCATATATCGCAACGCCAACATTTTTTTTTTCTAAGAACGAAAATGTCGAGTTTTATGCCAAACAAACAGCATTTACGGGAAGCTTTGCTGTTCTGCTTCAACTTGAAAAAAGTGCAGCTGAAGCACGTCGTTTGCTTGAGGAGACCTATGGCAAACATGCACCATCAAAAACTACCCTTGAAGATTTGTTTAAATGCTTAAGAAGTGACGATTTCAACATTGAGGACAAGAAGTGCTTCGGAAGACTAAAAACATTTGCAGATACCGAGCTGCAAGCGTTATTGGATGAAAATGATACGTAAACTAAAGATCAAATTGCGAAGGCATTAAACACGACTCGCCAAGGTATTTCTAAACGTTTACATGCTATGGGAAAAATTCAAAAGGAGGGAAAATGGGTGCCGCTTGAGTTGACTGAGAGACACATGGAAAATCGAAGAGCCACTTACGAAATTTTGCTTTCACGGCATGAAAGAAAGAGTTTCCTGCATTGAATTGTTACGGAACATGAGAAGTGGATTTTTTTAAGAGTCCTAAACGCAAAAAAACGTGACTTTCACCTGGCAAAGCATCAACTCTGAGCTGCTGAAATAGGGCGAAACTGTCAATGGGCAATGCTACCGATAACAACACATCAATTTGATCCATGCATTACTCAAAAAACGGTTAGAATGAGACAGGAAACACGAACGAGTGATATTGCACCACGATAACGATCCATAAAATCGCACTCCCATCGTCCTGGACACCATCAAAACGCTGAGATGGGATCTCTATCGCCTTCTTCGCCAGACCTGGCTCCCTCGGATTATCACGGTCTATAGTGCATGGCTTGGCAGGGCTACACTTGGCCAGTATCGAAGAAGATGAATGCATCCAAAGACGCAACGTTTTATCATTGTGGTATTCATGTATTGCCACAGAGATGGCAAAAATGTGTAGTTAGCGAACGACAATACTTTAAATAAACCATTTTTTGTATTTCTATTGAAATTTACCATTTTTCATTTTGCAAAAAAACCCGGAAATTTAGTTAGAACCTAGAAACCTAGTAAAATAACTTAAATATGAGAACTTTATCTTCCTTATTTCTCTTTTCAATACAATATTCGGTTATACATCAATTTTCTTTTTATTATATTCTGAAGGAAATTTTGCAAACTTTGGCGGCCCCTCTTCAAACTTCTTGCGGTTCCGCTGGGTTGCCGCTAAGAAACTCCCGCTTTCTCAATTAATAATTTTGAGAATTATAAATGAAACTTATTTTAAGGTTTAAATAATATTTTTTTAATTATCCAGATCCCACCATCATTTCTAATCCGTACATTAAAATAACGAAATCCGCAAAATTTGCGCAAGGATGACCGGAAATCGTAATATTTTTGTTATTTCTAATTCCTATATTAAAAAGGGCGCAGAGTTCACTGAACCACTTAAAATTGGATTACTTTGCGGGAAAATTCATAATTGCTTTAAATTCGATTATTTTACTTTCGAATATTTATTAACTTTTTGACAAAAAAAATATTCGACGTTTTTGTAAATCGATATTATTTTTTTCCGCTAAACGGATCAATCCGGGGAGAATTCATATAAAAAATATAAATTTAAATTTTTTCATAAAAAGTTGAATTTAAATATGAGTTCCGGATGTAGTCAAAGAAATTCTGGGACATGGCAACATGGACGGAACTAGGTCGTACATAGAACGATCATGTTGAAATTTGATACGCAGGATGGAAATGGGATACAACAATTATTTTCGAAAGAAGTTTTGGAATATGGACAACTAGGACGGAACTAGGCCATTTCTTTATCGATTATAATAAAATTAATTATGTAGGATGGAAACGAGATGGTGTTTGGGAAAAGGCGTAGTAACATAAATAAGCTACACAATATATCCATGAACCCAATTGATATAATTTATAAAATCAAGATTTTTTATTTTGACTGTATAGATCCTACAAACGTTCCGTGTGTTTGAATAAATTTTATACCATCTTTCTATAGCATCGGATAGATCAATCAAAATTTCACGTGAGTGGTGATACGTTCGCTATTCCAGATATTTTTACGGATTTCGTTCAGATATTCGGATATTAATCATTTGATGAGTTTACTAAGGTTTTCAAAATTTAGAAGCTCTTTAGAAATATCGTAGTACGATCGTGATCTTTAAAATGATACCGGTATCCATAGACATTACTAAGACTATGTACTAAAACAAATTTAATTGAAAAAAATAATTGAGTTTTGATAAATTTTCAAAATCGATTTTTACAAAATATCAACCGGTCTTTCTATACTGAATTTTGTACTAAGAATCGCAGATAGCTCGATCGTTTAGCAGGCTACAAACAGGCTAAAGTCGCGTACATGACATCGGAAATAAATAGTAATAACTCGCTAACGAACTCAAAACCAATCAAATTACATGAAATGCTTTATACCACGCATACTAGTTTTGAGCTCGAGTTCGGCATTGTTGTTATTTTAATACATTTTGTTTGATACCATGATATTTTTTCCGAACTAACTCACGATGCCATGAATGCACTATAATGGAAGTTTTGCAGAGAACACGACCAATTTTAGCAAACAAACTAAAACAAACATATTTATGTACGTAACACCAAAGCTGGATATAACCAACTAATTTATCAAAAGCACTACTGTAAAATAATCGTATAAAATCCGACCGAATCCACTAGGCACTTAAACGGATTACGATAAGGTAAATAAATCACTTTTCAAATTTTTCCACTTCCAAAAAAAAAATGTAAACAGTCCATTTTACAATAAAATCGTTTATCAATGAATTAACTCACACAATTATTAAATATTTAATTAATTAACAAAAAAAAAAAAATACTCACTTGCTGAACATGCTTCTCCTCCCGTTTCACACAGTATTACATTTGTAATGTAGAAAAACGTAAACACAGAAGTTAAGGTTTTAATTAAAATTTCATTTTTTGATAACATTTTCGTAAAATTCTGGAAACAAAAAAAAAATAATTAAATTAGTACTTGAATTTAATTTACACAAATTGTTATTAATAAATATTTAATTCAATTTACTCCGTATCGTTCAAAAGTTCATATTAATCTGAAATGCAAAATTAAAGAAAACAAATTTTTAATAATAACAACAACAACAACAACAACAAAGTTGTAATAATAATTTTAATGATCATTTATAATTTAATCTTGCGTATAGCATTTCAATTCTCATTCATAAATAAAATATACAAATCGTTTCTTAACGCAGTTTGTGAGTTGTGACTCGTCGTCGTACACAATTCTCAGTTCTCGTACAATTTTCTTATCAATTAATTTTCGATACGATTGAAATTTTCTCTTCTAGACTTTCGTCGAGAATTCATAAATTTAATCTGTATAGAAATAAAAAAATATAACCCTTTTTCAACCAACAAAACAAAAAAATCGGCTCAATTTTAGTCCAACCCACACAAATATGTGAGTAAAAAACCATAGTATGTAATGGCGTTGTTGATAAAAAATTTCACTTGATTTGAAGTAAAACCAACACAATTGTGTGTATAGATATAGTGTTTTTTTGGTAGTTTTGCCCTACCCGCACAATTGTGTTAGTAAAACACAAAAGGGATAAAACGAATTCAAAGCTGATTAATTTTTGCCAAGTTCAAAATTAACATGTTGTCGGTCAACATGAAACATAAAAATGTTGAAATTTGAAATACTGATGATATGCAGTGAAATTTGATTTGTTTGGTGTTAATGTTGTTCGGTTTATTTTATTAGTCATTTAATTTGATCGCCATAATACTAAGGAAATGACGTTTTCTTGAAATGAAAAAGCAACACAATATAAATAAGGAAAATGAACCAGATTCATGTTTACTATCCGAAATAATATTATTTATATTAAACGATTTATTTACAGAATACGGGTATCCCCCCCCCCCCCCCCCCCCCCTTAGTTACATACAACTGTTACTTTTTTTTCTGGTTTCAAGTATATTTTAAGCCAAATTAAATATTTGCGTAGCTATAAAATGGTGTAATATTATTCAGTTAGCTTTAATTATGACAGGATTTAATAATTACGTTCGAGAAAATTACAAACTTTGGAAATTTTCCGTCTTACGCAGGTAAAATCACTAACGCAAACACAATTAATGAAAATAACTAGTTTATCGTTTTATTCTTATTTATTTTGACCACCCCCAATAGAAAGGATAATTTATTCATTTTTTCATGGAACGCTTATCCTAAATTTGCCATTTCCAAACATAATTAACGACTTTCAATTGTAAGAGATTGACAAGCAATATAATAATTCCTAATAAATTGAATAATCTGCTTAGAAATATCTATTAAAAAATTGCCAGGCCTGTAACACGAAGTAATAAGAACTTCGGTGTTCGGTCCGAAAGTGGACAGCCCGAAAAAAATACTAATAATTAATTTGAGAACATCATTAATTTCTACTACGAAAACTGATCACAAAATGACCCAAATCAACATTGATTTTGTAAAAAATTAGAGGCAGTACTAATGTGAGCATTTCTGTGATTGTCTCCAAACCTTACATCAAATATTAGTGGAAATGTTTAATATGGCTCTTCTGGCAGAGAAGCGACAAAAGTGCACTATATTGAGCCCAAGGGATTGCAACAACGGCTATAGCAATGAACGGCAACAACACTGGAGTTCATCAGAAAAGGGAAACCGGCACATGGTGTAGTCGATTTATATTTAACGCAGCTGTTGACACGGACGTTTCCGGTGCAGCGGATAATGCAGAACATGTGTTTTCCAAGCGTGATCACGATTAAAAGAAGCAAGGCGAACACTCTCAAATATAATTGGGAAATGGCCAACACTAGGGAGCCATACCAATAATGAAATAAGCAATGAAAAGTTGAATAAGTAAACGGAAAGATGCGATACTGCAACCCCACATTCCAAAGTAATCCCTAACGGCAGGTCCGGCAGGATTGATGGTCGATAGAAAGGAGATGTTTCTTACCCGGCAGTATGTTTTGACCATTTTTCACCTTCCTACGTAAGCAACTTATTTTGATTTCGGCGTTATAACAAATCCAAAAAATTATTAATTATTGTGAACGTTTTTATTTTAACTTGGCATATTCCATCCACTCTACGAAAGATTTCGAATTGGGAAGAAGTTTTTAAAATATATCTATCAAGTGTTCAAATCTTTCTATCAGAATTACCTGAAATTATTCCCTATTGGTAGACCTATTCCGCCCAGATAATGAAACTTCTCTAATTTTCTTAATGGCTGTTAGTTAAGACAAGATTGAAAAGTCACCTAATTTTTAACTCTTAATCGATTTTCAGTTAAAAATGCTTTTTTAACGAGAACCGGAGCTTAATTTCGAGAGCTTTCATAAGATTAACCAAACTAACTTTTAAATTTATGAGTATGTGTCTCTATTTGCACCAAAACTGCAGAATATGGGTACTGTATTCTTTCCTACAAGTTTTTAGTGAAACAATATATCTTGGCACGAAAGGAATCGTGCCATAGTAACGGCCCAGAAGATGTTAGAAACAAAATCGCCGGATTTTTTGCCAGTGCCTGAAGTGTTAGTCAATTAGGCAAAACATGCGAAGAACTGAACGTAATTGCTCCAAGTAGAGAAATGTTGCCGTTAATCAGACATGAACAAAACACTTTTCACTAACGACCTACTCAGACTAACGATAATAATCCGGTTCATCATAAATTTAATAACCTCCATCAAAAAACAACGGCACACACTTAATCCAATACAGACAATTACGGTGTCTGTAAAAATGATTACATGAGATGGACCTAGCTGATATATTAAAATCTGTTAGCGATAATATAAGGAAGCCTAGAACATAAAAATTCGTAACAAAACATCTGAAGCCGCGCATTGGTAGAAACTAGGTGGTTTTAAAAATGAGAGACAGATAGAAAGACCTGAATCTCCATCTCTAGGAATTGCTAATAATGGCGGATAACGTGCTTTAGCTTTAACTAGCATATGAAGTTGCTCATTGAGTCGGGTGTACAACGAAATTCCGGTTTTCAACATCCCGGTTTCAAAATCCCGGTTTTCAAAATCTCGGTTTTCAAAATCCTGGTTTTCAAAACCCGGTTTTCTTTTTTTCTAGTACTAAAGTCTTGATTTTGAAAAAAATATTGTTTATTAATTCTTCGGCCGGACTATTAATATTTAGAAAAAACCAAGGCTGTAACATTTTGAAATGCATTTATTGTGGAGGCTGACGGCTTCAATAACTCTCACGAGCACGCGGGAGCTACACGCAGGAGCGAATTACATATATATATAGAATCTATTAATGACACCTACTAAACAGAAAAATAATTGGACCATTTTCTTATGCAAAATTTTGTACTTGCATCATTTTAGAAATCCATTCCCATCGCACGTGTAGAATTTCAACAAAATTGGTTTAGAAATAGCCTATAGTTCCATCTATAATGACCGCTTTATCGAAAAATCGCTTTAGAATCCCATTTCCATCGCACGTATCAAATTTCAACAAAATCTGTTAAGAAATGTCCAAATTCCAACCCTATTAGCCATTTTCTAGAACTCTATCGAAAACTCATTTTTGAATTTTGTCAAAAAATCATACAAGAGTCCAATTTTCCCTCATGTTGACATCTCCCCCCTTTTAAAAATTCAAACCGGGGTAGTGGCTTTCTTTTATACAAAACCGGGATTTTGAAAACCGGAGTTTTAAAAAAACCGGGATTTCGTTACACACCCCATTGAGTCATCTAATTACATCTACCTAGATCTAATAATGCATAACTTTCGTTTTTTTATGCCAATTTTATCATGTAGATGTACCTGATGTTATTGTTACTGAAATATGGATGACCATTCGGTCATTCCCTGAGTTTGTGATTCAGACCTTAGTAGTACAATGATAGACATTCGTTTAAGCGCACTTTGTTTTTTCAGTATCCGCACTTCTAGAAGCAAATTATTTTGATCTTTTTTAGACAGTTTAAATTGTGCCTATATAATCTTAAATCTGCTGTAAGATCAAATTAGTAAACATTTAAGGTTTAGTAAAATCACATTGAAAATTTAGATAGGCCTACATATAAACGAACAAAAATTAATAAGCAAAATTAACAACAACAAAAAAATATTTTCTTAATTTGTTCAATATTTGGTGACCCCTACCGTTTTGAATAACTTCAAAAAATCGATTAGGCATTGATTACGGCATGGCCTTAAAACGGCTTCTATGCACATACTGAAGTTCATTCGTCTCGTAATAAAGGAGATGGGAAGCTTTCCAAATGATGTCGTGTCCATGCAAATTATGCCAGTAGCAACTGTAGCAGTTGAAACCATCTAGATTAATTGTATTAGAGAAAATCACTGTCGCCCACGCTCACGACATGTAATTACGAACAAATTAAGCCGATTACTATTATGCATAGTGGTAAGGCGTGGTTTGTTTTGTAGTTTGATTCATTTAATTTGTCGAGTCATCAAGGGAAGATCAAATTTTTCGCCTATTTGGCGTTTCTGATGAGCCGAGATTTTGCTCGGCCTTTTGTAATATATTTTACCCTTTTTTTAACTATGAATGACATTTTTTAAACGCCCAACTTTCCTGGCGATTTATCTATTGGAATACAGATCCTTCTTATAAACTTTAATAGACAGCACTCATTTTCAGATAATCTTTTACCCTTAGGCATTGCAGTAAAAAAGCCTTTTAAATTTATGGTGGGTACAAAAACTATCAATTAACCTTCAAATTTAACAATTTTATGACAAAAAATTTGATTTACATAAACACAATTAAATATCACGGTCAAACTGCGTTTAGAAGAATTCCTCAAGTTAAAACGATAATTTTTGTTCCTCCTGTTTTGTTTAGTTGTAAAGTTATAAATTGAAGAAAGGCTGCGCTTTTACGAATGTCGACCACTGTATACGAAGTTAGTGGCTGACTTACCTAACTTAAACCAACTATAGTGCTAATAATGCCCCTTGCATGCCAATGAATACCAATTAAAATTTGAACCCTTCAATTGGCACTCGCAAGCCGATAAGCTCAGAACTGTGAAATCGCAAATATTATAGTTCCACTTCCTGGCAAATTATAAATCTCGAATTGGGTTGATATCGTTCTCGAAACAACCGAATACGACCATCAATCTCAAAAAACCGTGATTCTCGATTTAACTGTTGATATTAGGCTATTCTTAGAAACCCAGACGAAAACCATGAAATATTATTTGCTTTCATTTTAAGAAATTGATTTATATCTAAATCATTTTCCCAAAAAATCATAGATTCAATTTTTAATCTTATCCAGATTGCTAAGTGCCATATTATTTAAATACAATTGGTATTTATCAAATCTATGTGTGTCAAATATTAAACCTTTCTTTAGCTCAGCGTTTCGCAGTGTGCTCCGCGGAGACCTGGGGCTCCTTTCAAAACTAGAAATGAGAAGGCTACTGAAACATCCTAACGATATAGGATGTTTCAGTGGAATTCTCATTTCTTATCGTATTGCACTGGCAGGAGAAGCCCATGCAAAACCTGAGGCATTGAGCAGCCCTGTGCAGTCGCTAAATGTATATATTCGATGAAAAGGCAGCAAAAGAAATTGCTGATGTGCCGCTATCCAATGATACGATAGCTCGTCGAATTAAAGATTTAGCAGCTAACGTGCAGTCTCAATTGATATTTCGAGTGAAAAATTGTAATTTTTCTCTGTAAATGGACGAAAGCACAAATGTAGCTGGACTTGCAATCTTGCTTGTTTTTGTCTGATATCAGCATATAAATTTGCTTGAAGAGGATCTTCTTTTGTGTGAACCATTATTAAATAATACAAATGGTGCCGAAATATTTAATGTCGTGAATGATTTTTTTAAGACTAACGGTTTAGATTGGAAAAACTTTGTTGATACCTGATGGTGCAAAGGCAATGGTAGGAGAAACAGGTGGCATTGTTGCTAAAATCAAGAATTTAGCACCAAACTGCACCAGTAGCCATTGCATTCATCTCCGCCAAGCACTTGTAGTAAAAAAATGCCAATGTCTTTGAACAATGTCCTTGATGAGTCAGTAAAGATCATAAATTTCATCAAATCGATACCCTTGCAAACACTGCTTTTTAAGATTCTTTGCGAAGATATATGGGCAGGATTCATAAAGCTTCCGACGCTCCGTTTCGAATTGAGCACTTTTTTCATGGTAAACCGAATGGATATACAAGTAAGACTGACAGATAAACTGTGGCTGTTTCAACTTAGGATACCTCGTCGTTATTTTCTCAATGCTAAACAAAGTGAATTTGTCACTTCAAGGAAAACAAGTACAGTCAAACCTGTTAAGTTGGACACCTTTTTAAGTTGGTCAACTGGCTAAGTTGGACGATTTTGTCTTGCACCAACTGCCTAAGTTGGACGATTTTGTCTTGCATTTTTAATTATTCTTCATCAAAAAATTTATTGCTTAAGCTGTTGATTTTGATTTTTGTTTAAAACCTTTTCAAGTTGGGCACCTTTATAAGTTGGCCATTTTTTACGGAACCGTGAGTGTCCAACTTATACAGTTTCCACTGTAACAGTGTTCATAGCCAATGATCAGATTCAAGCTTTTAACAAAAAATTGAAGTTTTGGATCATTTACGTTCGCACTCGTGAGCTAGATTCTTAATATTTAAAGAATTTTTCGATAAAATTAATGGGGACATTGAAGAAAGTGACTATTTTATGTTGTGTGATGAACTTCGTCAACATTTGGAAGATATTCTAAACGGGTCCCATTTAAAACGCGATATTCTAAAACGCGATTTTCCAGAACGCGATATTTCAAAACTAGATATTTCAAAACGTGATATGGTACAAAACGCGATATGGTACTAAACGCGATATTTCAAAATGCGATATTTAAAAATCGCGATATGGTACAAAACGCGATATGGTACAAAACGCGATATTTCAAAACGAGATATTTCAAAATGCGATATGGTACAAAACGCGATATGGTACAAAACGTGATATTTCGAAACGTGATATTTCAAAATGCGATACGGCACAAAACGCGATACAACAAAATGTGATATTATTTATCATTAAATCGAATTACTGATGTTGAACAAAAGTGTTCGTGTCTAATATATAAAGGGTAATTTATTACAGATTAGATGAAAATTTTCAAAGTATCCAAGTTACAATATAAAGAGGTTGTCAATATACAGAATATTTTTACCTTTTTTGTAAAAATCAAAATATGAAATTTCAAGGACTGAATGGAAGTGTCCAAGATACAGAAATGCCCAACATTGAAGGTTTTAATAAAATTCAATTTTTTATTCAATTTGCACCTGATATCAATTGACGGCCGAAAATTTTAACTGCGTGGTTATACTTCCGAATAGGTCATATACCTCCAAAAATTCTGAAAATCGGTATACTAAGGTACTTTATAATGCTGATGACGAATATGGCCATGAAAATATCCAGAAACGACCCCAAGTAGCTCTCAATGATCCCAAGTGGCCCTAAATGTCCCAAATGGTCTTAAAAGACAACCCAAACGCGAAACAATATTTTCTTTTTTCGAAGCACAAATGCTTTTATGATTATTTTAAATCATTTTATACCTTAAGATTGAGGGCTACCGCCCCAAATCCCAACTTTTATACAAATTAAAAAAATTTCTGTTATTTCAATTATTTAATTTCAATTTTTTTTATAATTCACATAGGGGACATTTAATTTTAGTTTAAAGGAATTTAAAAATCGATAGGAGTGGCAGTTTAGGATTGGGTTATATCAGGCGGGTCGGCTCCGGTCGTTTCACAACGTACATTCTGGAAAAGGGGAAATTTAATTTCAGTTTATAAGAATTTAAAAATCGATAGGAGCGGGAGTTTAGGATCGGGTTAAATCAGGCGGGTGATGGGGAAATTTAATTTCAGTTTATAGGAATTTAAAAATCGATAGGAGTGGGAGTATAGGACCGGGTTATATCAGACGAATCGCTGCGCTCCCGTCACTTCGCAATGTGCATTCTGGAAAAGGGGACATTTAATTTCAGTTTAAAAAAAATTTAAAAATCGATAGAAGGGGAGTTTAGGATCGGGTTATATTAGGAGGGTGAAGGGGAAATTAAATTTCAGTTTATAAGAATTTAAAAATGGATAGGAGCGGAAGTATAGAATCGCGCTCGCTTCGCTTCGCAATGTACATTCTGGAGAAGGGGAAATTTAATTTCAGTTTATAAGAATTTAAAAATCGATAGAAGCGGGAGTTTAGGATCGGGTTAAATCAGGCGGGTGATGGGGAAATTTAATTTCAGTTTATAGGAATTTAAAAATCGATAGGAGTGGGAGTTTAGGATCGGGTTATATCAGGAGAAATTTAATTTCAGTTTAAAGAATTTAAAAACCGATATTAGCGGGAGTATAGGATCGGGTTATATCAGGTGAGCACTTCGCTCCTTAGTTAAAAAGAAAAACTTCAGCAGTTCGGGAGTACATCAGCGAATTATACCAGGCGGGTCACTGCGCTCCAGTCGCGTCGCTCCTTAGAAAAAATTTCAGTTTATAGGAATTTAAAAATCGATAAAAGCGGGAGTATAGGACTAGGTGATATCAGGCGGGTCGTTGCGCTCCTGTCGCTTCGCAATGCACATTCTTCTGTACCATGTCGCGTTTCGTACCATGTCGCGTTTTGAAATATTGCGTTTTGAAATATCGCGTTCTTTACCATATCGCGTTTTGTACCATATCGCGTTTTGAAATATCGCATTTTAAAATATCGCGTTTTGTACCATATCGCATTTTGTACCATATCGCGTTTTGTATCAGATCGCACTTAGAAATATCGCGTTTCGTACCATGTCGCGTTTTGAAATATTGCGTTTTGAAATATCGCGTTTTCTACCATATCGCATTTTGAAATATCGCGTTTTAAAATATCGCGTTTTGTACCATATCGCGTTTTGTATCAGATCGCACTTTGACATATCGCGTTTTGAAATATCGCGTTTTGTACCATATCGCGTTTTGTACCAGATCGCATTTTGAAATATCGCATTTTGAAATATCGTGTTCTGTACCATATCGTGTTTTGTACCATATCGCGTTTTGAAATATCGCATTTTGAAATATCGCGTTTCGAGCAGCTCCGATTCTAAACTAAGTTAAACAGTATTTTAGATGAGCAGAATGAAAAGCTTAAAAATTACACATGGATTCGAGACCCATTCATAGTTCAGAAAAGACCAGAAGAATTCCTAGTTAAGGAGTACGAAGTCTTCATTGACATGATTTCAGATTCCTCACTACTGCCCATATTTGAAATTGTATTTATGCCAGAATTTTGATGCATTTTAAGAGAAGAATATGCAGATTTATCTATCTCAAATCTGCTAAACTACTTCTCCATTTCGCTACGGCTTATCTGTGCTAGTCCGGATTTTCTTCGTATGTTGCAACAAAAAAAAAAATACCGTAACAGTTTTTTTATAATTTATTACATTTTGCAATAAATAAATAAGTTTTGTTGCAGTACAAATAATTTCATTTTCCCTTTTTATTTATGAATTTGTAAATACAATGTATAAAAAAATAAACTACTCTTCGGTGCTAGGCATCATCGATTGGCACATACACACAATTAGTCATTACCAAGCCACTGGGGTTCCGCGTAAATTTGTATGCCTTTGGAGGGCTCCGCACCTCAAAAAGTTTGAGAACCGCTGCTAGTGTTAATAAATTTAATTTTTAGCAAACTTTTCTCAAATCTCGGAAAAAATTTCTCCTTCTGAGAACTAAAAAAAAATTAAAAATGGAGACTTGCATAAATAAAATGCATCTTGTCGAATGACAATGTAGGACATTTTAAATAAACAATAGTCGTTCTCTTAAGAAAAATATACTTAGTTTTGAGAATCAAGTTTCTTGTCAGAAGAAAATTTCTCGAACTGAGAAATTGTTTTACTTAAATTGCGTACTTTAAACGACATAAATAAAAAAATGAGGCAATTTACAATTATTTTAACTACCTTTTACACAAAAACTTACCAAGATCAATATTTATTAGTTATACCGTGAAATTGACTTAAAGCGACCTCGGATATAACGATCATTCGGCTATACCGACGAAATTTCAAAATCCCATTTGATTTTGCTATGCTTCCCATTGGAGTGAAGTTTCTGCCAAAATAACAAAATATACACTGTGTCCTAAAAGTACTTAGAATTGAAAAAACACTCAAATATTGAACTTTAATAATAATATCTGAATTTTTTTAATAAACACAATATTTTTACACTATAAGTAGCAAACATTTAAGTTTTGAGAAAAAATTTGAGTGAATTTTATAAAATCGCTTATTTGCTGCAAGAGTGACACAATTCAAATTTTTTAATTTTTCAGTAGAGCGATTTGAAAATATCACTCAAAATTGTGTGTAAAAACAGTGTTTTTCGAAAGTAATTAAAAATTCATTCTGATTAGTAAAACACAGTTTTTTCTGTTCCTAATCCTCAATCGGACCTTAATTTTTATAATTCTTTAATATTTTTCAAATTTTCTAAGGATAGTTTCCAATATCTTAGAATGTTAATATCTTTCGCGAATTGAGTGATTTTTATATGAAATTTTACCTAATTTACCAGAAGTAACTACATAGGAGAGTATGTTTTGATACAAAATAATAAAAATATGATTTATTGGGAATCGTTTGATTCGAATATCTTAGAAATGAGTGAATCTTGAGTTGTGTCACTGTTGCAGCAAATGAGTGAAATAAATTTTTTTACGACAGAACACACTACGAATCGCACAGAGATGATCGAAGTGGTTCTGAACTAGTAATTTCAAATGTTTAACAATTTTCATTTTACACTCAATGATTTTCTGTCTCAAATAACAAAAGTGTCAGAGATTTCCGAGCATGTGGATAAATAATATTGGTTTCTTACATCAATTACTAGTTCACAACCACTTCAATCATCTCTGTGCGATTCGTAGTGTGTTTTGTTGTAAAAAAATTCATTTCACAAAATTCACTCAAAACTTCACAACAATTATAAAATTTATAGTGTAAAAATATTTGTGTTTATTAAAAAATTTCAGTTATTATTATGAAAGTTCAATATTTGAGTGTTTTTTCAATTCTAAGTACTTAAAGGTCACAGTGTATATTTTGTTATTTTAGCAGAAACTTCACTCCGATATGCTTCACTTGTAAGTACTTTCGCTTAAAACGACATCACCTAAAACGACCATTCGTTTTTATGTTCCAAAAATATAAAAAATTCATTTAAAGCGACGGAAACGTATAAAAACCGTTTCACATGACAGACCGCAAGATCTGTTGGAGTGGTTTAAATTACAACGGAGTCGGAATGTATCGATAAAATGACAACAAAAAACAAATGAATTTGATAGACTATCGCATGGAATAGTGTTCTCCTAAATATCAGGTGAACCAAATTCGGCTGCAATAGCAACCGCAGAAGATTGGATAAACAAGGTTTGGTCAGCTTTACGTGTTGGATTCACTGATAATGCAATTTTTAATGCGAATCAGACCGGCCTCTTTCAATTGACTCCAATCAAGACTCTGATTTTTAAGGGTGAAAAATGTACAGGTGGAAAAATTGGAAGAGATCGAATACAAGTATTGGTAACAACTAACATTTTCCCGTTAAACGAAAATTAATGATTATTGGTAGTTTTAAAAAATAACAATTCTTCAAAAACGTGCCCATATTGCCTGTTCATTATGAGGCAATTCTAATGCTTTGTTTGAAAATAAGATTCGTCTATGGAATGTTGAATTATTAAAGCAGAACAAGAGAATCCTTCTACTATTTGACAATTGTTCATGACATACAAAGATTCAGCTACAAGCAATACGATTGGAATTTTTGTCACCTAACACAACTTCAATCCTCCATCCAATTGACCAACGCAGATGATGAAACGAGTGTGGTTTCACTAAGCCTAAACATTTTGGATGCGATCGTTATGGTAATTTAATGTAGAAGACGATTTGCCTCTCACACAACTATTCGGAAACATTAATGCCGACAAATTGGACGAACGTGACATACCGATGGCATATTTACTTCAATAAAATGATGCACTACAGAAGCTTCATACTCCCGAAGAATGGGTATTATTCGAATGTATGGATGATGCTCTTACAACCATCGTACTTCATAGTATTCGGTGAACTATAAGCTATATTTATACCATTATTGCCGATGCCATTTGGACTACATTCGGACTACTATACATAATTTTTGTGGGCACGTGATTTGTCAGATGACTCTAACCAGAGCATTCATATCCGAATAATCGAGTATTCAAATATCTAATTAATTTGGGGTAATCGTTTTTCGAATATTTATACGCGAATATCTCAAAATATCTTGTAAAACAAACTGTGAATGGTTTCTCATCCATTCATTTTTTTTTTCGAACTACAAAATTTCAATATTTCATGTACAGCTCTGCAATTTATGACTTGTGCAACAAGCGTATTTTGTATTTTATTTGTATTCGACAGCGAATCGGAATATAGTGAAATCGAGGATGATTTCCCTCATGATTGAAACCGAGTCAATTTATCTTGACACAAACTTTCCATTCGAGAATGATAATGATAATTTACTTTGGTCTATGGAAGAATCCTGTCTATTGGAGCTCAGTGAACAGTGCTTTAATTATCAAGAAGGTACGGAAAATAGTAAAAAAAATCGAGTTTCCAGCCAAAAATATTAAACTTCAAAAATATGTGATCGAGCAGGAAAATAAAAAACTTGGCCTTCTTTTCTTATCGACGTAAAAAGAAGATGGACTTCAATGGCTACCATTGTGCGAAGATTACGCCTTAAAGATTGCGTTAATCATGCACTAGTTGATCTAGGTTATGAAACCGTGACTGAAAGGGAAACCATTTACTTACAAAAATTGCTTGTCGTATTGACTCCGCTTGAAGTTGCAGTCAAAAAACTTAGGTAAGAAAATTTAACACTTGTGACAGCCGAGGGCGTTTATCAATTATTATTTAACTCTGTAATGAAAATCAACACTGACTTAAGCAAAATATTACCCAACGAAATTAAGAAAATAATGGATCAGAAAAAAATCGTAACCCTTTGAATACGCCACGAAAACTGCCGCGAAAACTTTAGCAGAAGATCTCGATAAAAGACTCTTCGCCTCCACAACCATCAAAGATGTAGCGGATTCGAGGAATGAAAATAGTGATAACGAGTTGCTGGTTTCTTGTAATTTAAATGAATCACTTGGAATCAAAAATCAATGTGAACATATATTGCAACAACAGGTGCAACTACCGATTAACTCAATTATCGATTCCACGCCAAGAGATACAGTAACAGTGGTAATCCAAATCGCGGGAAGTAGTTTAAAAAAGATTTTTGTTATTTAGATTCGTTCAAAAAAAGAACAGATAAATTAGACAATTTGTGCAATGCCCCCATTGTCCCAATTAACGATTAGTCCCACTTCAACAGAAACTCTACGGCTCAAAATCTAAAATGACAAGTGGCCAAATGACATCTATTTCTTAAATGCAGCGGGTCTTAGTTGTCGTAATCGATGACGAAAATTCGCTATTGCATCCAGCTTCTGGTGGGACTCGAACCAACCTCCAGGTCCAACTGCCGAAGCGTTAACCACTGCATCACTTGTCCGGTAATTATAACCATACTTGAATTAATATGTACAGTACATTTTATGTAAAGTATGTAGCACTCAAAGTGTTTTTCGCTGCACTGTTAAATAATGCAGAAAATATAATTATGTTATCAAAAATCTAGAATTTTATCCCATCCGCATATAACGCCATTCAGCTATATAACGACGAGATTTTTCCGATCCCCTCGCGGTCGCTTTACGTAAATTTCACTGTAGTATTATCCCAATCCAGCTTTGCTATTTATGGAATTATTGTTTTGACATATAAACAAAATTCAACATTTTATCAAATGTATTTAATTGATATGACCATTTTGTTATTCTAAAATACTGGACACCATAAACCAGATTATCTAGTTCTCAACTCCAGTTTATATACTAAACTATGTCGTTTCCAAAATAAAAAAATTCTCGGAAAATTATATTTCAAAAACCGCAGCACGTGTGTCATAATACTCGTTTATATGATAAAATGTTATCTGAATTAATATTTATGAAAATGTACTGTTCAAGTATATGAAGATATGAAGCATGATAAAATATGGTAATGTACAGAAAAGTGCGAGTTACGCTATGGTTGGCAAAATAGTGCGACGCACAATGTATTATTTTCTTTTACGTAGAACCCCTCAAGGCTGTTGATATTAATTTAACTTCATGGTTCCTAATTTGATTAATGTCATCAACTTTTTTGTTGTTGCTGATTCTAAGTGAAATAACGTATAGCTAAGCGCGCGATAACCTAAAAATGTACGTTGTCGTTTCGTGTTGTGTTTTTTGGGGTGCTGATTATTTAAAAACAATTTAATTGTCTGGTTCACTGGAAATTTGATTATACAAAAGATATTTGTATTTTTTAATTAAATAAACGTAAAAATTTATTACTTGGGATATAGTATATGTATAGTAAATATTATTTGATCATTAACCCTGAACACTGTTCTTATGATCAAAGAATTTTATTTGTTTTTTGGATCGATACATTCTTAGAATCTATTACAGTACTAACTATATAAGCTTCTTTAATTTCGATGTTTTGTTTATATTTATATCAATAACACAATTTTAATGGGTCCGTAGTCGTTGTCTATGCTCGCACATATTGCAAAAATAATACATTTTGTCTGGCTTGACATGATAATTGAACGAACAATTTATTGTGGCAGAATTTTTATTTTTTTGATCGATGTACGTTTGCATGTTTAAATAGATGACCCACCACAATAAATTATAATTTTATCGCTTTCGCCTAAATTGAGATTGAAAGCGACATGTTTATGGTGTTACAGTTCAATAAAATGACAAAGTAGATAGCAAATAAATGGTGTGGTGTAATACAGATAATTGTGTTTAATTAATGTATTTTAATTGGAAACAGATATCAAATTTGTCCGACGAAATTCTTGGAACTGATTAATAATATCATTAACAATTACCAATTCAAAGCTGCACAATTTTACAGAGCGTTTTCAGATTTTCGAACCCTGAACTTACTCGATAACAACTTATGTACTTACTTTCGATAATCTATATATCTGTGACATTATGGTAAGGGGTTAAAAAGCTTAACGAAGGCCAATTCGTTTGTTGTTTTTCCAATTCGGAAAACAAAGTTAACGGACTCGAAAACAATCTTTATCAATTAATGATTTATTCGAGTTAGTTTAAATGTTTTTCATTTCTTTTGCAAAAAAAATTCCTAAGAAAAAATAAAAATTGTTATTGATGAAAATTTTATATGGGCGTTAACAAAACATTAAAAATATAATCAAAAAATCTTTCAAATCTCTTCCCACGAAATTACCCGAATAGTAGCACAGTCAGAATTACCAAAAATTAAATTAAGAATCTCATCTTCAGGACCTACCTCTTTGGTCGGAAATTTTACGCATTAAACGTTTTTTTAGTTCAGCCGCCATATTGATATTTAAAAAAGCCATACGGGTTTTGAAAGAAGACAATTCAATTGCAAATTTTTAAAAGAAGTTGCATGGATATACCAGTGTAATTAGATAAAAAAAAAATCGCAGCTCTGGTGCAAATCGGCGTGCTAGTCAAGCCTATAAATATTTATGCATAATCGACGTAATTTCGAGAATTTCGTTTAGGTAAAATTCTTTCTTAGGTAAAATTCGGCACATCTAAATCCGTTGAACTAACCCTTTTGATTTGGGGTGTTGTAGATTTTTTAAAATTTAGGAATCCCGCTAGAATTTAAGCTGCTTCGATTCTAATACTGTTTTCTGTGGCACAAAAATCTACATTTTTTTCTGATTTGAATTGGATTTTTTTATATTTTTTGTCTTTTTCTTTTTGAAAAAAATTTGTTGGATTTTTTTTTTTTTGGATTTTTTTCAAAAAGAAAAAGACAAAAAATTTAAAAAAAATCCAATTCAAATCAGGAAAAAATGTAGATTTTTGTGCCACAGAAAACAGTATAATGAAATTCGAATTTCAAAATGATTATAATAAAATAGCGAACGGAAGGGATTAAATAGACCAAAGCGAAACGAACTTCATCAAATACCCAAAGCCCAAATTCAATTCTAAAAAATTATTTGAAAAGTGCTTTAATAGTTTTTTGTTTAATAATTTGAAATTAATTGAGTTTTGTAATAATTTTAATTTAAGCAAATGCTTTTTGGAGTTTACTCCTTAAGAATCGATTTTCATATAAGGCACCCGAATGAAAAAAATATGAGTAGTAAAATCTATTGAACGATTGACCTCGTTACTTTTTTTGTGCGCAACTTATTCTGCGCAACCTTCACTTTTAATTTAATTATCGTGTGATTTCTATGTTCGGCGTTGGTTCGTTAGTCAATAATTCGATAAAATGCATATGTAATGTATATGTAAATTAGTGATTACATAATTTTAACTTAACCACAAACTTGAATCCCTATCCACAAACTGGATAATTTTTATGTAAAATTTGATTCAAAGTTCCATGAAAATTTAAAACAGCTAGATGCCCAACCACATAAATAGTGATCTGAGAAATATCTAAACCACCTCCAAAAACTCCAGCCGAGAAACAGCGAACGTACAGACTAAAAAAAATTGATGAGTGGAGAATAAAATCCGTCCAAGTCCGTCGTACCCGCAATTACTGCACAGTTGGCGCCATCAAGTCCTGATATGGGACCCACCATCATAGCATGAAGCAGTCATCGAAACTGTACCATCAATGCCGTCGAATAGAAAACGAAAAGCTGAAGAAAGTATCAAGGTATCGGTAAATATACAATCGTCAATTGAATAGACTGGAACAACGTTCAACAGAAGTTGATAATTTCGATGAAATCCGCCAACTTCCAAGCTAATCCATACAGTCTCCATACTTGTCCAATGATGAAATACAACAGGTATTGAATCAACAAATAGAAAATAGAGATTTTAATGAGTCGATACAACCGCAAAATCTTCATGATGGTGATGATGGCGAGTATGCAGAATCAGTGATTGAAGATGAACAAATTGATAATGAAGATGATTACAATTAATATGAGATTTTACTAGCAGAAGATAATTCAAGTCATCCATATAGCAGCTATCATTTGCATCAATCAGCGTATAAACTATTCCAAAAGATGTTCGTGGAAAATGATTTTGGTCACGTCTGTATAATGTTTGTGATCGTCTATGGTTTTTAAATGATCTGAAAACTGAACGACTTGAAGATGAAAATCTCCTGAAACAAATTACGGTATGTCGAAATTTTATTTTTTATAATTTATTTAACTCTTTGGCAGGTCTTAGGTCTTCAATGGCAACCTTCAAAGGTTTTAAATATCCAGATAGACCAGCGTACTTACCAGAATTAGACATCATTACTAAACGATTTACATCACTGCAACTCCCTTTTATGCAGATACGTAGATTGCGGCATTTTAACGGCCAGTTAACCGGGCTATAACCGGGCAAATAATTAATGTACCTGTTTCAGTTCACAATATGATAAAGCTTTTACCCAGGCCACTAGATGGTGAAGAAGAAAATTTTTGTATTAATGTACACATCAAGAAAAAGCTTATTCATAGAACGAATTATCTTCATGGGCTGGTTAGAAGATCTGTCATCAAACAATGGTTAACATATCTGGTCCAGACACCTTTATATAAGTATTTTGATATCAAAGTAGATGATTCCTGGTTAACAACTAATGATAACATGATAATTGATTACACCGATTCTGCAGATCACATCATACCTGTTGACCTTGACTCTGCACAAACGCGAATACATATTGATGAATTAAGTGAGCACATTACAATTGACGAAAGTGTTACAGCCCAACAGCAAACTCTTATGTTGAACGAAGATAGATTCTTTCACATAGCTCCAGGTGAAAACAAAACTCCAATGAGTTTACTGTTTGATAAATATGCAGAGGAATTATCGTTTCCAGCTATTTACTTAGGACAATTTCGTGTATTCCGAGATGACATTACAGAAACGCCATTTATGACGGCAAGCAGTGAGTTGCATCGTTCTGATAGGAGGGGAGTGACACCAAATAAACTTCTTTATACTGCGATGAAGATATTGCGAATAAGAGTTTGTGATGGCTTAGATCGGGTTGAAACATATCGGCACGAACGACAATATTTCTAAAGAGCAAGTTTTATCTGAAGATTATATTAACACCTGTTTAGAGAGCAACTTAGCTTTTATGAAATCGATACCTAATTCTGCAGTTTATTGGTCAGCGCGTAAGCGCAATCTGTTTGCAATGATGCGCGAGTTGGGAAAACCAACCATGTTTTTGACGATCAGCGCTAATGAAATAGGCTGGTCGCATCTTTTAAAGCTTCTTCATAAACTTAATAATAACGGATAAATACTGAAGAATGAGCAGATTGAAACATTAAATTACTTTCAAAAAACAACCTTGGTCAATGAAGATGCCGTAAGTTGCGCAATTTACTTCAATAAGTTGGTTAATATCATCATGTTAATTTTACAATCGAAGAAATTAAGCCCGTTTGGAAAATATAGAGTTCTTAATTAGTTCAAACGCATTGAATTCCAACATAGGGGTAGTCCACACGTCCATTTGTTATTATGGTTGGATAATGCACCTAAGGATGCGTTGAGGCGAACTATGAAAAAGCGATTGCCTTAATTAATGCTCTTATCTCAGTAAGTTTATCAGAATCTTCTGGACATATAAAACTTCAAACTCATAAACATCCTTTCACATGCTATAAAAATACTCGCGCGAATGCTTGGCAATGCAGGTTCGAGGCACCTTTCTTGCCTATTCGTAAAACAACCATTCTTCTACCTCTACAGAATGAAAATCTACAATATTTAATAAGTATTAATAAAACAGCCTAAT
Source organism: Nephrotoma appendiculata (assembly GCA_947310385.1). Taxonomy (NCBI): domain Eukaryota; kingdom Metazoa; phylum Arthropoda; class Insecta; order Diptera; family Tipulidae; genus Nephrotoma; species Nephrotoma appendiculata. The sequence goes on from OX371224.1 coordinate 73,615,078, forward strand.
AAACAGCATTAATAAGTATTTATAAAACAGCAACCTTTTGAAAAGTGGTATAATTGTTTTAATCCTTTTATTCTTACCCTGGTTGGGTCTAACATAGATTTTCAATTCATCACTGAAGAATATTCATGCGCCCAGTATGTCGTTGATTATATCAATAAGACAAATAGAGGAATTAGCAATTTGCAACAGAAACTTGTTGAGATTATAAATGAGAATCCAGACTTTGATATCTTCGCTGCAACCAAAAAACTTGTTAACGTACATTTCATAGTGTTTAAATGTCAAGTGAAGAAGCTGCTTGGTTTTTATTACGGGAACCCATGTCCAAGGCGTCGGTAGCTGTTGATTATATACCTACTTATTGGCTACAACATCGAGAACGAATCAGAAAAACTCTAAAGGAACTAGCACAACTTGATGATGATATACGCATATGGAAGGAGAATTGGTTTGATAAGTACGAAAAAAGACCCGATGAACTGGACCACATCACTCTAGCCCAGTTTGCTTCTCGGTATTTTTTCGGTATAATGTCACGGTTAAAGGAAATGTAAAATTACGAAAATTTCCTAAAATTATAAGATATCGAAGTTATGACATGGGAAAAGAAAAAGAATTATCGGAATATAAGAGAGAAATGGTTACTCTATATATTTCTTTTAGGATTGAAGAATTTGATATTTTGGCAGACATGAAATTTCTACGTATTTTTGATGAAAATGAAGCCGTTATAATGGAACGAAGAAAAGAATTCGAATCTCATATAGATATTGGCAAAACTATGGAAATTTGTGCGCGATTATGTCAGCAAGAAATTGAGCTCAATGATTCACAGGATCATCGAAATTAGGTTTATGTCGAGGATATTCCTGATCCATATCAACACCTTCTTCAAGATCCTCATTCAAGAGTCAACGATGACGTAGTAGCAGTGACGATGAATAAGCTCGGAGCAATATGGAAAAAGAAAGATAACTTGATGGAGACACAAGAATTTCTCGTTATAATTATTTTTAACTGGTCCTGCTGGATGTGGGAAAACATTCCTCATTAAACTTATTATGGACATTTGTAATCGATTTACTGATACAGGGAAGGCCGCAGTTGCTATAGGAGGCACGACTGTTCCCAACGCATGCAAAATCACTCTTTCGAGTTTTCATACACCATTATCAAACGAGGTCAAAGTCTTATATCGAACTTTTTTCAAATACGTCAAGATGATACTGATTGATGAAATTAGCATGATCGGGGGTAAAATGTTAGAACGTATTGAACTAAGACTAAAAGAAATAACAGGCAATTTTGATGCTGCTTTTGGTGGATTACATATAATTCTCATTGGTGATTTGAGGCAACTGCCACCTGTTAGAGCTACTCCCATTTGGAAACAAAAACTCCAGCGAATCGATGGTCAGCAATTATGGAGAGGAATTGAAAATGCTGAATTCTCATCACTGTTGACAAAGATAGGTAATGGAGATCAATTGTATGAACAACAGTTGCAAATGATTGAATCAAGGATCTGTTTAGAGGTACTTGCAGAAGAAAGCTGTCCTAGTGGAATTCGTTTATTCAATGACAACCATTCAGTTGATACTTATAATTTAAAAATGTTGAGTTCATCTGATGAAATGTCAAATTCAATTGCTGATGACGAAATAATAGGATGTGACGGTGATCGCGAAAAAGAAAGAGCTGCTAGAGAGAAGCTTCATAAGCTCAGCACAATCGACACAGAAGGATTACCCTACGAAATTATATTGGTTGTAGATAAGCCATACATGATAACAATCAACATCGATGTCGCTGATGGTTTAGCCAATGGAGCGGTTGGTAAATTGCCATATGTTTAGTTGGGTGCTCAAAATGAAGTACTGCGAGTTTGGCTTCTATTTCCAAACGGCGTTGGTGTTAAAGCTCGTGGAAAAATGGCTGGTTATGCGAACGCAAAAGGAATCAGTAGAGAATTCGTTTCTATCAACCGTAGATCTGCAACAGTGCCTCTCAACCGAAATAAATCCATTCATGCTAAAAGAAATCATTTCCCACTCAAACCGGCTTGCGCGTTGACAATCCACAAGTCGCAAGGAGGAACATTTGATGCAATTGTGTACAAGTACAACAAGACACATTCGCAACCTTTCGTCTACGTGGCCTTATCCAGGGTCACGTCTCAAGAAGGCCTTCATTTTGTTTCTACTGATAACGGTCAACGTTTTTATCATGGTAGACAACGGAACGAAACAATGCTTGTTTTACGCCAAGAATTTATCAGGCTTTCTACTGTTAATCGTACAACAATTGATCAGGTTATACTCAATAAAATAAATGAAGGAAATATGATTCTCTTCTCGCTTAATTGCCAAAGTCTCCAGGCGCATGCATGTGATCTCCGTGGTAACATTATACAGAAAGCACATATTTTAATTTTATCGGAAACATGGCTTCGCAATGAGGAATCAGTTGAAATTGAAAATTTCTGATGTATATCACAATATCGACGACCTGACATTACTCGAGGGGGCGGGGTGTGAATTTATCAAAATGTTAACGATTCATACCATGTACTTACTGGCAATAATGATACTTTCTTAAGGAATGTCCAGCACTTTAGCCAAACACATTCTAATTTAGGAGACATATGTGCAGCGTGATGTACTTTGCCTAACGGTAATCACATTATTGTCATCTCAATTTACATTTCAATTAATCAAAAGGTTGATGATGTAATAGATTCCATTCATGAGACATTGTTAGCTTATACAGAAAATGGATCAAAACTACTGAAGAAACAGTATCATGTACTTTCACTCATACTTAGCGGCGATTCTAGTTTCGACTTTAATAAAGATGACGGATTGAGATTAATACATTTTTTAAAATCCGAACTTAATTTAGACATTATTTCCGAACATCGGGGACAACGAGGTATGATACAACCATTGATGCGGTATTTTCAAGATTTTTGAACCACATATTTACCAACGTTCCTGTGTCGTATTTCAGTTACCATAAGCCACTCGTCACAATAATTAATAACGACAGCACTATTGATCTAATTAATATGTAAAATAGTAATAATAACTTAGATGATAATAAAAAAATTTATCAACCTTCCTAATGATATATTCATGTATAATATTTCAAATCTATTTTTGTAAAATGTTTGATGTATAACACTTTACCGAATAATCATAATAAATGTAAATAGAAATAGAATAAAAATACATTTTTAGGTATTTTCATTGATTCGTTTATTTACCATTTGATATGGTATTAATCTTTTTCTTAGACTAGTAAGCCTTTTTTGTGCCATTTAGACAGTCGATCTGATCTTATTTTATGTTCATTGCAAAAGTGGTGTGTCATTTGGAATGCGCAAAAATGGTCCATTTCTATTCAAAATCAAGTAAAAAAAGGACTATTAGTTGAATATAGTGGTCAATAAAATTAATTAAAACTCTATTTTGTACAGCAATTCTACTATACTAAACCATTAAATTATTCAAAATCTTATTTTATTGACTTACACCACTTTTGCTCACAACGGCTCAAATAAAGTTAGCAACATTTTGGAATCTACGGTTACAATCCTAAGCTAAAGCGACAGAATTTTCATCGAATGACATAACAATATCAGGTCAGTCCAGAGTTTATCATTCCAAGAAAAACACTATGACAATAAACTGTCATTGCAGGAAATAACTTTGGTTCAGCTATCCACACAATAATTTCATTTCTCGATCACTAGCCGCCTAAAAATTTCATCCGAGGTTTACTACTATTATAGCTAAAAAAATTAAAACCAAAAAATAGCTTAGTTTATTTACTATTTTGTAAACAAACCAGGACTATTATTGCTTTTAATGCTTTGTTAAGCATTAATGAAGAGAGTTTAGAAAATTTTTTAGCACATCAATACCGCATACAGCCATTCCACACAAAACCGATCGATTGGGATTGAATTCGCCGTCTTGTTTTTTAAGAAACTCGTAGATTTTTTGAGACTATTAATTTTAAAGCATAAATCTGGTATCCAATCATAAAAGTAATCGTACGAGTATATTAAAAAGCACGGATAACCGGAAATGCTCAAGCTCCACAAACCATGGGTTATTCCATAAATAAGAAAAATATTTTATAAAGAGAACTTTTAGCATATAATAATATCAGCAATACAATATTTAGCAGTTCTACATTACTATTATAGGAAGACGGTTTGACATATTGTAGTGATAAAAAGGTAAATTGTTGTACTGAGATAACTGTGCATTTATCCAAATACATAAATATGTTTTTTAAATTAAATTTTATTTGTTTTAAAAACACTGATTACTGCTTGCAACCTTAATAGAAAAATACATATTTCACAGTTTGTTTTGTGACATTCAACATAAGTTTAATATTATAAAACACGGTGTTACGGAATTTTGTAATTTGAACGTCATCTGTTGGAATTGTTTCAAGATCTCAATTTCCAGTCCACACTCAACTAATTTTATTACTCTAGCCCCACATTGATTTAATGTCCGGAGTTGACATTAAACTGCATTCCTCTTGAATTTTTGTTGTTCTATTTGTGGTGTAATATGACGCAAAAAACCCCCGTTAAATTTTATACTTCTCATTTTCAGTTTTACAATCTTGTATTTATTAAGGCAGTTTTACAATCTTGTATTTTAGGAAAGTAACTCCTTATTTGATGTTTTTGGTGAGCTTGATGATCTACGAGAAGGGGAATATTAGTGATGTTTTCTTGTTAAATGTCTTCTGATTGGTGATCAATTTCTAATTGCAGTCAATAAAATTATATTTTGATATGAGTCATACAATCCCATTTAGTGAAACCCATTTTTAGATACGGGTTAACCCATCTTTTGTAGAGCTTGAAAATTAGAAAATACACTTTATATTTCCTATATAGTTTCAATTCGTAAGCACTGCGTTTATTTATAAAATACAGATTCAAAAATTTAATATTTTTAATCGATATCGATAGTACCGGTGTCAAATTATCCCAAACTTATATCCAATACTTTGCACCATCTATGAGCAGCGAAAGGTAAAAATCTTAGCACATACCGTAGGAAATTTCTAAGAGTTATGTCCTAAATTAACGAAGACGTTTGCTAATGAGTTTAAAATTACCGAAGTAAAATGCCTAATAATCGGGATAGTATTTGAGCAAGTTCAATCTTGTAATAGATTTAAACAAGAAACATCTTTTACCTAATTAAATTTAAAGATGTAAATACTTAGAAGGTGCAAAACAAAAATATTTGGCACACAAAAGCTAATAAATTTAATGAGCACACAAATAACAAATATCTGGAAATATGGTACAAAATACGAGTATAATAAATTGGCAACATTATTTTTTAGGACTCGATTATGCGGAATTATCGAAAATATGGAAACAATTACATTTTCGAAATAAAACAAAATACTGTGGCACCAAAACACCAGCATTAAAATTAATAAATTGGCAACAAATTTTCAAAATATGTACGTATATTTGGGTTAGCTTAATCCGTATCGCGAGGGGCCCTCGCTACTACCCAAATATTAGTGTTATCGACCTGTTATTTTTAATCTTGGATCTATTACTTTTGATGTCAAAAGTGTCTCATTTCAAGTCATCCAAAATAATATTTATGCCATTTGGTTCAACCGGAATGATTAGATTTGAAGGTTTGTGCAGCATATTTCTCTTCTGTTTGCGCCAATTTTGCTTCATTTGAGATATTTAAATAAGAAAGGTAGAGAAACAGACCATCATATGGTCAGAAATTGTCAACCTTTATAAATGGCCTGTTCAACAAGTTTACTTTATTTTACAGTATGGACAAGTATGTATAGCAATCAAGAAAAAATGATGGAGAAAGGACAGTTCCATAGAAGCTACAATAACGGTTCAGATCAGTTTTCCAAAATTTAAGGGGAAATAACGTTTGCTTTTTAACAAAGATTCGGCACTGTACAGTCCGGAATTTCCTATACTCTAGGCGGATTGACTATTTTTTTTAATTAATTGAGAGATACTTGAGAAAATTGGAGACATCTGTGTATCAGAAGTGGCTGATACAATGGGAGCTTTTTAAATTTTTGCAATGATGTTGAAAAGCTTAGGATTTTCAAAAAACGATAAAGAATTGAAAGATTTATGTACATTCGTCGTAAAAGAAAACTGCTTGTTGGCCACAACATATACACCCTTCCATTTTCTTACATTATACATACAAGATTTGACCCCATCTCGGTATTTTTTTATCTTTATCTGACAATATTTAAGCTCTTCGTACTTCAAATTATAAAGAGATTTTATTTGGTTTTGGCTATTTATTGGCTTAGCCTCGCTATTAACAGTATTAAACCTTGGTCGATTATAGACCTTTTTAGTTAACCATATTTTTCTTGTTAACCTTGTTCCCCGAACACAGAATACATAATCAGTTTTGTTGATTTCCCACGCTTGCAACTCGTGCCTGGTTAAATTGCCAAGTCAAACGAAAACAAATCCAGATAAACGTTTACCCTTTAAATGCCCACCATTCTACGCACAGCAAAATAATTTTAATTCAAAAATAATTGTATTTTAGTAATTTGTGCGCGATAAACACAGCACAATAAATTTTCGCTTAAAAAATCATTAAACCTCCTTAAATAAAAATTAAAAGATTTTACAAAAATAAAAATTGGAATAACACAAAAATCGTGATTTTTTAAAATAATAAGATTCCATGGAATTTGATCCAATTTTTATTCGTTTTGTGTATATAAATAATGACGCGTGTTCTGATTGCTCGTTGTAAAAGAACTCTGTATGACCTTTTGTTGATTTTTTTTTTTTTTTCATTTTTTTTCCAATTCTAGAATTCTAAGAAAATTGATAATCTTATAACAAAACAAAAACTTATGTGAGTACGTACATAAGAAAATACACAAAACAAAAAGTATTTATTACAGTATTTTTTGATTAAATTGGGAATATGGTAATTACCGTGTATGCTCCGCTGCTACCTAATAATATAAAACTTCAATTTCATGTTTCCAAGAGATGTACATGATTTTCTATAAACCGTATTAAATTAAGCTTTCACGTATTTATAGCAAACTTATACAGTTTATATACGCCATTCTTATATATCAAGGCCATTGAATATAGTGTGTAAATTCTAAGAATTTAACATGCTACGTGCCTTTTTAATTAATTAGCCAGTTAAAATTGTACAGCATCCCAAACTTGCGAAAACTAGAAAGCTAAGCTCGCCTCGGTTAAGGTCATTCCCGCATTTCATATACATAACTTTAATGTTCTTTCTTTGTCCGCAATATTTCCTAATCTTTAAAAAGAGTTTGATTTGGTATTAAGATAAATTTCAATAGAAAAACGTCTTAATAAATTTAATAATAAATTATCTAAACCCAATATAGATTTTTGATGTAAACAAATTTTTTGATATTATCTCGTCATACATACAAATATTACTTATGTATATACTCGTATATACATTTTCATGGAAATTGTGCCTTTGATAAGAAAACAAAATGTGCAATCATTTTTCTGCGAAAATCCTTATCGCTTTACCCTAAATCTGATTTTGTACGAAAATAGATGTGGCATGATAAAAACCTTAAAATGTACAAGTCCTCCGTATCTATATACATATGTAAATAGTTGTTGGCTAAAAGATTTACGTTAATCACAGACTGCGCAAATTAATAAAATTAAACCGGGGCATCCGGGTTTTGTGGTAAATTAATGTTGTATATGGTATTGAATAAAAAGCCAGTAAATAACTCAGCATGATAAGATAAAGTGTGTTGTGCTTACTTACTTTACGGTTACATTTATCGTCCGCCTTACAGTTAACTTTGTTACAAGGACATAGCTAGACAGCTAATATTTATAATTAATTCAATGTTTAAAAAAATACAAATTTACCAAATGAAAAGTTTTGTGCTCTATTTGATTATTAATCATCGAGGTCATCGAGGAAATTGTTGAAATTAGATTTTAATTTTTAGTACAATTTTCCAATAGTTTAATCACTCAGTAAATTTACGGAATTTAGTAGTAAAGGCTATTTTAACTGTTCGAATCGGAATGTTCGAATACTCCCACCAATTATAAAATATGTATATAAAATTATCCGAATTATTAATTTTAAAAATATTTTTGGCTATTTGGCAAACCCTATTTTATGATTTCCACCCAACTCTGGTTTTATTTAGCAGTTGTTTTCCTACATAGTTATTTCATGACTTGATATCGCAGTAATTTGATTTTTAAGTATTCGGATAATAACAACGTATGTGGGGTAATTGAAAACTATAAACCTTCATTAAAATTTTAATGAAATCTATTCTTTTGGCAGAAAGTTACTTTTGAAAACAACGAACTAATAAAACAGAACCAGTGAATTTCATTTCTAGCGGTAGAATTATTTCGTTGTTACTTTCGAAAAATATGGTTGAAGAAGGATGTTGGAGTATCAGTTTATATAGTTGTACGACATTCATGCCACCCACGACACATTTCAAAAAAATCTTTACTTTTTCGTCATTATCTTGAATTGGATCCACGATGAAACAGCTCTCCTGTTATTTTGCAAATTTGTTACTTATTCTGAAGGCCAATTCTTGAAGTAAAATCTTGAATCCCACGAAGGAACACCAACGTTTATTAGGCGTACGATATACATTGCCCGAATAAGAAAAATACTAGGTAAAAGGAAAATTAAAACTGACCTTAAATTGAAATTATGTAAACCTTAAATAAAATAAACGATTACAAAAAGAGTTTTTTCAAGAAAGATTTTTTACTTAGAAGCTGAATATTCTAAAATTTAGAATCTGTGTTAGACCGAAAAAAAATCCCAAAAAATGAATTTCAAAATTAAGACGAACATAAAATTAATACAAATCGGTAAAAACGTTTTAACTATTTGCGGTTAGGTGGGTTAAAAACTGTCCCACCTTTTGCTTAGTTTTTCATGCCTGTGGCCCTATTCTGTCTTTCCCTGGGAATAGGGAATTGGGAAAAATATTTTCATAGCATTTCTGTCTAAATTGTATTTTTCTGGCCACTGAGGGAACATGTTTGATGTTAATATTTTTGAAACAAAGTGAAATGGGAAAATATTTTTCCCAATAAAAATTTTGTGGAACAAAAGTTTCCCAATTCACTTTGTTTTGAAAATTTTTGCACTAAACTTTTTCTTTCAGTAGGCCAGAAAAATACAATTTAGACAAAAATGCTATGAAAATATTTTTCCCAATTTCCTATTCCCAGGGAAAGACAAAATAGGGCCACATGGTGAGTTAAAATGCCGTATAAAAAGTTAAACATTTATTCGTGGTATTCTTTTAACTTTTCAACTTTTCATCTGTTTCAATTGGTTAAAATTTATGACAATTATATGGTTGCTTATTTAACGTAATTATCTTAATATATAGGAACGTTGGTGCGTATGTTCGATACCGCTAATCTCAGACAATACAAGCCCAATTGACTCCAGATTTTGGACATATTACAGTTACAGTCCTGGCTGTAAGTGAGTTTATGTAAATTAAGGACCCGGTAGGTGGCGCTGTAGTCGAGATATAAAAAAAACATTATTTCTCTGGAATCAATGGACTAAATGTCATCAAACTCTGATCATATTCTAGTCTGGCTCTAATATAGGATCTTACTAATTTTGGATCCGGTCAAGTAGTAGTCAAGATATGAAAAAAACATTATTTCTCTGGAATCAAAGGACCAAATGACGCCAAATTTTGATTGATAATAGGAATGTATATCTTTTATCCAATTATCATGCTCCAAATTAGGTGAGAACAGTAGAGAGAAAGGATAAAAATTGGGATAATATTTCATTCGCTTGCCCCTCGTTAATAATTGATTGTAATATAAACATGAATGCAGTGGCTTAATTTGGTCAGCTTTTAACTATATTGTTCTGTTTTTTGGATAAAGCTGATCTTAATTCATATATTGTTTATAAACAATTGGGTGAAAACATGGAGCTGGAACATTTTAAGGGGCAGTGTGCCGAAGGATTTGTTGCCCAGGCTTTAATTGATAAAATTGCACCAACATCTACTTCCACTCAAGATAAAAAAAGACGGGAAAGGTTCGGAACCGAACTCTATAAGCATTTTTGTTGTCTATAAAGATGTGATGTGTGATTTGCGTATTTCAAATATCACGCCCACCAACATCTACCCACACCCACCTAACCCCCCTTACACCCAGCCCAACCGACCTGAATCCACCATAACTCAACCAACCTCAATCAACCGCAAACCACCACACCCAAAAATTATTACCACTCCCCCCCCCCCCCCCCCCACTATCCAACCCCTAAAACTCATCTCACGCACACTACCCTATACCGCACTATCCATATCAACACCACATCCATCCCCACTCCCACACACACCACACAAACCGTCATCCATCAAATCCCAATTCCCACACCAAACCCAAAACACCTCATCCCATCCACCCCCTTCACCCCCCTTACCACCACTCCTACCACCCCCATAAACACACCGTCTACACAAACCCACATCCACACGAGATATATTTTTATTCCACATTCACATGCTCTATGAAATCAAAATATGTAGTATAGAAAATAAAAAAAAATTCTTTAAAATTTTAAGGAGGGGGATTAACAAAACCCTACATATCTCCGAACACCCTGAACACAGAAATGTCCAAATCAATAGGGCACTTTCCCATGAATTGCTTGAACTTTTAGTGAAAAAATTAAGTTGATATCTTTATCCGTTCTCAAGTTAAACCATATAGCATTTTTTTTTAACACAAATACTTAAAAAAAATCGAAACCAAATGTTTCATGGGAAATACGAGGCAAAGACTCGAAACATCTACCAAAACGTACTCGTCGGAGAAGATGTGCGTTATGCAGAACCAAAAAAAAAGTTCGAACTCCCTAGAGTTGTACTGTCTGCAAAATTCCACTTTGTTTTGGTAAAAAAAGTTGTGTTTCAACGAATATCATTTAAAGCATTAGTTGCATGGTGGAATTATGTCCCACCCTGTAAAAAAGTACTTATTGAAATGTATTTTTTTTTTCTTATTTTTAGTAATAATTTATCTTAAATAATCGTAATGAAAATTTATTTCCACTATTTATAATAAACAAAATTCTGTGCAACTAGGGTTTTTATTTTCTTTAAAATTGATGCGTGTGAAGTTCTTCACAAATTAACACTTTTATCATTGTATTAGTGTAACACTGTTAAATTAAAATCTAATTAGAAAACATCACTGTTCCTATACGAAAATTTGTACTAAAACCAATTACATCAGTGTGTACTAAAATGTTATCCAATTTAATGTAATATAATAAAATACGAGGGCAAATCAAAAAGTCTTGCAATATCATATGAAAAAAAAGAGTGAGTGAGACAGCAATATTTTTATTTTTCGACATCATCTCCTTTAAGGTTTATACATTTGTCATATCGATCAATTAACTTGCCTAAACCCTCTAAAAAAAAAGATTTCTTTTGCTCCATAAAATATTAATTTACAACAGACTGTACTTCATAGTCACTGGAAAATTTCCGGCCCCCTAGTATTTTTTTCAAATTGGGAAACAGAAACTAGTCACTGGGTGCCAAGTCTAGATTGTACGGTGGATGCGGAATTTCCACGAAGCCGCAGTCTTTTAATGCAGCTTGAGCAATATTAACCTTGTGCACTGGTGCATTGTCGTGAAGAAGCAAGATTTTTTTCCTAACTTTCCTTGGCCGTTTTTCCCGGATCGCTTTTTTCAATTTTCGGAAAACCTCTGCGTAATATATGCCTATGATTGTGGTTTTCGGTGGCATATAATCGATTATCAAAATTCCTTCAGAATCCCAAAAAATTGTTGCCAAAACCTTAACAGCAGACGGTTGAGTTCTGAATTTCTTTGGTGGTGGTTCACTACGTTTAATCCATTACATCGATTCTTGTTTGGATTCCGGATCCCAGTGATGAAGCCATGTTTCATCGCCTGTTATTATGTTATCCAAGAAATTTTCTGGATCTTCTTTGTACATATCTAAAATCGCCTTTGAAGTTTGAACACGCATTTTTTTTTGTTCTGCATTCAACAAACGGGGAACCCATCGCGCACTTACTTTCGACATGTGAAGGTGGTCATGTAATATAGTATATGTGGTACCGTTTGAAAGGGAAAGTCTCCACGCTAACCCTGGAACAGAAATACGCCGGTCCTCCAATACAATAGATTCGGCCAAAATTACGTTTTCATGGCTAATAGCATCTGCTGGCCGACCCGAGGGGTTGTCGTCTACTAATGACTCCCGACCACTTTTGAATAATTTTACCCACCTTGTTACTGTGGCATATGATGGTGCAGATTCGCCGTAAACTTTTGATATATAGTTGAATATATAAATTGCATTTCGTCCATCTTTACAGAAAAATTTAATAATGGCGCGATATTCAATTTCATTCATTTTAAGAAAAATTCAAAACACGTGTTACTAAATTGACAAAAACAAACGAACTGTAAAATTTACATCGAAATGTTCTTCTAGAAGTTTCATCGCGACAAAAAATGGTTTTGAAAAATATATTGTTGTCTCACTCACTCTTTTTTTTCATATGATATTGCAAGACTTTTTGATATACCCTCGTATGTATAAAAATAAAGAAAATTATAGCGATTCAGTGAAATTTAGTAAAATAAACTAAATTAAATTTTTGTCTATTGTTTCATCCCTCTTGAATTCCTTCCCTATTGGAACCTGAGTCAACATCTCTGGTAAGGAGTGTTAATGATCATTTTCAGTTAGAAGACAAATGTAATTATTGGGACCGGGGTTGGGGGATCATATATAAGCTCATCGAATGAGGAATTTAATTATCTATTAGACGCATTATCGGAACCTGAGTCAACATCTCTGGTAAGGAGTGTTAATGGTCATTTTCAGTTACAAGTCAAATGTAATTATTTTCGAAAAAAAAAAAATTGTGAACACTTCAAGACGTAAATAAACACAAAATTCATAAACAATATTATTTGGAACACACAACCACATTTGGCAGCATAAAACGTTAAAAAATGAATTAAACATTCATGAAAAATACGTACCTGAAACCCAAAAAATGACCTACATATAATACTCTTAATGGTCTAGTATACTCGGCATTTTCAGATTCCTCATTTGGTTTCTTGGGCGGCGCGATAAAAATTTCCCTGTAAATTTCGATTTGCTTAAAGATATGGCTAAACTTTTACATGGACAATTTAAAGAAAATGGAAGCACTTGCAATGCAAAATGGGTGGCCATTAAAATTCGTTTTGGTGTGCGCTTGCTTAAAATTACTGTACAGAAGTTGTCCTCTCAACCTGAACTTGTGAAGCCATTTAAAAGAAAATTGCAAGCGAAAATAATTGAACGTGGTCTGTCTGTAAACCAAATTTATAATGCAGATGAATCAGGCTTGTACTGGAAACTTTTACCAGAAAAGACTTTGTTTCGTCATTAGAAAAGAACGCGCCAGAAAGGAAAAACGAAAAACAACGCATTACTTTTCTAGCATGTACTAATGCAAATGGACTTGATAAATTACGACCATTGGTAATTTGAAACGCGAAAAATCTACGACCATTTAAAAATTTTAACTGTCCTGTGTACTATAAGCATTGAAAAACTGCGTTCAACTGCTGCAACATGGGCTCAGATGGAAAGAGCACGTTAAAAAGAAAAAAGATGAACTTACTTAATATCAAATATCGAAAAATGTATTGGCTGCTCGGGAAAAATTCGGATTTGTCAATCGAAAATAAATTGCTATTATATCAACAGAATACAGCTCTGGGGCTGTACAAAGAAAACCACCAACGCTCCATGGTACATTAGGAATGATGACCTTCATAGGGACCTAAATATCCCGTCGGTTCAAGAACAAATAAAAAAACTTGCAGTAATTCATGGACAACGTATTTATCACCACGTAAATGAAGAGCTTCGTGGTATGTTGGACACTTCAAACGCAGTAGGACGGTTGCAGATAACGAAGCCAATTGATTTAATGGACTAAGAACACCAGAGCAAAGACTACTTCAGTAAATAACCTATAAATGGAGCTGGCCAATGGGCCTCTTCTCATTCACAAGTGACTAAATTAAGAAAGAAAAATTACTAGATGAATTGTATTCAGTTTTAATAATTTAAATAAATGAAAAAATAAAAATATTTAAAGACTGGTTCCATAAATCATATTTTGTACCACAAGTAAAAAATTTTTTTTAACCAATAAATTTAAATTAATATGAATATTTTTGAAAAGCCAAGGTCTGCCAGTAAAAGCTCTTTTATTGTTGGGTAATGCTCCATCTCATTCACCTGAAAACGAATTAGAATCAAACGATGGATGCATAATAACAATGTCTATGCCACCAAATATCACACCGTAATACGGAAACCAAACTTTCAAACTTTATTATCGAACTAATTTATTAGCTTCTTGAATCTTAAAGATGCTGCTATACCTTGTTTACCTGCGATTTGGGAAAGACTTGAGCAAAGTACGATCGCAAAATGTTGGAAAAACATACTAAATTTGGTTGAAGATAAGGAAGATCCAGATGATGATGTTCCTTTGAGCATTTTGAAAAATAAATGGCATGCTGAAATTAACTCAGCAATAGAGCATATAACATTGAGATTTTTCATATTTCACTAAATTATGCTTACAAAACTTAATAGAATACGTGTACTGTTGCAGAAGTCAATGAATGGAATGCAGATATGCAAAATGAAATAACAGATGAAAATATCGAGGCCAGCGATACCGACAGCGACCTAGACATTATTCCCGAGTCTAAAGAAATAATTCGACCGAATCAACCAATGGAAATTTTCAATAAGGCTTTACAATGGGCTGAAGAAGACGGGGTGATTTTAAATGAAATAATAGTTTATTAATAATAATAATTATTCTAATAATTAGTATTACCTCCTGCTTTTAAAATAAGTTGTTGGAGGCGACGAGGCATCGAGTTGATATGGTTTTGCAGCAAACTTTGATCAATATTTTTCCATTCTGTGACAATGGATTTACGTAGTTGGGTAGCCGTTTCAAATTGGGGGCCGTTATGGTAAACGCGGTTAGAAAGTAATGCCCAAACGTTAAGATCTGGACTAATCGCAGGCCACTGAAAAACACCAATACCACCTGCTGCAAAAAATGATTTTGTAGATCGAGCTGAATGTATTGCAGCATTATCTTGCTGGAATACCCAATGTTGACCAAGCGTATTGTCCCCAAAACTAACTAAAATGTCTTCCAACAGATTTACATACTTGGCAGCATTCATTTTAGTTGATACAAAACAAATTGGAGCACGTTCTGTGTAACAAAATGCTCCCCATACCATCAGCGAGTCACCCTCAAGATTTCGTGATTGACGTGTAAGCCTGTTCTGACAAGTATCCCCCCAATACCATTGCCAAACACCAAGGCCATCAAGAGAAACTTTTTCTCATCGCTAAACATGACATTATGCTACTCCTCAACCGAGCGATTATATGCCTTGGTAAAAGTTGCGGATGAGCATCTCGTTTCATGTATTTCAGATGTTCCAATTCTTTTAAAATTTGCCGAATATGCCTGTTTTTAATTGGAAGTTGAATATACTGCCCCCTCTGTGCAAGACACATTGAATCTTTAACTGCCAATCTTTTAATCTCTCGTTTGTCACGATCAGTTAAAATCAGTTGATGTACGACCACAACACTTTTAATGCAATAATTATCTCGTAATGTTACGTAATTATGCACAAGGATTTTACTTCTACATATTCTGTTAGCAATTTCACGTAATGTCAAGCCACTTTCATAAAAAGCATCAATTTTGCCGCGCTCCGCCAAGGTTAATTGTTTTCCTCGTGGCATTTTGTAATTATAACCTACAAAAAATATATTAGCCATTTATAAAAATTTCGACCTAATTTGCTATAATAATATTACGAAACTATACTTTTCACTTTTACCTCAAAATTAAATAAAAGTATGTTAAATTTTACTTTTGTCCTTATAGTTTTTGCCTTCTAACGTTTGTTTTCAAATCAAAATTTATAACTGAACTGCACTAGATTGTTCTCTGTTACACATATTATATATATAAAATACTAAAACACAAATAACTGTAAATTTATGCAGTATACAGTGGTGGATTTAGGAACAATTTCTAATTACAGTTTGTCCCTATATATATTGCCTCCGCTGTATGTAGGTACTTACATAAATATTATAATGTATAACTAAATATAATTAAACCTGAATTAAACAAGAACATAATCTTTCATTCGAAACAGGTCAACTCGGCATCGATCAACTCGACGACGGTCAACTCGGCGAAGACTAACTCGACGACGGACAACTCGGCAACGATCAAATCGAAAAATCAAAAATGAAGATAGTGACGTAATTTTTTTAAAACTGTTTTAAATAAAATATTAAAGTGTTTGTTGATTCATGAAATTCTATTAAGCTCGACCATGTCTTAACCGATTAAGATGAGATTTGGTATCATGGAAGGCAATAGGATTCTGAGATGGCGCGTTATAATCATGTTTTAGTATCTTGTTTTTATGTTTCTTAATAACTTGAACCGTGAAGTGTAAGTAATAAGGCTGCATATATTAAATAAATTAAGTAGTCAGTAATAAGCATACAGTTTGTTTTCAGGTTTAATAATTAATATATGTTTACTGAGTTATTTTAACGGCCAGTTTGCAGTGAATTTATTAAATGCTAATGGTTTTAGAGAAATTATTAATAATTTAATATTAATTGTTAATATAATTCAATTTATTATTAATATAATTCAAATAACTATGAATTCAGGAAATTTTATTGTAAGTTATGGAGTTGTAGAGGATTAATAAATATTTATATTATTTAGGAAACCGGTAGGGTAGATTAATTAAGAATTAATTTCAGGAATCTTTAGATGTTATGAAGTAATATTTCTTTGAAATATTAATTGCTGGCTGTGTAGATTAGAATTGTGCTTTCATTATGTTAATAATTATTGGCTTCACCTAGGTATTTGGAACCGGTCTGATCTAATTAATCAATTTTGTTTAGATAGCTGAAAAGTATTAATGTAGAATTATATTACAGGAAATTTCCAGATGCACGTGAAATAATATTATTTTTTCTCAGGTTGTTGATTTAGTGAGGCAATTGTTGAAGATCAAAGCAATACCATCGTTATCCATTAAACCTATTAAGCCTTTATCCTTCCTAGTAGATTAGAAGTAGATTAGAATTGTGTTGTGCCGTACGATCGCTAGGTGTCTGCAACCGGATCGTTCCGTCCCCAAAAAAACAAAAAACCTTTCCTATCCTTCCTATTGTTATGTGTAAACAGGCTGTAGGAATAGGCCCGGCGTTATCCGGGACTCTTGGCTAGCACTTGGTTCTACAGTCCAATCAATCAATCAATCAATGGAAGGCAATAGGATTCTGAGATGAGTTTTAGAAGAAGTTCTGGAATATGGGCAACAGGGACGGAACTTAGTCATGTCCCAACCGATTGTGATCGGATTGAGTATGTTGGATGGCAATGGGATTTTAAATGAGTTTTTCTTTATCTTTTATTTTTGTAGCAGCTTTCCTAAAGCATCAGAATGCTGGGCAATCCGAAAAATATGCGCAACACTATTTAACACAATCATGAAAGTGCGACAAACAATTGTTAGAAATGAATTCAGAAAAGAATAATTGTAATACAAACAATTTTACACGGAAAACAATTCTACACTGAACAATTCATCGAAAAATCAAATTTTGACTTTAAAAAAAATTGCGTATTATTTTATTCAAAATACGAACAAATGTGTAATTTTTATAAAAATTTTGATATTAGGATTTATCTTAACAGTTTTTCGACAGTACAAGTAATTTTCCCGGGAAAATTTGCAATTTTTCTAGGAAAATTTTGAAATTTTTTTAATTTTTTTTTTACTTAGTTTAAAATAAAATTTGACACTTGAAAAATTGTATAAATTTTGGAAAAGCGGGGGTTTGGGGGCAGCCCCCATCTTTAAAGGTATACGACGAATTAAAATTACATTAAAAAACAAATTATATTTACCAAAGTTGATTTTTTTAACATTTGTGGCACTATAAGAAGAAGCGATAAGAACGATAAAAACTCTTTGATCTGGGTCTGCAAGGTTGACGAATCAATTATTATTAATAGAACTAAAAAAAATATGGGAAAAATAAAAAGCGAACAAATTTCCGAAAAATCGAAAAAAAATTCCGAAAAATCGAAAAATTTTCCGGGAAAATTTAATTTCCCCCTCCTAAAAACTGCTAGTTAATTTACAGTGGAAAATTTTGTTTCGATGAATTGTATTTTCGATGAATTGTTTTTTTCAAAATTGTTTTCACGCACATTTGGTTATTGTAAAATTATAATTTTCATATTTGAAATTTCGGGGAATCGAATGCTGTGTTGGAACGCTATAATTTACAATTTTCAATTTATGTGTGAGATTCAATTTGAAAAACAGATATGTAGTTTAAGTGTAAATAATGAAAATAATATAATAAAGGTAACAATATTAATTTTTTGGAGTTCTGGTATTTGCCCTTCAAGAAGGTCAAGGAATTTGGCCCTCAAACAGGGTGATTCGTTAGAATAATAATTAACGAAGAATAATGCTCAGATAACTCTTCGAAAACGAATCGCTTTAGCTGTGTAAACGCGAATCGTTGTGCCTCAATTCCACCGGTACGCAGAACCCTATGCGTTTTTCGTAACTTGATTAAATAGATTTTATTCCGTGGAAATATTTAGCTTGCGTATAATTATTTAAATAGCCAAATTTGGTTGAATAACTTTTTAATTAATAGTTAAATATTTCCATGGAATAAAATATATTTAATCTAGTTAGCGTTGAGTTTTTTTCTGGGCTGAGCTATTCTAAGAGCGCCACCACTTGAAAACTTGAATGATGTACTAGATCTAGCACATTTTTGTTTCATACTGTACCAGATAGGTAAATTTTTTCAAAAACATCTATCAGTCGTTAAATTTTCCAAATACTTGATATAAATAACAAAAGATTATTATTGAGCATAAATGCGTTTTTATTTGAAATGTTTCCATGTACCGCCGAGTGGGTTTAGGTTTTGTTGAGTTGAAAATTTGTTGGAGTTAAATTGTCCCGTTTCCATGAAACTGGATTAAGTTGACATTTTATTTCGATAGTTTACCCATTTTAATAGTTTACAATGAGCAAAATTCTAAAATACTGTCAACGAACGAAACGTTCGTCAACAATAACCCTACCGAACTAGTTTCGTTGAGTTAATACGGGTTTAAAACGATGGAAAAAAACATTGGCTCAACTGATACGTGGTTTTTGACATTTTTTACGGCAACATTAATATTAATTTTGTCCAAAATAATAAAGTTTTTAAGAATATCAGGTTTTTCCGACTGAACAATTTTATTAACAGCATTAACCTTTTTTTAGCAGGAATGACAGAATGAAGAAACTCGATAATTTCGTAGGCGTTTGGTTCTTTCGGTTCTTTCACCTCAAAAAAATAAAGGATAAAATAATGTAAAACAAGGGGATGCGGTTGTTCAAGAATTCGTTGAATAACTGCTGGAAATGAAAGCCATCGAGTTTTACACAGCCGTAAAATTTTATGATTTTGTACATTAAATTCGACTTGAAAAAACGGAAATCATTTAACCGTTTTGGACTATGTGAAAAATGATTATATATATTTTTAATAGTCTTCTTTCGAAATTTCCAGCCATGTCTGACCCGTTATCGAAAGCGAGTCCTATTATGTTCTGTAAATCGATATTGTATTTATAAAAATGACCTTTAATGACTTGGAAAATATGCGACGCTCTAGAACCCTGCAATTTGATTAATTACGGGAAAACAGATTTCATATAAAACATTTAACTGGCGCACAACTAACCGGCCGTTAGTCATTTTTCTGTGCAACCGGCCATTAGTGGTATATTTTAATATAACTGGCTATGTGTGTACATTTTTGTATATGAAAAAAAAAATCAACTCCCACAAACATGAACTTGCTTCGTTTTATTTTGTTCACGTTATCACGAGTCTACCGTGTATCGAAAATAACGTTAAATAATTTTGAAGCGTTTAAATAAAAGGCTCGTTCCCAGTCAAGTGAACCGGTGTACGTACTTTTCGAATTATACATAACCAGATTATCGAATACGTGTTTTTATGCCCATAGGTTAAAATAATAGAGAAAATTCTACAAATTTCAATACAATTGGAATTCACCAAAATTTCATATTACATCACCATACGAGTAGATGATATTGGATATAGACATTTCCCTGTAAGGAAAGATGTACAATTAAAATTTGCATATGTTTTTGTGCTTCATTACAGATTTTGTCTTCCAAAGAAATTGTGTGTTTTATATTCACAGATGTACATACTCACACATAACCTCAACAATAGCTTGTTAAATTGTAATAACAATAATTTTGTATATACTATGTTTTGTTAAGAATTTTAAGAATATGCAGACACTTAAGTAACTATAATTTGATCTCTTTATTCGTTCGAGGTCCGCTGTTTGTAAAAATTGTTCATAATATATTAATGATATATTATTTGTATGGATTTCTTGGAAATCATCTTACGATATTTTAATAATTTCTATATAAATTAGAATATAATTGAAACGATTTTTATATTATCATACTATATACAAGTAAGAACATGCTTTATACAAAAATTATTGGAATGCTAGACGGATATGGAGTAGGAGTACTATATATTCATCCACGGTTGTTCTAATGCCATAATTGTAATAAAAAAAATTCTTCGAATTCATTTCCAAACCGTAGCGAGTTTAATTAAAGCGAATTCTCGTATGATATTTCTCATCATCATCATCATCATCAACTCGAGCTAAAATTTCTGCAATTTGATAACAACAAAAACAATATACAAATGTTATATAATATTCCGCGAAAAAATAAAAAACAAATCCACCTCCAAAATGTGTTGTTGCTATTTTACAACGTCTTTGGCTTTATTATACCAAACATGTCAATATATACAACTTTCATAAAATCGCGTTTTTATATCATCATTTTCATCGTTATATTATGTCGTAGCGATGCGCGATGCTAACGTTTTAGTTTTGTGTTTCTTTTGCATGAATTATATCCCAATTCGCAATGACTTAAAGTAAAAATGAAATTCCCAAGAAAAATTATTTAATTAAATTAAAATGTAATTATATATAATTTACACTATAAACAATTAGGTACTATCATGTACGTGTACGTGTGTATGTATTGCAAAGTCGTTCATTCATAAAAATAAAATTTGTATTTCTTTAATTTCATACCATACACGAGTATCGCGCATCACACATTTTATTACTGCATCAGCTGATTATTGTCGAACTTACCTGGAAATAGAAAAAAAACAACTTTTATTAAAATTGGTGATAAAAAGTATTTTAGCGCAAAATTACAAATATATTTTTTTTATCTAATTCTAAGGAGTAGGCAATCGTTGGCCTTCTATTGGTCAGAGGTGCAACATTTTGTAGAGATTTGTATAGAAAACAAGCAGTACGCTTCTTCAAAGACCACTAGGACATAATTATCATTTTAGCCACTGTAATGATAGGAATATCAATTATTTTGACTATAACACTCCCTCCGGTATACAGATCTCGTCTTTTATCTGTTTACCTCCTTCAATGTCCCATATTACTAGTTTTACGACTGGCCGAGAGTACGTTCCTAACTCTGTTTTTACTGATGCCGAACGTCTATGTCATTCCTCTACGACACAGTAATCACTAAATCGCCTACCTTCACTTTTTTCCAGGGCCAAACTATCTCCCCAACGTTTGGGAAAATAATGCATATACTAGTTAATCCATCGCTTTCACAAATAATTCGTCACCTTCTGTGTTGTTATCCAATTGGGATACAGTGCACGATTTGACAAATCAATGACGATATGATGAGCCGTGTAAAAATGATCTGTTGTTTATGCTTCTCCTTCGGCTGTCAACGCGGGCAAGTACGTCAACGGTCTATTTATCTATCATACTTTAAAATTTTCAGCAAATGCTGTTTGCAAAATTTCATCATTACAGCATAAGGTGTAAAACGACGTAGATACAAAACAGCATTTTTCTAAACAAAAATTTTAAAAACGGCATTTTTAAAAACGGCATTTTTAAAAACGGCATATTTTAAAATGGCTTTTTTCAAAATTGCATATTTCAAAACGACATAGTATAAAACGGCATTTTTCAAAACGACATTTCTTAAAACGACATTTTTCAAAATGGCATTTCATAAAATGGCATTTTTTAAAACGACATAAGGTACAAAATGACGAAGATGCAAAACGGTATTTTTCTAAACGGTATTTTTCTAAATAACATTTTCAAAACGGCATTTCGCAAAATGGCATTTTTTAAAACGGTTTTTTCAAAATTGCATATTTCAAAATGATATAGGTACAACATGGCATTTTTCATAACGACATTTATCGTTTATTTAGATTCTCTTCTCTGTTAGGTGAAGGAGAACGTTATATGCATAATACATCTTCAAATAATTTATAATTCCAATGGAGGTAAATACCTTTCTTATTTATAATATACCTACTTAAATTTTTATATAAAACAAGTAGAAGAAATTTGTCATAATCAATTTCATTTCATCAATTTTATTCCAAATCATTTGTAAATTGAAACCTACCATATAGGAACATGTGAAATTTGATCTTAATCGACCAAGAAATAGACAAGTTCCTTTTCATTTGGCTTTATCCTAGAATTTAATCCAAGAATCGTTCAAAAATTTCATTCATGTCAAATCTCATCGTATTCCGTTAGTAAATAACCGTACCTGTTGGTCATATTCCAGAAATTAATGAAAAAATAATTCTAGATTCATAATCGATTAAGATTTCATTCTACCATGTGAAGGTTTTAAAAAATATCGTTTTGAAATATGAAGTTTTAAAAAATGCCGTTCTGAAATAGCAGTTTTGAAAAATGTCATTTTGAAAAATGCTGTTTTGTACCTATGCCGTTCTGAAATAACCACTTTTGAAAAATGCCATTTTGTAAAATGGTGTTTTGAAAAATGTCGTTTTGAAATATGTAGTTTTGAAAAATACCGTTTTGAAAAATGTCGTTTTAACCCTTAAGCGGTTAAATATGCAGTTTTGAATAAATGCCATTTTGGAATATGCCGTTTTGAAAAATGCCGTTTTGGAAAAATGCCGTTTTGAAATATGCAGTTTTGAAAAATGCCTTTTGGAAAATGCAATTTTGTACCTATATACCTCTGAAATATGCAGTTTTGAAAAATGCCATTTTTGATAATGCTGTTGAAAAATGCCGTTTTGAAAAACGACAGTTTGGAAAATGCTGTTTTGAAAAATGCCGTTTTGAAATATGCAGTTTTGAAAAATGCAATATTAAATTATACCGTTCAAAACGGATTCCATTTTGTTTCACACTACGAACCATTCGTTTCTAGGCTCCTCCGAAATAGGGTGATACGGGTGAGATAAAAACCCCTTTTAAACTTGGACAAACGTTCTTGTGCCTCGTCGTAATTCAATTTTGAAAGTTTTCGGTACTTTTAAAATTCGTACTATTTTCTGTAAAAAACTTCAATTGGATTTCCTCTGTAAGATCTGAATCGAATTAAACTTCGAATAAATCTATCGGTTGACAGACTTAAGGCAACTGAATGACCTACAATGCATTTCCAATCGTGCTAGTGGTAATGCCATCTCTGGTGATCTAGGTATAGCTTTTTCATTTTTACTTATCTAGCATTGTTGTGTCACCATCCAAACCGTCGATCTCAACTGCTCAAAATAATGCAACTTTCGTATTTCATTGACTCAAAAGACCATCATCATCTAAATACGGTGATCATTTATAGAATTTACTCGTTTTATTCATCCAACCGCCTGGGTCGCTTAACGAAGTTTGTACTTCATCATGACACGCTGTATATTGAGAACATTTTTTATGCAAATCAATCTCTGCTTGCTAAATGTCCTCGAATTGAACCTTTACGAGTTACATATAGTTTCTCACTACAGTCATAATGTTATTTCATCACGGCTAAAACATGCTTGAGTCCTGTTTGCAATGATCCAAAAAGAAATGTTCGTCACTATAACCACTTACAATTTTTAAACTGGAGACTTTACGATGAGTACTGAACCGCAGTTCTTCCGTTACAAACCTTTTTTTTTAATGTTACCACTGAGGCACTCACAATGTTCTTCATACAAAAATTTGGGATCCTTAAACCATATTGATTCTGCAAAGAGATCGAGCTTTTCTTTAAATTTCGTTGCTTCATTGGCAATATTTCGGTCTATTGATATCCAATGCGAATCTTTATCTGTCTGACTTACAACTCGGATCGGATTGGAAATATTCCGGTAGAGGGTGAGCTTTGAAAAAGAACCCTAAAAGGTTTGTCCAAATTACTATTTTTTTAATACGAATTAATACGATTGAGGGCACAGTATCGAGAGCAGTTTAGAAAACGACTGTTAATCTTCTAGATTACTACATCTCTACTGATTTTGATAGAAACAAGATATTTTGAACACAACGTCCAGCGCCTTAAGAGGTGCTGTTGAGTGCTACGTTCCGACATCTTTTCAATGATAGGATATGCAATAATTTGCCTAAAATGATGGATTGGTAAAATTTTAAAGACTTGGTCCAAATTTTAAAACTTTTCAAGAATTTTCCAATGAAATGCGACACCAGCGCCAAACGGAGGATTTTTGAACAAAATTGTTAATTTATAAATCATTTCCAACGTTACGCCACATGATTATGGCTTCCAGCGCCATAGCAATAGTTTTTAGTACTAAGGTGCTTCAGCTAAAATTGCCAAAATCTTTAATAGCTTTTCAACAATGCGGAAATAATAATAATTTTATTATTATTATTTTTTCGGCAATGTTTACAAATTATTTATTTGAAAGGTTTTCAAGTTTGACACATCAGTTCACAAATAACCTTTTCTCATTTTTTCGCTGCTGAATATCAGGTGTTTATTTTAACGTGACAAAAGATCAAAATATCTCGAAAAATACGACGTATATGAAGTTATCCCAGCATTCTATCCCAGAAAATATTTCTTTTAATCAGGCAACACTAACATATCAATAACCAATTTGCTCTTGTGTGAAGTTCGCCCAGCCCAGAATTTTTATTACTATTAATGAAAAAAAATTATCAAATTTGATTTGTTTTTCATACAATTAAAATAATTTAAATCTAAAGTATCAAAAAAATGTTAAATTCTGAAATGCATATAATAATCGAGTTAAAAGTCACGTAAAAAAAAATCGTTCCGTGGCAAGTACTCGAAAATTAACTCTGACCTAGGAATTTTGTTGATTTTTATATAAATTTTCGTCAAACTCGATAAATCTAAAATTATTTCGCCAAAACTAAAAATGTCTCGGATTAGGGCGACATGATACACTAGTAGCTAATTTTCGAGTGGGATGAAAATTTATATAAAAATTAGTGAAATTCCTAGGTCAGAGTTAATTTTCGAGTACTTGCCATGGAACGATTTTTTACGTGACTTTTAACTTTCCATTACTATATGCATCTCAGAATTTAACATTTTTTTGATACTTTAGATTTAAATTATTTTAATTGTATGAAAAACAAATCAAATTTGATAATTTTTTTTCATTAATAGTGATAAAAATTCTGGGCTGGGCGAACTTCACACAAGAGCAAATTGGTTATCGATATGTTAGTGTTGCCTGATTAAAAAAAATATTTTCTGGGATAGAATACTGGGCTAACTTCAAATACGTGCCCTTCCAAAAAAATAATACAGTACGAGATTCTGTCTTAGAGACAATATTTAGACAAGGATCTAAAGGTTTTGTCCAGTAGTGTATACTTTCTTGTAGTAAATATTGTAGTCTTCAACTGCAAATCTTGTAATACGGAGAAAAAATTGATGAAGGTACTGCTTCAGATGCAGTAGGTCGTTTATTCAAACTGAATTTATTTTGAAATGTAAATTCATGAATTCAGTTTATGTACCATATCGTACGTAAGTGTCGCAAATAGTCGATGAGAATAAAAAACGAGAAATCAAACCCGACGAACGTATAGTTATGTAATTTGACACAGTAGGAAGCTAAAGGTTTCTCAATGCTTTAGAATTTTAATTTTAAAATTTGCATTAAATTATAAAATTATACAGGTAACCCTCCAAGATCACGGTATTCGAAGAACACGGGTACCACTTCCCTCGAATTACACAGTTCCAAACAACACGATTTTCGTTATTCTCGGTTGATTTCAAAGAACACGGAACGAACTAATCGAGTTCTTGGAGGGTGTCTTGTAATTGATGAATTATACCTTACATCTACGTCAGTCTAAAAGTGGTATCCTTTTTCCTAGAAAACTACATTTAGATCTAAAATCAACCTGATACCCTACAGAAATTGTGTAAGCGCACGCTTATAGAGTACGGATATCCTATACACGCGCACAATTTTTGTAGATAACAAACGAAAGAAAATGTAATAATATTTGCAGACTAAAAGGGAATGCGATACAGAATCAGCAAATTAAGTAATTACTCGTATCGAAATATTTTCTATTTTTTAGGCACATACAGGAAATTCTTAAATTCTATAAATTATCTTTATTGATTTTTTTGTACCATCTATAATGATATTTTAAAATTCTCTCTACTTAACAATCTGTATAGATTCTTCTTAATATTTATTATTAAATTGGTTATTTGGAAATAATGAAATTCTTGAAAAGGGAGTAGGTACACATTCTGTATTTTACTTTCAAATCTATTAAAACATTGTGTACTCAAAATTAATAATTTAATTACAAAATTTCTTCAAACTAAGTATTCTTTCTGATTTAACATTTATATAGCATACAACAAATTAGATAAAATACATTCGTCGGAAGTATTGATCAAAACTCTCTGCAGACAAACATTGCAAACATTTCTTAAGAATGATATGAGATTTATATCTAGAATGTTATATTTTTGTATTTTTCGTTCGACTTGGACATATTCGTATATACGATACAGTAAATTGGTATTTTTTGACTTTGCTGCTATGTGAACGTTTTGTACATATACGTAGAAAGGTCAAATTTCTTAAAAATTCTAGGAACTCGGATAATTTCTTTGAATTGGTTTATATTCGACACCCAATTTATGTAAGTATATAAATAAATTTCGTTGATAATTTAAGTGCTTCCGTTAATTAAATTAATACTAAATAGTGTTTTGAACAATATGTTAATTTTTTTCGGAATATATAAAGTATAAATATACAGTCGCCAATTATTTATATATTTAATGCGGTATAGCATTCAAAATTTTGTCAAATCTTCTTTAGTGCGACATAAATTTTTTGTTTGCTGCAAATTGGGGAAATCCCAAAATAATTTGCATATAAAATTCACCTTTCATTAGGCAATGCTTACCTTCAGCTTTGTACTGATCGATCTGAATGCTAAAAATTACAACTTCACCAAATAGTTTAGGTTTAAAATTGAGTGAGCGTTCATTATAGAAATTTCAGTAATTTCACCACACTTTAGCCCAGAAACCAGAAAACGCCTTTTAGGAAATAATATTACAATGAACTGAATTTTTCAATACAACGTGCATGTATCGAAATTTACTAAGAAAAAATGATGCAATGAAAATACTGATTTCTGAAAAATATGAAATTTAAACATAAAATCAAGAAACCACAAAATCCCAAAATTTGAAATACTGAATTTTAAACGCTAATAATAAATTTTTGTAAAATTATTTAAATACAAGTGATTGATTGATTGATTGATTGGACTGTAGAACCAAGTGCTAGCCAAGTGTCCCGGATAACGCCGGGCCTATTCCTACAGCCTGTTTACACATAACAATAGGAAGGATAGGAAAGGTTTTTTTTTTTTTTTTTTTTTTTTTTGGGACGGAACGATCCGGTTGCAGACACCTAGCGATCGTACGGCACAACACAATTCTAATCTACTTCTAATCTACTAGAGGAAGGATAAAGGCTTAACAGGTTTAATGGATAACGATGGTATTGGTCTTCAAGAATTGCTTCTCTAAATCAGCAACCTGAGAAAAAAATAGTATTATTTCACGTGCATGTGGAAAATTCCTGCAATATAATTCTACATTAATACTTTTCGGCTTCCGAAACAAAATTTGATTGATTGAATCGACCCGGTTACAGACACCTAGAATGACAACATAATTCTAGTTTGCAAAATCAGCAATTAATATTTCAAAGAAATATTATTATTTTAGATTTCCTGAAACTTAATTCCAAATTAATTTTTTCTGGCTTCCTAAATAATATAAACATTTATTAATTTAACTTCACAACTTACAATAGAATTTCCTGGAACCAAATAGATATTTGAATTACAATATATTTACCATTACTCTAAAATACATTAGTATTTAACCCTTCAATTAAGCAACCAAGAAATAGTAAAACAAAAAAAAACAAAAAAATTGCAAAACGTTACAACAAATGAATGTGACATCCCAAAGGCAATGATTCCAGAAAACTATTAACGTTAATCAATGCCAGATTAACAATCAGATTGGATATTTCAAATAAATTTAGCTTATTTCGCAAAAATTTCAAATGCTTTACTAATTTGGTTACCCAAGAATATTCAATTAATTACCAGTCTTATTATACTACATAGGACATATTTATACCATACTCAAAGGAACTTTACCATTCGTCAACCAATCACTATGAAACATGGTATGCAGAATTGGATTGGTGCTCTAACATAATGCTCAATGGTACTAGGCCATCTCTCAACAAATGATGGTCAAATTCGGTGTTGCAATTTGTATTTGGACTAAATTTTGGGATTCAGTTATAATGAATGGAGTCAGACTGTTTCATAACCGATAATTCTCAAAATTAGTTTGTAAAGCTAGGCTAGGATTCTAATAAACTAAGAACCAATCAACTTGTGTCGGGATTTTAACGTGTAGTTTTGATCAAGTTCTATGCAGAACTACGTGAGGATTTAGAAATAGGTTTTAAAGAAGTTCTAAAGTTCGATTTTAATTACATAAACTATAAACCAATTAAATAAATATTATAATAATAAATAATAAAAACGCCTATTAATATATATATATATATATATATATATATATATATATATATATATATATATATATATATATATATATATATATATATATATATATATATATATATACATATATATACATACACATATACATCCATATACATACACATATACATATATATATACGCATATACATACATACATATACATATACATACATACATACACACATACATATACATATACATACATATACACGCATATATATACATATACATACATATACACACACATACACATACATATATATATACATTCATACACACACACATAAATACACACACATTACATATTTCATACATGAATGTAAATTACATTGGATGAACCATACGAGGACTCAGATTTGAGGCTGCCACCAGATTACAATCTGTGAAGAAAATGAATACAACTATGACCCCCTGTCGAAGTGCAGAACTGATGGGCCGAACCATCTTACATGTCCTCAATTTGGCAGGCGACTGCGCAAGGTAAGGATGTGAAAAGCAAACCGCGAAAATTTGGTGTATTTTTTTTTTGAATTTTTTTGACTTATAGATGGCTAATGTGTAAGAATCACAACAATCAGTCTCGAACAGACGAGATTAATGATTTGAAAAAATCAGTCTTCTCATCAGGTCGCGACGACTGATGTTGTTTATTACATTGAAATATTTTCTATATATATAGAGCAATACCATGTAGTTGTACTACTAGCGAATTACTGCGTAGCGTACGAAATTTTGATTCTTTCACATTTCCATCTATATTCTATTTTAACAATTAACTTTTCAAACTTAATACACCATTACAATTGATAAAAAAAACCAAAGTAAAATTTGGTGTATTTGTTGAGGACCATCTCAGTTAGAAAAACCAATCAGCGAGTCCCATCGAGGGGTGGGGAGTATTTATAGAATTGTTTATTCTGACCAATTATATTAAGAATTCTAAGGCCAATTAAGATATCCCCAGAAATCCAAATACAACCTCAGGTATATGGAGTGTTAGCTGCAGACCATGTTATTTTGACTGATTGATTAAATTGATTGGAATGTGTGACCAAACCTAGGTAAGATTCCCGATTGACGGCGGACCAATCCACATGCTATTTTACATAAACATGGTGGAGGGACAAGAAAGGTGAATTAATTATTATGGAAATTGACCCGGTTTCAGACACCTAAGTAGTCAATAGCTAGTAAATTGTTAGTTGCAATGTATTGTAAGACGGTTAGTACAAGATAACGCAATTGGTTAATATATTATGGTATAGTACCCAGTAATCACCGAATCCTAAAAATATATTAAATTATCTGAAGTATAACTTATAGTATTTCCAGTGGTCGTTTTAACTATTAGAAATACTAATAAAACATGATAAATATTGAAGTATTAAATAATAAAATTAAAACAGTTAAATGCGATGATTCGTATTAATTAGTCCAACTCAATTATCCTGAAAAATATTAAATAAAATTAATTGAATTCAAACTACCAAACAATTTGTACAATACAATATAGTGCTCGTCACTGCCGTCATCTGAAAATCCAGCTAAAATCTAAATAAAAAGACTAAATAGAATCAAAATTATAATTTCAGAAACATCAACTCCTTCTAAATGCTAAACAAAATAAATCATTAAAGCATATATTTAGAGTTATTAATAAATAGGAAATAATTTACATTTTTACTGAATAAAACCTATTAAAATATAATATAATTCAGTAATAATTAGTAATTAAACTTAAATATCGGCATAATTAAGACAATCGAAAGCCCCTAATATTAATATAACAATGTTAAACTGATTATTAAAATAATTCCAAATAAACAATCAATTATGTATACCCATTTTCCGGCCCGCATACACAATCGTGTATGTAAAATTCAAGTACGAAAAAGAATCATGTCAAAAATTGACTTTTGTTTGAACTCTGGACCAACATACACACTTGTGCATACCATTTAAACTGGTTTACGTCCGAAAAAAAACAATAATCCCAAAAAACTGATTATTTTATCAAAAACAAGTCATTACAGTTATACCATATAACATATAATCAAATTATTAAATTTTTCAAAACGGAGACCGATCCAACTAAGATCGATCAATATCCGTAGACACTACAAACTGTGGTTATTTACAGACCGATCCAACTAAGATCGATCAATATCCGTAGACACTACAAACTGTGGTTATTTACATACACATCTGTGTATGGCGAACCCAAGTTGAAGCAAAAAAGCAATTGTTTTTTGTTTGTAAACGCGAAAGGAGTATATACAATTAATTATATAGATATATATTTATACACCCCTATATATACACAAACATACATATACATACCTACAAACACAAATTTACACATGCCCATGCATATACACATGTACATACCATATATCACACAAGAATTCGAAATCAAAATAACACTGTTCACTCGAAAACTAAACTAAAATTAAAAAATACATGCCAAAAATGTACTCCCGAAAAATAACACTATAACTATAATAATATTCAAATAGTTAATATGTTATGTAAAAAAATTAATCAATAATATAATTCATTCAGTTATATAATTCATACATTATCAAATTATACTGTTTTACAAATATATTTCCAATTTAACTAAGATCCGTTAAAATCCAGAAGACATTACAACCTGCCATTTTTACACACACATCCGTGCGGGTTGGACCCAAACTGAAGCAAACAATTTTTTTCCTGGTTGGAAAAAGGGATATACAAGAGAGAAAAAACAAATTTGTATACATATATGTATTTAAAAACATACGGTCGAACTTTTTTTCGCATCCTTTAATATTTACTTCTAAAATTATTGTAATCTATATCATCCTACATACACACACACACTTAAAAGATACAGCACCACACTATGGCGACATATTAAAAATGCGTATTTGTTATCACAAGCACAACAGCTACTATAACACACTTATGTAAATAAAATTAAAATTTATATTGGAATTTCGAAATACAACCAAACATGAATTAAAATAATAAAAATAATTAAAAAAATAATATAAAATAATAAAAACACTTAACTTATGAATCCTTTGGAACATACTCAACATAGAAATAAGTGTGTTGCATTTGCTCGCACTACACACAAATTCCGTCGATTGCTGCGCACCACACACTTTTTTTAATTTCATTTATAATTATTATAGTTATATTAATTTCAGTTTTTATTAAAGTCACTTTTAATTAAATTATTAACACTTTATTATTATATTTAATATAACACATTTTTTTAACACGATACGTTAATTTAAAATTCAATTTTATATACTCATAAAATTATTTAAATACAAGTGATTGTGATACAATTTTCTGTAGATATTCCTGCTATAAAAAGATGGTTATTCTAAAATTGAAATCACAAATCCCGAATTAAAATACAGAAAACCAAAGCCCCGAAGAATAAGAAGCAGAAACAGAAAATCCAGAAAAATAAATCCATAAAATTTAAAATTCAAAATCTCAAAATTGTCAAGACATAATCCAAGTTTATTTCGTGCCAGCTACCGTGCGAGCCGTTAACCCCTACAATTCTAAACTCTTTTTTAGTATAAACGAATTGCAATTTGATGAATTATACCAAATTTATTTCGTTGTAGTAAACGATATGTTAAACATTGATAACCTGTTCAGGGGGGTCAACTTTTTCAATTATTTCAGGATTTCAAATTTTCGGGATTTATTTTTTCTGGATTTTTATTTTAGGATTTCATTTTTCAGTATATCAATACCAGATTCAATTTACTGAACTCTTTAAATTAGTAAAATTGGTGTTGCTCATATAATTGGTAACAGCAACGATTCTATCTTCTCGGCATTTTTATAGATCCCCACTTTTACGCCCATGATATTGAAATAAAAATCCTCTCGAACGGTTAAGCGTGTGGGGGAGGGGGCAACCTTCGGCATGCTCGTGAAAGCTACCTAAGCGGCTTTATCATATTTTTAACCTTAGTTGAAAAATAAACTGTTTTTATGTGTTTCAATTCGTAACCAATTATTTTAATCATTTTTAATTGTAATATCTTTAAATTATTTTTCAGTATTTCGAATTTTTAAAGATTTTGTTATTAAGTATTTTTAATTTCAGAATTTCAAAGCTTCGAGGTTTATTTTTTCAGTACTATTTTTCGGGATTTTTTATTTCAGTAAATAAGTTTTCAATAAATTAATACCAACCCAAGCTGAATTGGCGAATGTTCTGCAGCGAATTCGGCATATTTAATGATCGTATGATTTATGATGTTTTTTCAGTAAAAGAAACTGAAGAAATATCCATTAGGTACTTTTTGCCAGCCCCCCCCCCCTCCCCCCGAATTTAAAAAGGCTGACTTAAAAATGGTGTTTTTTCAGACTTAAAACCAGCGTTTTATATCATTTTAAAATTGACTTAAAATCTGTAATGAAAATGAAATAAAAAAAGCTGACTTAATGCATATCATAAGTCATTTTGAAAATGACATAAAATGTGTATTCAAAATCGAAATAAAACGAAAAATGTACTACAGTAAAAGCCCGATGATCAGGCATCCAACTAACCGGAACTGAAATTTATTGTGCTTCCGCAACAATTTTGCACAAACTTGCAAAACAGACGCCTTCCATATTGGTTGTTGTAAACACCCTCTTTGCCCGATGCTATGGTAATTAAGTGGACCGAATCAGTACAATTTGATCTCAGTAATTTAAGATATGAATAACACTGTTGTAATTTTTTTATATATTTTTATAAATTTGTCTTCCCTTTTTTGTACAATAATTTTTATTTGATTGGACTACTTGTTTGCACGACGGCACGATTACATTTACGTACTTCACAAAAATAATTTTCTACTTTGGTAGTGATTTATGGTTCATCAGTACAATACATTTTATGTAGGTGTTGTAAAGGTGATGAACCATCAATCATCAATCGCACTCATTTTGTAAACTAAATTTGCAATGTCAAATGTCAAAATGATTGTGCTCGACATAAACAAATTGGTAAATATTTTAATTTTTAGATTTTAAAATTAAATATGTAACTGAAATTAACAACTTTGAATTATTTCAGAATTAAATTGGTATAAATTAATGTGAATTAAGATAAGTATTGTTATTAAATTATACATCAAAAATTATTCTAAGACGTATAAGAGGTATAATTCTAGGTTATGTTGACAAATCTAATCAAATTGAAAGCTAAGTTCAATTATTTTTCTTGTTCTAAATTATTATTAACTCAAAATGATTCCCTTTTTTATTTACAGGTGCTGAATGAAATGGAGGTGGTAAATTATCAACAATTGTGTATCATTTTTAGCAACTCAGTTAATAAGGATTTTATTTTTTAGGATTTTTTTGCTCTTTTCTCTTTCATATGCATTTTTTAATTCATTATTTTGGAATTTGCTATTTTACTATTTTTTGCACATTTTCATTAATGAACGCATTTATTGAAAATTTTGAATGGCTTTAATTTTCATATTATATTACAGTAAAAGCTCGGTTGTCCAGCATCCAATTAACCGGAACACTCAGTTAACCGGAATTTTAATTTTAGGATTTTTTTTTGTTTTTTTTTTCTCTTTCACAAGGGAAATTATTTTTAAGCATTTTTGTTAAAAAAAACTGCTATATGGTATCGGTTTACCGTCTGTCCGTCTGTGTCCACGATAACTTGAGAATGGATGGAGATATCAACTTAATTTCTTCACTAAAAGTTCAAGCTATTCATAGGAAAGAGCCCTATTGATTTGGACATTTCTGGGATTAAGATGTTCGGAGATATGTAGGGTTTTGTTGACCCCCTCCTTACAATTTTTAGAATTTTTTTTTATTTTCTGCTGTATTTTGGTGTCATAGAGCATGTGAATATGGAATAAAATTATATCTTGTGTGGACGTGGGCTTGTGTGGGTGGGTGGTTATGGGGGTGGTAGGAGTAATGGTATGGGAGGTGGAGGGGTGGAATGAGGTGTTTTGGATTTCGTGTGGGAATTTGAAATTTGGGGGATGAGGGTTTGTGTGGGTAGTGTGTGTTGGGAGTGAGTATAGAGGTGTTAAAGGGTGATGGGTGGTGCGGTATAGGATGATGCGGGTGGTGAGATGGGTTTTGGGGGTTTGAATTGGATAGTGGGTGGGGGTGATAATAATGTTTATGTGTGATGGTTTTCTGTTGATTAGGGACGGTTGGGCTGGGTGTAAATGGGGTTAGGTGGGTGTTGGTGTGGGTGGATGTGAGTGGATGGATGTGGGTAGGTGTTATATTTGAAATACGCAAATTACACTGCATAAAACCCTTTATAGGCAACAAAAATGCTTGTAGAGTTCGGCTCCGAACCTTTCCCGTCTTTTTTTTATTATTCGGGGATTCACAGAAAATATATTTTCCTTTACTTTTTTTCTGGTTTATACATTATTCTATTTGAATTGAATGTGTAAAGTCGTATTACATAGTTAGGGTAATGATATATTGAATATATATGTTACGGTTAAAGTGTATAATTGATTATTATATATAATTACCAGTTATTATACATAATTACCAACTGCGTCGGTTAATATGACAAATTTTTTAGAATTACTCACTTTTACCAGTGATTATATATAATTACCAAATGATTATATATAATTACCAAACCCCTTTGGTTAAAGTGATAAATATGATAGTTTAAAACTATGTATAATAATAATAATGGCGTAATTTTAATTTAACGAGAAAATCAGGTAACGAGTAAAAATTTAGAAATTTTTAAATGTAAGATTGTTGTTCAAAATTTTTCACTTTTTTTATTTTTTCAAAAGAAGGTAAGATGTTAATTTTTTGATAATTTGTGACGTTAGGATTGTGTATCTTTAATTTTTAGAAAGTACAAGCAAAATTGTCCGAGAAAATGTATCAATTTCATTAATCATGTTTGCTCAATTTTCATGAAACATGAAAAAGCGGGCATTCTATATCCAGGCAACCTTCATAAAAATCCTGACAAGGATCACAATCTTAATACAAATGAAAATGAAGATGCAAATTCGATTTTGAATAAATTAAAATTGAAATTTTAAATTAACAAACTACCTTTTGATTTTATCTATTTTTGTTAATTATAATTGCTTCGTCAACCTTGCAGACACAGATCAAAAAGTTTTTATCGCTCTTACCGCTTCTTTTGATAGTGCTACAAATGTTAAAAAATCTCCATTTGTAAATATGAAATTTTTCTTTATGTAATTTTAATTCGTTGTATACCTTAGAGGATGGAGTCGTTGTATACCCCAAACCCCCGCTTTTCCAGAAGTTATACAATTATTCAAGTGTCGAATTTTATTTATAATTTTAAACTAAGTAAAAAAAACTTTCATATTTATCACTTTAGCCAAAGGGGTTTGGTAATTATATATAATAACCGGTTAAATTGATAAATTAAAGGAAAATCATTGATATTTCACAAAGTTACCAAACGCACTGGGGATTATATATAATGACCGGTAATGTTATATAATCACCAGATTATACATTTTGACCGTAACATATACATATATTATTAAATTTTGGGTACTCGTATGGATGTACTAGTATACATAATATGTATGTATTTATTATTTGCAATAAATTCAATTAACTGAAGTATAAAAAAAATTGTTTTCTGGTACATAATTTAAAAATAAATAAACGAGAATCCTAAAACATAATGAAATCAATCGAAATTCTCGTAAAATTTCTAGTTTTAATGTAACATTCAATTATCCGGAATTTTCAATTATCCGGAATGCTCTCATCCCCAAGCCATGTTGGTTCCACCATGTTGGAACATATACCTCGAAGATTTAGGGGTGCACACCACTTCACCTGAGAATTTCTAAGTAATAATGCAGTCATTTGAGGTAGTCTTATTGAATGTTGTTCTAAGGCGAGGGTATTATGTAGTCGATGGGAGCTTGCCGATTTTTTTTTTTGACAAAAACTCTCCAATTATTTCTCTTTCTGCACTTGCGCTGTGTGAAAACCCGGTAGTTACGAAGTTCACTCCTCTTTACTTCAAGATAATGATTTGATCAGGAAATAGCCCTAACATCTCTTGACGCGGATTAAAGGACCACTTGTATGATAGGCGTCCATTATTGCTAATTTAATAAAATGTTAACATCGTTTCGTTTAGAATTATTGAAATTAGTGTTAATGGTGGCTACGGGGTGATATAAAATGCCAAATTTTGAGAGTATAATGACTAATCGATTAGAAGATGCACTAAATTAATTTTCTACCGTTACTACATACATTTTGTTTTATGTACTTTTTGGACAAATTCACCTTATTGGGGCTCAGCTGGCAATTTCTTGGCGATATTTTCTTGTACTCCAGTTTTTGTTGGGGGGGGGGGGGGGGGGGGGGGGGGGTAAATATTAATTATATTCCATTTCCATCTTTCCTGGCTCAATTTGTTTATTTAAGTGCGCAATTTAAAAACCAATTAGATGCTTGTCTTGCTCCGTATCAAGAAATATTCAAAACATTGTAAAAGGAATGCCGTCAATTACTTATAACAGATTTTTTCGAAACATCTGAAAGAGAAGGCAACGAGACGACAAGCGACTTCGTTCGTTCGGAGAATATTGAATTGGAAACAATTCGTTTTGAGTAAGTTTCTAGTTTCGATGATGTACACCCAGTCCATAGCCATCGACGAGATAGAATTTTATCAGACTCCGATGTATAAATTTAGATTAATTTAGATGTTTATCTAAATCATGGGGATCACTTTTATGAAAGTAAAACTGACATTTAGTTAAATTTTGATTTAATTTTTGAAAAGTATCTCTTAAAGTTTTGAATTTTTGATACGAATTTAATTTAATTTAAATAAAATCTTTAAGAAAAACGAAACTTTTATTTTTATTAATTTTTGGAGTTAAAACTGAAACACTTAAGGGTTCGTGTCCCTTGTTTTCTGGGGGAGCAAAAGTAGTATCAATTATTTTGATGTTTCGAATGGTTCCTTGCATTGCTTGGAGGGGATCGAAGTGTGTGTGTGTGTGTGTGTGTGTGTGTGTGTGTGTGTGTGTGTGTGTGTGTGTGTGTGTGTGTGTGTGTGTGTGTGTGTGTGTGTGTGTGTGTGTGTGTGTGTGTGTGTGTGTGTGTGTGTGTGTGTGTGTGTGTGTGTGTGTGTGTGTGTGTGTGTGTGTGTGTGTGTGTGTGTGTGTGTGTGTGTGTGTGTGTGTGTGTGTGTGTGTGTGTGTGTGTGTGTGTGTGTGTGTGTGTGTGTGTGTGTGTGTGTGTGTGTGTGTGTGTGTGTGTGTGTGTGTGTGTGTGTGTGTGTGTGTGTGTGTGTGTGTGTGTGTGTGTGTGTGTGTGTGTGTGTGTGTGTGTGTGTGTGTGTGTGTGTGTGTGTGTGTGTGTGTGTGTGTGTGTGTGTGTGTGTGTGTGTGTGTGTGTGTGTGTGTGTGTGTGTGTGTGTGTGTGTGTGTGTGTGTGTGTGTGTGTGTGTGTGTGTGTGTGTGTGTGTGTGTGTGTGTGTGTGTGTGTGTGTGTGTGTGTGTGTGTGTGTGTGTGTGTGTGTGTGTGTGTGTGTGTGTGTGTGTGTGTGTGTGTGTGTGTGTGTGTGTGTGTGTGTGTGTGTGTGTGTGTGTGTGTGTGTGTGTGTGTGTGTGTGTGTGTGTGTGTGTGTGTGTGTGTGTGTGTGTGTGTGTGTGTGTGTGTGTGTGTGTGTGTGTGTGTGTGTGTGTGTGTGTGTGTGTGTGTGTGTGTGTGTGTGTGTGTGTGTGTGTGTGTGTGTGTGTGTGTGTGTGTGTGTGTGTGTGTGTGTGTGTGTGTGTGTGTGTGTGTGTGTGTGTGTGTGTGTGTGTGTGTGTGTGTGTGTGTGTGTGTGTGTGTGTGTGTGTGTGTGTGTGTGTGTGTGTGTGTGTGTGTGTGTGTGTGTGTGTGTGTGTGTGTGTGTGTGTGTGTGTGTGTGTGTGTGTGTGTGTGTGTGTGTGTGTGTGTGTGTGTGTGTGTGTGTGTGTGTGTGTGTGTGTGTGTGTGTGTGTGTGTGTGTGTGTGTGTGTGTGTGTGTGTGTGTGTGTGTGTGTGTGTGTGTGTGTGTGTGTGTGTGTGTGTGTGTGTGTGTGTGTGTGTGTGTGTGTGTGTGTGTGTGTGTGTGTGTGTGTGTGTGTGTGTGTGTGTGTGTGTGTGTGTGTGTGTGTGTGTGTGTGTGTGTGTGTGTGTGTGTGTGTGTGTGTGTGTGTGTGTGTGTGTGTGTGTGTGTGTGTGTGTGTGTGTGTGTGTGTGTGTGTGTGTGTGTGTGTGTGTGTGTGTGTGTGTGTGTGTGTGTGTGTGTGTGTGTGTGTGTGTGTGTGTGTGTGTGTGTGTGTGTGTGTGTGTGTGTGTGTGTGTGTGTGTGTGTGTGTGTGTGTGTGTGTGTGTGTGTGTGTGTGTGTGTGTGTGTGTGTGTGTGTGTGTGTGTGTGTGTGTGTGTGTGTGTGTGTGTGTGTGTGTGTGTGTGTGTGTGTGTGTGTGTGTGTGTGTGTGTGTGTGTGTGTGTGTGTGTGTGTGTGTGTGTGTGTGTGTGTGTGTGTGTGTGTGTGTGTGTGTGTGTGTGTGTGTGTGTGTGTGTGTGTGTGTGTGTGTGTGTGTGTGTGTGTGTGTGTGTGTGTGTGTGTGTGTGTGTGTGTGTGTGTGTGTGTGTGTGTGTGTGTGTGTGTGTGTGTGTGTGTGTGTGTGTGTGTGTGTGTGTGTGTGTGTGTGTGTGTGTGTGTGTGTGTGTGTGTGTGTGTGTGTGTGTGTGTGTGTGTGTGTGTGTGTGTGTGTGTGTGTGTGTGTGTGTGTGTGTGTGTGTGTGTGTGTGTGTGTGTGTGTGTGTGTGTGTGTGTGTGTGTGTGTGTGTGTGTGTGTGTGTGTGTGTGTGTGTGTGTGTGTGTGTGTGTGTGTGTGTGTGTGTGTGTGTGTGTGTGTGTGTGTGTGTGTGTGTGTGTGTGTGTGTGTGTGTGTGTGTGTGTGTGTGTGTGTGTGTGTGTGTGTGTGTGTGTGTGTGTGTGTGTGTGTGTGTGTGTGTGTGTGTGTGTGTGTGTGTGTGTGTGTGTGTGTGTGTGTGTGTGTGTGTGTGTGTGTGTGTGTGTGTGTGTGTGTGTGTGTGTGTGTGTGTGTGTGTGTGTGTGTGTGTGTGTGTGTGTGTGTGTGTGTGTGTGTGTGTGTGTGTGTGTGTGTGTGTGTGTGTGTGTGTGTGTGTGTGTGTGTGTGTGTGTGTGTGTGTGTGTGTGTGTGTGTGTGTGTGTGTGTGTGTGTGTGTGTGTGTGTGTGTGTGTGTGTGTGTGTGTGTGTGTGTGTGTGTGTGTGTGTGTGTGTGTGTGTGTGTGTGTGTGTGTGTGTGTGTGTGTGTGTGTGTGTGTGTGTGTGTGTGTGTGTGTGTGTGTGTGTGTGTGTGTGTGTGTGTGTGTGTGTGTGTGTGTGTGTGTGTGTGTGTGTGTGTGTGTGTGTGTGTGTGTGTGTGTGTGTGTGTGTGTGTGTGTGTGTGTGTGTGTGTGTGTGTGTGTTTATAAACGTATTTCTGAATTTGCAAACAGGTTAAAATTGTTGAAGTTGGCTTTGCAAGGAAGCAGTTTGATTCATTTTAATGCCTCAACCAGCGAACACTTAAGAGCATAAGTTGCACGCTGTTTGTACCATTTCGGTTAGTGCTACAATCACCAAATTTGTGTAGGCTTCTCGTCACAAATAAACAAGATGTCTAGATACTAGAAAAACAACTATTCGCAGCATTGACTTGCATGAATTAATCATAATCTGAGCAAATTATGCCTTCGAATAAGCTGGAGATGACCATGAACTCGAGCTTTCCTCTAAAACGGAGAAAGCTGATATACGATGTAATCGAGCAATTCTGCCATATATAGCAGATTTATGGAATTGATAAGGTTTCACAGTAGCTAGGCGGTTTCGTTTAGGTATATTGACTCAAATGAATCTATATCGGATCAAAATTCGATGATGGCCGGTGCACCATAATTGTAACAAAAGATTTCTAAGTGGTAATCTTTGTAACGGTGTTCATACTTAAATCAAACTCATCTCTTATAAAATATGTGCGGCACCGCACAGAATAGACCAGTAGCATATAATTTTTGTAAATCAAATCACATTCTATATTCAGAATGTTAAAAAAATATTTTAAAGAAAATCCGAAATAGAAAAAGCAAAATACCAAAAAAAAAACGTCAATCCACACACGTGATAAAAATAAAACATTTTTCTTTATCCAATTTACATCACAAAACTCGTATATAGTGAGAAAATGGAAAAACAAAATATTTTTTCGAAAAAACAAAAATATTAATAATATTCATCACATCATAATAAAAAATCAATATTTCGAAAAAAGAAGAATTTCATTTTCATCAATTTTACACTTCATATAATTTAACAATAAAACGAAAATCTTGGCTAATAAATTTTATTAAGGATTTTTCCATAAAATACAACAACAACAATGTGCAAATAAACTGATATAGAATTATAATAAATTTTTCTTTTTATTATTAAATTTTCTTGGAATTTTTTTTTTTTTTTTACTACTCAGTGTATTTAATCCGTTATATTTAAGTATTAGCCCTGAGATTGTATTATGCACCAACTACTTATCTAATTTGTATTCGAGTCACATTTCAAATTTTGTGTGTTCACATCCATCACGGCAGATTTATTTTGATTACATTATGGAAAATGTCTTAAACATTTATGTATGTATATAGTACATCTTAAAAGCAATTTAAATCTCTTTAAAGTGAACGTTGTACTGTGTAGACCACAAAAAACGTTCAACCGCCAATTTTGCTATTCGCAAGGCTAAAGTTTAAATTTGAATATAATTTGTTTGGTGCTTCTGTTGTTGTTGTTGTTACTGCTCCCATTTTTTTTTATTATGTATTATTATTTGACTCTAACAGACTTTGTCTGCTATAAATTTAAAATTCAATTTGTCAGAGTGATGTTTAGAGAAACAAAAACAAAATTAATTTAAGTGAATTACAAAAGAATAAACCTTTTTTGTAATTGTAATTTACTTATGTGTTTCTGTTTGTCATTTTCTTTTCTTTTTGACAACTGATAGACACACTTTTTTCTTATATCGAATACACAGAGACAGAACCGAACAATATGATGTCGTTGCGTATTGTTTGTGAAATAAACTGTTGCCTGGCAATGTGTTAATGATGATGAGATGAGTAATGTGGTGTGTGGTGGTGTGTATGTTATATGTTTTTATGCTAATATCTCATTTGAGAGATATTTCCAAGTACATATACATATAACAAACAACAACACTAACAACTATAAAATCGATTTTAGGTAATTTAAATGTGATGCTAAGTGAAATAAATTGTCAGTAAATTCGTGATGCTTGTACTCAAAAGAAGAGATTTTGGGCGTAGGTGTGACCTCTTCATGACTTTAATGTTTGCATATCAAAGAGTAAACATAATTTATTATGTTTGATGTAAAAAATCATCGTAGGTAGCCTACCTTAACTCACACACATCTAATGATTACACTTTTGGTAAGACCTGCTTCAACGGACAAAA
Organism: Nephrotoma appendiculata; assembly: GCA_947310385.1. Taxonomy (NCBI): domain Eukaryota; kingdom Metazoa; phylum Arthropoda; class Insecta; order Diptera; family Tipulidae; genus Nephrotoma; species Nephrotoma appendiculata. The sequence continues at coordinate 73,657,940 of OX371224.1, forward strand.
CCGAGGTACTAGTGTAGAAATTATATAGCCACTCTACATCGCGTTAGTGATTGCCCAGCATCTGTTTCCATAAACAATCATAAACTTAGAGCTATTACGGAATTTTTAAACTCCACAAATATGGGTCATCTCGGTACTAAAAAAAACTATATTTACATTTAAAAAAATTAATAATTTTAGTATTATTTTTGTCTAATTTTTTATATCTCTTTGTTATTGTTAGATGTTACGTCAAGAAGTTCTAAGTTTATAGTTTCGCCACTGGAGGACATAGCTATTAAAATTATAATATGCCCGACACATTGTTGGCCATCCAAGAGCACTTCCAACTATTCTTGTTGTCGGTCTGATTAAGTCACACTTTAGAAAGAATAAAATGTTCAGTCTTTTACAATAAAAGTTGTTAAAATTGGATAAAGTATATAAATATCTTTAAATTGTTTACCCATTATTGGGAGTATAACTTCGTTTTTTGTATTTTTTTGCAGAAAAAACGCGTTTATTTCTAAGAAATGGTAAATTTTATTTTCATCAAAAAAATGTCCATCTTTATCTATGACTTTCGACCATATTTCTGGCAATTTATGGATTCGTCGAGCCATATTTTGATTTCTTCGTGGTTTCTGAAGTGGTAGGTCTTTAAGATCGCTTTGCATTGATCGGAACAAATAGTAATCTGATGGGGGCACAATCTGGTGAATAGGAAGCATGCAGTAGAATTTCCCATTTAAGTACTTCCAGTGTATGTTTTACTTGTCTTGTGACATGTGGTCGAGCATTGTCGTGCAACAAAATCACTTTACGCTGTTTGTTAGCTGGAAGTGGACAGCTTTCGTTTAATGCATGGTTCAAATCTATCAATGGTTGTTAGTAACGTTCACCAGTAATAGTTTCGTTCGGTTTTAGCAGCTCGTAGTACACCATTCCTTTCTGATTCCACCAAATTCACAACATAACCTTTCTTCCAGAAATGTTTCGTTTTGCTGTCGATGTGGATGGTTCGCCTGGATGAACCCATGATTTTTTGTGTTTAGGGATATACTAGAAAATCCATTTTTCATCGCCAGTTACAATTTGAGACAGATGCAATTTTCAGTGTTTTGTAAGCAAAGAATTGCAAACCATTAAACAATTTTCAATGTTGGCTTCAGTCAGTTCATGTGGTACCCATTTTCCTTCTTTTTGAATCATTTTCATGGCAAGTAAACGCTTGCTAATGTCTGCTCGAGTGACATTTGACTGTTCTGCAAGTTCTTTTCCTGTATGAGCTGAGTTTTCCAACGTTCTTTTGCATTAACATCAAAATCACCACTTTTGAATCGTTTAAGCCAGTTTTCGCAAGTCTGTTGAGTCTGCGCATGTTCACCATAAGTTTTGTTGAGGCAAACAAAAACTTACTTATTGTAAGGACTATACTTTTTCCTTTCAAATAATTTATAAAAAAATTAAGATATTTGTTTCCTTTATCCAAACTTTTATTAGTCGAGTAATTTTTGACACCATCTGTTACTACCGGTTGCTGACTCTAAGCAAAAAATATTTGAAATCTATCGATTATTTTTGCAAATGTGTTTTTTCCATAACACCATAGGCTTTGATTTGCAATGTCAAACAAACGCGACAGAATTCCGTCCTCTTCAATTTTTATGAAACTTGGTGGAGGAGCTGTTTTTTTCATTCAAGAAATACGAAAAAAAAATTGTTTTTTCCGGCATTATACTTTTGAACCGTTTTTAGATTTATGCAAACATTACAATTTTTAAAGACCCATTTTTTAAAAACTATACCCAAATAATATTAAGAAGTCAAATAAAATGGATTTAGCTTTACTTTTAGAAATATTTATTGGTATAACTTATTATTAGTTGCTTGTGTCAATGATGAATTGACGATTTTTTGAAAAATCTGATTTTTCAGTACTTTCGAGAGCAACAACTTATATTTTATCGAATGTTTTATATTCCTCAACAGAAATATGTTAAGCTCTACAAAACATGGGTTACTCCGCTTCTAAACAAATCACATTTGCTAAATGCTCATTTGCTGCAAAAATGTAGCACCGACTGATCATGTTTCTCACTATATTATCAATATCTAGCGGGACGAGAGTATTCGGCTGTGCGGCGATCGCGGGGTTTATTTCTTGATAAAAGTGAGGATTAAAAACTCAATTTAACTATATATATCTTTGGGCAATTTTGAGTTTGCAAAACTTATGTAAAGATTTAGAATAAGGTAACCCTAATCATGATTCTTGAAAAGCTACTACTTATAGAATTCGATTTAGAGTTTGCATTTCGTCAGATCAACACTGTCGAGCACCACTGCTCATGATTTTAATCAGGCCAACTACTATGCCAATAAAACACCATGTAAATTAGAAATTAACAAAATTCAAATATAAGGTTAGTGGAAAAAGTAAATCAACAACATTTCATTTTGGGAAACCAACAATTCAAGAAGATGGAAAAATTTAGATATTTAAACACGGGACAGCCTGAGAATACCAAACATTAGTAAATATTAATATTACATTCGCAACAATTCATGCCAACACCTAAAGATTGCTAATCCTACAATTGTCACATTTGGTTACGAAGCGGACTACCAAACAAATCTAAGAGTCTGCCCCAAGTTGGACGGCATGAAAGACTAATATTCGGTTGAGTTCATCTTTCCTGTCACCGTCTTATCGCAAGCCAGTAGCGTTAATTCTTTTGGCAAACCCTAACTTTAAATGTTGTAGTGTATACTCCATAGCAGCACTTAACTTGAAATTTTAAAATCAATTTCCGAAAGAAAGTTCTGGAATTTTGCTAATCTGAAAGAAATCGATCATGATGAAGCCCCGTTTTTAAGTGTAATAAGAGTTAAAACATGCGTTCTAGAATATGACAATCCTTGGCTGGTACTGCAGCTCGAAAAACGGTATCCCGAAATCGAAATCCCGGAAAATGAAATCTCGAAAAATTAAGCCCTGATAATATAGCACTGTAACACTCTAATGTGCATGGATTATTATATACAGGATGGGCCAAAAGTCACGCCTGCGTATAAATATCGAATAACTTTGTTTATTACGAGCAACGGACCAAAGTTGTACAATTTTACTTTTCAATGGGCATTCAATTTTACTGACACAACGAGCTTATCGAAATTATTTCAACACCAGAATAGTTTAATTGCACGGTTCCGACAACAAGGTTCAGTGTCAGACTTGCCACGAATAGGAAGACCGTAAATAGTGCAGAACCAACCATTGATCGTGTACGAGACAGTGTTGAAGAATACTCAGAAACATCAACATCGGGTTCTGGACAACTGGGCATGTCTAGAACATCAATTCAACTGACTACCAGCACATACAAGTCACAAACAGTCAGTTATTGTGACTTGTTTGTGCTACCAGTAACACGAAGGCGTGACTTTTCGCCTACCTTGTATATATGGATTATGAATAGTATTTATACAAATAATTTTTTCTCGATATTACAATAATTATATAAAAATTTTCGTAATAAATTTATTAAATATGTTAAAACTAAAACCGAGTTTCTAGTGTTTTGGGATTTTATTGTTTCGGGAGCTGCGTTTAAATTTTATATTGTTCAGTATTTCACGAATTTTATTTTCGGGATTTCGAGTGATTCCTTATATCAGGATTTCTATTTTTATTTTTGGCAGACGAAATTTCAAACTCAGACGAACAAGCGGATTATGGACCCTTCATCATGGTCTGTTAAGAAAGTTCTTGTTTTATTCACGATATTCCACGTGAATAAAACAAGAACTCTCTTAACAGACCATGATGAAGGGTCCATAATCCGCTTGTTCGTCTGAGTTTGAGATTTCTTAACTAATTTGGCATAAATTCTGGAATATATTATTCGAGACTATAGGCATAAAGTAATTTGGTAAATCTCAAAGAAATTTGAGTCCGAGGATGGAATTAGGATTCAATTACAAAAATACCTTACAAAAACGTCCGGCTGCATGTAAAAAAGATGTCGGCACTAATTTGGTTTCTTTATAATAAACGTACAAATTCATCATTTAATTGATTAAAGGTAACTTTTGGTTTTCTATCCGGACTGATCGAAACAGAATTAAAATTGAATAAGATTTTTATTCTGTAGGCAAATATTTTCAAAATTTAAAAATAAGATTTTGTACTTAGGTTATTTATCTGAAAATTACTATTTCAACGCGAAATAGTCTCACATGACATTTAGATATTTAATTTTTTAAAAACAAGAAACGAATTTAGAAAGTTCTTTTAGTCCAGTAAATGACGGAGTCAGCCTGTAAGCTATTAGTTGCGATTTTCATTTTCTGGTGATAACTGGCCAGGTACCAAATCCTCATTAAAAATGAGACCTAGTTTTCAAGAAAACATTCTGTTGGGGAGAAAATGGCCCCAAAAGACCTGGAAAATCGGTTTTCCGCGAATATCTCCCAAAATATTAGGTATCATTGAGTTACCGTTTCCGAGATAAACGGACCCAAGCGCACTTAGAATATTGAGTTTCTGTGTTGTATGCCGGAGAGCACAGTCCGTGCATTTACACGTGAGCGGGCGGACAAATTATTCAATAACTTTGTTAAAAATGCATATTTTCTCATGATTCAAAGTTCATGTGAAAGAGGAAATCTACCGCTATCATACCCTGTAACTTGAGTCATGTTTTGACACTTTGGCCGTATTGAAAAAACAGGTCAAACTTTCTGCTCCCGCGCAATTTGATCTCGCCAGGAATTTGTTCCTATTTTTTGTATTGCACTAATTTGCTCAAAATTTTCTTGATTATGGGTCCTCAGAAGGTCCTTTATCATCTGTAAAATTTGTATGATCTAATTTTCTTCCATTTAGATTAAAACTTTGTTTGTTGAATCCCAATTTTTTGCTGTTTTTAGAGCGCGTGGAAATTTTGTAAACAACCACCAATTAAAAATTCATATATGATCAGATTGGTTTCTATGTCATATCATTTGAAAGCTGTGAACATCTACTTTTCGGCTGTGCAATTTTTTTCACAAAATCGACCATTTTCCAATAAATTTGATAAACGCGTGCTCAAGGAAAAAGCGCACTTTTTCTTTTCGTGGCTCTTTACTCCCGCCCCTTTATTTCTGACGTTTTGACACCTTGACTAGTGTAAAGGTGGAATTCTCGCCTTTCCATCAATGTATATAAAGTCATCTCATTGATACGTGGGGAAAAACCCGAGTCCTAAACGTAATGCTATAATTTCATTACTTTCATTTCTTCTGTCGTTCGTCGTGTGTGTCTATGGTTTCTATTTCATTTTTTAAATTAGTTTTGCTGTTTTTCCTATACTATTATACATGTACATACAAGCATGCCATGTATAGTACAAAATTGTTTTTATTGAGTTTGTTGCTTTTTTTCAAACGAAGTGTACGTCATTTCTGTTCGTTAGAGACAATATTTTATTTCCCCATGCGATTTCGGGAAGCGATACAACTTCCGCTTTTTTCGGGAAAGGAAAAACGTCAATATTCGCCAAATTAGAGGGAAAGGTTACGAAGAACAGAGACACGGGACTGGAAGCGGCCATTGAAAGTTTTAAAAACTATAATCTTCCCCACGAGACCGTATTTCAGGACGGGCAAACTGTCATTGCGTGGATGTACAGTGATGATGATACACAAACCCTGACAAAAATTAGATACGAGATCTTCAAGCGATTCACCAGAGACAGAAACAGAAACCAAACCACGCTCAAACTAGCAACCTTGCCACCCACACCTGAAGCTGCAAGGCAACACCTTTATCGGGTATATCTGCAAGTCCAGCAGTGGCTCGGAAACGAACTGTCACCAGAAAAATAGGGATGGAAACGTGTAAGAGGTATACTCATGCCGGTAATTGTCCATTTGTCAATGTAAGTAGGAATATAAGGGAAAACGTTCATGCAAGAAAGCAGGGCTACCATGCTCATCTTCATATTTGTGGTTCATGTAAGTCCCACCAGTGTTCGAATTATAAAGACAGCCAAGATACGTTATCCGAAGAGGTAGAACTAGAGGAAACTCTAGAACCAGAAGGAGTTGTTGGCGAGGGCGACGTTGATGACCAAGAATTATTATTGAAGATTGATAAATGAAATTTAAAGAAACTTTATAACTCTTTATTCCAAAAACCTCGATCCGGATGGTTGCAAAAAAATTTGCCGAGAATTTGCAAGAAATTGTTGTTGAGTGTTATGGGTAAATATTCTTCACTCTTTAGAGATTATAGTTTTCGTTAAGAAAAACCTCATTGTACAATAGTTTGTCATATGGGCAAAACTGATTTTCGCTAGTTTTTCGCCAATTGGTGGGGTCCATCCTGTTGTAATTAATCTTATGGTCTGCTTTCCTAATAGGTATAACTTGAGCCCTCATCTCCGAAAAAAACAAGACGCTCGGGAACATAAAAATTCTTGAAAATTACATGGTTTACGGCGTTTCCCATTTATGGCACCGAGAATTTTGCCAGTGGATGGATTGTAGTAGCGCCATCTACAATTGGTTTCAGAAGTCCAAAACATTGAAAATAATGTATTTGCAATACCCCCCATCTCAAATTTTGTAAAAAACTTGCATATTTCATGAGTCTCAAAATTTTTGATTTTTCAACCCGATTTTTTGCAATAAATATTAATGTTGATTAATAACACTGTGCTAGTTGAAAAATGCAACAAGCTGGGCACCCGGGGGGTAAACCTAATTCGACTATGCTGAATTCATTGGTGCTAGTCCCATTTCAAAGTTAGTCCCAATTTTCGAGATATCGCTTTCGACATATTTTGCCTCTGAGACAAATATTTGTCAAAATATACACTCATATTCACGTTGATAGCTCCTGAACCATTAAGATTTTCGTTATGCTTTCTTCAGAAAAGTTGTTGCGCAAGCCAAGACCAACAACTTTGCTGAACATATCAAGGCCGAAAAACGACATCTACAATCACATTTTTGTATTATTTTATTTTTTGAAACGCAAAAAAATAAAATAATACAAAAATGTGATTGTAGATGTCGTTTTTCGGTCTTGATATATTCAGCAAACTTGTTGGTCTTGGCTTGTGCAACAACTTTGCTGAAGAAAGCATGACGAAATTCTTAATGGTTCAGGAGCTATCAACGTGAATATGAGTGTATATTTTGACAAATATTTGTCTCGACGAAAAACATGTTTTTTATCATTTTTTGTCCATTTATTGAATTTAAATTGATCGAATAAACACCTCATCGACATATATAGATACAATAGAAACTATTTAACAGAAAATTAGATTGATTCAGTTGATTTTATTGTGATTTTTCTCAATTTTTTCCTAAATAATTTACATTTTTCTTAACTTTTAATTTTAATTTTCTGATTTGTTCGTGTCGTCTTCGGGTTCTTCTTCCTCTTGCAAATTCCAACAAATGTCACCCAAGAGTGCATCTAGCTTTTTGCCGCTGTACCAATGTTCGAGCCTTGCCGTCACTTGGTGAAAACGCTCGCCGTGCTCATCGGATTCGGCTGGTGATTGTTCAATGGAATTCTTTGAGTTGGTAACGTGAAGGAGAACTGCCTTCAAGCTGCTTTTAGAGGAATCGATGAACAATCGCCAATCTTCAGGATTATATGCATTGTGCATTGTGGATACCAAACCTCGGATATCAGTGCAAAAAGCGAGTGAATTATTCTCAATTGATTTGAAAAAATTCGTAAAATGACGATGACGATTTATTGCTCCATATATCCGAACATTTGGAGCCAAAATGTTCACTTGTTTTAAATCCTTTGACAAAAGAATGGCTTGCCGCTGAGATAGTTTCAGGCGTCGTACCATAATATCCAAACGACTTTGCGAGATTTCAATGTGATTGCATGGCGCAGTGACATTTGATGGTTGATATATTGATGCAGATGTTTCTCCGGTTTCACCTGATTCAAATGTTGTTGGTAAATAATCCTCGGTTGGGTTTGATCTTTCCGGAACAGGCATTTCATCTGAATGCGGCAGCGGTAGATGTGTATTTCTCGTTGCAGTGTATGTCAAAGAACCACTTTTGTTTCTGTTTGTACCGAAAATATAATTCATGCACCCATAACATTGAACTGCATCATGTCCTTGTGGATCGATCCATATCATCGGGACACCAAATGGCATTGCGGCTCCAGTGTTTTGCCATCTATGCAGATGGGAAATGCATGTTGTACAAACAAAAGACGGCACCCAATTTACACCACTAATAACATTTTGTGAAAAGTATAGTCGATATAAATCAGCGGTTTCACCACTTATTTTGCGGCGATTGCTCATAATTGTAAATTTTCCACACACATAACAAAAGCACTTGAGTTTATAACACCTATCCATATTATTTATTTCAGCAGATTCACAAGACGATTTTCACTTTATTTTTTGTATTCTTTTGTCACTTTATATATTTAGATGAATAACTTTTTATTTTTAATTGTATATTACAGTTTTTAGTTCTTACTTCTTGTGCCAATTTTTTAACTTTTTTAGAAATATCAATTTCAAGAATAATCTCTTCTTCGGTTTATTTTCTGCTACTGTTACATAATCTATTTTGAAGCTCTTTATATACTGTAGCTAAGGCGCTGCTGTTTGGTACCTGCTTTGTTTTTAAGTTATGGAGGTCGTAAATTTTATTGGGGTTTTGTGTTGATTTTGTCGCGAAGTAAATTGTGGGTGTTTTTGTTTTTGTACATTTTCAGGGTGTGAATTTTGGCCGTAATTCGTATACGTGCAGAATACAAATGTCTCATGACTCATGAGTCAAATTGGGACACCTGTCTAATTTCGGTCCTTTTTTGATTCTGTGCAAAATGGTTATATTTTTATTGAATTTAGTGTATGGTTTCAGTTTTTATGTGTTGTACGAAACTTGATTTTATGTACTTGTGAAGTGTTCTTTGTATCTTATCTGAGATGAGTGTCTTGTTTGGCCTAAGTATGCCGAATTCCAGTTGTATTTAGCCTTACCTGTGCACTTATGTTTCTCGAAACGGCAAGGTGGAGCCGGAGTCTTCTGTGAGAAGCTTTTGCCAAAACTGATAAGACCCTGCCTTTTTGGGGAACATGCGAGAAGGCTGGGTTTACAGACGAATGATTTTGTAGAAGTTGCATGGACGAAAAGGAAGAAGAGACTTTAGATAACATCCTATGCTCGTGTCCGGCACTATCATACAGAAGGCATAAGTATTTGGGCGTGACCAGTGTGACCAGCCTTTCAGATCTCGCTGAATGTGGAGTGCGAGATATTTTGCTGTACGTACGTAGCTCCGAATGGTTTTGAACAGGGGTAAAGGGGAAATAGGTTCCTGTGGTATCACAACGGGCCACTCCTGGTCTAATTGTGCGGAAGTGCCACTCCAAGCTCACCTTGGCCTAAGTAAAACACACACATGTGGAAAAATAACACAAAAATGTGAATGTAGATGTCGTTTTTCGGTCTTGATATGTTCAGCAAAGTTGTTGGTCTTGGCTTGCGCAACAATTTTGCTGAACATATCAAGGCCGAAAAACGACATCTACAATCACATTTTCGTGTTATTTTATTTTTTTTGCGTTTCAAAAAATAAAATAACACAAAAATGTGATTGTAGATGTCGTTTTTCGGCCTTGATATATTCAGCAAAGTTGTTGGTCTTGGCTTGCGCAACAACTTTGCTGAAGAAAGCATAACGAAAATCTTAATGGTTCAGGAGCTATCAACGTGAATATGAGTGTATATTTTGACAAATATTTGTCTCAGAGGCAAAATATGTCGAAAGCGATATTTCAAAAATGGGGACTAACTTTGAAATGGGACTAGCACCAATGAATTCAGCATAGTCGAATTAGGTTTACCCCCCGGGTGCCCAGCTTGTCACGCAAAAAAAGTTTGAAATTCAAGCACAGTGTAATTACTGATCTTCAACTCTTACCGGAACAAAAAATCTCCAACTGCCATATTTTGGGAGATATTCGACGAAAACCGATTTTCTGGGGCTTTTGGGGCCGTTTTCTCCCCCTAAAACAGAATGTTTTATTGAAAACTCGGTCTCATTTTTAATGAGGTACCAAATAATAACTAATAACTTACAGGTTGGCCTTTTTTCCTCCTTCATTTACTGGACTATTTTGTAAAATATAACATTGAATTTTTAACTCAGCTAATTCAGAAATTTTAATAAGTTTATTAGGCCACTGTCCTGCACTTATATTTATAATCAGAAAATTCGTTTTGGGATTAAATGTTTATATGGATTGTATGTTTCATTCAGGATGGACGTATTCTTGAACCTTAATCAAAATTAATTTTAGACATTTCAAGGATAGCTTGAGCTTTTACACTGAATTTCATCAGCATCAGTCAAGATATAGCCTTTCAGTTTCATTTAGAATAGGAAAATTCCAAAACTTAGGCAAAACTTGTTTTGTAATTTTCTCCTACAAACCAAACTTCATCATAATCCTGTAAGGGAATAAGGCATATTGCAGAATATTGCTACATTTACCAAGTTTTCTGAACGAAACGAATAACGTATTCTGACGGTTACATGTACCAAGTACATATTCTGAAGCATAAGCATTATGAATAGTTCAAAATTTATACACATAAGTATTTTCCTGGGTGCTATGTTGTGCTAAAAATAGTAATAAGACAATTCACGGAACAATAATATTATTTATGTACAATGCATAATGTTTCAAATAATTCCATATAAAGATCGTATACGTATACATATTAGATTATAACCCTTAAATAATCCTCTTGATTTACTTTTAATGGGAGGCCTTTTGCACATTATAAATATTTACAGCGGTGAACTTGCCTTTTAATCAAATAAAAAATAACGAACGAATTTGACCTATGATTTGCAATTCTCGAGTTTATTTATAAAAAAAAATTGCTTTTGTTTCATTTTCGTTGAATTCATAAGAATCTTATCTTGATCTCGATCTCTTACATGTACAATGGGTCGATATGGTCAAAACATAAAAATTACAATATTAGTCTGTATTATAAAAGTAATGAATATTTCATTTAATTCTTGTCTTGAAAGATTTTTTTATTTAAATTATTACATTTTCATTTGAAAATCGATAATTTTTTTTTAGTCGTAATCTCTGTTGTTCCCTCTTCTTATTGTATAATATTAATAAATTTAACTTTAACAGAAACTATAATACATATTATTATACTAAGAAAACAAGTTTTCTACAAGAAATATTGTAATACGAGAGTAATAATAGTAGTAAATAATAGTTAGAATATATTCATGGTCTTAATCTTTGAACATACAATAATCGAATACTATGAGATTTCGTAGAATTTTTATTTATTCGTACATAAAAATATTTCGAATTTGACTTTATATTTATTATACGACGAGAGGTTATTATTTATGTGACTTTTGTGATATTATTAATCGATGAAGCACGTGATCAATCTATATCTCTGCAAGGGTTTTGTTGCTACTGAATTTTGTGTTTGATCTTATAAAACTATGATGCGGAATTAAAAATATATTATTATTGGCCAGGAATTTAGCTAATCTACGAATAGTTAAATTTTCAGGCTTCATATACTCGTAGTTGTTAAATGTTCAAAGTAATTTATATAAAAACTTTACTTAATTGAGGTCTAAGTGTGTAATTGTTATATCTTTAACATAAATCAAATTTATTTTAATTTTTAAGTGGTTTGGACTTAAAATGTTTGACCTATGTTATTTTAAAAACAAAATTTTATATCTATAAACAACTGCTACGGTTAAAGTTTTCGATATAAACCATTAAAATAAGTATAAATATTAAGGTTCCATTCCATTGGCCACTTTTATATTCTAAAATTAATCTATAATTTTAAATATTCATATTAAAATTCTATTTCGATTTTAACTATAATGGAACTTTTGTTTAAATTTGTGTTAATCCCAATTCCTTACTAAACATCTGCAATTTTCCATAAAATTCCTAGATCCTATGCCCAGTTAAATCAACGAAATTTTATGGTCGGTTAAATAACTACAAAAATTCATGTTAGAATCGTAAACACATTCCGCAATCCCAATTTGAAAATGATCAAACAGTGATTGGTCGAGGAAATTTTTTGAATACTTTAGAAAAATACTCAGAGTAGCCCAATGAAAATTAAACGGCTTACGAACATTGGAACATATTATTTTCATAAGTAATGTAAAAATACGTATAGATAAATGGATTAAGCAAACAATACACCCGCAGTGACTTCTACCCTAATTATCTTCTTCGTCGAATTCTGAGATATTCGACTTGTGATGACATATTTACGTTTGCAAAGAAGAATTAAGGTTTTCTTTATGTTATTACGATAATAATAATCACAATATCTAAAACTAATGTGACTGAAGAGGCTGAGTTGGAAAACGAACTTTTGACTAAAGCTAACGTTTTTGAACTCAGCAAAAACAGCAACCTCGATGTGAAGCTGGTGTCTTCTGGCTGTCACCCAGAATTACCCAAAATTTCATTTCGTATTACAACTTTTCAATTTTATATTGACTTGATGTTTTACTCGTGTATCACTTGCCAGGTGATGCTTCAGCTCTCAGAATACTAGCGGGGATTTGTTTATAGACTACGTCTCGGCCATCGACAAAATCTCAAAAATCGTTTGTCGGAATGATATGTTTTATTACTTCATTTAACTGTTTTAGTCTATCCTCGCCTTCAATCCATGGTGCTTCACAAATACTATCCGGCCAAGTTTCACGATTTAGTAAGTTAAAACAATTAAGAAGATCATTATACTTTTCGTTGTTATCGTTAAACAGCAAACGCGTTTTCATATGCCGTATTAAACAATGAAAAAAAAAATTCTCTCGAAACTACAATTGATACTTTTTTCTTATTACCTTCAAACGGAATATTGTACTTTTTCGTTTTAATAATATCTTCTGCTTCTTTTTCCTAAGTTCCTTTATTTAATTTAAAATGTTCAAATATATTAATTGTCCGCCTAATTAATCTGTCAGCTCTAATAACTGAAACATTTCGTTCTTGCAGGGCTGTAGAAAGTATAGAAATTTCTCCTAAGATATCGTTTAATATAGCTAAATCGTGATTTTGATTAAAGTGAATATACACAGCCGGATAGGATTTCCAAACTGCTTTTGCGGTCCCAGCACTATAGCCTGCCCATCGAGGTCCAAATATTCTGCCTATTTTAAGTATGTACTTCAATTCCAAGTTCCTGAGAAACACTGTTTAATTCTCTCTGATGTTTATTTGAAGGATGATAATAAACGTAAAGTTTATCAAGGAAATGTTTAAAGTGATTTACTTCTTTTGCGTCTTTGATTGCATCATCTAGAGACAATTGAATGCAGTGAGCTAGACAATGCCAAATGCAAGCACCTAGAAATTTTTCTTCAATTTTTGCTGCAACCCCTGACTTTCTTCCTACCATTACACTGGCTCCGTCTGAGCAAAATCAAATTAGATTTTTAAGTAAATATTTTTCATTAAAACCATGTTTTTCGAGAACCGACATTAAAGTCTTAAAAATAATATCTATATTTAAACACTATTACACCATCTTCGAAGTCCTGAATTGCCGATTTTACATAAATTACTGAAATGCTTTTGTGTGAAACGGTTGAAGCTTCATCAATAGTAATTGAAATTTTACAACCTGCATTTATCAATTTTCCATAAATGTTTTTTCGTAGTTCTGTTGAGATGTGCTCCGCCACAAGTGGAACTATAAATCTTGACTGTAATGAAACTCCCAAATCTACATTATTCTTTTTCTGTAACGCTGTTAAATCTTTCAAGTCACGTTTATTGTTTTTAATTATGAAATAGATAGTATTAAAAATGTTTGTTGTGCTGTTTAAATACTTTTCATAAGCCACATCGAAATTTTTTGAAATAATATTTTTGTCTGCTGTTTTGTTTAGTTCTCCCGCTTTCTAGTGAGATTCTGACTCGTTGTGTTCTTTCATTTTTTTTCTGATTGATGATTGCAAATTTTGTTTGCTTGGCCCGTGAGCTTTGACAGAACATGATTTCCACTCTACTGAAATGTGTAGATGTTAAGCAGTTTCAACATTTAACGATTCTACTTTTGAACACCACTGACACCCCACACTTTCATCGCTGACAATACTAAGCCACTCGTATTTAGTTTAAAATAACTCCGTTGTTTTTCATTCCAAAAATGTAATAAAAAAGTGTCACTATCTTGAACCAATTTCTGTGCAGCACAAGATGTTTCACTTTGTTTCGAATGTTGTCAAGTATCTGTATCGCAACTTTTAGTATCGTTATTGTTAAGCTTTTATGATTTATTTAAAAAGTCAACCATAAAAAGCTGCTTCTTCATTCTGAGGAAAGTGCACTGTGAAAGTAGTCGGCCGATTATTATTCGAGCTATTCTAAAATTCAGTTTTGTAAAAACTGTAAAAGTATTAACCTGTTATTTAAACAAAAATAAATGCTATTCGATTATTTAGAAAAGAACAAAATTAAATAGTTTTTAACGCGTTTTATTCCTGTATATATATTAAAACACTAAACACACTATTTAATTTTATTTTATTTATTACTATTATTTAACTTTAATTTTAATATATTTTGAATTTTGATAACACGATTAAAAATTTGTACGACCGTCTAACTAATTCTGTTTGATTCAAATTTTGTTGTACTCCGATTCTGACGGAAAAATTGAATAAGATAATCGTAATGGCCGAAATTACATATTTATATGGCGAAGAAAACGAGACGGCAGATCAAAATGTAAGAGATTTTTTATTCTATTTTTTGAGTGCGTTCGCTTTGTGTTTGTTCGTGCGTATATGTGGATAGTGATGTGAAATGTTTGCGTAGTGAATGCAAAATTTTCTAAATGCTATGTTTGAATAAAATTAATGCCTTTAACAACCGGTACGGCAAACTTTGAAAATTTTAGCAATCGGTACGGCCGTACCGAACCGTACCGGCTGAATATTACCTCTGGACACTGCCCTAAATTGCCAGCCAGTTATTTTACCACGTGTAATTGGTAAACAATATATAACGTAGTTCGTTTTCAAATCAACCCATGACCGCAATTTTTGATAAACAATATACATAATACATATTCACAAAAATGAAAAAACAAAAAGAGAGATAAAACAACACGACGAATTTTCGAATTTCGCAGATTCTAATACTCCTCCCCATTTTTTATTATTTATTTTTCCGTATAAACAACAGTTGGCTGGGACGATCAAAGGATTAATTTTTATTGCCTATTTTTTGTCTCCTTTTTTTTTGTTTTTTACCTTTTTCTACTATATTGATCGTATCGGGCAATTCTGTCTGTATGTGTGTTTGAAAGGTGACCATTTTAACTTTCACTTTGCCATATTAAAATCGGTGAAGTGAATAAAAAGTTACAACATTTGAAAAAACTTGTGCTGTTTATGGAGAAGGTGCTTTATCAAAATCAGCAGCTGGTTCGAGCGCTTTCGTTTTGGAAATATGGATGTCAAAGATGTCAAAATCATGCAGAAAATTGGAGAAGACCGGCATATAAGCAGCCATGCAATTGGTAAAGAATTAAATATTGATCACACAGTTTTAAACCATTTTAAAATGGATGGACGTTTGGGTACCCCATGAATTAACCGTTAAAAATTTAATGGACCGGATTTCTATCTGCGAAACGCTATTGAAACGGAACGAAATCAAGCCATTTTTAAAGCGAATGATTACTGGTGATGAAAAGTGGATAAGATACGACAACGTTGTGTGAAAAATAGATCATGTACGAAACGAGGTGAAATGTAATGCTGTGTGTTTGGTGGGATTGGAAAGGAATCGTGGATTATGAGGTGCTGCCACCGGGTCAAACGATTGATTCTAATCTTTACTGTCAGCAACTAATGCGTTTAAGACATGTAATTCAGAAAGAGCGTTATGTTCCATCATGATAACCAGACCACACACATCATTGATGCCCCGGCAGAAACTGAGAGAGTTTGGCTAGTAAGTTTTGATGCACCCAGCCACCCACCATAAAGTCTTGACCTTGCACTAGCGGACTACCATTTGATCCGGTCCATGCAGAACCATCTTAATGGTTTTACATTAAATTCAAAAGAAGCCTGCAGAAGAAGAAAATGAATTGTCGCGATGTTTCGCCTCTAAACCACAGAAGTTCTACAGTGATGGGATCATGGCTCTACCAGAAAAATGGCACATTTTTGCTTTAATAAAGTACGATTGATATAAGAATTTTTTTTTGTTTCAATGTCACCGAAAAAAGGCAACAAACTTTGCTCTAACCCAATATAACTAAATTTTTACTTTTCTAAAACAGTAGATACTCCTGATGATAACCTAACAAGTCGAAATCGATTGAGTGATTTTCTTAACTTTTTGAACAAATTTTTTAATTAAAATATTCAATAATCTAATTTTTTCGAATTTATCGCATTCGATTTATCGCATTTATCGCATTGGTAAGGCTTGCTTTGCTGCCGCATTGCCGGTCACCTTCGTAAACTTTCCGAGACAGCCAACCCTACACGGTTTCCATGATATTGAAATCAGAAGAATGTGATGGCCACATCAAAAGTTCTACATGCTGCTGCGATACCTTTGATTTGACCAGATTAGCTGTATGTAGTGTTGTAAAATTACCAGTAATTTTAAATTCGGTAATATTACCGGTATTACTATACCGGTAACATGGGTAAAACAGGTAACAAACTTTTTATGTCATATTTTAATTTCAATTTATACCATACAATACACGTAATAGTAAAATTTGAGTATTGGTCAAAAGACAGATAAAACATAATCTACGTGTAAACAAATCATATATACATATTTCAATTGAAATATAAAAATAAATAATCAATTTCAGACTTAAATTAAACCATCTTATCCAATATCCCAAACTCGCAACCATTTAATCAGTATTTGGGTTGTCCTGACCCGAATAAGTCCTGTACATACTTGGAATTTGGATTTGAATGAGGATCAAATCCAAATTCGAAGTATGTACAGGTAGCTCGAGATCATACTCTTCTTCGAACAAATATGAGTCTACATCTTCTTCAACAAATAAAAGACCTGTATTTTTATCTGATTCTGTTGGAATAGATATATCTTAATTACCACTTCTACCAATTTCTGATCTCCCCAAGTTGTAGTTGTGCAAAATGTAAGTTAGCTTTTCCGGCAAGCTCAACGCTTAATCGATTACGTCTTGAGCTGTGTATAAAGAGTACGTGCTGAATGTTTTTTCCGTTCCAGCTGTTGATACAGGCATATTTAAAATATCAACCGCCAATGGTAACGTAGAGCAAACACCTGCCCACCATATTTCACCTGAAACCTGTTCGCTTGCAACCACAAATGGAAAAGTTCACTTAGTACATTGTAATGCACTAGTGACTCAATAATTTTGTTGTGGTCGATATGTTTTGGGCGAAGTTCTGCGATATTGAAAATAAATTTTGTTGCTACAAGTTTCTGTGCTTCCGAAAGATTTTTGCCCCGAACGACTAGCTCAAACAAATTTGCCGCAAAATGCAGGTGATGTAAGGATTTAATGGTCCGTGAATTTAGAATGTTTATAAGTTCTTCGTAATTGGTGCATTTGTTTTGTTCAAATGTAGCTTTTATTTCAACAAAACAGTTCACCACTTTGGATAAAACTGCTTTCTTGCCATTCTCAAAAAATGATGTCCATTTAGCGATCGGAGTAAGTAAACATTGAACTGTTTCAATTTCTTCCAGAACGATTCGGTTAAAATGGAGGAGATAGTAGACGACTTCATAACCGACTGCATTTCGTCTTCGATAGCTAGAGCCTTCAGAGCTTATCTTGTTTCAAACTGGAAAGTGAGTTCACAAAAGAATTCCATCGTGTTTGCACAGGCAGTTTAAGTGCAATATACTTTACTTTGCGGTCGCGCTGAATTCGCTCAAAGGTAGCGTGTTAAACATGAAAAAAAATTTATTTCGGAAACCATTTGTACTACTTAGTATTTTAATCTGCTGATAGGCTGAATTTTAAAAATGTCTGCAATCAGCAAATTAAGCCCATGGCAAATACACCCTACTCGGTAATGTGAAAATAACGCTTGCTTACCATTTTTCGAGCCGCCCTTATATTCACTTTATTGTCAGTAATAAGCCCAATAAACTTATTAACACCGACATCCTTCAAGACTGCTTCTATTTCGTCAAAAAGAAATTTAGCCATATGACGGTTTTAATTAGTGTGCGTAGATTTATAGAAAACCGGCTTGATTACGTAATTTGTTATGGAGTCCCTGCGTATATTCGACCATGCGTCTGTTTGTAATGTGAGTATAGAAGCGCCGGTAATTTGTTCTGAGACACGCTGTTCGACACGATCGAACTCAAGGTTCATCAATGGATTGAAAAATTGGTATCGTGATAAATCAATCCAAACAGAATTCGTCGTTACGCATAATGGAGGACCAGAGACGAAAATTGCTCGAGCTAATAACTCGTCGATACTCTGTTTTCATTTGGTTTCATTGTGCGAACAAAGTTCAACATATTGGTCGTTTTAGTCGAGGGTGGTGTTGCTACAATTGTGGTAGTGACAAGTGTTATTTCCATAGAGGATACATCATATTCAGGATCAGATTCCAGCTCAACTATTGATGCTGCATTGGATGACATGCCACCTGACTCCGATAAAGTAGTTGTCAAATGGGATGATGTGCTTTCTGGATCGAACACGATGGCTTGTAGATTATTGTGACAGGCTAAGAGTTGACTTCGAACATCTTTAAGTGCCTTCTTACTTTTCAGCAAACGAACTTGCCTAGTATCATTCTTTTTAAACTCAGCCGACCAAAACGTATAACGAAATTTGTTTTTCACCGAAGTTTCGCAATAATACTTCCATAATATTTTGTTTCGTTTTCCCATCGTTTTGGTTATACCTAATTTAAATAAACAACAATTATTAATGACGGTCGGGTTGGGGAGGGGGAATATATATAAAATCTAAATGTCAAATTCATTCGAATTCTGTGAAAATACTCTTTGAAAATGGCAATTAAACTACTTAAGTTAGTTCGACATTTTTTTTTTTTTCAATTATGTTACCGATATTACCGTGGTAACATCACTTTTGATAATTACCCAATATTACTCATTTTACCGGGAATATTACCAACGAGAATATTACCATTTACATCACTAGCTGTATGGATAGACGGATCTTGCTGATATACCCATGGCAACGGCCCAAAGTGGGAGCACGTTGTCGCGGTCATTTTTCCGGTCGAAAATAACGCCTCCTTCCCGGCTAATATATTTTGCTAATGATTTTTCCTCTTTCCGAAGGTCGTGATAATAATAATTAAATTCATCGGGAGCATCGAGGTAAATTTTTTTTTTATCTGAAAATACGACACGTTTCCACTTTTCATCCCATGTCGTATATTGCTTCGAAAAATCTAACCGTTTGTTTTTCCTCTCCAGATTTCGAGGTGTATTTTTTAGATAGCTTTCTTCGAATAAGGTGATCTCATTGCTTATTGACCCTCCAAACTATTGTTCAGTGTGTGGACTAAACGTAAAATTCTTTCGGAAATATCAAAGATATATGACCCTTCGTGAACAGTCACTATCTTCAAAATTATGATACAAAGCTTAACTCTATACTGAAAGTTGAAACGATAGTAGTTCGTGCAATCTTAGCATTTTAGTAAGGAAATAACATGTCTTCACAAAAAACAGGAACCAGGATCAAAATCAACGAACTAGAATCAAAAGGCTGAAAACGTATTTAAAGTTTACATCACGACATCCAATCATCTTACAACGTGACCATCGCTTGAATGAATTGAAAATCAGAGATACATCATTCGCTGTAACATGGTGGCTTAACACTCGTATTGAACACTCTTCGTTTAAAACACTGGATGATGAGTGCTCGAAACAGCATTAAAAGTTTTATTAAAACCTGCGTCATTTTTGTTAGATTCCGTGCAGTTACTGAATGTCCAAAAATGGGAGATCTACGAGTGAGATAGTTACACAACATCGGCCATTTATGAATAGTGATTTAGACTACGCTTTTCCTATTTTCATGAAGACCAGTAAGCTGCGGAAGGTTCCTCTCTCACAGGCCAACCTAGCAGATTTCGTATGTTTATCAGTAAAAGCGATTCATTTACAGGTGGTTAGCAGTTCGGAAGATTTATTAGTAGGCGAATGTTATAAACAATGATTTGTTGTGGTAATGATAAGTCGAATTTTGTGCCCAAAAATTCTGAAATTAATTTTTTAAATAAACAATGATCATAATTCGAAAGATATCTGTTACAGAAAAACATTCACTTTCGTTTTAGCATTTGCAGTGGTCCGCATTTTGGATAATTATGGGAAGCGACCGTTAAAGCCGGATTCAGTGTTGCGTTCGTTCGTTCCTTTCTTCCTTCTGAATTTTTTTTAAATGAATCGAAGTTGCTGAAAAAAATTTATAAGAAAAAAAACGTAATTTTTAACAAATGAAATTGGTTTAAAAAATTTCGAAGAATGAAGGAAGGAACGAAAGAACGCAACATTGAATCCGCCTTAAGTCTGCAAAATACCATTTGACGAGAATTACGAATAATTCAAATATTACACAAAAGAAATTATTAAATAAAATAAAAGTTAATTTGAAGTGTTAATCGAAATCGTGGTTTTAATTAAGTCGGTTAATTTACCGGTAAGAAATTATCAGTCGACCTTAGGTACGAACCTTTATCGAGAATATTGCGCATTAATTAGACACCAATAGGCAGCAAATTCTGATTAGAACGAAAATTAATTTTGATTTTATTTATTTTAATTAAAATATTATCCTAGTATCTGAAATTCTGTACACATAAAATTTTATCTCATTCGGGCTGACATATACCTTCATAAAATAATTAAATAAATTTTAGTTATATGCAATAAAGAATTCGCGATCTAAAATATACTTTTATAAATATCGTCAAAACAAATCCGAGCGATATAATTTATCAGTCCTATCCTACAGAACGGTATCTACAATCTTTGCGATAAACCAAAAATTCTCGGAATTTTTTTTTATATAAATATAGATATGTTTTGACATCCGTGTTCATTATTGTAATTGACAATCGAAGTTTTTTATTTGCCTGTATATGCGAGACTGTACCACATTCGAAATAAACGTATAGATATGTATGTTTGTATCCGATTAATTATTAATTAACGTCAAAATTTGATATAGATGCAGAGAATTCCGTGCGCGACAATAAAAGTTTAATTGCCAACAAATAGAGGGGGGGGGGAGGTCTTACAATAATCTATATAGAGTTTTATAAATGGTATCGGTATCAAAATGGCACGTACTTGATAAGAGCATTCAGTACCATCGTAAACATCTCGACTGGTAAATATGTATATCACTTTGATTCATGGAATATGTGAGCACGTATAGGGAGAGAGCAAATATGAAACTATATATATAATGTCTCGTTTGTAGTAGAATGTGATAATAAAATTTCCACGAAAAGATTTTCCTTTGTACAAAATTTTTCAATACGTATTAGATTCTACGAATGCATTTAACAGATTTACTCGAAACATGTACCAAAAATAGAAGACATTGGTATGGCATAGGCAAATTCTGATGAATTGTTTTATTTTATATATATATATTGATGTCTTCATGATACGTTGCGATGATCTTATGGAGACAACATAAAAAAATTCCAGGTATTTCAATAAATTTGTAAAACTTTAGTACAAAAATAGAATTCTATCTTATAAAATGTTTAATTATTTTTCTGCTCCCATCTGAGGGGTTACAGTGCGTACGTAGCCACAAAACCCCAGGAGGGATTAATGATTTTTTTTTATTACACATCTTTTAAAGTTTAATTCAAAATTGCCACTATATATTTATTGCATCGTGTGTCTGGAAATTTAAGTCAATTAAAAAATGTATGTACAACTATATGTACATGTTTGTACGTACAGAGCTTAGACGACTTGTTGATAGCGATCGTTAATTTCTTGGAAATAAATATTTATATTTTATATTGTATTGATTATATGGATGTAATGAAATTGATATGTACAACAACTAAAAATGTAAAAAAAACTATTCAAATTATTTTTCACAAGAATTCAGCATATTTTTTGTATCGAATCTGTAAGAAAAACATTCTGGTTGCTAAGCCATGTAAAATGCTATCAAGAGGCATTACAAATATTTAAACTAGGTCATCGTTGTTAAAAATACTTTGATTATTGAAATTAAATAAATATTTTAACTAAGGGAGTCCCCCGCAACTAAATTTAATGAAGTCAAGAAAATATTTAAGGTTATGTATTAGATTATAAAAAAAAAATCGTAGAAAACCATTCGTACATTTATATATTGAAAATATTATCTTCAATGATTAGCAGAGTGCTGGATGTCCCGAAATCGACCGGAGTTCGGGAAATAATGATTTAAAATTTTTGGGAATGCGAAAAATGTCAGTTTTGCTCAGCGAATTAATTTTAGAGGTTAGGATTAGTTCTGGTAAGAAAACGAGAACTAGCAAATAAATACAACAGTTGGTTGCAACTATAATATATTCACCTTCCAAATCATTAACATTTTGTTCAAGGCATTTTATTAGCTCTTGTAGTTTAAAATTTTTAATATCTTTTCTTTTCTAGTCCCGGAAAAATGGGTTTCAAAAATCCGAGAATCATGATTGGCAAAGCAATCTTTCAAATAAATCGAGATTATATTGGGCCTATAGTTTCATTACGATTGGCGGTATTTTAAAACTTTTCCAAAAATCATTTTACTATTTCATTTCCATTCATCATACCATATTTCAACATAATTGTTATGATAATCCAGGCAATCCACCTTTGAAGGCCATATTCCGGTACTTATTTCAAAAAACATTTAAGAATTTTCTATGGCCGTGCTGTCATCATAATCGGTTGAAAATGGCTTAGTGCCGACCTGTAGCTCTATTTTGGCTTTCCCTGGGAATAGGGCATTAGGAAAAATATTTTCATACCATTTTTGTTCAAATTGTATTTTTCTGGCCTACCGAAGTAATAAATTTAGTGGAAAAATTTTCAAAACAAAGTTAATTAGGCAACTTTTGTTCCACCAATGTTTTCCCATTTAATTTACACCAAACTTATTCTCTAAGTAGGCCAGAAAAATACAATTTAGGCAAAAATGCTAAAAAAAATATTTTTCCCAATGACCTCCTATTCTCAAGGAAAACCAGGATAGTGTCAATGGTAGGCCTATATTTGAAAACTTTCTTGAAAAATCCTTTTAGAATCCCACTTCCATCCACAATTGTTAATTTCATCATGATCAGTTAAGAAATTGGCAAGGAAACGGATTAATTCCATCCAAGTTAGCCGTATTCCAGGACTTGGTCCACTCCATTCCGGTTGGAGCCCATATTGCAGATTCCTTAATATCAAATTTCATCCTAATCACTTTAGAAACGGTGTGTCAATAGCTAATGCGCCAGCCATATTTCAGCGATTCATTGAAGATGTCAACGAATGCGGAGTTTGTTATAGTTACTTGGATGACATAATTGTAACATATCGAACAGATTTTTAAACGACTTGCTGCTGCCAATTTGAAATGCAATATGAACAACTGCAACTTCTTCCGAAAGAGTACATGCATTTGCGAATTTCAAGCGTTTAGTAGGGTTAATTATAATAACTGTTTTTAAACCATTTCATTCCATTTCATTGTATAGGAGTATTTATATTATCCGTTCCTACACTGACGGAACGGATAATATAAATACATACTCCTATATAAAACATATGTAACAATGTTTTTTTTTGTCTGATACGATAAATGAAGGAACTGAAAGGAACGTATAATATAAGTCGAGCTTAATCCGTAAGAAAAATGTTCCGTTTGTTTGGTCAAAAGAGCAAGAAAATTATTTTTGTCAAATAAAGAATTACACTGCGAAAGCGTCTCTGTTTGTCCACCATCGACTCTTAACTCTTGTTAGCAATATATACGTCAAGTTGCGGAGTAGGGGCACTGATTTCTCATACCCTCACGGAAAGAAGTATCTGATACCTTTTTCATCGAAGACGATTGAAGATCGTCAGAAAAAATGTAGTATGGTAATTCCTCTATGGTAGAAAATTTATTCTGGTGATGGATATAAGCCGCTCCTATCACTGTTTCACCCAAAAAAAGGCTTACCAGTGAAGATAGCCACGTCTTTTACACTCTTACGACTTTCCGTTGGTCCAAATGTGAAATTTGATCGTGGAAAGTGTGCGTGTCAAGTGAACGAAAAATATCAATAAATATTGAAATTTTCCTTTGGACAGTAAATAAATTGCTGCAGAAAAAGCTAGATATACCGTTTTTGCGTGTCCAGCCAGTCCTGTGTGAAAGAAAGATGGCCAGACTATGTCAAGATATTCCATTTCTATTTTCAATAACGTTTTTCTTTTCCAGGTTAAGTTCACTCTAGTATAATTCCTCTTAGTCTGCGTAGGAATGTTTTGGACCTTTAACTAACTTATTGGACATTGGAGCATTGTCCGAAAGAAGTAGCTAGCCCTTGACACTGCTGGTGGCCGAACATCGACAACGAAATCGTAACCACCGAGAAAGGTGTTGTAAAGTTGGCCAATCGCAATGAAGCCGTGAGAACGATTATATGTCGACTTTGCTGAACCGTTTTTAGGCCTTATGTGGACGTTATGTGTGCGGATCGTTTTTCTCGATAATTTTGTCGACGCAATCTCTCGTCAAATGTGGACGCAGAAAGGTTGGTGAGATGTTTCAAAACCGATATGAAGGAACAATTGGGAGATGGAGACAGTACTGATCACGCGAAGGTGATGTGCCTTAGCAGTTACCGATTTTCGCCAAGTCCTGATGGTAAATCTCTGAGTGACAAACTTCATGGTCGACCAAGGACTGTGGTATCTCTCATATATCCATACTCAACTTCAACGAAGAAGAGGTGGATAAAGTTCATTATGGGTATGCTTGCGTGTTTCTCATCTAACACCTGATCTTGGGTCGTATTCTTGAAAACCTTGGAAATTTCATTAATCGAAATACAATTTGCTGTGAAATTCTTTATATTATTCGAATTTTGCGTCGGCTATTTTAATAATTTTTTTACATTACTTTTCTTTTTTTAAATTAAGAAACATAATTTTTCCCCCTACTAAGGGAAAAATTTCGACTGGGTAAATCGATGCGAAATTATTCGCTTAGTAGGGAAATAACCGGCGAAAAATTCGAATAATTCGAATAATCGGCCCCTGATCCCTTTGTTGTAGCTGGAATTTTGAATAGTCAAAATCCACATCAATTATTGAGCGAGGTTGCTACATCAACTCATCCACGGTTAATTCTTCGACAGACACCTACCGACTGAAGCTGGTCCAGAGTTACCACAGCCAGAATTCGGCGACCTGTGGTAAAAATTGATCATCATGATTGAAGAATTCATCAAAATGAGGAGAGAGGGATGTTGTGTATGTACATCGGAACACACTAATTATTCATCCGACTCTCTTATTTCCGACAACAATGCATTTTCTCAGTTCTCTCATCATCGACTGTTCTCGAACATTCTGCCGTTCCATACACGATTATTTTTGTAGTTACTTCTTTTCGTCTCTTTCCCCGGCGGATATTTCTTATTCATTATGTTTCACTTTTTTCACTAAATAAAAAATATCAGCGGAATAAAATATTGAAAATGATCCGTTTTGGTAAGTTTTGGACAAAATTCTAGCGGAAGTCCTTATGAAAAATTGTATCTGTGCATTTTACACGATATACATAAATTTTAAACTGGAGGGAACTCTGCTATTTCTTAATTAAATTATCGTGATGTATGTATGACGAAGTGAAAGGTGAAGCACTTGGAAAAATAATATTAAATGATAATAAAAAATAAAAAAAAAAAATTTAATTTAATTTTAAAAATTAATTAAAAAAACTTTATTTTAAAAAATAATTTTTAAGGATGGGTTATCACAGTCTTTTAATGATGATGGGTGGCATCTATGATATGATTGCAAACTGCAATAATATTGGTTTCAATGATATGATTGAAACGATATTAAATGATGTGTATTATTGGTAACTATAAAATTGGTAAAATTTGTTAATTTTGTCTTGTGTACAAAATTGTTTTTGTTGTGCATACCAATTCTATGTGAGACTGTGTTTTATATTCGTTTGGAATATAATTATTTATACGGAGGATTGGCCGTTAATAAATATTTAAGTCTACAGAGAAATTTCCGTTTGTAATTAATTGTATGTGCGGTGTTTCTTGTAGTTGAAGCAACAAGCCGCTACAAAATTTTGTAAAATTTGCATGGCATACAGAGACAATTCGTAAAAAATTATGGATTAGAATTTTCACTATAATTTTTTGATTTTCTGTGGTCATATAAGTTATTTTCAGTTTTTGGCCATTATCTCAAAAACGTACACTAGCACGCAATACTTTCGGTTGTTTTTCTAAGAGCTTAGGTCATACTACATGGAAAATTTGAGGAAAATTTATGGACTACAATTTTTTGATTTTCTGCGGTATTATTCAATGTAAGTAAAAATGAAACTGGCGAGAAATTTTAAATTTTACTGAAATAAATATTGGGCACAAATCGGAGATGTTTTCTTAAGATTATCATGGTTAATGCAACGGCATCTTGATGATGATTAGTTTAACACAAACATTTTATGGACGGATGATTGATTCTCAACTCACAAGGAATGGAATCAGCAACTTCGATAATTTGGACAGATGGATCTGAAAACCCACGTGCAAAAAAGCAAGCATCTTCTTAACATCAAATTAGTTGTAAATATTTGGGCTGGCGTAATTCAAAATAAATTAATTTGTTTTAATTTGAACTACTGGATTTCTAAAATGAGAAATCTCCTAATGGCCTAATCGATGGATCAGAAGGAACGGCACAATGCATTGGCCTACAGGATCACCAGGCCAAGAAGGATCACAAAAACGAATACCAGTTGATGGAAATATCACCAAGCAGATGGCATTACGAATTTGCAAAGAGGTGAAAGAAATGGGACCACGCCCACAACCAGCAGGCCAGAAAGTTAACAATTTGAATTTTCTGCAAGTACAGGTTGGATGACGGATTTTTTACAAAGGCACGCGCTTCATAATATAAAAACTAAGCGAGAAACAAATAAACAAATCTGCAGATGAGGAGGCATCTAAAGCATTTCCTTCAAAATTAGCCAAAATAATTTAAGTTGCTGGCTACACTTCGGATCAGGTATGGAATGCTGATGAAACCGGCTTTTAATCCCAGAAAATTGCAAGTAGATTTAAGGTAGCCAAGGGTCGTGTGACCTTTTTATTTTGCTCTAACGCTTCAGGTGATCGGATGCTGAAACCCTTACTTGTAAATAGAGCTCTAAAACCACGGTCAATGAAAGGCATAGGTTTTAGAATAATACCAGTCCACTGGACGGCTTCTAGAAATAAGGTGGCAACTGAAACTTTTAGGGGATGGTTCATTAAAAATTTTGTCCCAGAAGATCGGCGTTATTTGAGCCGTAAAGGTCTCCAGTGTCGCTGACGAAGAAGTTCCTACCCTCACCGCAGATCTAATTAAAGAAGGACTTCAAATAGCTGCTAAATTGAGAGATCATTTTGGCAAGCATGATCCTATTGGGGAAAGAGCTGAGAAATTTCAACGTGACTAAAATTATCAATGAGTAATTAACGAGAATTACATAACAGTCTTATCACAACTGGGAAACAACCATTGCTAATGGATTTTTTTACGAAAACTACTGAAACACCACCACTACGCAGCAATGAAAATGCAGTGGAAAATATTTCTAGTGAAGAAAGTGACTTTCAAGTGTCACATAAACGATTGCGCATTCCATCAGTTCCATCAGCCAGTGATGCAAGCATTTAAAAATTTATTTTATGATATAGTATTTTGCAATCTTGTTTTATTAAAATGAATTTTTTTAATTATGTTTTGTTAAATTATGATTTTTTTTAATAAAATTAATTAATATTTTTAATTACATGTGTTTTCATTTGTTTTTCTAAATAAGTATTATTCTCATAAAGATATCTAATAAGAATTTAAAATAGGATGTAAAGCATGCAAAAATGCGATTTTGGGAACATATCTATCGCGTAAAAACAGAATTAGGTGTACATCTAAAAGCTTCATAGCGGAAAGGTTTCCAAGATCACCATCGGCCAGGTTACAAAATAAACCTATTTTAGGCATGCATAAATTCAAAATTCTGCAATCATTTAACTTAATTAATTTTAACCTAAAATACTCCTATAATAATTCCCAATCCAAAAACACTTCCCCATCATATTTATGTACAGTGTGGCCTTAAAATTCCCGTGTAGCATAAAAATAGCAATAAACTTTCCACTTAAATTTAAATTGAAAGCAATAAAAACATTTTAAAAATTTACAATGTACAATTTTTCGGTCATAGATCAATAACTTTATTTATTTATTTTTAAAAATTTCCATTAAATTTTATTTTATTTTATTTATTTGCTTTATGTAATAATAAAAAAAAAATATTATTATAAATTTACCAAATAATTTAAATTCAAATTATTACATAAAAGAAAAATATTTTATTCATTACGGAAAAACAAATACATAATAAAAAAAAATAAATAAAAAGTTTTCCTTTGAGCTGTTTTTTTGTTTGTTTTTGGAAAATGTAATTTTATGTTTTTTTTTTTTTTTTTGTTATCCTTTTAATATTTGATGAAGAGCTGGAAAAAGTTTTTTTCTTGTGTATAGAAGAAGCAAGGCTTCTGTTGTATAATATCTAATAACACTTGTAAGATTTATCGCAATAAATATTCTTTTCTGGCCTCTCAAATCGTTCATACACACAAATTAAACGTTCTCAATCATCATAAAACGCGAATAAAAATCGTGCGCGCCCAATTAAAGAGAAAGCATTTTTGCAAAAAGAAATCATAAAAATTTATTGGAAATATTTTACAATTTTAGAGTCAGTTTAATTGGGCGCGCGCATTTATCGGTAAAAAATTCTAAGAAATTTAAACAAAAGTTTATAATTAATTTTAAGTGTTCTGTTTTACTGCTTTAAGAAATCGTTACTACCATAACTGGTATGGATATTTGGGGAGAATAGCAGTTGCCAACGGCGCGTGGACCAACAACTGGTTTGTTTTATTTTACATAAAAAAAAATTGTTGGAATGCCTTTTTTGACATAGTAAATTAGAATTTCGTATTATTTGTTATTGCTTTGAAAACAATTTTAAATATTTTATGTACTTCGAAGGTCGTTAAATTTAAAATACAGACATACTCACACGTTCCTGGCGCCAAAAATACTTCTTCCTAATACTATTCGTGATTGGCAAAAAAATTTTATATTTTTATTTATATATTAAAATACGAAAATAGCGCGCGACAAACGACGTCTATTCGCGGTTTGTTTTTGTTTACTTATAACGTTTTTGATATATAAATTAAATTATGTAATGCCGCGATTTTTTTTTTGTTTCGCGATTATCTTGTATCGTATGAATGTGGGTGGAATTCTCGAGCCACTAGTAGATTAGATTATTTTACTGTTACAATTGTAGATATTTTTTGCTATACTTACATATTTCAGTTAAATTATTCAGCTTACTAAATCGTAACTCTTAATGGAGATTGATAGTATAGATTAGCTAAAATTGTACAGCTCAAATTAAACTAAACCTTAACGCGGTCTACAATTTTTTAATATAAAGATATCAAAAGATTGAATCAAGACACTTCACACTAGAGTGGTAAATATGAGAATTCACAAAAGTAAAATGTGTAATTTAGCAATGGGCTTTTAAAACATTTTACTTGGAACGATTAATCTAAAACCAATTGATCTAAATACAAAATTGAACATTTTCTTCCAACTACTAAAAATCTCAACCAAAGAGCTGTATGATAAGTATCCGTGTTAACACATTGAGGTTTGTCAGTCACCGGTGATAGACACTAGACTATTACAATATGGAGTACATATTTGTACTTGTTATTCAGCGCTGTTACTCACGAGTTCTATGTTAAGTGTTACCGTTAAGTGTTGTCCGAGAGTAACCAGGGGTCTATTATGAAATTTATCGGTCCCGAATTTTTCCGTTAACGGAAATATTCGATTCGACACGGATGTACTCTATTATGAAACTTGTATTATCGAATTGGTAATAAACAAAATTTATTTTTATTTATTAAAAATTTCTTAGTCTTCATTTACATGAATGTTTTCGGATATTGTTTTCGAGTTTTTTTTTATTTTTTTTTGTTAACTATGCAATCTGTTTTGGGGCTCAAGGCTCACCCTGCTCTTCCACGGTTATGCTTTTTACATATTTACTTTACGCCTCACGGCCAACTCGAGGACGTACGGCTATAGGACCGATTTAAGATCATCTGCACATGACAAGCTCCATACCAGCCTATACCGTTATGGAAGATGGGTCGGCCCATGGGTTTTGCACACCTATGAGATCATAGATGTGTTACATTTCACCACAGATCGTAATCTGTTGATGACATTTCACTTTTGCAACCTGCCCCTATCGGGATTGGAACGCGGTACCTCCCAATCTAAATGCCAAAGCTTTAACCATACTGTGCCATTTGGTCCGTTTTCGAGGTTGTCTTTCGAATTCAAACAAACAATTCATAAATTCAATCAATATATCTAACACATAAATATAGTTTAAAATTCCAAATAACAAATAAAATCACAGTCAAATTCATTAAACATATAAATTCATGAGGCATATATTCTATTTTGATGCATCATTTTGATCATGTTCATCTTCTTTGAAGCATTCAGCATTCTGTACATACGACTTTGGCTTGACTGGTACATAATGGCTGATTAGAAAAATGGCATTGAGGTCTAGTTCTAACTTGGGCTGATCATGGAGACAAGTAGCATCGTGAACGTCGAGAATTAGATTGATCACGGTTTTCACATTTTTTTTTAAACTCGTGGATTGGATAGTCGCTGCAGTACATTTTCCTAAACCAACCAACTGCATAGCTAGTTCTAGCTGAGGATTAGCACTTGTGTGCTTTACTAAATATTGAATTTGAATTGAAAAATGTTTATAACTTGAAATGACAAAAATTTAATTTGATTTGGAATATTTTGAAATTTATTCGCGTTGAATCACAAATGTTCAATAATCACATCAGCGGCAATTCTGAATGGTTGTTGCGCTCGATGAAGGAGTGTTGTCTGCGAGTAAGTTGGATATAGTGACTACAGGAAAATCACTTTAGTACAAAATAGACACAGTAGACTATTCGCTAGTAATAAAATTCCGAGACTCGCAAGAAAGGTTTGGGCTCAATTTGTGAGAAGCCTGGTTAATTCTTGGGCTGTGATAGCAACAGTCGAATTATAAAGGCTTATTTGGAGTTGGTCTTAAAACAGTTTGCTAATGTTTGAAATAAGTTAATTTCATTGAAACAAATGAGTCATAAACGAATTAGTTGGTGGAGCTGTAACAAAATTGTCTATGTATGCATAAGCTAAGGTGTATAAGGAATAACGTTAAGAGGCAAATTTAGTCATCTCTGATTGAAAATGATTTCAAAATTAATTAAAAAATTTCTAGGAAAACTAGACCCGAATTTTGATTCGTAGCCCAAATTTTGAGTTCAAATCTACTACGAACCTTTTTGTTTTTCACAATAAAGCTGTAACAACAGTGAATCAACTATTACCCCCTTTCTCATGCATTCAGTGTTCATTTCATAGTATACGAATTTTGTTCGTAAACCACAACTTGAGAGTTGAAAGTTTTGCTGTTATTTCAAAAACACACTTGATGTAAATATTAAACTATATTATTACAAATAATAATAATTAATTTTACGCATCTAGGTGGTAAGTTTACGAAACAGCAATAAAACTCTCAACTCTCTAGTCTCTCTAAATAGAATAAGTAGTTGAAATTAACTATCTCAGTACTACGAGATTCTACTACAATTGGAGGGAGGAGTTTTAAAATGTTACAGCCGGAACATATCACCCAGCTCTATTCTAGGTCCCATGTTCTGAAGTATCATGTTTAAATTATAAAGCTCAAATCTGTAAGATGTCGATAAGTCGATTTTGGAGAACGTATGTGAGTAAATTTTCATGTGTTAAGAGCAAGTGAAATCACGAAGTTGAACAAATCGTCAATATGATAATAAATGGGAAAAAACTAAATGTTCCATGCAAACTACGCTTTGATACTATTATATTCGCCAAGAACAGCGAAAAGGTTAAAAATTGCTGTTCTACACACTACGTAAATTTAAAAAGCTTTAAACGAATTCTTAGAATTTAAACAAACAAATTTTTTTTGTTAAATATAATATACAATGTTGTTGCGTTGGCTTGTACGAAGATACAATTTTTGTGTGTATGGTTCTAAATAGTATTATGACAATGCCATATGTGTTTCCAAGAAGAAATTATAAAATAAACTTGATTTTTTGGAATATTAAGACGATATACATACTTGTATTTACTAATTGGACTGAATGACCATTCGATTCAAGTTATATTAGGCAAAATATTTAAGTCATTAGAACCATGCCTTATTTTCTCGGTTTGGTACTCCCCCTTCACTTCCCGCGCGTTGCGATTTATATAAATAAAATCCGATCAATTAAATGGTTTTATATATAGACAATATATATCCACCGCATAAATTTCCAACACGCAATATAAAATGAAAACTTTTCTAAGAATTCTATACCATTAATAATATTGATTTCCTTTTTTTT
Organism: Nephrotoma appendiculata; assembly: GCA_947310385.1. Taxonomy (NCBI): domain Eukaryota; kingdom Metazoa; phylum Arthropoda; class Insecta; order Diptera; family Tipulidae; genus Nephrotoma; species Nephrotoma appendiculata. The sequence continues at coordinate 73,690,827 of OX371224.1, forward strand.
TTGGTGATTACAAAAATAATCTATTTTTCATGTCTCCACGAAAAACTAACATAAAAGTTTCTAACTACGGGTAGTAAAAGTTTATTGACTGTAAAGCGATTGAAAACACCTACATAAATGGATTTATTGTGTTCCAAGTTCCAAGATTTCAGTCCCGTGCTTTGTATATACACATGTAGACTTTATTTGTTCATTACGAAATTTAATAAGAAACAATAAAATTTTAAGATCTCTCTCCTAAATGTCTCGACCAACGCTAAAAAGTAGTTTAGTACATTAGCAAATATTTCAATATAATAAATTAACCATTTCTTGTATATATTTTTCTTAAAAGTATCACATTATTTTTTTTTTCATCGTCTTCAGTTTGTAGTAAGATAAGAAATGTATAGAACCGAGAAAGAAACAGATTACCTTATCATTGAAATTATGTTTTTTTCCCCGTTTCGTCGTTTTCACGTATACATGGACAAATTTATTTTAATATATTTTATTAGATTTAAATAATAAAAAAAAAAAATTAATAAATAACGAAATACAAAAATTACAACTTTCAAAAAAAAAAAAAATTATTAAATAATTCTTAGAAAACATCTTACTACCAAAGAAAGACTGAGAGCACATTTTAAATATATACATAAAAAGATTTCTTCTTGTCAGTTTGTAAATCGACACGACATATTTTTTTGTTACTCTGCGTTTCCATAACATTTTTTATTTTTTGGAAAGATAACTCTCTAAATTGTTTCCTAATGGAGGTTTTTTTCTTTTCTTTTTTAATTAGAGATAAAAAAAATTTATAAATAAATCGATTTGTGACTCATTAATGGGATTTTAAATTGATTTTCTTAGAAAATGAGATTGTACGAGTTGAAACATTTATGTGACATATTTTGAAATATATAATTGAAATTAAATATTTTTTTTTTTTTGTGATGTAAACATCATGTTCCGGAAATTATGTTATCCAAGTTTTTTATTACAGCATATCATATATATTCATAAAAGTATAGGTAGATTAAACCGCAAATTACATCGAAATTCAGCAACAGCGAATTTTCTGATAATTCTACTTAAATTAATTAGAATTAAATTCCCAGAACTAAGTAGAAAATTCGTTTGTAATCATGACTTGGCAAAAGTTAATCGCAAGCGTAGTTTTCCCATTAATAGATCGAGAAAAAGTACCAAGAAAAGTTCGGTGGTGCACAGATATAATGATGAGTATTTTCAGTTTGATCAAGTTAATATTTGCAAGTGTTAGCAACGAACGAACACAATTATTTTAGCTAACTCTATTTTGATCGCCCTATTTTAATCATAACAGATGTAGATATTGTGGTCCATAGCTTAATTGTTTGCCGGTGATGGACTAGTTAGCGATAACCTACAATACAATATATCCGATTTTGGCGAATAACGAAAAATGGCCCGACAATTATTTTTCACCTCTTTTCTAAAACGAGGATAACACTGTAGTTCCCATACCCCTCTTTAACAGAAGAAATAGTAATTTAAAATTCGACAGACCAGAACAATTGATAAATAATAGAATTTCAATACGGTCTTTATCGAGCATTTTATTATTAGTTATTTCTCCAAATCCTATTGAATTATGGAACACGACTATCAATAATGAGGGAATGTGTGGTTTAATAGCTACATCCACATCTCGCCCCTCCCACATAGTAACTATTTACGCACCTCCCCTCGATGGTGTCGAAACCACGCCCATTTCTCACCTCCACTAGACCACTACTTAGTTAGACCTCCCTCTTCTATGGCTCTGTCAAATAAATAATAACTTTCCCCTATTAAGCGGCACCTCCTCTCACCATTGGGAGATGAAAAATGGCTCAAAACCCAAAAATACAAAATTTCCTAAAAATTGGGCCAAATTTCATTTTTGGGTCATTTTTTCGTTTGAGTATTTCTCATTATGAAAACTTGCCATAAATCAATAAAATGAAAAATTCCCAACAAATAATTCAGGCCATTTTTAATTGTATTTTACCATTTAGATTATTAAAACAAATGTGAAAATAAGGAACAAATCTTAAGTGCTTCTACTTTGCAACACTAATGAGAACTAATTTGAATAGCGACTTCTAAAACAGTTTCCTACCCCTGAATACAACAGTTAACGTAAAAATAATTCTGCTACTACAGTAAACGATTTCCGAGTGTGACTTGCATCCAAACGGTTTGATTGAGATTTACCATGATTTTGTCAACGCTGTTGATTTAATTTCTCCGATTTTACACCCATTCAGAAATCGAACATTTTCGAACTCGCTTAGGGGTATGGGGGAAATTCGTCAAGGGGGAAATAAATTAATCGAGGCCAGTCTTGAATTTAGCTGTGTTTTTTTATAGAATCCCCATAGCAAAAATAATTATTCATCATAGTCGGCCACACTATGATGACAAAATGAACCTGAGAGACTAGACTTTTATTTAAAGGTATTTTGCAGTAAAAAGAAAATATAGAGGGGATTTTTGTATATTTTGTATTTCATTTGAATTAAGATAGTTTTCCATTTTTACATTTGAATTATTTTTAAAATTTTAGAATCTAGGCATAGAGGGCAGTACAGTTCGTGCCAGATGTTGAGCGACAGTTGCTTTCCTTATTCAGAAAAGTAATTGCCAGCGTATATGGATTTAGAAATTTCTAAAATTTGGGATAATAGGAAATATTCGGGTCGCTGCCGCTTTTTTCCTAAAAGTAGAAGGAATTCGAGCGAAACATTCGTTCTCAGTTGAACTTAGTGAAAATATTTTTGTGGAAACTCAAGAACAAATTAAAGAAATTTTCTAAAATAATATGTTCAAACCAATGGAGTCCAAATGTTGGCGTTTAACTCATCGTCTAAACCGAACCTAAAGAAGAAATAAACCAATCGGTAAAGATGAAGTCGAGTTCTACTAAGGCGTGTCAGGTTCGATCAAATTCGGATAAGAACACCATACATTCAGCAAGGCTATATCCCAGAACGACATACACTGTGGTGCATAACTAGACGCATCTACTTTTTAGGACACTCTTTGTTTCCAAGAAAGTTAGAGGTGAAGCCAATGGTGCAGTATAAAAGGGCATAGTAAAACAACAAAATTTACAAAGGAAATTGGAAAATATATTTAATTTGTTTACCGTAGTAATTCAATGTTTAGTTTTCTAGTGGTGCACAACTATAGACGCACGTTAATAGGGAACATAAAATAAAAAATTAATTCACTTTAGCTAAAATTAAAATAAAATTAATAATGAGTAGGGCCTCCTTTGTTCTGAATAAGCTCAAATATCCTGTTTGGCATACTCTCAACTAAGCTTACTCGAACATCTTCACCAGTTGACTCCCAAGCTTCAATAACGGCCACTTTCAATTCCGAAAGTTTTTCATATTGCTTGTGCTCGATCTTCGAGGCCACCCGTGTGGCTTGAGGTAAGCTTCACGAATTCGGTTTCACTTATTTATGCTTTGCAAAGTAAACCGAGAAGCTGTGATCTGAAAACATAGCTCACTTTGCTAAAAAAAACATAGCTCAAAAAAACAAAGCTCTTCTGTTGTTTATCACTGACATAAGCATTTTAATCAGAAATGTGGTTTTCAAAACCAATTCATAGTCAAATAAAAAATTAAATTCTGTAAACGTATAGTGTAACGAAATCCTGGTTCTCAAAATCTCGGTTTGTCAAAATCCCGTTTTTTATAAATCCCGGTTTTCAGAATCACAGTTTTCAAAATCCAGGTTTTTAAAATCCTGGTTTAGAAAATCCCGGTTTTCAAAATCCTGGTTTTGTATAAAAAAAAATCCCGATTTTTAGGAAATCCCGGTTTGAATTTTTAAAAATTGGGATGTGGGAAAAAGGGGATCTTAAATGATTTTTTGATAAAGTTTTGGAATATGGCCAACTTCGACATGTGGGTTCAAAATGGGATTCAAAAAATGCGTTTTTGATAAAGTTCTGGAATAAGGCGGATAGGGATGAAACCTGGCCATTTCTCAACCGATTATCTCGAAAATCGACATGTGGAATTTTAAAATGATGTTTGATAAAGTTCTGGAATATTGTCATTAGGGATGGAACTATAGGCCATTTCTTAATCGATTATGTTGAAATTCGTCACGAGCGATGGAAATGGGATTGAAAATATTGCAAGTACAAAATCTTGCATAACAAACTGGTGTAATCATAGAATTATATACTATAGAATGGGTGTAAATATTTTACCCATATAAAATTTACTATTTCATGTGTCACAAGTCAGAGCAGGATGGTTATTAAAAAAATGCATATGGCTTACTCATACCTCAAAATAAGAACCCCCCAAACCAGTTTTTGTGTTTGTACGAAGTGACGACTGAATTTTGTGTTTTTAAAATTAATAATTAAAATACGTTTAAATAATAAAAACATAGTTAGTGGTTTATATAGTAGTGCATTATTTGATAATACAAATTACAAACTTTTAAGTAAAATGAAGTATATTGTGAAAAGTTGGAAAATAAGCCTAAAATTTTAATATAAACATTTGTGTTTAGCTTACCAAAATATGGAGAATGAAAAAAGGAATGGTTGAAATCAATTGGCTTGGGTGAGCAAGATGTAATGAGTAAAAATGCAATTGTTTGCTCGGTCCATTTTGAAAAGCACTATTTCACAAAAAAGATCGAGATTAAAAAATTTGGTCATTCCCATATTTTACATTGACGTATCAACGTGTGGATTTAACGTCGATGAAAATAAGCTTGAAAATACATGCCCCAATATTAACACACTTTGAGCGGGTAGCCAAATAGACCAAACTGATATGCGTAGCGGCCGAACTTTCTATGATACTATGGCTGAATGAATTGTTGATATCATCAGAACGGGGAAAGAAGTCTTCATCACTTTCACACTCGCTATCAAATTCAGCAATATCGGCATCACTAGAAATTTGCGAGAAATTATCTACGTAAACTTCACTATCATTATCAGAAGCCACTATTATTATAATAAAAAAAAAATTAAAAAAAGAAATGTTCAACCGTCTAAAGCCAACTAAATACTGAATTATTTTTAAAAACATATGTTTAATGCGGGAACTATAGATAGAATAAAAAAAATAAAAAAAATAACGTAAGAGAGCGAGAGATAGGATTTATATGTATTCGACCATACTCAGAATAAGGAAAATAAAAACTATAAGAAAAATTGCGTTTTATTTTGCTGTCATTTAAAAAGAATAACCGAGCGAAAATTTTCGTCCAAGAATAAAAAACTTAACAAATACAACAACAAAACTCGAACAAATTTTTGTGCGTTGAATGTAATATGCATGTTTATTATTTTATGTATGGTAATTTTGAATTGTCCTTGTATATTATCTTTTCTATTTATAAAATATTCATGCACACATATACAAATATGAATATAAAATCACAAATAATTTTCACTACACCGTAGAATTGTATTTTTCTAAACCTAACCTAAAAAAATAATTTATCGAATTGCGGTAATTCAAACCGCATATAAATATTTTTTATAATTTTAAACACATATATTTGTTGATATGTAATACATTTATACTCAAAACTATTGTAGTTTCACTCAAGATTTTAGGAAATACATGAAAAAAAATATTACATGAAAAATATGAATGAACTTAATATTTTAAGTAATCTATAGCCGAAAAGTCAAATTGGAAAAATAATTTTTTGTCTTCGTTTCTTACGTTATTTCTGTTATTTTTTTTATTCTACCTATAGTTGGCCCATAACACCTTTTCTACTAAACTCTGAATATTTATTTAAAAAAAATCCTTGAAAGATTCGAGTTTGCTTTGTATTTATATACATTTAAATGATGAGTGGTCTGCATAAAAACAACTTGAAGGCGAAACACATTTATGGCTCCTTATATCTATTATGTAAACAAACGTTGAAAAGTAAAATTGTTGAATCTAAATAAAAAATAGAAGCTAACTCTTTCAGTTCCATATGTAAACCGATGAGTAAAAATACATTGCCCCGTTTTTAAAGTAAGTGCATTCAAAAAGGTAAAAATACCCGGCTCGCTTTTAAACAACAGTTCTAGTCAGGTATTTTTAAACGCCCCGCTTATAGTGTGTTAATCAAACCGCAATTCCTTATCGTACTGAAGAAAACATGGTTGGATGGAACACTCTAATTCTAAATTTCTTTCCCAAGACGTTTCTATAAATGATGCTGATTATATTATTGGAGCTAATTTTGAAGTTTCTTCTCATGTTCAAAAATATCCAGTCTATGCGTTGAACTTATTAAGGGATGTGGCGATCAAGTCGTTGCATTTAATTTAAAATATAAAGACCATGACTAGTGCCCATGAATTAGGTGACTGACACGGCCAATCCAATGTTGTGTTACCCTTTTTGAGTTTAAATTTCGAACAGAGTATGCTATGGTGTTTTACCGCTAAAAACCATTTAAAGACAGATGGTAAAAAACCTCGTGATTAAATTGTATTCATGAAAAGTACGTTTAGATTCCATGTGGAAACGATTAATTTACCAAAACCTTGCTTGGTGAAGCATCCCCATACATCGAGCTAGGGCGGGTGCTTCACAGTTCGGATTATCATTTTTTTTTTTTTTGCTTAGTTGACCAAACACGCCTTTTAACATTAAAACAACAATAGAATAACTCATCGGTAAACATAATATTCGTAAAATCTTTGTTCTAATATTCGTTCGCTCACTGTAGTAGCCTTTCCATGTATTTTTATGTTACCAGTGGTTTGCCCAAAGTATTTCCATATGCGTAGCGATGTTCCATAATTCTATTTCGTATGGTTGTTTTTGGTATAGTAATATGCTTGTTCGCAAATTTTACCACGGCTGCATCTAGCGTAAGCGAAGAATTTTCATCAAATAACTGGATGATGGCCCCATCCTCCTTTTTTGTAGTGGTTCGAATTTTGCCTCTATCTGGCAAATCGTCAACATTTTTATACATTGAAAAATGTGTAATCCTCTTCTGTAAAAATGTTTTCGTCTTTTTTATATATTTTGCTGCACTTGCAACCGACATTTTTGTTCCTTTCGGATGGGACCTTAAAAACACCGCTTCAGATCGTTTTTTATAAATCGCACTCACTTCTTTCATGTTTGTTATCGGCGAAACAGTTGCAGTTACACTAATGTTTGTTTTAGAGCGCCCAAGAGAAATCAACAGAAAAACGATGTAAGCCCCGCCCATATTTATTCCTATAGTTTTAAGCACAGTTATGCCGTACACGCTCTTGTTGAACGTACTGTATATTAAAGGAATAAAAATGTAATTCAATTCAAATTATTTTTAATTGCATTCGGTCGAAAAAATGCTAAATACGGCACTGTTGATTAATATGCTTTCTCTTTTACCTTCCAAATTTGTGACACTTGACAGTTGCTTACACTCATTCTATATCATCTAATTCTATGAGTGCAATTACTTTTCTTTTTAGTAGGTGTCATTAATATTCTTTATAATCCGCTCCTACGTGCGGCATGCAGTGCGACATGTTTGCCACCTCTGACTTCGCAGCCTTGGTTTTTTCTAGTAAATTTTTGGGCAAGATATTTTATTTTTATGTTAAAATATTATTAGTCCGGCCGGTCCGAATTAATAAAAAATATTTTTTTCAATTTTAAGACTTTAGAACTAGAAGAAAAGAAAACCGAGATTTTGAAAACCGGGGTTTGAAACCGCATTCTAATCTGTGAGAATACCGATACCCTCCTATACACACAAAAAATGATTGGTATTAGAATATCCATTCATACATTCAGGTACAATATAATTAGACAAATTCAAGCAACATTTCTTCCGAAGTTATTTCCTGTCAAACCGCTATAAAACTGACATTGAGATGAATAAAAATAAAACCGGTGTCAAATACGATCTTAGAAAGCCAAACTGATTTCTATTTAGTAAAGTACCTTTTCGATGACATTAATTGCGTTTTGGTTTGGATGCGTCAAGGTAAACTCGAATATCAACAAATAGCACACCTTCGAACTACAGATAGTCCCCGTTTATCTTCTTATTTTATCGTTTCCTGAAACACGCGAAGATATTTTTCCCTAAAATGACATTTTAATTTTTGTATTCGCATTTCGTATAAGCCTATTGCCGGAAAACAGTTCCAAATCGCAAAGATACAAACCATATAAGTTCCACATTTTCCCATATATTCCGCACGGACTTGCTTAATTTTTTTTCACATTGGGGTGCAATTAATATTCGATACATTACTGAATGTTCTGTCCGATGACGATAGTAGAAAAGCAAAAAAAAACAATTTTGGAGGCCCAACATTATTTAATTATAATTCTTATTTATTTTGTCACGTTTCACATTTCTATTTTGAGCAAAACGATGCTACGTGATGTACAACAATTGAGAGCATTACAGCGTTACGTTCGAAGTGTAGGAATGTTATCCTTACTCGTAACTATGCGAATGAAATGGTGAACCGGAATGATAGATTTTCCGACATTTTCTGATGGTTTATTTCTCCAAATCTTTCAGGCGCCAACAGCATTTAAAACGAAATATTAATTAGCTTACCAGTATACGGACGCCTGAACATTAATTTCTTTGTAATCGATTTTAATTCAATCAAATATGGTTTTACTTACCTAAAATAAAACAGAAAAAAATTCATTAAAATTTTAGTCAAAAATTAATTAATTAATAATTAAATTGTTTGATTAATAATAATTACAAAATAATACATTTTAAATGGCGCATATAATGTAGCCTAAAAATTTAAAGTTCAAAGCACTTGACGGTACATTTTTCCTAAGAATGGGATGCTTGAGAATGAAATTGTCATTCGCACAAACATTAAAACTAGCAACGTAGCCATCATATTGTAATCAACATAGAACACAAAATAATAACTAAACCTAATTTAGTTAGAATACTAATAAACCACAAAATTAAGACGAATTTTGTATATTTTTAATCGAAGAAAATATTTCTTCGTTAATTCTTAGAATTTTCTTCTTTCACAATCCGCTGTAACAAAACCAACAACAAACTAAATCTATATATGTATATCGTTTCTAAGTGGTGCCATATACATTCATAAATTTCTCAAAAGAATTTAATTAACAAAAAATATGTGGTAAAAACACTTGAGGCTGTCTATTTAACATCTCAAAGAGTTAATATATTTGAGATGATTTGATTGATGCGATCTAGCAAATTTTATACGCATTCCAAAGATTCAAACTGAAATTTGATAACGTTTTGTAAGCACTCAAAAGAAAATACTTGATTTATATGGGAACATCTTATGAGCCTAACATCATAAATAATTAAACATCGATGAGATTAATAACAAAAGATCGGTCGTACGGGGTCAAGATCGTTTCAAACATTTATTATACGTGTGCATATTGTATATGGGTACATTTAATGTTAATTACATACTCAAATATGTACGAGTATATAGCCCCCTTACAAATTTCGTCGAAATGTAAATAAATGAAATTGGTAAACAATCATTTTGTTGAGTGTAAATATTAATTATGGATTTTCTAAAAATTCAATTGAAAACCGACGTACTCCATTTTAATTATGATTTTTATTTGAATAATGAAAAGCTTTGATGATCTAATTCAGATTTAGATGCCTGAGGACTGCATTCTTGGATATATACATATATTGATTTGTGTGTTCATCCAGTCTGCGGAATTATGACCGAATCAGTAAATATAATTACATATATTGCATTTAAAAGAAGTAAGGATGTACGATCGATAAAACAAGTTTAAAAATTGTAAAACTGATGTATTCGTTATAGTCAATAAAACAATTTTCGCGAGAGAGGACATTCGCGTGAGGCACGTTGGAGGCACGATTTATGTAAAGTTCTTTTTCTATTCCCGCGACTAAAAGCTGCATTTTTTTTTTAAAAAATCGACAAATATAATTAACACCCGATTCTCAAGCGCAATCACTGAAGGTGAATTTATTTGACTCTGTAGCAAAATTTTCCGCGGAAAAATTTGCTGGAGAATAAAAATCGAAGAGAAAGAGCAAAAACAAACAATCAAATTAGCTAAATTGGTTATGTAAAGAAATTTCCCATATACATATTTCATTTTGTAAAACTTATTGCCCCTTCCGAATAAAAATTATTTATTCTGTAGATTAATTTCCTCAAGACAGGCACCTTAACAAAAATAAATTCTCTAAATATTAGTGCTCATTATGAGTTTTTGCTCTATTAATTGCTCTATTTTGACAGAAGTGTGAAAAAGGTAAAACTTTTAACAAATCAAACCGATGTGGTTTATAAATTTAACATTTTATAAAAAAAAAAAATCCAAAAAATTTATGATTAATTGAATAAATGGGAGAAAAGAAAATTACAGAAAAAAAGAAAATATGCAAGTGTTATAATTATGTGTGGAACAAAAGATGATGAAGTACAACTGTTGATGAAGAATTTATCGTGACCTAGGCGAGCCAAATCCAAACGGCATATAATAATGATGAATACATATGATGGACGACGACGGTAATGATAGAACTCGAAATAGATCGTCCGGTTGCGGATCGGAATACAAGACAACCGAGATGACAGATGCATTATTGCGGGATTATTCGTTACTCATTAAGCAAACTCAGATGACATCGAACTTCTATCATTTCGCACTTGGACGACCGATTTGTAAGTCTTTTTCGGTGCTCTACATTTTTATTTTATTTTTTTCTAGTATGTATAAAGAAACATTCTTCATCCGATCCACTTTCAAACCAAGAAGGGTATAATTCAAGTGTGTAATTTAGGAATCTCGTCAAAAAGGATTTTGAGCCTGATTGTATGCGATATTAAATTTGGTAATAGTGGTGGTTAGTAATATAATTGAACTTCAGCCTAGCAACCGTTACAGTTATCGTAGTTAGTGATTATTTTAATGCATATTATATATAATTTCATATTTGCTGCGAGATTTGTTGCTGAATATATCGCGAAAAGGGAATCGGTGTATAAAGCTTGTAAGATGCTGAGCATTATATACATACACTAGAGGACCCGACAGACCTGCCCGAACGTTGGCTTGCTTGCTATAAGCGGGTTCAGCAAACGTTTCTTCGATATTCGAATTTTCCATAAACTAAATACTAAGTGACATTTGACATTTCGTTTCGTTTCGCCCAAAGTAAAATAAAAAATTAGTGCAATTTCTCTGGACGCTTCTACGCTGTGGATCCACTGACCCATATGTACAAAATTGGACTATTTTAATTTTGATTAAATAAACTCAACAGTTCCGATGGATCGTTTTGTATACGTTGGGCATGCATATTTATGTTAAGGTGTGATGTATTTTCACTTCACCATAGGACTTGTGAGTCATAGTGCATTCATCCCGGATAATAATTTGGCATTTTCGCGAAACTTAACCATGTCGAAATTCTTCTATATGTTGTACATTGCGTCTGAATTGGTGTGAACGATCAATGGCAACTTGATTGCTGAATGTGCAGTCCTTCCACCATGAAGTAAATGCCAGATGAAGCAATTGCCAACGCAATATGATTTTGTGATCGTATGCGCGCAAGTAGTATCAGTGAGATGAGGAATATTTTGCCAGTGTCGCCAAGTGCGTCCAGTAAACCGCATTTTGTAAGGCAGTGAGCGCCTGTTCATCATTTACCACAAAAAGGGATGCTTCAAACTGTTGTTCACGCTGAGCATCGCTGTAAATGATGTCTGTTGCTGGAGGGTTAGGCGGTGGCACACCGAAATGAATCAGTGGCATATTCGAAATGAGCTACCTCCAATTTTCTTTAATGCCCAGCGGCCCAAATGCGATGCAGAAGAATAGGTTAGATTGATTGCCATTGAATACGCATGTATATAATTGAAATTCATTGAAGATCATATCCCTTTATCAACCAAGAAAACAAAAAAATTAGCTCAGTTTTAGTCCAACCCACACAAATGTGTGAGTAAAAAACCATAATATGTAATGGCGTTGTTGATAAAAAAATTCGCTTTATTTGTAGTAAAACCAACACAATTGTGTGTAACGATATAATGTTTTTTTTCGGACGAAAATAAGTTAAAAAGGAATTCACAAATGTGTTAGTTGGTTCAAAAAACAAACAAAACTAAATTTTTGACATGGTACTTTTGCCCTACCCGCACAATTGTGTTAGTAAATCACTAAAGGGATATACGGTATTCACTTCAACATTGAACCTTACACATTTTATTCAATGTAAGTGTTTAAGTATACCTCATTTATGATCTAAAACGTTATTTCAATATGTTTCGCGATGAATAATACATTCAATATGCACGCAAATATGATACATAGAATATCAAAACACAGTGAACAGAAATTGAAATATCAAAACAACGCCAAGCAACGCTTGCGCATCTATTGATGCGTACGTTAAACACAGAATTCGACATCGTATTTTGTCACTTTATAAAATATTGGGGTCGCTGAGAAGGTGATATTTTGGGATTATATGTTCTGATATGTAAAAAATAAAAAAAAAATTCGTCAAAAAACAAAAAAAAATTGCTAGATCCCAACTGCAGCGCCACCTACCGGGTACAATTGTGAATCAAAACCATCCAGGGACCCACTCAAACACACACCCAAAATTTCATTAAAATCGGTCCAGCCGTTTAGGAGGAGATCAATACAAACACACGTACAGGACTTATATACAAGGTGGCTGAGACCAAATGTTACTGACTTCACTCTGCTGTCATTTGTGTAGTTGTCATTTTCGCGCATCAATTTTTTGACTGATTGAAGTTTGGTTAGTTGTTTACATGTGGTCAACAAATAATTGTTCTAAATTTATATCTTCATAAAAAAATCGTAAATGAATTCAAACGTAATAGTGTAATTGCACTGTATTTGAGTGGAAATTCACAAACAGCAATAGTTCGTCAGCTCCAGCATTTGAATGTGAATAAAATGTTTGTGTATCGAACCATAACTCGATACAACGAAACTGGTAGCATCGCTAAATGCAACAGAGGCGATCCTAAAAATACAGCAATATCAAAAGAAATGATACGAAAAGTGAAGAAACGAATCCAACGAAATCCTCGTCAAAGTGCCAATCAATTAGCCGCACGTCTACATGTTTCACAATACAGCATTCAAACCATATTGAAAAATGAACTACACTTGAAGCCCTACAAGATACAAAAAGTTCAAGATCTTACGGAGGCACAAAAAAAAGTTAGGCTTGAAAGAACACGAGCATTGAAGGCCTTGGCCGAACGTGATGAGATTCCAAAAATTGTCTTTTCTGGTGAGAAAATTTTCACCATTCAACAGTATGTGAATAAACAAAATGATCGTGTTTGGTTAGAGCACAAGTCCAACGATAATTTGGACACAAGAGTTGCCATGCGCAAGCAATCACCAGCTTATGTTATGGTTTGGGCTGCAATGACTGCAGATGGACTCACTCCTCTGGTTTTCATCGAACATGGAGTCAAGGTAAACCAAGAGGTGTACCGCCAAAAGATCCTAAACGATGCTTTGCTACCTTAGGCACGTAAACACTTTGGTACGAACCGTTGGACATTCCAACAGGACTCGGCACCATCACACAAAGCTCGAGCGACACAGCAATTTTTACAAAATTGCGTTCCGCGGCTGATTTCGTCGAAAGAATGGCCACCATATTCACTAGATTTGAATCCCATGGATTTCTCTATATGGTTCATTTTGGAGAGTAAGGTGTCTACTAAAAAATACGAAAGTGTTGATGCATTGAAGTCAGCTCTTGTTCGATAATGGAATAAAATTCCGCAAGCCCACGTTCGGTCAGCACGCAATGCTTTCTATGGAAGACTGAATCAAATAATCAGAGCTAAAGGAGGTCATATCGAGCAGTAACATGTTTTTCATAAAATGTAATATGTTTTCAACATATTCCACGAAATTTCAATAAAAAAATAATCAAAATTAAAAAAATTACAGCGTTTTCATTTGGTAACACTTGGTCTCAGCCACCCTGTATATGTTACGGTCAAAGCGTATAATTGGTTATTATATAATTACCGGTCATTATATACAGGGTTATCCAATTCGAGGTTGATAAAGTAGAAATCTGTATACCGACATCTGTCAAAGATAACCGTCAAGTACGCTGTCATTTATTTAGTTGACATTCTGCCATTTAAGAATATGGAGCATTTAACAATCGACCAACTCGTTAAAATTAAACGCGGAAAAACAGGCCGTCGATGCTGATTTTTCGAACAAAATTTTCTTCAGTGATGAAGCTCATTTTTCGCTTGGTGGATACGTTAATAAGCAAAACTGTAGAATTTGGGGCTCAGAAAATCCACAATTGATTGTAGAGAAGCCATTACACCCGGAAAAAGTCACTGTTTGGTGCGCATTGTGGTCTGGTGGTGTGATTGGGCCGTATTTTTTTGAGAACAACCATGGACGAACCGTTACCGTCAATTCTGAGCGCTATGGCCGCATGTTAACCGATTATTTTTTTACGAAAATCGAAGATTATGATCTTGACGATATGTGGTTCCAGCAGGATGGAGCAACCAGTCACGTAATACGAGCAAATCGAGATCTTTTGCAAGAGAAATTTCCTGGACGTTTGATTTCGCGATTGGCTGATGTCAATTGGCCTCCAAGATCCTGTGATTTAACGCCTTTGGATTTCTTTTTGTGGGGCTACGCGAAAGATCGTGTTTACGCAAACAATCCTCAAACTCTTGACGAATTGAAAACTAATATTCGTAAGGTAATGGCCGAGATACCGCCCGAAATGTGCCGAAAAGTCATTGAAAATTACCTCAAAAGTATCAAGGCCTGTAAGAAGTCCCGTGGAGGACATTTGAATGATATCTTGTTTAACTAAAAATGGCAAGGATCAATCTGTAAAATGAAATAAAAATTACAATACATTCCGAATATTTTGTGTGTTTTTTTTAAGTTTACTTTATCAACCTCGAATTGGATAACCCTGTATAATTAACAACGACGTCGGTTAAAGTGTATAACTTTTTAGAATTATTCACTTTGACCGGTTATTATATATAATTACCAAACCCCCTTGGTTAAAGTGTTAAATATGAAAGTTTAAAACTATATTAATAATAATTCATTATGATCTATTCATTAAATCTATGAAATGAGAGTACTGTATTCTCGAAATGGTTCACCCTTCACCCCACGAAATATTTTATATGGTATTAGCGCAAATTGGAATTTGGAATAGTAGGGAATAACAGCTTTACTATTGGCACAATTAGCTTCCGCGAGTTAGTAAAGCTACTAGTCTACTATTCCAAATTCCAATTTGCACTAATACCATATAAAATATTCCGTGGGGTGGAGGGTTGAGAATACAGTAATTATACTACTGTATTATTCTTCTGTAATTATACTACTGTGGGCAAAAAAAGTAAGACTTTGTTCATAATTTTAAAATTCTTTATTTATTTATCCAAATCTATTTTGTCCCCCTCAAAGTAATCCCTTCTCCCCACTCCCCTCCCCCCCCCCCCCCCCCAGCCTCAATAGCTTGTGCCAACGTTTTTTCCAATCCTCGAAACAGTTGC
Source organism: Nephrotoma appendiculata (assembly GCA_947310385.1). Taxonomy (NCBI): domain Eukaryota; kingdom Metazoa; phylum Arthropoda; class Insecta; order Diptera; family Tipulidae; genus Nephrotoma; species Nephrotoma appendiculata. Next base: position 73,706,428 of record OX371224.1, read on the forward strand.
TAAAGTCAATTTCCGGAATAGCCTCCAATGCGCGTAGCGATTCACGTTTAATGTCTTCAATTGACTCAAAACAGTTTCCCCAGAGCAGTCTTTTGAGTTTGCTGAACAGCCAGAAGTCACACGGAGCTAAATCAGGCGAATACGGTGGTTGCGGAACGATATGGGTCGAATTTTTGGCGAAAAAATCATGTAAAACCAATACAGTATTAGAAGGTGCATTATCGTGGTGCAAAAACCAAGGATTTTCACTGATCCTTCCGATATTTCCACGATGCCAGTAAGGTCTCTGACTATTAATCATCGATTCTCGAGCACCAATTCCTTGATTTTATTAACGTGTTGATCATAAGTTGATGTTGATGGCCGTCCTAAACATGGTTCGTCGTCAACACGTTCTCGACCCTATTTGAACAATTTTTACCAATCAAAAACACTTGCTCGCGGCATACAATTATCACCAAAGGCCTTTTGCAACATTCTGAACGTTTCGGCACCACAAAATTGATTCCGCACACAAAATTTAATGGAACTTCTTTGTTGAATAATTTCACTCATTGTAAAAATCGCCGAATGCACTTTTTGTACTTCAGAAAGACAAGCGTATACTAAACACTAATGATTATTTTTATGTGACATTTGGCACAGATGTCACTGACAGTCATACCAACATAGAAAAAAAAATATTTCGACGAATGGTTTTCCGCGCGAAATTTAAATTAAAAAGTCTTACGTTTTTTTGCCCACAGTAGTATATAATAACCGGTCAAAAAGAATAATTCTAAAAAATTATACACTTTAACCGACGTCGTTGGTAATTATATATAATAACCGATAATTATATATATAATCACCGGATTATTCATTTTAACCGTAACATATACACTTCACCTTTTATATAGTATACTATATTTTGAAATTGTATGGTATTTGTTTATAATTTTTTTTGTTCCATTGCAGATTTTAGGATTTACAGATGTAATCGACTTAGAAACTAAAGAAACTACAAACATTCCTTCGAAATTTGGTGTTGTCTTCTGTGATCTGGCTGATCCAGTACTTTCGTCCCTTTATGATTTAAAGTCAAAACACAATCGCCGTTGTTTAGAGCGGTACCCAATTGTTACAATAACGCGCATTAAATTTAATAACCAATCGACATTTACATAAATACTATTGGCTATTGTAAGATTCTTATGATTTTCGCGTTAGTCACATTTATAATACAATCTCAAATTTTCAGTGTAGAGGAGGAGCGGTTTAAGTATTAGCGAATATTCAGTTTAAAACTTTTAATTCTTGAATATGTTTCATGAACCCTATTTAGTAACCGTGATAGAATTAGGACACATTCTAGTTATGATTTTCGTTAACACCTATAGGTATCCGTTATTATTGTTTGAAAGTAATTTAACGAAATTTACAATTCCAGCATCTAAGTTTGATCCAACGGTATATAATAAATTGCATTAAATTAAATTTAATAAATCAACTATAATCTGCATTTAATAAATTGACTAAATTGCAAACAATTGTGTATTTTTAATTCTGAATATTTGTTATTAGAGTCACTAACTTACTCATCAATATTGGAGGTTTTTGATTTTTCGAAAAAGAAATTCTAGGATTAAAACGCACCCATTGTTCGTTCGGTCAATTAGTTAATATTTTTAATAATCGCTTGTTTTATATCGTCGTCTCATCAGTTTTGTTTCTAATTTTCATTAACTTCATTAAACAATAATTTTCAACATCAAACTTTAACCAATTTTAAACAACTTGATTTAAATGTTATTAAAGAGATGAGAAAACCCGGGCGAGAAGTAACGTATTTACTGAAACACCCGGAATACAAAAATAATATTTTACGGAGTGCAATCTGGGGAGGAATTTCAAAATGTTTGAAAGAAATTAAAATTGTAGCTCGATAAAATTAAAATTAAATTAAATGAAATGCATGAAATATGCGATAAAATTCAAAATATGTATTACTACACACGATTATCTGAATATTTTCACCATATACCATATATGAAAACTTTAATCCAGATAATTAAAAAAATATTTTAATAAAAGAAATTAATTAATTTAAGACACAACAATAAAATCAAGAAGCATCGAGAATCGAAAAATCAAAATTGGATGACACAAGTTCTACAAGTCGAAACTAATCTCAATCAACTGATTTGTTTATTTTACGTTTGAATTTATGTCAAAAATGAATTGAGCAATAATATTTGCAACCTTGACTGAAAAATGGTCTTAGTCTCGGACTTTGTGTCTTTATTGTGATTTTAGTCTTAATTATTAGACTTCGTATTCTGATCGTAGTCTGGGGGCCAATAAGACTACGAAATATGTATGTATTACGTAAGATTATTTGACTTTGTTTTGAGTTTAGTCTTAATTATGACACTTTTCGTATACTACGCATGGTCTTAGTTGGCATTGGTCTTAAAAAAAAGTTTTGCGTAACACATACATATTTCGTGATCGTATTGGTCACAGACTACGCACAGAATACGAAAAGTCTCATAATTAATACTAAACTCAAGATAAAGACAAAAAGTCTTACCCAAGACCATTTTTAAGCCACTGACTAGCTTCAGAATCTGGTAACTAAAGTAGATAGGTTACTAGATATCAAATTATAAAATTCGAATAATTTTCATTAAAAAACTCGATAGCTATATATGAGACAGGTGGTGCAGTGGTTAAAGTTTCGGCGCTTGGGTTGGGAGGTACTGGATTCGAATCCCACCGAAGGCTACATCCAAACTACTACTTTGTTTTACAGTGGACGACCATAGAATATTTTCGAATGTTTTATTTTAATATTTATTGAATCATTTATTTTATAACTCAAACGTTGAATAATTGATTGGGTTATTTGGTTATCAAGTATCCAACAGTTGTGCTAGATATACTTTTTATTAATTCTGTTATCTTACAGATTCCTGATTGCTTTAAATTTTTTATTCTAAAGTTTAATTTTTGTTTAATTTTTAGGAATTGGGGCTCTAAAACTGTGCCAAACATCCATTATTGATATATACATATATTACCTTACAGATTTCAGATTAACTGTTTTTGAAATCAGATTTCATTTGGTCACTTTATTTTTATTTTTTAAATAAACATTTGTATTATACATAGATTAGGGATGGCAAGGTTAAGTGATCTTCACTTATAATTTTTTTATTTAACTATTTTTATAAATAAATCCATTAAATCAACAGATTCACAAAGATTCTATCCGTTGGAGATGAGAAAAGTTATGCGTTCCTTTCCTGCTTTGTACGAGTTCTACAATATTTGGTGATTTCTGGATTCGATTTATTATGTTTTGATTTGGTTTGTTTTAAGAGAGCCGAATTAATTGAGTTAATACTAATCATGACCTTACATTTATTTTATTCAAGTATAATTTAATTCATAATAATGACAGTTTTTCAGGAAATTTACTGCAACTCAATTAATTATAAATTATTAATTATAATTATGAATTTTTTTAGGATGCTGATTGCGCCCGAGTCAACCGGGAAACGAACTTAGGTTTGGTTGCACAATGCTTTTGGAGAACCAGTTTAATTTAGTTTATGGAAAATTCAACTCATAATAATAATGTTTTATTCCAGGAAATTTACTATATTTACTATTATGGATACTTAATTAATTATTAAAATTTTTTCGGGATTCTGATTGCTGAACATTTGTACCATAAAACAAAAAAACCTGTGCTGTCTTGTGCTTAACTATTTACTAACTATTGACTACTTAGGTGTCTGTAACAGGATCAAGTCTATCATATTTAACAACCTTTCCTATCCCACCATCTTGTTATGTGTAAAAAGGGTGTACGGTAGGCCCGGCGTATCCGGGATCCCTGCTTAGTCTTGGCCGTACATTCTAATCAATCAATCAATTAAAAACTCGATAGCTATATAAATTTTATCTGCATTGAGTGGCGATTTCTTCACTCGAGCAAATAATCTTTTATTTTACTCCCTTGATACATAATCATAAGAATGTTGTAATAAAGGCAGTCTAAGATTTTAAGGATACAGTTATTTTCGTGCTACTCTATTCTCTTCTGTCGCTTCTAAACTAACTGCAAATTTTGATAAGATTCATCTGAAAAAATTTAACGTAAATATTATCAGGAATTACATATGAACGCAATGGGAATGTGGCCTCGCCCCTTTTAATTTTTAAGAAACAATTTTAAATATTCAACAAATACGAAAAATGGCTTGAGTGAAAGGGTTTTAACGGGAGTTTTAGAAATATTATTATTATTAAGTATTATTAAAATTTTTAATAAAAAATTATGATTTTCCCGTACTTTCAAAAACAACAATAAAAAATTATAAAACAAACCCATACTTCTCGTTTTGTGATCAATCTTTTTTTTAATTACATGCTCATACTGTTTTAAATCAAAAAACAGGGTTTCGGGCATAAAAATAGTCCTATCATGAAAGAAAACGTGAATATCCGAGATTTTTCAAGCTCTACAAAACATGGGTTACTCCGCCACTAAACGAAATTTAATGATTTCAGTATATTTAAGTGGCTTATTTCAATTATCTATATATTGTTACTATTGTTAGGTGTTATTTATAATCAAAACGGGTTTGCATTTAAAGTTTTGCGATAGCTACAAGAATGCAGAGCTATTAAATGCCCGATTCTTTTAGAAATAGGATACTTTACAAACTAACCTTTCAATCATTTAGTTGTCGGCCTAATTAAGCCACTATGCTCAGTTTTTTTGTAGTACAAACATCGCTAAACTATTTATATATTATTTGAGAGATGAAAAATGACAAGCTCTAAACTACATTTTCTTACAATTTTAGTTTGGTTGCTAGAATACCTAAAATTTTCCAAATGGGAAATATTTTAAAATTTTTGTAGGGAAAGTTGTATATAAATTGAAAAGATAGTTAACGAAAACGAAAATTTTATATTTTCAAGGCAAAATAGAAGAACAAATGACTTTAGGCTTGTTTTAAGGGTAAATCTTTATCTTTTCAAAGCAGAAGACATTGATAATTATAAAGATTAGAAGACATCATGCGAGCATTGGTAGTATTCTTTCTGCTTCATTTTTCAGAAATTCTGTAAATTTTGTTTAATCAGTCATTAAAATTGACAACTTTTTACACGAGTGGAAAATAACTAGTGAAATAATATGCAACTCATTCAAAGCAGTGTTTTCGCTGTATATATCGCAATGCCAACATGGTTTTATACCCAAAAGATCAGTATCGACAAAAATTTACCAGCTATTCAATTAAAGTACACCAACTTTGCGAAAGCTTTCAATTCGGTCAGCCAATTCGCAGCGCGGTTCAAATCTTATTTGAATAATCGCATCCAATATATTGAAATTGGAGACATTTATTCTGGGATAACTTCACACACGACGCAACATAATGCAACAAGACGCAAATGCTGTAACATGAGGCACAACGACGCACCATAGTGCATTACCAACAGTGCAACATGAAGCAACATTCGACAACAACATGCAACATGGTGCAGCACGATGCAACATATATAAAAAAACACAAGGTCCAATTTTACGAATTTTGGCAGAAAAACTTTCGAGAGATGAGTCTCAGGATTGAGACGATTAAAGAAAACTGTTCTTTAAGAAGAAACCTGTAAGCAACCTGTTCCCTTACACTTTTAAGAACCTAATTTCTTTAAGCCAATGCCATTTCTTAGCTTAATAAATAACTATTAAAATTAGAGAAAACTACATTCACCACTTAAAAAATGTTTACTGCATGTTTAAATAAACAAATAAACCAAATGATCAAATCACGGAAAAAATCAACAAATACATTTCATAGTTGAAAATTAGCCCTAGATTTAATTCTTAATTCTTTCACAAACAGAGACATTTTGATGGACTAAGCTTAGTAGACTAACAACCCACCGTCACATGCATTTCATATCTTACTACTTATTGCAAATAATTTTGTAAGTCTATATTCAATGGAATTGTGCTAAATACGTAGCAAAAATTACTCATTAAATACTTGTTTTATAGTTAGGAAGAAAATATTAAAAGTTTCAACGTGTTTCAACACATAACCAGCTATAATGATTAATGTTTCTACGTTATGATTAACATTAATGCGAATTATATCAATTTTAATCAAAATGTTTTATGGTTGCGATAAGCTTTACACATCGACACTTCTGCCAATAAAAGTGAACGCTGATAGTATTTTTTGGAAGATTCTTAGAATTGTCAGTGCTATAATTCTTCATACAATATAATATAAATTGTAATTTCCAGGAAATCAATTTTGTTTTAACCTGTGTAGTCTGTCGATGGTGTGTCTAGAAGTGCTGTGCAAACAAAGCCAGGTCACCATCAATTAAAATCAAACGACCTGCGTTTTGCTTTATAATTTCAACAAATAGCTTGGAGGAAAAGTTTGTCTTGCAATTTCCCCGTATTTAAATGTAATTTAAAAATCTCAAGAATTAGATATTTTATTAGTAGAAATAAGACATAACAATTTATTTAAAATTAAATATAAATTTTATTATTTCTTCTTAGTATTGTATTTCTTAATTTTTCTTATTTCTTCAAATGTACAAAAAAAAATAAAATATATAAATCGGATGTTTTCCAAAGAAAATATTTTCATGTTATTCTAAGAAAAAAATTCTTAAGAAATGATAAATCTTAAGCAAATCAAATAATACAAAAAAAACACAAAAATCAGGAAGGGCAAGGAGGAATAAAATAAGATAAATAGCGATTATACGAATATTTTATATCTCCATGAAGACGGGGGTCAATAACTTATGTCCTTTAGGCCATTTATAGTTTAGCTAGACCATAAAAGAGACTGTATAGTGAAAAAGAATTTGCGGTTAGCGGCATAATATTGGGATTACTAAAACTTAAAGGTGTTAGTTTGTTTTTATGTTAAGCATTTTACAAAATTCTAAGAAAAGTCGTATTAAAGTCAGACAAATTAAGAATAATTATTGGAAAATTCTGCACATATTGTTTCTAGAAATGTTCAAAGCCTAACAAGTGATTTTAAACTTAGAGAAAAATGTATAAAAATATTCCAGGAATTTCTTGTTTTCCTTAAATTTGTGACCGATGACGTAAAAATTTAGATTATGTAAGCATAGAACACTTTAATGGTACGAAGAATCAACTAATGCCCCAGATACTGTGACTTGACACTGAGTTTAAGCAGTGAAACTCGAACAACTGAGAATTTGATTTTGTTACCTTGGCACGACTGTGGCTTGCGAATCAAAAAAATATTATTACTTCAAATAAATTTCTCTATCCATATGTCAATTGATGCATTTGAATGATTGCATTTTCCAAGGTGGCCGTTTAAATAAATTGGATGCACAGTCAAATTATTCAAATTTAATGAACATGGTCCTTTATTATAAATATTGATTTAATAGAAAGTTTATTACAACATTGTTCGGTGCAAGTCTTTGAAGTAAGCCTTCTAAAATTAAATAAGAATAATTTAGTAGTCTCGGGTTGTGGGAACTCTCCGGTTGTGGGCATCCCTGCATAAACGTTTGACAGAATGCAAATATGGCGGATCTGACTGCTGTCATACTTGCATTTTGACAGTTCTACCTAATATCGAAGTGAATGGACGAGCTTGTTCATTTGGTGCGATTATTTTTTGACTACTTCGAGAATGGTTGTGGGCACTTAAATGTAACCGGTTGTGGGCAGCCTCAATTGAATTTGAGCAGTTTGCAACACTACCTCCATAAAACGTAAGAGATGTTTGGCGACTTATCATCTGTGGAAGGTGTTATATTGTTGGATTTCGTTCGTGAATGCAACCAACGGACTTCATCAAATATGGTGAGTTTATGTTTACTCTTCCTTTACTTCTTTGAAAATCATTTTGTGCTCAATTGGAATGTATTTTAAAGGTTTTCAAACTGATCCACGAGAGAGGCCTTGTCCAATATATTTTGAAGTGCGTCAATCATTATTACGACCTCAGTATCAACGAGCTGCGAGAATTGGTGTATCAATTCGCTAAGATATTTGAAGTTGAATATCCGTGTCGATTTGGAATGACGACGAGAAAGCGGGGAAAAATTGGTATTACAATTTTATGCGCCGCCACCCTGAGCTCATTTTACACACCCCGGAACAAACATCCATGCAACGGGTGAAACGCTTTTGTAAATCAAATGTTGAGAATTTATTTTCAAAACTATGGACATTTGATGGACGAATATCACTTCGAAGCAACGATTATTTATAACATGGATATGAAAGCGGCTTTTCAACGGCCGTCAAAAATTGGCAAGGTGTTTGCCATGAAGCGTATGCGACGTGTCGGAAAACTTGCAGCCGCTGAAAGAGGAAAGATGGTGACAATGGCCATATCCGTAATCTACTGGCAACAGTTTACCACCATTCTTTCTTTTCCCAAAAAAAAATGCACACCATCTTCTTCGATAACGTTTCTGAAGGGACTGCCGGTTATGCTAATGGTTCTGGCTGGATGAGCCAGTAAGAGTTTGTACGCAATTCTATAAATCACCATTCTATAAATTTCGCAAAACCTTCGATAGGTTCCCCTGTGCTGTTTTGCTTTTCGACAACCATGCCACAAACTACAGCCACTGGATGTGTCTATTTTCGGACCGATAAGGTAGGACTTGGAATCATTCAACCTTCCTCTCTCAATTTGAAATTTTTAATTCACATCTCGTTGTTTTAGGTAATGGAGATTCGTCATATTGCTGGCCTTGTCTGTAAGACTCTTGATTTGGCATTGACACCCAAAAGCATTAAATCCAGCTTCAGAGCATCCGGAATACATCCATACGACCCAGACATCTACTCTGATGTTGATTTTATTCAAGCGATCGAACGGAATATGAAAGAAGCTGTCTCCGAGGATCGAATTGATGAAGAGGAGCAGCATCGAATCATCTTTTTTGGGTCAGATGTTGTATATGAAGTGCAAGTGGTTACCACACCAAAACCTTCCACATCTACAGTATCTTTAACGAGCCGCTTGTCGGTCTTGGACGAAATTGTTCCCCTGCAAGCAGCTCCACCAAAAAAGCCACCAAATCGCGGTCGTAAACCGATGCAAAGCACCATACTTACTTCTCCAGGAAGCGTTGCTGCTTTAACGGAGAAAGCTGCTAAACGAGCAGCCGTCTCCCATCTGACGAAGAGGAGGGTAAAAAAAAGACAACTGCACCTAGCAAACCGTCGGCCAAATGCTCTAAAGAAAAGAACTCTTCACCATCTGATAATGATATCGACTTCTGTAACATCTGTTCGAAGCTTTTGCCATCGAAGTTGACCGCTGCAAATTCCATCAAGTGCAACACGTGTTTGAAGCTATTGCACATGCAAAGATTGTGTTTGTGACTTGGAAGATAAGGAGAAGCAGTTCGATTTTTTCACACATAAAATGAAATATTAAAATATTCGTGGAACCCGTTTGTGTTAAATTATAAAAATGTGAAGTACCTTTAAATACAAATTTAAATCAATAATCAGTCAGTCATCTCAGGTAGTATGAATATTACAATATATGTAATTTATTCAAATTTGAATTTTGATTCTTTATAATTTCACACAAGTGTTTCTCGAAATACTTGTACTTTAAATTTACATATGCTTTGGATAGTTAAGATTGGTGGGCAAAATTGAACTAATTGTGGACAAAAATTTAAAATTTATGATTTCAAAATAAAAAATACAATTAAATCGCAAAAATTTATGGAATTTGTATATGAATCGATAAATCAATGTTTGTCATTTACTTTGTAAACTAAAGATTATTTCATGTCATGGCCAACATTTGCCACGGTCCATGCAAGATGTATATCGCATGAAAACTATTTCGTATGTTACTAATGTCAACATTTGTTTAGAATCTCAAATCTAGCGAATAAACCCAGAAGGTTCATAGGTTGATGGACTATAATTTTTATGGTGATCTATGGAATCCACCTTTGTACCACCTGCAGACGTTCCCCCACCATGAACATCACAATAAATATGTGCCTATGGATGATCTGTTAAATATTTATTGTGAGATCGAAAGTCAGCTGGAAATATGAACCTTCAATTATAATTTCACTCATTTTACTAATTGTTTATCAATTTAAACAACTGTTATTGGCCTACTCCATATTAATTGATTGTCCATGCTCAGGAAAGGCTCAATTAAACAAATTTTTATATAATTCTATGAACGAAAGATATGCTTGCCAGTTGGTTTCGAATTAGGTTTATCGCCTTCATACCATGAAGTAAATTGTTGTTATAATAAATTACATTTTCATGAAATTTTAAATAAAATCCCAGGAATTAGAGGCACAGGCTAATCAAAAGGTTTTTACTAGAATCAAACCATTAAATATGCAACTCTTTTGTGTTTTGGACTTGGTTTTCCTTGGAATGATTAATTTAAATATCAAGATTTGATACTTTAAATGATTAAATTAAATTTATGTAATCTTTCCGATTTTGAGATTTTTTTGTTGTTGTTATTTTTTTTAAAATTATTTTATGAGGTTTTAAATGGAAAGTTTGTGTCGTTATTTTACCTACATTTATACTATGTTAATGATAAATAGAGAACAATTAGTTTTAACAGTTTTCTTTTTATAAAAATTTGTCTAACCTACACTGCAGCGTATGCATTTAAGGCAAATTTTTCAGTTTTCAGCAGTTTTTTACAGTTTCCAAAGAAATTTGAAAGTAACGTCTTAAAATTGGATATTAATTTTCTTTATTATTAAAAACGTATGTACCAGAAATTTATGGTGATGGTATTCTAAATAAAACAATTTTTGTTTCTAGTTCGTGCGTCCAAAAAATATGATTATATTCATAACTAAACGTATAGTTAACCCTTTGACACATTTTGGCAACGTTTGTTGCCAACACCTTAAACCGCCGATTTTTTGATTCATTAAAATTATAACCACGAATTTTTTTATTTCAACCGATTGTTCTGCTATCTGAAAGGGTTAATTAGTACTGTCAAAAGCATTTGCGTGAATATAGTCAGTTAAAAATAAGTTTCTGTGTGAACCAGTCGCATACATTTTTTGGCTTCATTCAAGGTGAGTTTGAAATATGAATATTAATGTTTTTACTACCAATTTTTGTTAAAAACTCATTTTTTATTGTCAATATACATATTAACTGTAATTACAATCAAGTTTAATAACATTTAATTGGGTATATTTCCAATAAAATGTGAATTACTTTGTGGCAACATTTGTTGCCATTCCGAGTCAAGAATCATAAATTATGATTTTTTTGACAGATTTAACCGGTCGAGTAATTTTTTTGTGTCTATACAAGGTGAGTTTAAATTATAATTATTGGTGTTTTTATTATAAATTTTCTTTGAAAATGGTTTTTATTGTTCATGTATATATAAACTACAATACAAATCAAATGTAGTAGTAGTTGATTGCATATAATTTCAGTTTATGGTAATTACTTTGTGGCAACATATGTTGCCATTCCGAGTGAAATACCATTTATCACATATGTGTGTTTCGCGCCTAAGAATTTTGTAAATTTTGTTTTTCAGAACAATGGCATCCAGAAAATATCCCCCAAAACATTTTTTGACTTGCGAAGAGGCGGCCGAGTTAATTATGGCAGAAAATTCTGATCTAGAGGACTTGGAAGAGGCAAATGTGGCAATGGCTGGAGATGTGTTAGGAAATTTGTTGGACCAAAATCCAGAGGTGCAGATCATGCAACCAATAACGATAAGCCATGACCTTGCTAAAATCGTTATGAACTATGATGAAATAGCACAAGTGCAAGAAGACGATTATGACGTTGAGACGAGCGTTGAGGTCATCGATGCAAAATATTCCATAACAAATAAAAAAGATATAAAATGGAGAAATCGCCAATTTGATGGTTCACCATTTGAATTTAACAGAAATTTATTCATCAGATTCGCTAGAGACTTATTCGAAATATTCAGCCGTTACATTCCGTTTGAATTGTATGAACAAATGGCACAATTTACGAACACTTACGCCCTCCAAAACGGTTCTACAAACTTTAAGCATGCCACTCCAAAAGAGATCATGAGCCTTTTCGGAATACATTTGATTATGGGAGTGTTAGAATTTCCCCAAATTGCCATGTATTGGAACAGCCATATCGAACTCCAGGCGACATCAAAGGTTATGACTAGAGATCGTTTTTATTGGTTGAGAAGTCATTTACATTTGGTAGACAATTGTAAAATATCAAACCAATGTAAGGATAAATTTTACAAGGTTCGTCCAATCATCGACAGCGTTCGTAAGAGATGAAGAGAAATGCCGATGGAGCGTCCTTTGTCAATCGACGAACAAATTATACCTTTCAAAGGACATCTCAGCATAAAGCAATATATGAAAGGTAAACCATCTCCGTGGAGTCTAAAGGTATTTCTCTTATGTGGGAAAACAGGGTACCCTTATGACTTTGTACTTTATCAAGAGAATACTACCGAAATCGATTTAATCGATCGAACTAACTTAGGATTTGGTGCAGCTGTCATCAAGCATTTGATTTAACGCGTCAGTGCCGAAGGACATGATCTGTTCTTTGATAATTATTTTAGCACCTTCCAAATATTTGAAATACTGAGTTCGAATAAAATAAATGCAGCAGGCACAATTCGAGTGAATCGTTTTAATAATCCATGCTTTAGCACAGATGCTACGATGAAAAAGAAAGGTCGTGGCACATCTGAAGAAATCATAAGCGACGATGGCAATATTGTTCTGTCAAATGGCAAGACAACCGAGCAGTTCATCTGGCGTCGAATTTTGTTGGAAAGGGAACCGAATGTGTAGTGGATCGCTGGGACAAAAATGCAAAAGCCTACGTAAAGATCAAACAACCTGAAATTGTCTCTAGATACAATGAATGTATGGGCTGGGTCGATTTAGTAGACCAATATATGAGCTACTACCGCATTTTTATTAAATCTCGCAAATGGACCTTACGAGTGATTTTCCATTTTGTTGATCTTGCTGTATGCGCCAGTTATTTGGAATACAAGCAAAATTGTGCATTTCATAAAGTGCCAAAACGAGAGGTATTATCTTTGAAAGATTTTAAATTAAAACTAGGTTGGTGCCTGACTAAGATAGATGCCTTTCAGTCCAGCAGCTACAAAAAAAAGAGAAGTTTTGCAGAAGCAAATTTAGAACAACCAGGACCTAATATACGATCTATGGAACACCGATTATAAAAAGATGTACGTTTTGATAGAGTTGATCACCTACCACAATTTCAAACGTCTCATTCTGCATTTAGATGCAAAAATCCGGGATGTAAAGGACGATCACGAATTGTATGCGCAAAATGCAAAGTTCATTTATGTGTCAATGCTAACAACAACTGCTTTTACGATTTCCATAACAAATGAGCAATGATAAGACTTTTAATTTTTATTGAATTATCTAAATTTTTTTATTTATTGTCAATTATTTTATTTTATAGTATATTAATAATCGCATCTTCGTGGGAACATGCAAAGTACTGAATTTTAATGTGATAAAATGAAACAAACTGTGAACAGTAATTTATAGACCTGAAGTTAATAAAATTATTATTTAGTCTAAGTAGAATTAAGTCATAAATAAAATAACTAAAGTTGAATTTGTAAATAGTCGGTTGTTTTATTTTGATTAAAAGCAATGTGACTCAGAATCTAAATATGCTGCTAAAACTAAACGAAATAAATCGGACTCGGAATGGCAACAAATGGTGCCGGAAGTTTCTGGGCCAATGAAAAGTCAGGCAATATTCTAACCAGGTTTTTTGAGTTCCTTGAATTAGTAAAGAACAGTCATAACTTATGTAAAAATACTATTTGTTAAAAGTCAGGAGTCAATTTGTTGGCGGTTTCTTAAAGTTTAGAGCTTCATCTAAATGGACATGAATCCAATTAGTAACGTCCATTTCGTCGTATACCAGATCTACTACAAACAAACAGAATACAGGTAAACCTCGCTTAACGAATGGGTTCGGTTCCTGGAAATGCTTCGTTAACCGAGGATTCGTTAATCAAGGTATCAAATTATATGGTTTTATATGAGAAATTGTTAGTTTGGTTCCCGTAGTGCAAATTTAATAAAAAAAAAAAGTTTTCAGTACAAAAATTTAGTTTTATTGCAAATCCAAAGCATATCTTAAAAAAGAAAACACTTATAGTACCCATATACGACACACACATGCATATGCAATCGTATGATTGTGCATGCTGATTGACAGTGGTATGGTATTCATTGAGTGATTGCACATGCTGATTGTGTGATTTTCAAATTTTTTGATATTTTTTTGTTTGTGCATGCAAAACTGCGTCGTGTATGTGTAATTTGCTCAGTTTAATGTTTTTACTCGTGTGTGTCGTATTACAGTAAATATGGCAAAGTTAATAAATAATAAAGAATTTAAGATCCTCGGACGTTTTTCCAGTTGCTAGAATTTCAAATGTCCATATCCACTACGTTTTTATACCATTCTTTCATCCAAAGTTTTCTATTTCTTTTTTTTCGTATTGCTAGTCCAATTAAAATCGCAAAGCAAGCTTCTTCATACATATTTTAAAACTGATAAATGTGGGAAATGCACGTATCGTAACTCGTGAGTGGAAAAATCATGATTGTGCAATCACACGATTGTGTCGTGTATGGGCCATATAATGCTTAAATTATATTTTTAAAAAATTATCGATTGTAATGTATACATAGTTGTTTTTTTCTCAAACTCGTCTAACATTTGTTTATAACACAACATATTCTTTTGGATTGGGAGAATCACAATGCTACTTCTGTTTTCATATGGATGATTATTCCTGATAATCTCATATGTTTCATCCGTTTTTGAAAAAATTTCATTCAGAGTGTGGCGGCCTTAATTTGTTGTGGCTCTTCATCTTCTGTTGATGATTCAGAACGTGATTCTACGGGCTCGTCATTTAACAAATTTCGAATGCCTTTTTCGTTCACTCCTTCAATACCGGCTTGCGTTGCCATTACCAGAAAAATGAAGTAAAAGAGACAGTTTTTTTTATTTTTTTGTTAATTTTTTTATTCGTTATTCCGAGGTATGTATTCGTTAAGTGTAGTTTTTGTATCAAAAATTGATATTCGTAGATCCGAGGTTTCGTTAAGCGAGGTTTACCTGTATTCATTTAATTGGATGAAAATTCTCTCAATATTTTCATGATTGGGTAAGAACTGGCTTAATATATTTTCTGTTAACCCTATTCCAGCACTTCATCAGAAAAACATATCAGAATTTCGTTTGTTATTTAATTACTGAGAATTCGCTAGTTTCATCCCGGTTTGCAATATTCCAGAACTATTCTAAATTCATTATGAATAGTCTAGTCGTTTAAAAATTGGTTTACTTTCGTCCCATTTGAATATATATTCCAGAATTCTTGCTAAAACCATCCATTATTATCAAAACCGAATATGAATTTCCTTTGTTCGGTTCATATTCCAGAACTGTAATAGGTTAAAAACGCTGCATAGTATCAATGATTTTCACCAAACTTGTCAGTTGGAAGTGCGGCTATTAAGATCTATTGCGCATTCCTGATAAATACTGTTGTGAAAACCGAAAGTTTAAGTCACCAATTTATTTTTAAGTTTTCATTTTGTCATATGACCAGTAAAAATACGCCAAAGGTAAATATTTTGAAAGGCCTTTAAATTTTGCAGGAACCTGAGAGATGGAAAACGCCAGGTAGAACTCAAACTGTATCAGAATCATCGATCTATTAAATTACCCTATAGCTATTTATTTGGTAATAGGACACAAATTATTTAATAAAATTAAATAACGTCTAGGCAATATATAGTCGAGCGTAACTTGTTGCACATCTTTCATCATTTTATATAAAAATTTGCTTAATTGAGCATTTCCTGGGAAAACCAGAATAAGGTTATCATCCTTAATAATCAATATGGAGTAGGCCAATAACAGCTCTACAGTTTAAATTGATAAACAATTAGCAAAATGAGGTGCATACTCATACATTCAAGGTGCATATTCCTAGCTGGCTTTCGCTCTCACAATGAATATTTAACGGATCATCCATAGGCACAGATTTATTGCGATGTTCATGGTGAGGAATGTTTGCAGGTGGTAAAAATTCAATAGATCACTATAAAAATTATTACTCCATCAACTTTCTGAGTTTATTCGCTAGATTCGAGGTTCTAAACTAATTTAAAGATTAGTAAGATACGAAATAGTTTTTAAGCGATATACATCTTGCATGGACCACTTAAAACTTAGCCGTGGTAAATGTTGGCGAAGACATGAAATATTCTTTAGCTTAAAAAGTAAAAGTTTCATAAATTTCATAAAACTAATTCATCTTTCAATATTAAAACGCCTGGAAAACCGAGAAGTTCAAATAGCGAAGCTTATTTTGACGAACTATTTGAAAGAGAACATCGAATATTACCAACCATTTCCTTTTCAGGAACACATTCAGAGATTACATAATTGGAATCTCCTTATTATGAAAAACTTAAGAGTAAATTAACATTAGCATATCCGATGGGCGCTCATATTCAAACAAGCCCTATAGAATTGGGATGATTATGTGGTAGTTGAAAAATTGAATGGTCCAACACCGATAACTGTTCAGACAGATCACGCAAGTTTTAAATTTCAGATAGCATTCGAAAATCCGTTACAAATGAAAAGTTAATGCGTTCAAGTATATTTTAATTCAACCATCTTCAGATTCGTCATCGTTCACAACAATTAGAACTGTGGCTATTCTGTGGAAGATTTTACGGGAAGTTATTGTTTTACGACTTTACAAGATCCAGCTCGTACATGAATTGAAGCTGCATAATCATCACCCACATGATCGATGAATAGGCCGAAAACGAGACAGTTCTCGATAATAATTTACACCACAAAATTTTATTTAGAGGTCAAGCTTATTTTTGGTTGATTATGGCTACGTCAATAGGCAAAAATGTCCCATTTGAAGTCTATAAGGAAAAAAATCTATAAGGTATTATTTAGACGTTGTTACATCCACAAAAAGTTACTGTTTTCTGTGATTTACGGCTAGTGGCATCATTGGTTCATTTTTCTACAAAACTGCTGCGACTACGTTATAATGGGGAGCGTTATAGAGCTAAGATTACAGAATTTATCATGCCCCACTTGCATGGAATTAATGTGGAGGAGGGTTGGTTTCAACAAGACTGCGAACCATGTCATCCAACACGCGTATCCTAACACCAACACGGATTTACATTTGTTTTTTTATTTAAGTTCTACACCCGACATTTATGTTTGTATCATTGCTTTCAGAAATGGCTAAAAAGATGTTCATGAAAATTCCTGAGGGGATTATCTAGTACTGTTTGCGTAATCGTTTGCGAAAGGTTCTAATTTCAGAAAAAATCGTTTAGCGGTCCTCCAGTGTGGTCCGGGTCCTTATTCATTTTTTCTCACCTTATACGACTTATGGCTATATAGTATGCAGCTGAAGTGAAATGAAATTTCACATATAAAAATGACATAAGCTAAAACGAAAATGAAAATTTCACCGCTGTTTATTTTGCAGTAAATAGCCAGTGAAATTTTAAGAAAATCGAGTAATTTTTTGGAATAATTTATCTGGTTAATTTTGGAGACCAGCGAAAATTTCATTTCTCGTCAGCTATGTACTGCCTTTAAACGAATATTGGTGAGAGGTTGTCCAAGCACCGACGACAGACGATTGTGATGGATTTTGATTTCGTGAAAATTCATTTAGGCGGTCATAGGGTGAAAAATTAACTTTTCTCGGGACGACCCCTAAGATTTCCCAAAAACAGGGTCCATCGCAATCGTTTGTCGGTGCTTGATAACCCCTTTCCAGCAATTTTTATCAAAAAAACTGAAAAAATTGTCAGGCCTGTTAGGGTCCGGAAATATTATCTATTTTTAATTTTTGTCTTCAAACCACTTTTACAAAAACTGCTAGAATGAAATTTTTCGAGTACCAGAAATTAATTTCGATGTGCGCTGATTTCGCGAAAATTCGTTTAAATTCCTCAAGTATCAGGAATCGATTGCGAAAGGTCAACACCTTTTTTAATTTTTTTTCACTTAAATAACTTAATAAAAATTAGTAAAAGGGGGTTCTCGAATATCAGATATCGATTGTAATAGGCCATGATGTTGGAGAAATTCATTTACGGAGTCTTACATGGTGAGCCGGGTCCTTTTTACTTCTTTCCAACTCCAACGACGTTGATGCTATTGTGAAATCAAATACTACGAATCGATTGCGATGGACCTTGATTTTGAGAAAATTCGTTTAGAAAGATGTCATCCGGTAGGGCCCGGGTTCCTTTTTCCAAGCTCAAAAGATTTTAATGAACATTTCTGAAAGGTGATTTTCGACTACACACCTACCAGGAATCGATTGCACTGAGTCCAACTTTCCGAAAAATGGATTAGACCTAATTGAGAGGTCCGGCTTCTACAAATAATTGATGAGGGGGTTTTCGGATGTCTGGAAGTGATGACAATGGGTCATAATTTCGGGAAAATCTCTTTAGTGTTCCTTGGCGGTGGTTGGATCCCATTTCGAAAGTTTCTTACGGTTTAAACAATTTTAATAAAAATTGATATGCTGTTTTGGGATGTTGCGGCATATTGAAACATATTTTATGTTTCGCAATGTGGTAAGATTGAACTAAGTCATTCATAATGAGAATGAATGAACGTAACCCATTTCTTAAACGATTCTATACAACTGTTTGTATGTTAAAAATGTGATTCCAAAACGAGATAGGGATATGATTCTGAGAAATGAATAACTATCTAGATAATTTCAACATAATTTTCAATTATAGGTAAGTAAAAGTCATAAATTATGTCAACGTGGTGTTTAGTTTATACAAGATTATAAAAAGCAATTACGAAAAAGTGAAGAAGATAATATGTAAGTAGGTTATATATAGAATAATAAAAAAAATGGAAATAAACATTGAATTATTTTTTATTTTGGAAATTTAGCAGTAAATTTATTATTTTGTTAAACAACTTTTGGAATTTTGGGTTTCAAAACAGTAATAAACTTGGGTGCAAAAAATTCGCACATCGATAACTCTCAAAAGTTCAAAAATATTAAAAAATCCTGTGTGTTTAATTTATTTGAATGCAGACTCAAAGTCTATTTCAACACCTATCCAGTGGTATTTTTTTGTACAAGTCAATCCTCTTAATCGACACCCAGTATACGCCCCGGACATGAACACAAGATCTGTTTTCGCCTCCAGTGATATGCCTACCCAGAACATGCACGATTCACCGCCATACGAGGCACGTTCTTCAATGCAACATTGTGTAAATCGCTCTCCTCATCTTTTGTACCCCCTTCCTCACCCATCGTTGCCATGTAAACACATCCTGCACTCGTCAGAGAACGGAACTGTTCTCCATTGTTCTTCTGTCCAATCCAAATGCTGTCGAGCGAATTAGAGGCGGGCTCCTCGGTGAGCTAATAGGATCAATTTTGGCCCGTTTGCTGTTCTGTATGGAGTCAGATAAGATTCTCGAAGTCGTATTCGAAACGACGATTTCTCAACGAAGTCGTCACAATAAAGCGGTCATCACGCTGTCTTGTTACACGAGGTCGGTCAGATCCCGTTGTCTTCTGTATAGCAGACGTTTTCTCACTCTGCCACACTCGACGAACGAATAATCGGCTGAAATTTGGTTGACGACCCACTTCACTCTGGTTCTGCCCCGCATCAATTAGTGCAACCACTTCAGCGGCTACCTCTGGTGTGGTATTCATTTTATTTTGCCGGATGTCGACCTATTCGATAGAAGACCTTTCAGGCAAAGCGTTGATATGCGAATGATGACAATTCCCTTAAAACGTACCCTTTTATACCTGCCATAAATTCCGCAACCGGTGCTACTTGGAACTTCTTTCTTTGATTCAAAAAAATATTACAATTCGCGAGAAAATTAAAAAGAAAGCAAAAGATAAGAAAGCTCTATTTCGGTTATAAAATACTCCGCAAAAAAAATTTTTTTCTCGAACGTCTAATTTCAACTCCGAATCTTTAAAACCTTTCCGATTGACTTAAAATTTATTTTCTCTAGGTCTTTTAGAAAAAATAACAAATAATATTATACTCTTTGCTACTTAACATGCAAATGAACTTCTGCAAAATCAAAAAGAATTGCCGAGGAGCCCTAGACCTAAAAAAAATCTGTAATAAGCTACTTCAAAGCAACACATGAATCATTCTGTTTTTTTCATCAAATCTTTCCTTTTTTAACCATGCCGAACCATTTTAAATCAGGTAGAAATGACCGTTTTTACATGCATGGTGACCGGATTTGGGATGCCACACGTTTGATTCTTTGGTTTATGCTAAAAAAAATTGTGCGGAAAGGGTTTTGCTAAAAATTTAGTTCAAAAACAAATCACACAATTACAAATTTTTTTCTTAGAAAGATATTTTAACGAATAGTACCTAATTAGACTTATTTAACTGATACAAAGCTTTATTTTAAATCAAACTGGTTATCTTGTATCTTCGTCCATTTAAAGGTGTGTTGCGTTACGATCTGTATGAAGAGAACCTGACTTAACCGATAAATAACATTTCTGACTCCAAATAATATGGTACAATGTTTTCGAAAACCGGTCACCCTGTCAGCGGTTAGTCAGATTCCAAGAGATGTACGTTATCAAAAAATGAAATCTAACAAATGATGAATGAACAATGCTGAATGTTTCACAAAAAACGAAAACTTAATATCTTTGAATAAGGCTGCTGCTTCATGCTACGTCGGAACATGCTGCGCCAAAAGTAATAAGTCTGGCTCCAATGGCAGAAATCTCATTCCGACGTTTAAGACGAAAATTGTTCCAGGACCCGGATATTTAATTTATGATTGTTATTTATTAGCTAAAATGTTGAATATCCTAATCTTGCTCTAGGTCAAAATAATTAGTGATAAAAATTAGATAAACATCGATTAGTTGATCTGTTAAATTTCAATTACCCCCAATTAAAACGTACAAAAACAGAAATAAGAGGAAAATCGTTTTAAATATTTATTTTAGTAAATTAATTTATCATTAGCTGTCGCAAAATGCTAATGATTCTTAACGTGCCATAAAAAACGCCTCCTACCTCTTACCTACTTCTACCTCTAATAAAAATTCCGCCGGTAATTTATTAAAAGCAAACGAAGAAGAAATAAAATGTCATGATATTAACTCTAACATCCAACAAAAAAAAGGCGAACACTAAAATGATTACAATAACAAGAGCAACACAAAAAACAGGAAAATGACGGGAAAATTTTCTTTAGGATTTTTATAAAATTCATTTTATAAATTATTATTATTTTTTGTGTATATACGAAATAATCTCAAAAAGTTAAAAAATAAAAATAAAAAATTGGAAACAATCCAGAAAGAAAATTACAAAAATTAAAAAATGACTGGAATGAGACAATTTTCTTAAAATTTTCTTCCAATGTTTTATTGTATTCCAAGAATACTAAAAATATGTGCGTTATTGTTGTATACGAGCGAAAGAAAGAGAGAGAAACGGGGGGTGCTACGTATATTTATATCGTATATAGAATTCGCTTGAATTTTAAATAATTCATGCCAAAAAGGCAAACAATAAAAAATAAAATTTTATATTTTGTGGAGACTTGAGACTGACGTCGACGCCAAATTGTTTCGAATTCCGCATGGGCCAAATTGGAAAACGTATAAAATCATAAAAAAATGCGCCCGCGGAGTGAGTAAGTATTCGAAAACAAAATTTTCTAATTAAAATTAAATTTAAATATTTATTTACAGCAATCAAAAAAATTCCTTTTTTGTGAAAAATATTATAGAGTCGCGGAAAAATACAAAAAGGCTTATGACATCTTTCGTACATACACGCATACGTATATATAGTATTTGAGCGGATCGTGTGCTGCCTTTTTGTATTGCCTTTGTACATATAAATATACATAAATATTTAAATCATCACACAACACAATGATAACATAATTTAATTAATAGCACTTTGTATTGTTGTCTGTCGTGTATTTGCTTTTCCGCGGATATAATTGAAATGTGAAAATTGTGGGGGGAAAATGTTGTATATATAGCACACAGCACACACCAAAATAAAACATAAAAAGATGATTCGTTTTTAATGTAATGAATAAGTAAATAAGTCACTTGTTTATTGTTGTTCTGTAAGTTATTCAGTCGTGATTAAATTAAATTCATGATAACAAAAAACAATTTCGAGTTGTTTGAGATAAATAAGGAACATAACAACAAATAAATGTGCGCGCGGAATGAATAACTACTTAGAGATTGTTGCGAAGCGCCCGCGGTATGGAAATAACAATTATTTTCCTCTAATTTTCGTTTTATACATATAATTGGGTGCGTGCTTTGTGGTTTGGTGAAGTGATGGTAATTATTGGAACTCGTGAAATTTTTTTTTTTTATTAATTTTTGTGGTTTAATCTAACAAAGCAAATGTCATTTACCCAATGCCATATAAATTAAAAAACCATCGTCGGATTACAAAATTTATAATTTAGCTAAATTGAATGTTATACCTTAGGCTCGGTGAGATGTCGAGCCCTCCTATATTTATTTTCCAACATTGTGTTAATTATTTAATCCTAAGATTATATTTACCTCACATAAAATTTCTTATTTTTTTCGATCTTCTTCCTTTTTCTTGTTGTTTTCGTTCAAGTCTAGCTTCTGTTTTGTTATACAACGAATTTAATCTCATGAATATAATTTGAATAAAATATTCTATATCTAAAGAAAACTGATAGATATCGCTAGATATAAACAATTTGTTGTATTAAACACAAAAGAAATTACAAAAGACGACCGAGTTCATTCACCGTTAGGCGATCAATTCAATAGAAAACTATAATATACATACTTAGATATACAGTGGCCGATCGACTTGCACGGCGTGATTAAATGCTTACAGCATAAGATAAAACGGTAGATAAAGTGGGCAGTATTAATTCAGCTCGCGCACAATACGAATGATCACTACGATAAATTTCTTTGAGTAATTGAACTCTGAATATTATTAACGGAACGTTCGTGGTAAATGTTATGATATCTCATGAATACCTGTAATTATATAATTTTTGAGGAATTAAATAAAGTCCCCATAAAGACGGAATAGCATATCCAAAATGCATTATTTCACAATGGTTTATGTAATACCCTTACGATAAGATTGTCTGCCCAAATTAAATAAATAAATTTCTTAGAAGGTGATGGTGTAGTTTTTGTTTGTTATATTTCGTTTCTATATAAAATTAAATTTCCCGGGAAAATTTTTCTAATCAAACGAGGAATGTTGACGTTTCATAGCAATTTTGATAAGACGATTCGTGAAGCCCCCGGTGTAAATAAGATCATGTCGACCTGTAGATGCCATTAGGTTAAGTATTCTTGGAAATAGTGTAGAGTAAATATACGTGGAATATAGCTGGGATTGAACTAACCGTATTTTCTAAGTGCATGTACTCACGTACTAAGTTGCTACTAAATTATTCTTAGAAGACCAACACAATTTACAAATCAGATAAAACAAATCAAATTTTTAAAATTACCTAAGTAGTTAAGAAGTTATTTACTAAATTTTATTTATTCTTGAACCTCACTTAAAAATTAAAATCAAGATGCCAATGCAGTTGCATGCCAAACGAATCGTATTAGAATTTCGAACGGGTAGACACTGGCAAAGTAGACAAGGTGATCTACAGCATACATTTTTTTTTAAAATGCTTACATTTTTCGACAATTCTTTCAATGACTTTATGGTTATATATTATTAAGTGTTTTGTTGCCAACTGAAATTTATTAAATGTTGTATTTTAAAAATTAAATATGATTTGCAAATTATGTTGTTGCTCTATGAAAAATTTAGAAAAACCTTCATTTAGACTCATCTTCGCCCAAATGTATGCTTTTATACAAAAACAAGGACAACTCCGTTGTTGTTATTGGTTTAGTTTAAATTATTTTGAGCTTCACACGCGTTACATATGCATACCGTACCCGCAGACGTTATAAAACAATGCAGTTACACCTCGATAGAATATTTGAATATTTTGATCATAACGTTTTGATTACATTTTTAATGTAGCACTAGAAGCTGTTTATGGGCTTCCGATTTAGGATCACTTCGATGATTGAGCTCATCCTTAAAACTAAAAAATTTCTTTTAATTTTAACATAACGAAACTTTTGCAAATTGTGTGTCTGTTTAAACGATTGATTTAAATATCGAATTGTCAGATCTAACCTGACTGATATCGAACTATTTAAAATTTGTTACTTTAGAAAAAATTCTTGTTGTTCTTGAGAAATTGGGGGTGGTATTCGTGCTAAGCAACTCAAGCAACAAACTGGGCGTATTTCGTGAGCTCAGTTGAATAAAATTAAATTTTAATTTTACTCCGGAATTTGTATTCCGTTTATAATGGCAAGGGGCTTAGGCAATGTTGACTGGACCCCTTCCCCCAGAACAATTATTTCAATCTCGCCTAATGGCCTAAATTTCACGATTACGGATTTCGAGAGTTCATAATTTTAAATTTTAAAGCCTCGGTTTCTTAAACATGCTTTTCTAGTTTTCATGTTTTTCTATCATTTTGATCGTAAATGAAGCACAATTGTAATTGGTCATAGACAGCCCAATCATTAATGCAAAAGCATAATAAAAGAAATGGACATGTGGAGGTAACAAACATCGCAACACTCGATCGAACTTCCAATACTTTATTCAGCTCTAAATTTCTCCTTTTCTGTTAGAAAGCCTACTTAAAATAATGTTAGTACGATTTCCAATATTTTTTCTGGAATTGACATCCCTTTTTTTTGAAATTTAAATCTAAATCGACAAAGAAGTTCGACCAAATTATTTAAAACCAATTTCCAAAATGGTTAAGATGAAACGAATTATGAAAACGAAATTTGGCCTTGAATCCATGTTTCTGTGGCATTATTCTGGCTTTCCCTGGGAATAGGAAATTGGGAAAAATATTTTCATAGCATTTTTGTCTAAATTATATTTTTCTAGCCTACTGTTGGATTTAGTTTGGTGTACTTAAATATTTTCGAAACAAAGTTAAATGGGAAAATATTTTCCTTGGGGAACAAGTTTCCCAATTAACTTTGTTTTGAAAATTTTTGCACTAAAGTTATTCCTTTAGTAGGCCAGAAATTATGATTTGGTCAAAAATGCTATGAAAATATTTTTCCCAATTTCCTGTTCCCCGGGAAAACCAGAATAGTGCCACTGAGGAGTAAAATCTTTACACCTTGTAGAAAATAAACAAAGTAAGAACATCAGCTGTTTACGTGGTCATTACGTTAAACGAAGAAGCGACGAAGCAAATAACACATTAAAAACTTCAAAAATTAAATCTTTCATGATTGAGTGGAAAGTGAAAATGGATTTTTTTTTTAAATAAATGAGGACTTGCCCTTGACATACAATTAACTTTTACTTTAATTTAAGCACTGAACGTTCTTGGCGGATACGTTCTGATTGATAAAGAAATTTTCGTTATAAAACAGGCAAATAAAGATTGAGTTCCAAGTTTTGGATCCATGGGCCCCCAAAATTTTCATGAGATGAAGCTAAAGTTCTGTGAAAAAATAACATTCACGAACTTTTACGTAGGCAATCTTTTAAATATTGAGCTTTAAAAAGTTTGTCACATAGCTGAACAGGCATGATGATTGAATGAAAACTCATTGAGTTATTGAAAAATAAAATTTGAGATATCTACACGGGTAGGGACTGTACATCCGAAGGTTAAATTGGCCTAATAACGAGGCACATTATGATTTCATTATTGTTTTACCTTCTTCGCAGTCGATGAAGAATATCCCTGATAAACAGAAAAATTGTCGCCATACCTCTCCGGCGTGTGGGTAACTGCAGCAGGGAAACTTTCGAATTACAAAATGAAACTTGGTATACTGATTAAACTTAATTTGTGCTAATTAGTGATCACGGGAAAAAATTAGTGCTAGCCCAGGAGCCGAAAAAATAGGAAAAGAAAATTTAAATTTCGCCTGAAAGACGAAAAAAATAAAACCCAATTTCTAGAAAAAAACCAGAAATAATTTAAGCCTAATTTTAAAGCATCATAAAAGCAGCTCCACCGACGAAATTTATGCTTATCATAGAAATATGATTTTTATAAATTTTCATTAATAAAATGAGGAAAAACAAACTAGCCCCTAAAAGATACTATATTGAACATATAAAATACAGATGTCTAACCGTTCAATAATATTTTTGTTGAACAACAAATTAAAAATTGAAATAACATTATAAAATCAAAGCATAAGCAATTCAGACAGCAGATTCCTGTCACGCATGTTCATTGTCGTCCGAAAAATATAGTGGCTGAATTTGTGAACAAAGACCGTTGAATGAGCGATTTTCTGGCAAAAAGTGTTCTAGAAACCAATGATGTTGGCACTTCTGATTGCAAATTCTCATCTAGTAAGTTCATTGCCTTCCGAAAAATATAGTGGCTGAAATTGTGCTAATCCAGAATTGGCCCAATTCCAATAAACAACAAATTTTGCTGTTCAACGGATTTGGGCCAAATCTGGATTAGCACAAATTCAGCCACTAATTAGGGTTTTATTTTTTTCGTGTTTCAGGCGAAATTTAAATTTTCTTTTCCTATTTTTTCGGCTCCTGGACTAGCACTAATTTTTTCCCGTGAGCACTAATTAGCACAAATTGGGCTTAATCGGTATACCAAGTTTCATTATGAAATTCGAAAGATTCCCTGCTGCAGTTACCCATACCTCTCCGGCGGGGCCATGACAGAAAGAGATATTGAAACAGCAACTACACCAACCCAGTTAAGCAACCGTTGCTTACATTAGTACAAATTTGGTTTACCACACATTGGAACAACATGGACAACAAGGAAACGAGATCATACTCCCTCCCCTCCCCTGTGGCCCTATTCTGGCTTTCCCTGGGGATAGGGAATTGAGAAAAATATTTTCATAGCATTTTTGTCTAAATTGTATTTTTCTGGCCTACTGAAAGAATAAGTTTAGTGCAAAAATTTTCAAAACCAATTAAATTGGGAAACTTTTGTTCCACAAAATTTTTATAGGGAAAAATATTTTCCCATTTAACTTTGTTTCGAAAATATTAACACCAAACATGTTCCCTCAGTAGGCCAGAAAAATACAATTTAGACAAAAATGCTATGAAAATATTTTTCCCAATTCCCTATTCCCAGGGAAAACCAGAATAGGGCCACTAGTATGCGAGACATATACAGCAGCAGTCTGCTTCTTCCAGCATCTCTGGGAACCTGGCTAGGATTTAATGAACCAATCACACATTAATCAAATCAGCAATATAAATAAATACCTTCACGGCATCGACTAATACCAATGAATGTAAAACAACTACTGAGCGTCTAAAATGGTTACACAAGTTTTTCAATACACTTTTACCATTGTAGTGGCAACGAATGACACCGATCTTCATGTTAATTGATTTTGGAAAATCTCAAAAAAAAAAAAAGATTTTTGACTTTCCCTTAATAATTACTTTTGATTTTATGTCTCGTTTTCTCCTAAGAAAATAAAATCTACCCGGCCTTTTATATGAAAATTTTGCTAAACAACATTTTGTTTGCGTGAAACTATGTTCAACGCACACAAGTTTCCTACATTTGACACATACAGGCTGGTTTCACGTTTTTTTCTGCTATTGATAACACGAGTAGCATGCACCCTTCCGTTGTATGTGGCCTTCCAATGGATTCACCTAAAAATGCAATCCATCGCACTTCTTCTGGTAAATTTCTCTAGGTTTCTTCGATTTTGCGGTCTTGTTTTTATTTGAGGAATTCACAATTATTCTCCTAAATATTGTAGGAATTTGGAATTTACGCAGCAGGCTTTTTTTACAGCTCCGTCTCCTTGAGGATTATTTTTGACATTATATTAGTTGCAAGTGAGGCAGTATCCAGCAGATTGTAAAACGCAGCTAGTGGCCAACGATTGGTCCTTGTTTTTGTTGTGTAATGAATCAACAATTTGTCCATAGTCTACTCCACCTTTCGTTTGGTTATAATAAAGTATAATTTCTAGCTTTTTTTCTGGGCCAGATACAGCTTTGATTCCATGTAGTGTAAATAACAAAACCACATCTCAATCATTTTTAGGTACGTAGGAGCATAGTATCATTTTTGGCCCGAAGTCAAACTCAGTCGACAAAATTTCTCTATAGCTTTCATGCCTCGAGCTCATTCGTTATGTAGTGTGTTTTTTTTTATTGTACTAACAATTGACATTTTTCAATTAATTAATTCTTTGGCTACCGGTAGAGTAGTGAAAAAATTGTCGAGTCACATTTCGACCACTATTTTTGTAAGGATTAACCAGCTCTTTTACAATTTGCTTGCCTTGATTAACATCTCTTACGTTGCCCACTTTTCCAGTGTAAATTTGACCCTTTAATGGAGACGAGGTTACTGAATCATATGCTCACCAAAACTTGATTACTAATTTGGCAGACTTTGATGGCATCAATTGTTCATTAACAGTGATCGACTTTGATAGACCGAAATAATGTTTTAGGTTTGCGTTTATCATTTCGAAGACATCCCTTATAGATGCTTCTTTCTCATTAATCAGTCGAATTTCACGAGTAACATACGAGTCAAATCTTGTATAGTAGCGCGATAATGCGGAAAAGCATTGTTTTTCCAAATACGCTGAAATTCTGTTTCTTTTAGTGGTTTACATATCAGTTTATTTGTATTGGGATTTTACTATTCCATTCATTCTAATCTTTATACATATTTCCTTCTCAACAAACTATCTCGCAAATGATAAGAAATTATCGTCAAGTTGCGGACATCATTTAGAAGAGAAAAAGTGCCGTTCTATAAAACAGTACATCGGCTCACGCATCTATTATTTCTATAATGTTGAAACAGCGGCTGTTTCTTGTTTTCTTAGTCGACTCAGAGGACGGACGTTTTTCAAAAATAGAATTTGACAAAAAACATACTTGTTTCTATGGTAGTCCCAAATATAGCTTTATAGCTTGAATTGCTTGCTAATAGTTTCATAATAACATATTTTATGGATTCCAAAAATAAATTTTGGTTGTAAACGTCTCGCAGTCAAACATCGGAGTGGAGAAAATACTCACCGATGTGACGCCCCAATAAATTTATTTTAATACCAAAGTAGTAATAAAGGCAAACTTATCAAAATGCAACTACTTTACGTTTAGTTGCTGATATTTTAACGGTCAAAAGGATCTGAATCGTTAAGCCTAGTTCCACTACAGAACCATGATGAGGCCTTCAACTTATAAGTTTTATAAATATTGCCTCAGATCATCAAAAATGATAAGGATATTTTCGGTCAAAAGTGTTTCCTAGCCAATGCAGTCGGGAATCGGCGATAAACAATCATCTTCTTAAACTTCGATAATTTTTATGTGAGAAATTTATAAAAGTTAAAAAGTTAAATTACTTAAGAAATTTACTGATATAGGAGATGACCACCACCATTTTAACAGAAAGAGTTCCACCATTTTAACAAAATTGTATTGGAATTGTTTGATAAATGGTTTTTCAAGTTTTAGTCAGTATGCATGACCAATAGCGGTTATTTTCAACACATCAAAATCGGATATGTCCTCGGTTGGTAAACAAATTCCGGATTTCATCCAGCATACGCGATATAATACTTTTTTAGATCAAAACCTCGCCTAAAAGGGCGAATCAATAAGAGGAAATATTTTTTTAAGAAGTTCGAATATGAGGGGCATTTATTTATATTTGGGTAGTTTCCATCTATTGCATTATGTAGATGGCTATGTGGCAAAAATTACTAGGATTCGATCCATAGGAATTTCATTTTCCAATTTTTTATTACTAGTAAAGTTAAACTCAATAATCGGGTCAAAATGAGGCGTCTTGACCATTCGAAAAGATTAGGGGTATTTTTTGAAATTGAATAGCGCTATTCTGGTTTTCCCTGGGAATAGGGAATTGGGAAAAATATTTTCATAGCATTTTTGTCTAAATTATATTTTTCTAGCCTACTGTTGGATTTAGTTTGGTGTACTTAAATATTTTCGAAACAAAGTTGATTGGGAAACTTTTGTTCCACAAAATTTTTATAGGGAAAAATAATTCCCAATATATCTTTGTTTCAAAAATATTTACAACCAACTAATTCCAACAGTAGGCCAGAAAAATATAATTTAGACAAAAATGCTATGAAAATATTTTTCCCAATTCCCTATTCCCAGGGAAAACCAGAATAGTGCCACTGGGGAGGCATGTTGTACCATTATTTAGAATCGAATCGACTTTGAGATTCGAATCGAACAAAGTGATAGTCGGTATGTTATGTATAAAGGCTTTATCATTATCAATTTCGAATCGATTCGAACATACAACATGCCGCCCCTGAAGTTTATTCTAAATCAGTTTAAGAGCGCTACAGACGACCCAACTTGTCGAACCAACTGTCGGTCAACCAAATTGTACTTTGTCTACAAACTATTCAATTTACCAGTGAATTTCCATGATTTTTAGTTTAGCTTTCGTTTCTTTTTAGTTTGTTTTAGTTTTCTAAACAACTTTTTTTACATGAATGACGAAATATCGTCCGAATTTCCATCCAACACTTCGGATTGCATTTCGATTAAATAGGCAAAATAATCGAAATTCTGAAATGAATATGGCAAGGAATGGGTGGCTGACTGCTGAATAGAACTAAGCAATTTCTTAACCGAATCTTTAATTGTTTTTTGGAAGTTGCTGGAATATTGAATGGACCAGGCTAAATATTAACCTGTTTCAATCAAAATAGTTTTTATCATGCTGAGAAGATTTAGTCATGCTACCATGCTCAAGTCATTTAACGTTGTTTCACATGCGGTTTATAAAGTGGTATGAGAGCATTCATATCCGAATAATCGGGTAGTCGAATCGATTAATTTGATAAATTTAAAGCAAAACAAACTTATAAATTTGATACACAGCCCATTTGAAATTCTAAATAAAAATATCTCTAGCCCTACATTTCTTTAGTGTGTTCTTATGGGAAATGTTCGCTTACTTTAGATGAATGAACAGTAACAATGCTATAAGTTGTTTAAATACATATTGATATCGTGTGAACGTATACCAGCAGCAAAAAATTATGAGAAAATACCGAAAACTACAACTGGATCGGGTCTACGGAGAGTCTTGAATATTGAAGCTGAACGCATATATTCCTTCTATTATAATGAAATATGAGGAAAATAATCAAATAAATTCGAAAAGCTCGAAAAGAAAACTATTAACCTTCTGAGAGTTGATGTGAAGAATCGTCAACTGAAAGAGAAACAACTTTTTTATAAATTGCTTCTTGCATTGACACTGAATTGTATTGAATTTTCTAATAGAATTCAAATGTCTTAAGTGTATTTAAAATCTTACTCAAATTAAAGACAGAATGGATGAGAAAGACTGCAGTGACACTAGAATTATACCAGGATCTCTAAAAGACTTTTCAAATCAAGGATCAAAGACACAAGAAATGAAAGTAGTGATATAGAAAAGAAATGGGTTCTTCTTAATTAAATGAGATTGTAGCAGTAAACAATCCATTTTCCAGTCGATTATCCGTCGGACTCTACGTAGTCATGTAGTCTTGGCCGAGTAGAAACTAGAAGAGAAAAATACTTGATGATCTCTGTTCCAGTTGTCAACTGTATATAGGAGGGATGAAATTGGAGGAACAAAATATCAGCAAAAGTTTGGGGGTTCGTGCAAAATCTGGAATTAATCGAATAAAAAAAAAGTTTCGTATTTCGAACGGCACAAGCAGGATTTACCCTTATTTATTATTGACAATTTCAAGAGAGCTCTTGACACAATCACGAGATTAGACATTTCTAATTCTTACTAACATTGATTTGATACTGGGCTTATTGATGTGTAATGCACAGAAAGTTGGACCGAAACTCAATATGATTAAAACCCATTTGGAGAGTAACACAAACATCGTCGCCGAAACTTCAAGTTTTCTAAGAAGAGTATTTGGAATCTTCTGGCGAATCTCGATTTCGTAAGTCAAATATTGAAATAAAGCGAAACAAGTAGTAATGGATTCGGAAAAAAATGAATTTGTTTAAGCACAAATTTAAAGAAAATCACAAATACAAAGGAGTGTTTAATTAGGCATTTTGTACAATGCGCTGTTGAATAGTTGACTATTATTTTTTCTTAAATGTTTACTTATTACACTCTTTGGTACTTATACGGTATTCATTTGATAGTCATCGAAATCAATAAAATTTCCCTGAAGCTGCATTTTTTTAGTCAAAATTTTATTTTAGAATTTCGATTAAGAAATGGTCCAGTTCGACTTCCATTCCAGGAATGTACTCGTAAGTAATATTGATCATTTTCCACAACTAAACCCCAGATTGACTTTAGAATTGTTTCGATATTAATTTAACAGTTTGCGTTAAATCTAAATCTTGACTATTTATTTCATTAAGAAATCTCTCTCTCTCTCTCTGGCACTACCTTTCATCAAGGGATTTGGCCGCTTCAAATGAGGTTTCATAATCATATTTTCATTTCGGATAATGAGTACTTAATTCATTGATCACTAGCCGTGAAATTTTTTCCTTTTCACCACCGGGAATCGAACCCGATACCTTCGGTCGCTGGAGCAAGCATGCTGATCACTTTGCCACCGGAGCGGCAGGAAGACAGAGAGAAACAACAGGTTCGTGTTAAATAAGAGAACAGAGACATTTTTTTTGTAATGCAGAATTGATTTGCTGGAAAATGTCCGCAGTTTGATTACCGGCAACCAAACTCCAAAAAAGATGATATTACACATTAAGTAAGGTAAAGTTAGTGTATATTGATAATCAGTGTTTCAACTCTGACACTATTATTAAGCTATAAAAATGTCAACCTTACTCTTAACATAGTAACTAAGCAAATTTATGGACACTTGGTAAATACTTTTATGGCAGTCAAGAGGGCACACACTATTCTTTAAATAAACAACACTTTTATTTACCCTTTCCATTTTACCCAGCTTTGAATATTCCTGGGGCCACTTGAGCAATGATGACCACCCAATTTTTCGATACTGTTATTCCAGGTCTTGCACTACAAAATATATGAAATCGTCCTACCTGAGCCCAAGCAATGACAAAATATATACTAGATTAGGCCATTACAAATGGGCATTTAAATATGTAAGCTAGAACAGAAAACATGAAATAACTTAGAAACTACATAAGTAATATTATGGTTACTACTTGTTCTCATTCCAGCAAGCCATAAGTCAATGAAAACCTTTTCTAATACCCTGCTGCTGCCCGTGAAAATTGCACAACATAAACAAGTGGCATTCAATAATACTAATTTTTCGCGTAATGTTTCCAACAAAGATTTATCGCTTTTGCGCACATGATGATTACGTTTAAGAGCTAAAATTTGGGAATCACTTCCACTATACTTACTAGAGTCGACGAAATATTCTAACACAATTTTTCTGAAAAACCACAACAATAACAATTCCTATGTAGGCAAAATAAAAAATCGATCCATGACTTCATTCGCCCCAAAATAAAAATAAACGAAGCTCAGCATACGACTTTCATTTGGTATTCAGAATTGATAAGACACCAATGCCTAGGAAAAGGTTAGAGCTGCCTATATGGAGACACATATCTACACGGGTAAATGTAAAAAAAAACTTTATCAGAATTTCCCTTTTATAAAAAGTAAATGATAGAAAACATTTTTTTCTTTTGTATTTCTTATCAATTTTCACGTCACTTGTTGAATGTCGCCTTTTTTTATCAATGAATGGAATGAATGAAAAGTTTTCTTTTTTCGT
Source organism: Nephrotoma appendiculata (assembly GCA_947310385.1). Taxonomy (NCBI): domain Eukaryota; kingdom Metazoa; phylum Arthropoda; class Insecta; order Diptera; family Tipulidae; genus Nephrotoma; species Nephrotoma appendiculata. Next base: position 73,740,459 of record OX371224.1, read on the forward strand.
TTCATTTCGCTAATATAATTTAAAATCAAATATTTGTGAAATTATTATGGATGTACCGAAGAAAGACGGTGTACTGTATCTTACGACATACATATGTATTATTATATTCTTAAGAAAATTTTATTTTTCTATAGAAACAATGAAAAACTTACTTGTTTCTGATTAATTTGCTGCGATGTAATATCCAGGGGAGGGAATGCCAATATTTTTTTCTTAATTCACTCTTATATTATTATTCTTCTAATGTAATTGATTTCAACAAGATATTTTTCTTAAATATTAAGAATATTTATTTTTGTGTATCGCAACAAAACAAGAAAAAAACATTAAGGTAGGTATACTATACACAACAAATTAAACACAAAACAATAAAAAAACACACAACACACAACAAAAAATTCTTGGAATTATTTTTTTGACTGAATCATTTTTTGTTTAGATTCCAAGAAATGGTTTTAAGAATAGCGCACATCACTTTTTTCTTCAATAAAATTTATTTCATTTTTCATAGCTTAATAAATTGATTAATAAACACGCACACACATAATATTAATTAATAATATGTTCAAATTGTAAATTTATGTAATTTTTTTTATTATTTCAAAATAATTAATCAAGTAAAAATAAAATTTACAAAATAAAAACTTCACTCTTTCGTTTTGTGACGGTAACAAAAGCTATATTGACAGATTTGGTGCCCGTGCAACAGTTTATGTATCAGGTGAAATTTATATCAAGTCGGTGTTGTAAACGGACGTACTCATTTTACAATTTTACGTTTACATCTACACCGATGTTATTTTATACACACAAAACTATTATTTTTACCCAACACTATTTGGTTATATCGTTCAACACTTTATAAATAATAAATATTTATAAAATAGACAATTTTTTGTCGGGTTGATTGGGCAAAATATTCCGTAGAGACATCTGTTATAGCCTAGCGCAACTAAACACAAAATATTTTCGTACTGCCAACGTAATAAATATAAAATTGCTAATGGTAGAATGAGAAATAATTTTTGAATTGTTTTGGTCGACAAAAATTTAAATTACGTCATGGTCACTTGTAATGTAATCGATATTGAAATGACGTAATTTATGACAACAATATAGAATTATTGTCCAGGTATTTTAAACATGCGTTCGGTTCGCGGTTCGATAGAAATCACCGAGGCGAAATGATAAATATATTGCATTCCATAAAACAGCGCTGTTCAAATTATTTATAAATGCGGCCGCGTCTATTTTTTTCTATAGCAATGATTTACAATATTAATTTGGGTCCATCTGGCGGCAGTATTAAAAAATATCATAATTTGAAGACTTACTTTTTACATTGTAATAATTTAGGTCAAGTACCCGAGTACCGATGTAATATATAGTTCCATCACTTTTTCGAGAATTCATCGAAGTCCATGTCTCGTTTCTTAAAAATAAAATTAGGAAATAAATGGGTTACTCAAAAGTAGATAAATCACTTCAATTTTAACGTGCATTCTTTCATTTTTAACTTGATACGTAAGGCTGTAATATCCGATTAACACTGCATCCCCAATAGAATTTCTTATGACTTTTTATTTACAGAAAAGTATGAAAAAAAAACTTGACAAAAAAAATATTTTTTTGTCAAGTTTTTTTTTCATACTTTTCTGTAAGTAAAAAGTCATAAGGAATTCTATTGGGGATGCAGGTTTACTTGCAAATTTTTAATTTTTGCGGATTGTTTTTTTTTAAGTTCTCTAATTCAATTTCGCGCCCGATGACTGATCACTAAATTTTGCATATTTTGCTGTTTATTTTAAAAGTTATTTTAATACCTCAAGTAACAGATAGCGATAACTGCGAATTATAAAAAAACATGCTGTAGGCTTATAACTACAATAACTACAAGGAGAATTGCTCATACTTTCCACTGTAAAATGGTGTAATAACAAGTCGCAATATTTTGTTGTTGTCAATTCGAAAATGTCGCTCCAATCGCTTGTATAGTTTTAATGGAAGATTGTTTCAAAATATTTTGTATTTTTTGCTTTTCTTCGGATATAAATGCTTTATTTTAGTGCTTTAGCAAACAAAATTATTCGGTACTCATGTAAAAAAACAATGTTTTTATTAATTATACGCGTCGAATAAATAAAAATAATGATAAAAATTACATTTAACTTACTAGGTTCCCACGTATAACAAAATGGAACTCATTTTGACAGTTCAAACTTTCGTTACGTTTTTGAGATATTTCATGGAAGACATGGAACTCAAAAATATCCAGTTTTTTGAGTTTATGGGTTTTTGTTCCACAGTTCATAGTAAAACTTGTAATAAAATGGAACTTGACCGTGGAACTTAGTTCCATCAATTGTTCCATAAAAATCGAAATAAGTTGGAAGTAGCGATACTTGGGTTGGTACGTTTTTTTATACCATTTGCTTTATGCCGCAGTCACACGAATGCAAATACACACCAACATTGGTGTATTTGTCCAAATAACAAATCGTGTAGCCACAAAACAAATGACAAATTCAAATCAAGGTTACTTTTTTCCACAATTGGTTCACATTCGTTCAATAGGCGGTTTTCCAAAAAAGATCAAAAGAAACTACCAACATTGGTATGCACATTGGGCAATCGTCTACACGAATGGTATATTTTACCAATATTCTCCAAATATAAAATACGCCAATATTGGTGTGTATTTGCATTCGTATGGCTGCGGCATTATCATTAAAAACACCTTCGAGTACCATTCAAACCTAGATGTCATTACTTTCATCAACAAATATTAACCCAAGTGGCCAATTTCAGAAAGTCACATAATCTCAATCCGCGGTTCCACACTTACAGCGTGATTATTTCTTCGTTTCTTTTCCCTTCACACACAAACTAATTTTTTGGCGGGGAAATTGTTGATTCTTTTTTTCGTCAATATTTTTTTTTTTTGATCCACTGATTTCTTCGCAGTACTACGAAGATAAAATATTTCAAGGTTATTTTATTTACAGGTAACCCTCCAAGAACACAGTATTCAAAGAGCACGGTTACGAAGAACACGGATACCCATTTGCTCAAATTACACGGGTTCAAACAACACGATTTTCGTTTTCTGTTTTATTTTGTTTTTTGTATATGGTTACCTGTAATTAAAATGGCCTTGAAATATTTTATCTTCGTAGTAGTGCGAAGAAATCAGTGAATCAAAAAAAAATATTGACGAAAAAAGAATCAAAAATTTCCTCGCCAAAAAATTAGTTTGTGTGTGAAGGGGAAAGAAACGAGGAAAGATTCACGCTGAAATAATTAAAGTGTAGAACCTCGGAATAGGTATGTTGTGACATCACGAACTTGTCAAATTCGGCTCGTAATACTGGATTGTGAATATATTTATAAATTTGGCGGTTTAGAACAATAATTCTCGTAATTTACACCAATTTCGGAATATTTCTGAAAATACTGAAAATAACTTAGGCTGCGGGCCAATAGTTGGGTAAATCGTTAACTATGGTAAAAATCGGATTAAGAATAGATTTTTCGATCAGTTTGCCACAGAGTTTCTGAAAAATAAATGAATTTACCGAAAAATTTACTAAAAATTGACTTTTACCCGACTATTGGCCCACAGCCTTTGAATAATTTTCCAAATAGGTACTTACTTACCACTTAAAACACAACTACAAATAATTATAAAAATAATTTACACCATTATTTATTATTAATTCACTTTCCATAAATTAAAATAAATCACACAATTTATTTTCACTTTAACACCACCAAAAATTTATTGTGATCGCGAACAATCGCAACTAATATAATTTGCAATACTGGAATAAAACTACTTCCAATACTACTACCTCAACCCCATAATATTACTAAATTTTATAAATATCATTAAAATGTTAATTCTTAATTGACCAAATCACGCTGAATTAATGTTTCGCTCAAGTAAGAAATCCACACGTGTTTTATGTCACCTAAACCAATAGGCGAGATCATGTCATTAACCCCCACATAACTCTGTTTGTTTCGAGCATAATTCAAACTACCTCCTCTCGAAACTATCTTCAATGAATGATTCCTTTTGTTTTCTCTTCCATTCAACCGGTGTAGTCTTGACGCAGATTCAGGATGGTATCGAAAGACCTATTGCACTTGCCTTTAACAGAAACAAATACGCCAAGATTGAAAAAGAGGCACCGACCATCATTTGGGCCGTTAAGAAGTACCAGCATTACCTTTACTGTAGCAGATTGACGTCTGTCACTGATCACAAATCCTCCACATTTATTAAAACCGCTGATAAGAAATTTATGACTATATGATATCGTGTATAAGGAGGGAAAGGCTAACGTCGTAGTGGACGCACTGAGTAAGAAATTTTAACCTTTAATCAACTTATTTGGAAGTGCGGATCCGCTCGAAACGCGATATTTTAAAACGCGATATTTCGAAACGAGGTATGACAAAACGAGATATGGTACAAAACGCAATATTTCAAAATGCGATATTTCAAAACGCAATATGGTACAAAACGCGATATGGTACACAACGCGATATTTCAAAACGCGTTATGGTACAGAATGTGCATTGCGAAGCAACGGGAGCGTAGCGACCCGATTTATACCGATCCTATATACTCTCGCTCCTATCGATTTTTAAATTCCTATAAACTGAAATTAAATTTCCTCTTCACCCGACTGATATAACCCGATCCTAAATTCCCCGTATTGTACCATATCGCGTTTTGTACCATATCGTGTTTTGAAATATCGCGTTTTGAAATATCGCGTTTTGTACCATATCGCGTTTTGAAATTTCGCATTTTAAAATATCGCGTTTCAAATGGGACGCTTGGAAGTGCTATGTGTGTGTCGTCATGCTCGTGATGAATATGTAATTTAATAAGACGAACAATAAAAATAATAAGCTGGTTTATAAAATAAGATAACACGATATACTCGCAAAATACCCAGGCGTGATTTTTTGTCTAGTCTCTACTGGGAATGAAACCTTAAATCTCCAAATAATAAGCCAAGCGCTGATTTTGTTCTATTAACAAAGACGACAAACGTTGGGAATCGTTCACGATTGAGGTTTAATTGTAGAAGTGAATTAATAAGTGTTGGAATCATCTTTGTTCAAATTAATAATTCAAACGAACTTCAGAATAGAACAGTTTCGCGGTTAAAAGTTTTGAGATCACTGCTGTATAGAAACATTTTGCGTGTATGTACACGGATTAACTTGACATCTATCGAGTGATATTGTATTTAATTTTTAAATTTTTACAACAGGTGCGACCAACGACTAAAATAGAAATAGGAGAGATCACATTTTATGTTTTTATAATTAAGACTAATAGGTGGGAATTCTTCGCGAAACATCGTGTTTTATTGCTTATAGAAACGTGTTAAATATCTTTAACTTGTATTACTTGTTTCATCGTGATTTTAAACGAGGGCTTTACGGAGTTTCGAGTATCATTGAAACATCATGTATGATGAATTAATTAACAACGACCCATCAAACCAATAAGCGAGCGATCGAAATAATTTTTTTTTTTTACAATTTTATTTATTTATTGAATCTTTCAACTCGAAAATAACAATAAAATATCAAATCATAATCAATCTGCCGGAGCAGAATTTACTTGTTATCTTGTTGCCACAGACATCGCTTTCTTCTTTAATCGTGAAGACATATAGATGTATGTTTTAGATTTCTCGCCAGTAAAATCGTTCAGTGAATTTTTGACTGTGTTCGTTGGACAATGTCAATACTCGAATTTAAGGTTGATTGTAGGGTTAGGTTTCCAAATTCTTGTACCTCTTCGCACTTCATAATTGCTTCCATTATTTTGTTTTAGTATTTTAACTGAGTACTTGAAAACTCAAATACTGATTCAATTGGTGATTGATTTCTGGTTTCAATTTCATTTAAATCTGGTAAAATACCATTTTTGAGTTCTGTCCCATTATCACAACCCCATTTTAAATTTTATGAACATTTTGATGAGCTTTGAATAACTTGATTATTCAGTGGTAATTGATCTTCTTCATCCGTCACTTTATTTCCTATTCGTCTTACTTCATCCGAATGTCTTTTCCAATTTTCACCATTTTTATTTGAAAATGTTTTTCCCTTCTTGTCTCTCTACATTACCGAATTTCCATTCCGTTTTACTCACGTAATTTCTAGCGGCTACTCTATCATTTTCTTGTTATTTCAAAATGCTAGTTGCATTTTTAAAATTTTCATCCGATTTCATTAATGAAAATCTTGAACGCATAGGATAGTTGAAAATTACATCAGCCGGAGAAATATGCGTTACGGTATTGTGTTAACATTTGAAGTAAATTAAATTGAAGATATTTTTTATTTAGTTTTAATGATCGTATCTTATTTTTTAATGTTTGCACATAACTTTCAACTTGACCGTTTGTTGCGAGATGATATGGTGCTGTTCTCTTGTGAATGATTCTATTTGCCTCCATGAAATGTTTAAATTTTGGAAATTGAGAACTATTATTCCTGCAAATTACCTTCGGTAAACCAAATATATGTATTTCAGACCATTTTCAATATGCATCTATACACAAAAAGAAATATATACCCCGAAAAATGGTCCTGCGAAATCTATGTGCAACCGTTCAAACGCTTGTGCTGGATACTCACAATGATGTTTTATGGAAACTGTTACTGGATTATTTTTGTTTTTGCAACATGATTCACAATTTGTTACCACATTTTCTACGTCCTTACCGAATCCTGACCACCAACAGAAACTTCGACCAAGTGCCTTCCTTCTTGTTACTCCGAAATGTGCTTCATGTAAATCATTCAGCACTTTATTTTTCAAACTTTCTGGAATCACTACTCTTATTCCACGAATTATACACCTTGTTTGATACGAAAACTCTTCCAATGGTATATTAAATCTATCCTCCGCTAAGATATTTTCACCAGTTGTTAAATTGTCCAGTAATTTCTTTAATTTTGAATCGCACGCTGTCTCTAGCACAATTTCTTGCACAGTTACTGGTAACGTTTGAATCTGGTTTATTTCAAAAATGTTCGATTCTCCTATGCTAACTTCTTCTTTGGAATTCATTGGAAACCGTGAGAACGCATCTGCATTTGCATTTGATTTTATTTTGTAATTAAAACCTGAAATATTGCATACGTGTGTGGCAGATAAATGTGGAATACTTATACATGTCGAAAATATTTGTACTAATGGCTTATGATCCGTATCCAATAGAAATTCTCTGCCATACAAAAATTGAAAGAATTTCTTTACTCCAAACCAATTGAGTATGCATTTTTATTTGTTTATGACCAGTTTCTCTGCGAGGCATTCAATGTTTGTGATGCAAACTATATTGGTTTCTCCGTACCATCCTGCATTATGTGAGATAACACCGTGCCTACTCCTATTGGTGATGCATCGGTAGCTAAAGAAATTGGAGGTTTGTCTGGGAAATAGCCTAAGAAATCATGTAATTGCATTCGCTTCTTCAATATATTGAATGAATTTTCATAATGCCGATAACTGTTTGCATAGTGAGGTGCCCCACACCTAAAACAATTTACTTTTCTAACCTCACAATTTTTGTTATGAAACTTTTATTTTGTATACCTGTGTTATGACTATTTTGATTTTCTTTTGAATTTGTGTTGGTAGCGCTTACCTTCTTTTTTATCTTTTCCAAATGAACCGCATTTACATTCACACCACCATTTACATTCAATTCACTGTTTCCAACAATATATTCCTTGCTTTTAAATGCTGACTCCATAAAATTTCTGAAATTTCAATTAATCGCCATTTTCCGTATTGACGCTTCATACTCTTTAATAGTTTCCCCTTCTCGTTGATGATGGTGGTGAAATTTATAATACTCGAATATCTCAACAGGTGTTGGAACATACATTTTATTTAATATTTTCACTATTTCGTCGTATAATTTGTCCTCAGCTTTTAAGAGTGAAAGATGGCCACACAAATGATCATGTGCCTCCGCACCAATATAATAGAGTAAATACGGCTTTTTCCATCTGCACTTTTGTAATTAAAAATTTTCAATGCTTCTTCAAATCAAATTAACCACCTATCGAATTTATTTTTAATCGGATCGAAAAATTCGATGAAATTTGGTGATATGAATTTTTGGTTCGTCATTTTTCCGGCAACACACGTAAATTTTAATTTTTTTTTTTTTTTTGAAATTTTTAAACTATTTTCGACACATAAGAAACATTTGTGCCATTTTAATTTCATCCACGGAGGCCTCATTTTGATACGAATCGTTTGAGAGTTGCTAAAAATGATTTAGTCTCCAGGCTAGTCACGCTACTTATGGCTTTCCAACTGACAGGTTCTGCGTTTGCTGCTTTTGATGTATTGGTCGATTTTAAGTGAGCGCAAGTAAATCGGCTATTTTTGATTTGATTTACTGTGTTGATATCAAGTACAAACTGGGCAGGATCTTAATATTTTAATTTTATGTTAGGTACCTGCTATCTTATGTTTGTTTCATATGCCTGCGTTCATGCGTCTGCACGAACTACAGTATCTTAATACTGATAAAAAATAAAATAAAACGCCCGTAGCTTTATTCATCATGTTCTGTTTTACTAGCTCAAACCTGAACGTATAAACAAACAAAAAAATCGAGTTTCGAACCAGGGTGGATGATTCGTCAGCAGATTTGAAATAATTTCTGTCAAGGCGGTAATCTATTTGGCTTTTTCACCAATCAATCAATAATCCGAAGATAACACTTGATTATGTAACCTCAATGAGATACCGGTGTGAAATTCTAAACACATTTGTTAATTTTTCTAACCCAAATTTTAAATTTACGAAAGTGTACGTTCAAATATTAACAGTACAAATAAACTGTGAATGGAATTAAAAATAAATCTTATAAAATCTAAATTTCAGTTATTTTATAAGATTTATTAATAATTCCATTCATTCCATTCCATAATTCAATTATTCCTAAGACCTATAACTATCGGTCTCGGCGTAACACCATTTAACGGTGGGTACTGCCCGGTTATCTGCATGGCTTTCTTGTAGCCATTTTAACCGAAATGCCGAGGCGTGACGGTTTTGTGAACAAAATCGATTGATCACATCAATAATGACTGGCATTTGGGCCTTTAGACAAGGCAGAGGTGATGTGCTATGATAAGTTTGAGGCAGATCCAACTATTATCGCACTCATTGAAGCTAACGATACGGAACTGTTATGATCATATGTTCTCACGGAAATGTTGATAGTGTACGTAAATTGGATTAGATAAAAGAGAATGAAGAAATTGAGCTGCTTTAAGAAATTGAATCACGTACAGAATTGACAAGCGCATCCATTTGTCTGCAGTCATGACGTATGAAATGGGATTCACGGGGGTCGTTGGCTTCATTCTGAATTGCAGGTCGGAAAAGGCATTTGCAGCACATCAGAATTAAGGTGCTTCGATTCTTTTTAACAATGATGAACGTGTAAGAGTGCGTGTGGAAGACATCGGTTTTGTGCAGCGCCTAGAGTTTAATTTTGCAGGTTCGTTACTCACCATTTTTCAGCAACTTCTTTGTTTAATCTCTCCATAGTTTCTTCGGTTTGTCGATCACGCCACCGCTGCTGCTTTTCCGTATTCAACCGTCGTCTCTTTTCAATTGGATTTTTTCCCATTCTGATCTAAAAAATAATTTAAAGTTTTAAAAATTGCACGAAAACACACTACTAATTATACTCACCACTCACCCACCAAACCAAAATAATATTCTTTTGATAAACAAAGTTATGGTATTACGCGAAATAGCCTAGATTTGATAAATTGACAGCGATGATTTTACGTTAAATAGCCTTTGTTTTACATTTCGAAAACAATGAATTTTGATTTACATTAAAAACGTCATAATTAAACGAAATAACAACATTTTTCTGCGTTATTGCTGCATAACGCCTATGTACGTTGCTTTATGTAATATAATAGTTTTGGGTTGAAACGCAACCAATGATTTTACTTGAAATATGTAGTCTTTATTTATCAAGATTTCACTTTGTAGATTGTTGATTTTCGGATTCGATTAAAGATGGCATTACGATTTGAAATGTAATGTTTCTACGTGAAATACCCTTGCTTTTACAAATGTGAAAGCAATAGGTGCTTTCAGTAGCACCATTCTGGTAATTCTCCGGGAATAGGGAATTGGTGAACGAATTTATATGTAATTTTTATTTAAACATTTTATTTCTGGCATACTGAGGTAAAAAGTGTTAACTTGTTTGAAAACAAAATTAAATGGGTAAATTAAGGTATGGAAAAATTATTCCCATTTTATAAATATTTAGATCAAACTTTACTCCCTAGTAATCCGGAACAAAATATTTGAATACAAATTACATAAAAATTCTTTCGTTAAAAATAACATCATTGAAGCAGGTCGGAAAAAATCGCTTAGGATGAGCTTATTAAAAAGCTTCTTAGTTACAACATCGAATACCTAAACAGAGTACTTAAGTTGATTCGCAAATCATTAAGATCCCTAGTATGGTACATGCTAGGCCCAAATAACGGGCACTGTAGAAAAATAACGAAATTCCCAAATCTTTGACGCCCTTTCATTTTGCCTTCTTTAAAGTTCACCCTGTTATTTAAAAAAACAAAACGTACTAATAAAGCTGACCGAGGTTAATCAAACGTTAAGAAACACTGTCTTAAAAGCTTATTTTCGGACAAAATAACTCGCACTACGTGATGATCGATAAACGAAAACAACGTGACAAATAATTGTGTATACGAACTGAATATTTTAAGAAGCGCCCGCCTACACACGACAAGTCTTTCCTACTTATATATTATACGACCTTACATACTTACAGTTTTGTTTGGGTATGAGAATGATGTCATAAAAATGTAATCGATAAGATTTACTGTGTGAGCCGTATAATCGTATTCGTTATACATGGAACTCAATTTCCACGTGATTTCTCTTGTACTGTGTAACCTCTCTCGTTCTCATCTCAAAATTTCCGTAAACAATTTTTATTATTATTTTGTAATAATTGTAGTGTCGCTCACCAATAATATGCAAATTTACCTGGCTGAATGCACGCAACGAACGATTTTATTTTGTCGTAACAACTTTTAAATTTTCTTTGCATGCGCGAAATGGGTTTTTGGATCGTAAAACGGCTACATTACGTGCACTATACTAATTTACTAAATAATTAAAAAATAATGCTTTTATCATTACGTAAGAGAGCTATTTTAAGTGAGAGAAATCGGAATTGAATAAAAAAGCGAATTTTTGTATCAAGTCAAGAAGTCGATTTTTATTTAGTGTAGTTTTTGTCGTACGTGAGACGAGTTAACGAAAAACGATTTTGGTTCATTTCGTTCGCCAAAAAAAAAATTAATGAAAAATCTATTTTAATAAAATTGTGTGTACACTAAAATATTATATAAAACAAATTAATATGCAAATTATCTTTAACAAGTGAAGTAAAAAAAAATAAACTAAAAATAGGTGGTGAAGTGTGTAAGGTGATTTTATGTTAAATTTCGTTCGCTGAATAATTTCGTGCCTACACTTAAACATCGGTATAGTGCACAGTTTTAACCTTAAGGTGTAATTTAATTTATAAAAAAATAATTTAATCAAGTGTCATAAAATATTAGTGATAAAAATTTAGTTTGTGTCATCGTTAATAATATACAATGTCAACACTAAGGCCTTTCGCCGCTTTTATGCCGCAACCGATGGAGCCGAACGATAAAGTGATACTGGAAGGGAAAATAAGGGATGATGCAAAAGTGTGAGTAAATAATAGCTTTACATTTTTGTGAGGGGCTTATATACTAATTGAATATTTTTATACGAACATGCTCATTAGCACATTTTTTAAGCGACCTTAGAACGTGTGTAAACAAAAAATATTAAAATGTATTATTGTAACTGAATTCCGTTACAGTTTTATAAACAAGATAATAGACTTATTGTCTTAAAAATTAATCAACATTTTAGTTTAATTTAAAGAGTAGTATAAAGATACACATTGGTTAGAATTTGGCCAAAATCTTTATAAATAACTTTGTCATTTGTCATCAAATCGATGGGAGTTGATAAAAATATCGCAGTCGCAGCAAATAATTGTTTATAAACAAATATTGGATTGTTTATGTCTGCGGGAATATATTGTTGGTGTGTGTGGTGATTATATTTGCTTTATATATTAGTACCATGGCACAGTAGCAACCACTAATGAGTTTTCTATTACGCGATAAAATATTCAAGTGTCTGTTTTTGTCACTGACACCGACTTTATGTTAACTACTTCAAATTTTTCACGAAAAATTTACCGTACTAAAGCATTGAAGTTAGCTGACATTTTTTCTAACAATCACAAAGAAGGATCTCCAAGAGGCATTCCACCACTATAACGGACATTAGATCTTATAGAGTTGCTGTGTAACAAATGGTTGTTACTTTCAAATACTCCTACATAATCTATCAATACACTAAAAATGATCACTCCGCACCGAGCTACCAGTCAGCTGTCATTGAAAAATTAGACCGGCACAGTGAAAAAAATCAGGCTTAATCGAACATCCAGGAGGAGTGGTAAGCTATTCAGTCTCGTATAACTGCCGCAGCTGAAAATGACGATCAGTACCGTCAATTTATCGAAAATAAATGAAACCTGCATGAGAAATGCTGGGTTAGTGACACAAGGAGCTCTCAAACTGCATATGTTTCCGCCAGGAAAGTCACAACCAAATTACTCCGACAAAAGAAGTGCGAATATATGAGGAAATGCGCCGAAATCACAAACTTCCAAGCGAAAAACGGAAACTCCAGAGAGGTGTCGGTCGCGTTATCGTAAATAATTTATAGTTGTATAGGAAGGAAATTTGTACCCAAAGTAACAGCCAAGCGTTTTTTTATACTTTTATCGGTTGGTATATAAATTTAATAAAATCAAACTAAGCATGCGATTTACTTTTATGTCATAACAAATATTTATGAAAATATAAAATGCGTTTTGACGTAAACATGTCCTGTTTTTCAGATTAATTTAGCATCGGAGTTCGATTTTTGTATCGTTGATTTATGTCATTTGATTCTTTACCCGCGATAAAAATACTAAATTACTCCCAGAGTGACAACTCATAAAAATAAAATTATTTTATTAATTAGCCGGGCGGTGAAGTTTTGAACTATACGTAGAATGGAGTAATTCTAATCCTACTTTTAGGTGGAATGAAATTATTCATTCCGGATTGAAATTTATATGGAATTGTTGTTGTAAAATTCCCAAAGTAAGACGCTAAAATTATTCAATATTAGAACGTCGAACAGTTTTTCTTGGACACAATTTACTGTGGACACCATTTATCATGTGGACAATTTATTATAGTATGCCAGTTTTTCGTAGTTTGCAATTGAGCGTGCCAACATTCGCTTTCTAAAAACACACTCTTTCTATGGAAATAACCTTGTTGAGTACACGGAAATTCGTACTACCCGCCAAAGAAAAGTGTCACAAAAATTCCAGTGTTGGTGTGAATCCCAACTAAAAATAGAAAAAATAAATTGGAGAGAGCCGATAGAGAGAGCATATAGTTAGAGCAGATAGAGAGAGAGAGATTTCTATAGTACTTTTCACATTGAGGTTTTATTTTGAAATTAAAGACATTTTTTTTGCTATTTTATTTCAATATTCAATACAGGAAATATTTTTTTATAATATTTTTTTTCATCCACCTCCCGAATTGATATCTTCAACTCTTCTCGCATATTGAACATCTTAAAAAGTAAGAAGAAAAGATTTCATCAACAATTTACGTCATTTCAAATATATTTACATTTTATATGTATATGGCGACGCCATATTAAAATAGATTTTTATTACCTTTCTATTGAAAGTGAAATAGAAAGAAAGAGAAAATTATTTCTCTCCAAAACCAATATTTTTCAAAACAATTTCTCTCCAATTGGATTTTAAAATCAATATTTTTGTGTCTGATATTTTCTAGTATGGAATTTGATACTATTTTTCCACACAGTGGAAAAATTGCATACTGGGGTATAACAGAACTAAGGCTGCGGGCTAATAGTCGCATAAATCGTTTACTATGGTAAAAATCGGATTTAGGACAGATTTATCGATCAGTTTGCCATAGAATTTTTGAAAAATAACAGTATTTACCGAAAATTTACTTAAAATTGACTTTTACCCGACTATTAACCCACAGCCTTAAATAATTTTTGGAAAAACGTTTGGAATATGACCATTCGGAACGGAACTCGGCCCTTTGTAACCTATTATGATGGGGATTAGTATGTTAGATGGAGATGGGATTTTATAAAGATTTTTGGAAGAAGTTCTGGGATGTGACACCTGGGTGGATCGTTACGATACGTTTTGTACTGATATCATTAATGCAAAAGAAATTTCGTTGCAACACACTGTCATTTGATTTCCATATGAATTCAAAGGTGGGTTTATATGGGAAATATGTGCTTGTAACCCCCAAATTGTAGAGTATGACTAGCTCAATGTTTCTTGTCCCATTGATGTTTACAAACATTTGGTTTATGGAGTTCTGACCGATGTATCCTTTGAGCGCCTTTGATTTGAACATTCATTTCGCCCTAAATTATTTTAATGTTGTGTTGTGGTATTTTGTTCAAGACTATTGTGAGATGTTTGTAGAATGCATGCTTGGTTTGATCGGGTTTATCTTTACTTAAGAATTTAAGATGAATTGATGATATTAGTTACTGATGAGGAATCCTACTTCAAATTGCTTGAAATATTATTACTTTCATAGAGTGACAACCCATGAGGGCGGTAATTGATGAAGTTATCACCAAACAACCTTGATTTCGAAAAGTGTTAGAAGACTAAGCTTTCCAGTTATTGCGGGTACAAATAAGTTTAGAGGTTTCTTTATAAATTCGAAGCTTTATTCAGGGAAATTGGTACAATGTATTTTATTTAAAGTATTGTTTATCCTTGGCTACGACTTTTCCCATCTTTCAGGCAGGCGATCCATGATTCGACACAATTTATGGCTTCTGTGAAATGCTGCTCGGTCAAGCCATGAATCATCAACCGGAACAAATGGTAGTCATAAGGAGCAATGTCTGGCGAATACGGCGGGTAGGGTAGGACATCCCATTGAGACGCCCCAAAGTTTCCTTGACAACTCTTACAACATGTGAACAAGCGTTGCCATGCTGAAAGATCATTTAAGCTCAATGCTCATCTTAATTTTTGTTGATAACTTTCTCCAGTGATGTTTTGGCTGAAGTAGCTCACATTAGATCACTCCGAACTGAGCCCACCAGATGCACAGCATTGGCTTCTTGCCATGAATATTTCGTTTGACGCGATTCAAGTTGATGCATGACCTGGCTTACCCCATAATTTTCTGGTGTTTGGGTTATCGTAGTGGACCAACTTATTCCACTGTTCGTCCCTTGTCACGATTCGATGCAAAAAATCCTTCCGAGTTTGTCTTTGGCAGTGCGAATAGTGAAAAACGGCGTTCGACGCCTCTTGGCTTGAGTTCATACGGAACCCAATTTTCTGTTTTTTTCTGGAGCTCCTTTTGAGTTGTGTATCTTTTCATCACAGATCATAATCTGATCATGAATATTCCGTTTGGCATCCTGCCCTATCGGGATTTGAACCCGGAACCTCTCGATCCAAAAACCAAAGCTTCAACCACTGAATTAAACATTTAGTTCTGTGGACTGAATCTCACTCCTTTGCATAGACAAATTCTAATCAAAATCATCCAATGGTCAGTAAATTTTCACCTAACAAACGATATATGTCGCTAGTTGAGACAACAAATAGCTCCTGGCTTTTGTGAACTTATCTCAGCTCCTTTCCATAGCCAAATTCTAATTCTTCCAGGCTCATTCAACATTCACTTACCAAACATTATATACCGCTAGTTTGGCCTACGTATGGTTTCTGACTTCTGTGGATTATATCTCAGCTCCAATGCATTTGCATAAGCAAGTTTCAAAATAATCATCCAAGCTTAGTAAACATTCAGCTATCTAGCGATGTTTGCGCTATCCGTTGAGCCAACGAATAGTTCATAGCTTCTGTATACTATTTATGGTTCTCGATTTCTATGGACTATATCTCAGCTCATTCACATAAAACAATTCTAAAAACACAATTCAAGTTCTACTAACATTCACCTACCAAACGATGTACTAATGAATTTTTCTTATGCAACAGTCGCCTACCAAACGATGTATGCCGCCAGTGTTGCCAGCGACTAGTTTCTGAATTCGATGGACTATATTTCAGTTTCTTTGCATAGAAAAATTCTAAAAAAATCATCCACACTCAGTAAACCTTCACCTATTTAACGATTTAGAACGAATAACCTGATTGCTAACAACCAATTTTCTCCAACATAGATCTCGAATACACTACACTGGATTTATAAAGTGAGAAAATAAACTTACCAGACTTTTGGTTAACCTGTCTTGTACAATCAAAAAATAATATCCCTGTTCAAATTTCAGAAAACCATCAAGGTTAACCCTACTCGAAAATTTAATCTGTCAATTTATTTAAATCTTTTAATTCTTTGTCGTTTTTTGTAAATGCTTCAACATCATTAGAAAAATTTAGAAAGCCCTCACTGGTGCTGCCACTTCCGGTACACAGGTTTCCACCAAATTTCGCAAAGATCTCCCAATTAATTCAAAAAGTTCAAGTAAGAAGTTTTATTACGTATTATTGTCAAACGGCCTGGACTAGTAGAGAATAGAGATGTCGAATTTTAGTGTTTTACGGAAAAATTTTAAAATTTGAATTAATTTTATTTGAAATTAGTTTACGTCAATGCTATACTATATATACAACAGGTTGGTTGAAAAGTATTGAAAGCAAAAATGAAAGAATGTGTATTTTTTAATGAAATTAGTTTTAACTTTTAACATCGAAGATGTTTTGGGGTCGCATTATATAGAAAAATGCAACGAAATTATGTTCCAAAAATATGCAACGAAAAAAAAAAAAATAAAGTAAATACGAGAGAACCAAAACACGCAGGTGGGCCGAAAATCAATTTTTGGGCTGAACCTTTTTTATTTTTAGGTCTATATAAATACAAGTAAGTACTCTAGCCCAAAACAAATCAGTAGACTTAAGCTTTTTTATTTAGGCATTAAGCAAAATTTCAAGCCCCATGTTCGATGTTTAAATTTTTAGCATTAGGCTCAAACTTGGAATTTTTTATTCAATATAATCTCCCTCAACTCTAATACACTTATTCCAATGATCCTCCAATAATTTTATACCATCTCTGTAATGATTTTCTGGAAGCTCTGCAAAATACTGTTCCACGGCTGCAATACCTTCTTCATTCGACGAAAAACGCTTTCCACGAAGGAATTGTTTCAGGTTTCTGAAGAGATAGTAATCGCTGGGAGCCAAATCTGGTTAATACGGTGGGTGTTCAAGCAATTCGTATTTTAATTCGTTCAATTTAGCTATCGTCAAAATACTCGTGAACATTTGCATTGTCGTGCGCGTGATCAAAAATTATTTTTTTCTTCTGTAAAGTGGGGTTTTGTTTTACGAATTGTTTTATCCAAGTGGTCCAAAAGAGTGCAATAATATTCAGAACTGTTTTACCTTTTTTAAGATAATTAATCAATAAAATCCCCTTTGCATAAAAAAACAGATGCCATGACCTTTTTTGCTGATCGTTCTGACTTAACCTGTTTTGGAGCTAAACAACCAGCTTCAGTCCACTGTAAATGTTCTTGTTTCAGTTTAGCATCATGGTGGAAGATCCAAGTCTCATCCATAGTAAAAAAAATAAATCTATACGCACAAAATCGGGTTTATTCTGCTTACAACGCTCCAAATTACGTTGAGAAATTGGTTTTCGATTCAGTTTTTGTTGAATTGTTAACGAATGCGGCACCAGTTTTTCAAGCAGCTTTTCCATACGCCATCATGTAAAATATGGAGTACTCGTGCGTCCGAGATGCCTATGGTATCAGCAATTTCATGCTTAGTCAAACTTGGATCTTCACAAACAATATTATACACTTGCTCAATGATCTCTTGTGTTGTTGCACTTTTTGGTCGTCCATTACGTGGTTCATTAATGCTTAAACGATCACGTTTAAACTGTAAAACCCATCGATGCACAGTTGGAAATGAAGGAGCAGATTCCTCAAACACTTTTATCATTTTTGTATGAATTTCTGCTGCTGATAAACCTTCTAAATCAAAGAATTTTATCACTGCACGATTTTCGGTATTTTCCATTGTAAACGAATACACTGACACGTTAACTTCTAATGGCTTGTAAACAAAAAATGAATTGCCAGATCGAAATAAAAATTTTCATGTGTTCAAATGAAAGATGAAATATTAAAATGGCGTATAAATTTTGATTCCTCTACTGGTTGATAGGTGTCGCTTTGGAAGCGGCCGGAAAGCTTCTTTGGAAGCGGCCATTTCCAGTGAAGCAATGCGTAAGCCAAAAATCCCTGGGATCTCCTAAGTCCCAAATTTATGGAAAAATCTTAAGTATGAAGTTTCACCCCGATCAAAATAATTTTTTCCATGAATATTCTATTTTTGAATTTTTTAAGTATCATGGTAGTTAAAATTCTCAGCCCCGAAAATATTTACTGTCTTGATAGTATTTATCTTTTATGATAGTAAAATTTTCGGGGCTGAGAGTGAAAATATGGCGTTTTCGGGGTTGATAGGAAAAATTGTCACGATATTAGTAATTGACGCTGCTATCTCATTTTTCGGTGATCAAAATTGGGCCTACTTCACTTACATGTTTTTATGTCAGCCTTGGAAATTTCGACTGCCATGACAGTTTTTAACTATCGTGATAGCAGTATTTTTGAGGCTGAGAATAAAAGTCTGGCGATTTAGGCGAAGAGAATACAAAATATTTTGATATCAATAATTAGTGTTGCCATCGCAATTTTCGGCGATGGCTCGAATGCTTCAAAAAAGTTATATTAGAAGGAACTAAGTATAATTATAATTCCTTGAAAACCTATAGAAAAACTCTAAAAAGTTCTCGAAGATTATTTTAAATCTTCCTCCTTCACCAGACAAAAGCCGATAGTTCGACCATAAAATATATCACGTAAAATTTCTAAACAAAATAATCGGGGTTAGGTAAATAATTAATATCATTAATTTGTACCAGCAGCCCGAAATTTTTTCAAATGTCATATTATCTTGAAAATGCAGTATTTTTACTCTCAGCCCAGAAAAATATTTGTGTCGTAATAGTTTTAGCTGTCATGAGTGTAAATATTTAATGGGCTGAGAGTAAAAATGTGGCATTTTTCGGGGCTGATAGTCTCAAAAATGTCATATTTTTAGGCTGAGAGTAGAAAATGTCATGGTAGCAATAGTTAGTGCTGCCATCGCATTTTTCGGGGATGGAATATGGGCTTTCTCTACATACTTATAATAAGGTCGGACTAAAGAGGGAAGTACTATGAATGAAAATTAACAAATGATTTGATTACCTATTTCTGCTATACTGTGAATTGGATCAATTAATAGATTTCTAAGTGGAAACTTTATGTAACAATACGTACACACGACATTATTTCACGTGACGTTCAAACAATGTTTTGTTATTTACAAATTGTTAAAACCGCCCATCCTTAGCACATAAATTAAATAAGAAGTTTTCCACCACCATGAAAATAACGAATAAAATGTATTAAAAGCGTGCTCACGAAACACAAACAATTCCGTGACGATTTAATCGTAAAAAATCTCATAATATACCTACCATCAGACCTACCCACCAAATGTTTAAAAATAGTTCTCTTTGGAAAAGTCACTTAGATCTAATTAAAATTACAAAAATTGCATTGTTTGCTAGTTCGATATTTATGAACATTTTGCTGCATGAAGCCTACATAAAGTCAAAAACTGGATAAGCATTCAAAAATATCTTAGTACCATAAAATTTCCCATGCCCTAGATAAAATTAATAAGGGAAAACCCATAAATGTTTTTTATGGAAATTTATTATGACGAAGCTAATCAAAATAATTAAAACTAGCAAGATAGCGTATTTAAAGAATTGCCGACTGTAAATTTGGATAAAGGCGTGTCTTGGTCTACGCAATATGGTGTATAGAATTCATGTAGAAGTTCGTTGATTTTACGAAATCAACTTGGGCTATTATTACTAAGCGCGAATTTATTTTTAAAATCGATTTAAACATTTGGAATTTATTATTTAGGTAAACAAAAGAAAAATACTTTTAGTTTTATTTGTTTTATAAACAGGTGTATTTGAACCAAATTCGTTTGTGAATTTGGAAAATCTTCGTGCATTATGTACTCGTACGTACGTACGTTGAACAATATACGTAGTATACGTTAAAAGGTGTTTCTGAAACTAACATAGAGCTCAATGTTTCCTCGTTGTAGTTTATGGTTTATTCAGTTACAACGAAGGGGAAATGCAACGACCTATCATCACTATTACAAATCCGAAATATTTCTGGAAAATCATCAACATGAAGCAAAAAGCTTATGGTTATTCAGCCAGTTTAACTTAATTGGATGAATGTACGATGGTCCTGAATTCATACCGACCCGTTTGTTGAATATTCCAGTCTAGCATTTTCTAGCTGTATTCTAGATCCTGATGCGGATTATTTTAACTATATGCGCAATTGCCCCCAGATTTTATTTGCCTCCATGAATGTAGACTATGACTATTCTTTCGGGTCGGATGGCTTGCCTTTCTCTCTCTCTTCTCTCTCTCTCTCTCTCTCTCTCTCTCTCTCTCTCTCTCTTACACAATATCCCATCAAGGGATTTGGCCGCCTCAAATGAGGTTTCATATTCATATTTTCATGGCTTGCCGGCCATTGTTTTAAAAAGTGTATTGCTACCCTGGCTGACCCGCATCAGACTGGATTCATTTACTATTCCTGTCTTCAAGAAGGGCTTCAGATCGGATATTTCCAGCTATAGATACCTAACTTTCCTGCATTCCAAAACTATTTGAAATCATTGTTACCGATGCGAACCGTGAATTGGTGATTGTAGGATAGAATTCGAGAGGGGGATCGCGATGGTATTTTTAATATCAGAAAGAGAAAAATCATTTTGGGTGTGCCCCGGGTGTTCCCAGGGTTATTTGTAGCTCAACAAATTTTGGTGTCGGGATATGTTTTTCGAAGGCCAAAAAGTGATTGCAATAAATCCTGGTTTCGGAAAAATTTGTTGTCTTTTCCTATTCTCACTTTTTTATTATTTTGGACGTGCACATTCTTTGTTTTAATTTAGTCGAGAAGCAATTTTTTATTTTTTTTTGAAGAAATTATTAGCTTTCCAGTGGATTTAATGTCATTTGAAGGTCAATTACACAATTCACACAATTACAGTATACCACCTGCATATTACAAGCTCCATGTCAACCTGTACACTCACATGGACGGTGGGTCGGCCCCGAATCCTGCACTCCAACAGAGGGTCTTAGTTGTGTTGATTAGCATCACCGATGGTAATCGATGACGAACATTCGCTTCGCATCCTGCCTCTGGTGGGATTCGAACTCAATACCTCCCGGTAAAAGTGCTGAAGTTTTAAAAACTGCCCCACTTGGCCGGTGTGCAATTGCGGTTCCTACGATTCCGGTCTCGATGACCTATATGCAAATGATAAACCGCTTCAAGACATTCATTTTGTAAAACTTGTGCAGAATATGGAGGATATTGTGAAAACGAATCAGAGGAACAACCACAAGCAGCAATCGTGGCAAATCGTGGATGGAAATACAAGGGTCAAGGCAAAAACGGCAAAACCTTTTGGTGATCGATGCCTTCTGTTGCGGAGCACAGAGATATTTACTGAAAAGCATGAAGCCTTCGAGCGTTTTTTACCAACCGTCATTGTTAAAAGCATTGTTTTGGAAATTAGCGAATCAACGAGCACAGAATCCAAAAAAATTGAGACCTTGTCAAGATACCAATGTGGATGAAATGTACCCGTTTATCGGCATATTACTTTACGCTGGCGCAGAGGAATCAAATTTAGTGGACGCTAAAGAGTTATTCCACAAGTCTCATATGCCATAGAGGGGTGATGTCATTAGAAAGATTCGAGCAAATCAGTCGGTTTTTGCACTTCGACAATTCAAGGACTCGTGTGGATCGATTGCGAAAAATTAAGTTGTCTCGAATTCGACTTACAGCTTACCGATTCTTCGAGCTATGTTGTCCAGCACAATAACAAATTCGAGATTTTTTTTTTTTTTTTTTAAATTGGCGCTGGAATTGGTTCAGAAATATCTAGACAACCGGAGCAAATTTCCACTGAAGCCATCCGTGAAAACTGTTATGAAGTTGATGGCATGGGGGTTCAAATTTCAATCCGTTCCTAAGCGACCGTTCACACAAATGTAGGTAACTAATCAATGAAATGTTCATTAAAATTTTACTCATATATATCTCTCCACCAATGCAGATAAACAATCCTTCGCGCAGATGTGCGCATTGTAATAGATTCTGGGCGATGGTCCGACACACGAAAACAACTGCCGTTTGTGATTTATGCCTCAGACACACGTTCGCTATGTTCGGGTTTGTGAACCGTGTTTCATGCGAAAGTTTGGAGCATCATTCCAATGAAGAATATTCTGATTAAAATAATGTTCAATCCAAACCAGGTCCACCCACGACAGACCCATCAACCCCAGATAGACTCACACCAGGTAAAACCCCATTTAGTTCACCATTGGCTAAACGAGCCCGAACAATGCCAGGCTCACCAATACATTTATCAGATATATAAATACAACGATAAAGAAAATGAATTCCTCCGTCTTTTTTAATACTGGGGGTCCAATTCCCTGAATGCGGGATTAAGCTGGTGGAGGGTACACGACTTGTGCTCGTCTGGGACAGTTATAGTCGATGGAAATGTGATGTTAAAACAATGGAGCAAAGTGACTGGAAAAGGGATATTGTAATGATTTTTGAGGAAGTTCCGGAATATGGTCAACTGTAACGGTACAAGGCCATTTATTAATATTTTTAGATTATGGAAAACCCGTGGCCTCCGGTTCCTCTCGTTAGTTTCCCAATTTATTTTTGTTGTATGGTATTTATTTACTTGCTTCTTTAGTGAATTTCTCCAATTGACTGAAGCTAGGCCATTCATAGCAATCAGCGAATTAGAATGGAGCAATCCCGTATTATTCAAAATGTGCAAGTTGAATGGAACTGAGCCATTTCTAATCGGATCTGGATAAAAGTCGTCTTACGACGTTTAGGACAATAATGGCATTTGCTCAAATCATTAAAGCAACGGGTTTTGGAATCTATTCAAATTCGACGTTATAAGTTTGGCGTGTTGAAAGAGGGAGGTAATCTCTTACCACGCGAAATCTCTCTCTTAACTACCGGCCAACGCATTTACATTATTTTTTTGAGTAGCTGAACCTGATTTTTCAACCACAGTTTTTTTTCTGATGAGATACATTTCTAACTCACTGTATCTGTCACTAAGGAAATTTGTGAACAAAATCATAATGTGATTATGTTCTGTGAACAAGTTACTGATGGAAGAGCGTTGTGGTCGCAGGCACAATCATTGGGCTTTACTTTTTTGAAAGCAATGAAGGTCGGATGTAGTAGTCAAAAGGGAGTACTATGCACGTAATGATATTGATGTGGAAGACTTGTGGTTCTTCCAACCTTTACGTGCAACTTGTCACACATATGAAAAGTTCGCGATTTCTTTATTTTTCGTGAATACTCGTACATGGGGCTCAAAATCGTTGCATAGGGTCGCTAAGCTTGTCCATATCGTCTGCTGTATCTAAAGGGAGGGATCAACCTGTTGTTCGTGCCTCACTTTTGAGTAATACGCATTTCCTGTGTTTAATTTACCACCTGCTCAGCTTAAACTAAAATTAAAATGAATAATTTTGTATGCCCCGGCGACACACCGTCTAGCCATGAATTTCGGTAAACAATATCGATTATTTATCATTAAGACTCTTTGATAAATTGTATATACGAGTATTTACGTATGTGTGAGTATACGTTGACCATTCTATATTTCTATTGTATAAAAACAACATTTTTCATTTTTTGTCAAAATAAAAATTATCTCATTTTAGAAGAGTCGACTCAGTAGAAAACGTGTTCAAAACGAGATCAAACCGACACAATTCATTAAAAAGTTCCCCACTTTTATTATCGTATATTATTTAATCGAACATTATTCATTATTGATAAAATGATAACATGACAGAATTTTTTGTCGTACCGCGTACACTTAATCGAGCCGCCCTAAAATGTCTACGTAACTCCGTGTATCACACCTAAATTTAGCTTATGATGAATATTAAGCGCTCGGATATACGCAAAACTATTCGAGTCACGTATGTAAATTATTGCGTGATTGATAACTTATTTATGGGCGTAAGTGTCACGTCTCACACGCAAGAAGTGTATAGATCGATTTGGTAATAAACAGTCGAAAAAAAAAGTTTTTGGGGGATTTTGCTTCGAAGAAATTTAATTCGCATTAGGTAATCGACACGGATCCGGTTAGAAGAGAAATGAATCGAATTAAAAAATTTATCTAATTAGCATTTTTTTTTTAAAGATTTGGAATTTAGATATGCGGTTGTTTGTCTTAAAAATGAATTTACGAGATCTCTTAATATTTTGACCTATTTGGTCATTTTTAGGAATGCTTTTAAAAAATACGCTAGGATTTTTTCGTTTCAAAAATTATTAGATGCAATCTATTGGGAAATGCCAATTGGATGTTCGATGAACTTGTTGGATTTTTTGGTTTGTTGTGGAAGTGCATTTTGGGTCACCGTTTCTGTTAAACCCGTATTGTATATTCTTTAAAGAAGCCAAAATCATAAAATGGTTTATTCTTTCTCTTCTTCCTTTTTCTATAGAATCCCAAAGATCATATAGATCTCAGCATTCGTACTGTCGCTTCCAGATGTTAGGGCGATTGAACACCGAGTTTGCAAGTTTTAATAAATTTTGTATCGTTTATTTCGAGTATACATAATAGATTGTGTAAGGCTTTTAGATATGTCTGGCTGGACAGTGTTCTTAAATAATATGACTGCCCCAAGAAATTCAAAATCTTAAATTCACTCAAAATAATGGTCAACATAACCGCATTAGTGCTGATTTTGAAACTAGTTTAGCGAAGCGTGGCAGGGGTCATATATATAACCAAATTAAATCTTTGATTGACTTATGTTAACATTTAACCTACAGTTTGTTTGCTCAATTCTGAACATTTCTGAATGAAAATATTCGATTGAAAAGTGGACGAAAATTTCCGACTGGTTAATCGGAGATTTTCATTTTCGTATGCGGTTGTTTCGTATGTGCCAAATCTATAAGTGACTACTAGCTGGCCCAGCAAACTTTGTTTTACTAAAAATATATTTTTTGATTGAATTAAATTCGAGCATTCATGATTCCACCCGAAATTTGTTTTTTTGATCGAAAATTATCGATAGTTAACAGCACCAATATAATTTCAATTATGGATTGAATGAAACACTTTTCGAATTTAATTGAATTCATTATGCTATACTTATATACGGAAAGCTGACCCGACGGACTTCGTTCAGTCCAATATTTGGCGAAAATACAATAAAATCAAATATTAATTTCATTGAATTCTATTCGTTTTATTGAAATCTAAAAAAAATAGAGCAATGATTGTTTTCAATTTAAGGCTACATGACACACTACATTTTTTGTTATCTGCTCTGGAGCGTAAGCGAAGAGTGAGGAGTCCGTGTGAAAACTATGACATTTCCAGATTTATGCCGCACACTTCCAGTGACGGCCTTTGTGACTTATTTATGACTATCGCAAATGCAAGTTTCACTGGGAACTGAACGTGTTTGAACTGGAACGGTAAATCACTTGAAGTCAGGGGAATTCACGTAGTTTGGCATTCTTCCCCCTTGAAACACCCTTTCAAAATCCTTGCCACTGTCACACATTGTTCATTAGATTCGTTACAATCAGTCGGTTTCCATTGTTTAGTTTCTGGGCATGAAGATTTCGTAGTATAATGATGACAGCTCCAACTTTAAGACACAAATTATGAGGCGGCATGCCAGGCAAATCCAAAGAGTTTAGGACCTGGATAATTGACGACATCATCTTCGTTTTCAACGCGATCGATCAATTTGAATGAACGCAATTCTCCCAGAATTTGATTTTGAATCGTCCAATTCAAGTCATTGACATAAAGGGGATTTATTTTGCTACCCTTTATTTCGTTTATATGGCTGCACATATACTTTTGATGTGCCAAGGTGTATTTTTCGACGAAAACCTTTTTATTTGGAAATTTAAACGATATCAATTAAACTTGATTCGTTTTGGGTTAATTCCTCTACGAGATTATACGCAAAAATTAAAATTCACGGCACAATATGTAAACACTTGAGTTAAAATTCTTATTTTTTTTATTTTCAAAAACCAAAACTTCCACTACTTATTTTCTTCTTGTGTGAAAAAAAAATTGAACATTTTTTTATTTTTGTTAATCACAACCTACGTTGGTAGACCGGGTTTTTTGTCTCTTCCATAATTTTAGCGAGTTCATTGTAATTTTACCAATTTGACAATTAAATTTGTCATTTAAGTTTATAAACATCGCCACAATACTCCCTCCCCAATAAATTCGGAAGAATTTATGAAAATACAAGTCGGCGAGGCCGAAAATAAACTAATTAAAAGAACCGAGGGTGATCCAAAAGCTGCTTCAGCTAAAACGTGCTGGTGGTCTAATTCTTCTTCCAGTCCTGGTTTGAACTGGTTCCTTCGGTGGAAGATTTAAGCGAACCTTTTTTAACACGTGTGTATCATCAGAAGCCGGTTCGTTATCCGAACTTCTCTCACCCAGCGGGGCCGCCGGAAACGATTCCACGATGTCCGCATTCTCCGTGAAACACGGTTTGAGGCGATCCAGAGACACCACACCTGACCTGCCGTTTACGTCAATAGTGAAGAACTTATCCCCTCTTTCGAAAACTTTAAACGGTCCTGAATAAGGTGGTTGTAAGGATTTTCTCACAAAATCCGAGAGAGCCTTCGTACTGGTGTGGTAGTACCTTCTACTGCTGTGTTGTGTTTTAATGGGGCGTTTAGTATTTGAACGCTCTAATCCAACTCCAATTGATAACGTACGAACGATTAACGTATAAACCCCGATGCGGATAAGATGCACTATGGGACGGTTACCGTACGTAACATTAATATGTAAACTCCGATGTGGTCCGGTCTCACAATTTCGACAATGCTTACAGCAGATAAAAAACATTAATTTAACACGAATTAAGTTTAATACATTTATTTTACATATATTTTGTTTCAGTTAATATTTATTATCTTTAAGTATTGTACAAAAAGAATTATAAGTTTCAACAACTTGCTGTGGAGAGCGTCAATACAAGAAGAATGAAAAAGCGCATTTTTTAACTTTTTCTACTACACACCCTTTTTAAGTCCATAGATATGCAAACTATGGAAGAGTGTTTAATTTTCATGACGCGCATACAACCTATAGCACCGAAACAAAATTACTAATTTACAACCCTTGGATACGAACCATCAAGGTACGTGCGCGAACAATTAATACCGATAATGAGCATTCTATCCCGCCACACTGGCTTCATTTCACACCCACTTAAAATCTCCTTCATTCTTTTAATGTTTTAGTCAGGGAAAAGTGCGACGTCATTTGAGGCTTCAGTCTACCGATTACAGATCGACGATCACTAAATTGATTTCCTTTTACGGTTATCTGTTCCATATTACTATCTCTTATCGTTAGCTCGATATGAGTAAACCAGATTTTTGCAAAGCTTTTGACAAGATTGACACTCAGTTGTGGTTCATAAGCTTGAGAAGTTGAATACCCCGTCTCTTCCTGTCAGGTGGTTGAAATTATATGTGTCTAACTGCTGGCAATAGATAAAAATTCAAGACTCATCTTCTTTAAAATTCCTAGTCGCTTCAAGTGTTCATAGTCACATGCAGCATCATATATAATTGTTTTAATATACAATTGTTTTTGAACAGATTTTTAAACATGCCAAACCTTTTATTCGTATTAACTAACTATAATTATCGGTATCTGTTGCTAGACCAAATTTAGATTCTAACATGTAATCTAATTTAGCACCCTAAATGAAAATAAACGGTTGAGAAAATTGTGTTGCATGCCACAGCATATAACAAAAATTTTGAGTAACATTTTAGCACACCCGAACTGTTTTCGAGCTTAATTGATGGCATTTAAGCGTAATTTGATTTTCCCTACTTGGGATGCTAAAACTTTTAGTTGACTCTCTGGAGTGCGCTTGATGTAGTGTCAGCTTCATGCGGGGTGTGGTTTAATGACTCAACAAGGGTCAGTGAATTTACCGCATAATTCCGTCGCGACTATCTATATGGCACACATTTGCTGTAAATCACAAAGAAAATAAACCCAAATCCAAAATGAAATTGTATTTGTATCGGTCATTTCTGTAATCTTATCAAAAGTCTGACTAATATAAAGAAATCAATGTCGTGTAAATATTAATGAATTTTTAATCAATCGAATTATGTTTATTGTGTGTGTTAATTTTAGAATGCTTTGTCGACAAATTTAAACGCATTCAAGACCAACGTTCGAAAAATCGGTATTCATGCAAAACTGTGAACACAATTCATTGATCCCCCCCCCCCCCCCCCCCGTATGGGGAAATACATGTATCGTGACTAACTACCAATATAAGTCTATAAGGGAAGGGCGGAAGTACCTAATTCAACAAATAACAAATTTTCCAGAAAATCCATAAAAAAATGTACAGAACGGGAAGTAAAGGTGGACGTAAGCCATTGATTTTATAATTATCATGCGAATTTCAATTTTCCTAACGAATACACGAATTGCGCTAATTTGCTATTTTGCATGCGTCTAAATAAAAAGAAAATTTTCTTGGAAAATGTAAATAAAACAAATCGTGAACGTAAGAAAGTATAATATGTAAAACGACTCGCATATCGTTAACCTTATTTTTAGAAATTTTCCGATTTCTCCAGGAATTTGTTTTTTATTGTTAGAATTTCCCGCATGTTAAATAAATCCATGAAGTGTTTTGGGAAAATCTGGGTAATGTATGTACTGAATGTGTTATGCATTGCGGTTTAAAATGTAATCAATCTAAAACTATTGCTATCATAGAATCACCGTTCGTGCTGCGGTGCACAACAACCAGACAACTTGCAAATCGAAATTTTATGTATTTGGGTGTATTTTGCAGTCATCGGTATAATTCTTACAGTTAGACCAGTTAAAAATAAACTTGGCTCGCGTGCCTTAGTACTGCCAGCATTGCATAATTTAAATCGTATCGTAATTTTTTTTTTGGTTATAATATTTTCCACAAATACCAGCATTTTTTTCAAACAATTTAAAACGAATTAAATATAATTTTGAATTTAATTACAGCTTTTGATTTATGCATGTAATTTATAGATTGTATTTGTACATAAAGTGAGGAAACTAGCTCAAGATAAATACCGAATATTTTATTCAATAATATATCGAACAAGATTTTTGCTTCCTTGAATTTGGGTGTCTCAGATTGACTAAAAATCAAAAACATCAAACTTCTGGAATTGTCTTACGGTTTCCACCACTGGCCTTATCAACAACCTGAATTTGTTCTGATTTAGCCATTTAAATATTGTTACTTTTGACGGTCCCAAATATTTATTTTTTTCCGCCTTCTCGAATTGTGTGTCTTAAAAAATGAGCTGTCCATGTATTTGCCTGTTTCCAATTATACTTTGGCTTCAGGTTAAGAAGGGAAATTTAATTACGTTGATTCCAATAAACCACTTTTGTACAGTAAAATAATTATCAGTATCCAGATGTAATCGTCAATATCTAAGCCGACAAATGTCTTCTCCAAAAATGAAAGACGGCTTAGGTCTTTAGTTAATTCTTCTTTAATTTGTGCTCGCTTATCACTTTGTATTTAGAATTTAGATACAGCCATCATTTGCTTATTGACACAGTGAAGTAAAATATCCCGGAAGTGGATGGTGACACCTGAACGATAATGCCGTACAAGTGCGACGTTTCTATTTTTTGTGTAGGATGCAAGAAATAACAAATTTCTCTCCTTATATTTCGCATGATTTCCAACCCATGTTCTTGTAACATATCATATTACGTAACTGTTTCTTAGAATCCCAATTTACATTGCTCAGATTTCCGTTTATAGTAATGTAAGAGTAATTAAGGAAGACCATAAGTTTTAATTTATTCAGCACTCAATTGATAAAATCTCTATCTTTGTATAGACCCGGAGTAGCTAACATGATTTCCTCCATTTATTGGTTGCACATTGTTGGGTAACCGCTGAGGCCAGTAGTATAATTGGAAGCTATTACCTCAATATTTTTTAGCTGGAATACAGATTATTTTCAGTTTTGAATTATAATTGATGGTTTTGAACAATCCAAGACATATTTTGTACACTGGTAATTTGAGATAATATTTGTATGAGATTATCTGCACGTCAATGATCCATAGAATAAATCAATGTTTCCGAAAAAAAAATATATTCTGACATCATGCCCATATACAAAAATTAACTTTACGTTAGACATACTCCATTAAATTTAATAACGTAACAGAACTACTCATCTAACTACTACTGTACAAAATACCAGATCAAATAATTTATCCAAATTGGTAAATCAAAGTCTTAATAAAATTATTTTGAGTCATGACTTAATTTGTATAAAACATGTGCGCGGCTGTATGCCATAAATCCACATTAACATTAAATTTTATTTGTTAAATAAATTAGATTTAACGTGACGATTAGAGAACATTGACTAACCATTTTCTAATGACTAGCAATATTTAGACGTTTTATGCGTGCGGCATGGATTGGTTGAGTGAAAAATTGAAAACAGAAATGACGTAGCTTTACAATAATCTAGACCTGCACAACTCAAATTGATGAATGCAAAGTGCCTAATAAAAAATCTCTGCGGTATGGTTTTGATTGACATTGAAATTTTACATAAAATGATATCATCATCATAATTCTATGCCATAAATAATTTTATGATAATGAAATGTGTTAAACGCAATGAAATAATTAAAACGTAAATTTATAATCCCACGATCGATACAAGTCAATCAAAATACTGCTTTATCTAATTTTATCTGGGGGGCGAGTAGCACAGAGAGAAAAAGACGTATACAACATCATCACGTGTCAATCAACTATTGTTATACAGGTTAATACAAATTTGAGTGGCCGCATCGTAACGCAAATGGCCATCGGCACACGGCATCTAGCGCCAGCGAAATAAAATAAAAATAAATCTAATTTTATCTATAGTGTATGCATTCGTTTTTATTTTGCCAAGATATCGCCTAGCATAGGTAAATCATAGCATGAAAACTGAGGTGGAAAATAAGAAAATGCACGCGTTTACCTCTGCTCTCTTTTAAAACAATTAAGATGTGTTTTAACATTTTGATAAATTTATCCTAAAACAAAATCACGCATTATAAAATCGCTTATTTCAAAATCTCTCGCGTGAAAGGTGAATTAAAATATGTGTGATTCTAAAATACGGTAATGCGCGATATTGAAAATGCGAGATTTTATAAATACGAGATTTTTAAATGCGAGATGTCGTATCGCTCCCCACTTTACTTAGAAAGTTGAATTACGAATCAATCGTCCAACATCTCTCCCCTTATTCGCAGATTTATTCTGCGAAGTGTGTAGTCGTTATCGTTGTAGTCGAGCTTCCACAGAATTGTTAAGAAGTTGTGGATCACTGCTGGCCTCATAGACAATCCTGAAATTCCGCAAAATCGAATGATAAACTATCCGCTTTATTGAAAGGTATTATCGTTCTCGGTGTAGCGAAGTCCTACCTGATTAGCAGAATACCGTAACGTGCGATTCGTGTTCCCATAACTGTTCGTCGTGGCGATACATTTTACATATATATACATTTTACGGTATACATTGTGGTCTGGAGAGAAACTACAATGTTGGGCCTGTCGGTTGAACTATTAAAATTATTGAAAATCGCGATTCATGCCGTGATCTGGAGTAGATTTCAATAAGTCAGGTTCCATTCGAATTTGACGATTCGGTTTGATGTTGATCGCGATATGTATGGAGGAATATGGAAAGTATTTGCTTGTTGGTTAGCTTCCTCTCCGTATTTTTTAGTGAATGTTTTAGTGTGTCGACAAATCGTTCAGCTTGCCCGTTCAACATTGAGTGATAGGGCGGCGTTGAGATGTGATTAATTCCTTGCAAGAGCACGAGCTCATGAGCACGACAGAAGCCACTGAATTGTTTGCTGATGAATTGAGCCCCGTTGTCGGTTACCAATGTTTTCGGATTGCCATAATGTGAGACGAATACGTTCATTTTCTCGATGTAATTCGTTGACATGATGTTTTTGCATTCGCAGACGTCGGGAAACATTTAATTAAAATCAACATTGACCCATTTTCCGTTATGAATCGCTGTGAAAAAAATTACTTACTGAATCAACGCCACTCGTTCCAGTTCTTAGTTCCTGGATCAGTAATAATAATTGCTGCGATTTCAATAAGATCTCTAACAGGATTATTGCTTCAGGTTAAAGATCTTATCGAAAGTTTATTTTCCAAAGAAGCATTGCAACAGCACACACATCCAATTAAAAGAATGACACGAATGGCACAGTTTCAATGCTTTTCATGGAACTTCCTCAATAATAGCACCATCGGCAATCAACAGTAAAAATTGCACTCCTTGCCAAACGATGTTAGTTGTTTCACGGTTTACATTGATATAAAACTCGTACAACTTGGTGCTGCTTGTACAAGAATGCATTAATTAAAATTGCCAATGCGGAATTGCGAATGAGTGGGTCCCATCAGACATAAATTAGTTTGCCTTGAAATTCCCTTCTAAAGTAGCTGAAATTGGAGTAGATGAAGGTGCAGAAAGTACTTCAGTATTCTGTCCCTCAAAAATTCACAAGTTTTTATTTCTTACCAATATTATCCCTGTTAAATGTATATTAATATAATATGTGCTTTGCGCGCCATCTCTTATCAAATAAATTTATTTATCGGGATGGAAGATTTATGTCGACCTTCACAGTACACAATTTTGATATTTTCGTTTTGTTTTTGTAAAGTGTTTAAATAATTTTGCTAATGGTAGTTTAAATGTTGCGAATATCGTGTTAAAAACATGCAAACTGAGATTATAAAATATATAGGTAGTGGGTGTTTATGTTGAAACATATATAGCAACTTCCACATCACATCATGAGAGCATTTCAAATCACTTACAGTTTGAACTGCTGCTTTCTCAAAATATAATAAAATATTCTAATCTAATAAAATATTGTCCTTTTCCAAAAATAAAAAGGTTCCACTACAAATAAGAATATGGAATTCTTACGAAACAGACAGCCATAAGTATTTAATTCCGCGTAGAATACAGTAGTTCGGATTACATCGGTATTGATTTTCATCGATATTGAAGTATTGAGAACTCGCATCTTGTACTCTCTATGTTAGCGAATTACGAGACAGAAATTTACAGAGTAGAACTTGTCAGGTTAACAAGCAGGTTGTAGCTTACCACCTCCGTAATTTGACCAAAAAACTCTATTTTGTAGATTACTACGATTAGTCGACGTTGTCTCCGAGTAGTTTGACCGTTTGATGATTTGATCGTTTTTTTTTTCGGTGTGGAGACAGGCAACCACGTTGTCTTCATTGTCAACTCGGTGTGGAGCGATGAGTCGTGAGCGGGCCCAACGGTTAAAATATGTATATATGCCAAATCTAGGCCAAATTATGGAAACCCTAAGAGTCTTCCGTAGGACGCTACAATCTATCATTTACTATATGTCATTCACTCATGAGGCCACTAAAAACGTTTCCAGAAGCGGCACGGTTAGTGTACTAATTCCTAGTATGACGAGGGGCGAGTGGTGTCAATGTAATGAAAATTGTATAAACTCGGTATTATGCCGATCAAATCCTCCACCATGTCGAGTGCAAAATCACCAGGCGATAGCGAGAAATCAAAACGTAATTAATCTGCCTCGTTTTCCACATTTTAATGTACCTTATCCAAATCCGCCACTGCTTCGATCGGTCCAATTTGAAGAAGTTTGCCGTAACAATCATAATCCTGGCTCAGATAAATTCCTGAAGTGGCGTAATTTAAGCTTTGACGGTTCAAATGAAATGAACATTAGTGATTTTTTATTTAAATTTGAAAGTTTATCTATAGCCGTGCGGGCTATTGATTTGAAACGCTTGATAAATATATATTTGAATACGTATCTGGACAATATACTTTCGTCTGGAATTTCATTAGAAATAATCCAAACGCAAGATGGCCTGAAATTCGGGAAGCTCTGCTGACCTGGTTTGGTCCTTCTGAAGAGGAAGCTGAACTTCGCCTTCAAATTTGCAGAAAGAAAAGCGTTTCGCTGAATCACGCTGATTTCAGCGAAAGAAACCTTCTGGATATCATCAAAATGAGTTTGCACCCTACGTTTTGAAGTAAGATAGTATAAGCCAATTTTGATATTGCAGAGGAGTTGCGACTGTTGTGCCGCCGCACATAAGAAAATATTTGGTATAAGACGGGTTATGATCCCAGAGCTAACTTCGAAAGAAGTGGTCGAAGAAATTTTGTAAATGAAATGATATCTCCCGATGTCCATGAGAAAAGCTTCGATGCTAACATGGCTAGGGGTGGTGGTTATGTAAATGCACTCGACAGTCCCCCACCAAATAAGGTTCGTTTCGCAATTTGCTGGAACTGCTGGGAAGCTGGACATTTTTACCAAGACGGTCCTCGTTATCTGATAGGAATATTTTGTTTCGGATACGGGATGCCAAATGTAAAAAAATTTGATTGTTAGAATTGCGAGAAATTTCAGAATCAAAAATTTTTTAAGTCGAACACTTCCAAAACTGGAATAGAGGTGCGACTATATTTCGTCATCCCATAGGCAAAGCCAATCTCCAGAAATGCTTCCTTAAATTTTCCATTTACACCCAATAATGTCAAACCATTCGATTATGTCAAATTACCCGAGTACATCAAAACGACCGATGGGTTTACGAAACCTAATTTTGTCAATTTTCTGCAACACAGCCACGAAGTAGCGGCAAATGATCTTTTCTCGTCAAAGGTGAAAAATTCAAACGATTTCCGACGTCCAAATTCTAAAATATTATCACCATCAGTTTCGAGAATAAAACGATACTGGAATACCAAGAAACTACTACAGCATATAGAATATGCATCATCAATCCTTACCAGTGAAATCCTAAACGATACCCGTTAAAGGTCTTCTGGATAGTGGTGTTGGTATTTCAATATTGGGAGAATGCGCTCTAAATTTCTTAAAGGAGATCAACTCCAATTACCGTAAGTTACATTCGTACGTTAACACAGCTGACGGTACGGCAAGGTAGTGGAATTTTACATAGTCCCGACCTTAAAAAATCGACTGTACCTTGGAATTAATTTTTCGGTTGCTTTCGACATAGTACCATCTAATTCAGGTTATTAACAAATTTCGAAACCTTTAACGAACTAGGCATAGGATTAACCAATTTGCTCGAGCATCGGATTGACTTAGGGTCGGCTTTACCAATAAAACAAAGGTATTTTCCAGGATCACCAATCATTCAATCGAAAATGTATGCGGAGGTTGATAGAATGTTGGCCTTGCAAGTAATAGAACCGAGTCTGAGTCCGTGGTCGTCTCCCGTTGTTTTGGTATTAAAATCCAATGGAAAATCAAGATTGTGTCTTGATTCCCGAAAATTAAATGGCGTCGCTGTCAAAGATTCTTATCAACAACCAATTATAGATAGACTGCTCGCTCGACTTAAGCATACTAAATACATATCAAGCCTGGACTTTAAAGATGGCTTTTGGCAGATTCCGCTGGAAAAAAAAATCGAGAGAAATGACAGCGTTTACAGTGCCCGGACTACCACTTTTACCAGTTTAAAGTGATGCCGTTCGGGCTCTGTAATGCTGCTCAAGCATTGTGTAGATTAATAGACAAAATTATTTCAGTGGAATTGCATGATCAGGTCTTCAGATACGTAAAAATCGTAGTTTCAGAAGTCAATTAAGTTAATTTAAATAAATTGAAGCGGATCCGCTCGAAACGCGATATTTCAAAACGCGATATTTCGAAACGAGATATGACAAAACGAGAAATGGTACAAAACGCGATATTTTAAAACGCGATATTTCAAAACGCGATATGGTACAAAACGCGATATGGTACAAAACACGATATTTCAAAACGTGATATTTCAAAACGCGATATGGTACAAAATGCGATGTGGTACAAAACGCGTTATTTTAAAACACGATATTTCAAAACGCGATATAGTACAAAACGCGATATTTGAAAATGCGATATTTCAAAATTTTGAATAAATTTTTTTTGAATTTTGCGATATTTTGAAATTTTTTCTAGGGAGCGCAGCGACCCGCCTGATATAA
Organism: Nephrotoma appendiculata; assembly: GCA_947310385.1. Taxonomy (NCBI): domain Eukaryota; kingdom Metazoa; phylum Arthropoda; class Insecta; order Diptera; family Tipulidae; genus Nephrotoma; species Nephrotoma appendiculata. Next base: position 73,777,131 of record OX371224.1, read on the forward strand.
CGACGGGCTGTACTCCCGTTTCTATCGATTTTTAAATTTGTATAAACTGAATTTTTTTTTCCCTAACGAAGCCCTCACCTGATATAACCCGATCCTAAACTCCCACTCCTATCGATTTTTAAATTCCTATAAACTGAAATTAAATTTCCCCATCACCCGAGGGCGGTAGCCCTCAATCTTAAGGTATAAAATGATTTAAAATAATCATAAAAGCATTTGTGCTTCAAAAAAAGACAATATTTTTTCGCGTTTGGGTTGTCTTTTAAGACCATTTGGGGCCACTTGGGATCATTGAGAGCTATTTGGGGTCGTTTCTGGATATTTGCATGGCCATATTCGTAATCAGCATACTAAAGTACCTTAGTATACCGATTTTCAGAATTTTTGGAGGTATATGACCTATTCGGAAGTATAACCACGCAGTTAAAATTTTCGGCCGTCAATTGATATCAGGTGCAAATTGAATGAAAAATTGAATTTTACTAAAACCTTCAATGTTGGGCATTTCTGTATCTTGGACACTTTCATTCAGTCTCTTGAAATTTCATATATTTATTTTTACAAAAATGGTAAAAATATTCTGTATATTGACAACCTCTTTATGGTTAATGTAACTTGGACACTTTGAAAATTTTCGACTAATCTTTAATAAATTACCCTTTATTGGACACGAACACTTTTGTTCAATACATATCAGTAATTCGATTTAATGATAAAAAATATCACGTTTTGTGCCGTATCGCATTTTGAAATATCACGTTTTGAAATATTGCGTTTTGTACCATATCGCGTTTTGTACCATATCGCGTTTTGAAATATCGCGTTTTGAAAAATCGCATTTTAAAATATCGCGTTTCAAATGAGACCCGATCACAATGGCAGCCCAACGCTCGAGCGGAATACTCGCTGAATGATATATACGCGGGCCAGTCACAGTAATAGCGGTACCCAACCTTCATGGAGGCAACAAAAAAACTATATTATGACCAATTCGCTTTACCCACAAACAGCACTTAATTTAAAAAATGGCTTACCGCCGCGCATCTAAATTAAAAGCGTACACAATTGATAAAAGTGTAGGTTTTATCTTTGAAACATAAATTCACTTCTGAATGAAGCAAATTCGCAGTAAACTGCTTGACACCCACAAAACTATAGGACACTTAACTTTTTAATTATGTTACTCGTATTTTAATTAGGTGGAAAACAACCACTCAAAGAAAAAAAAATTGATTTGGGTTTCACCAATCCTTATAAACTTCCCACTGGATAAACTTCCCGCGGGATATATCATTGGCACGAATTCGGATGAACTAATGATACAATTAGGAGTTTTTTTTTATTTTTATTTTTTTTTACTTTGGGGTGTGATAGAAAATCAGGTTGACCGCAACATCTTGCACACCATGGCCAACCAATGCTATAATAATACATTGACGTTGTTCGATGTCACATGTCCCATGTTGCTAGCATCAGCGTAGAATTTGACAGGAAGTTCTGGGTCGTAATGAGTGAGGAGTAGTTCGGATGGGAGAATGCGTTTGAATTTGTCAAATAATTGTTGACATTCGCGTGAGCTTTCTCAATTGATATTTGTATATTCAAGAGTTGGACCAACGGGGATCGCGAACTTTCCAAAGGAATGCATTATGTTGTCTTGTGCACATAAATATACATAAACCAATAATTAGGCTTTATTATAGGTGTCTGTAGTCGAGCCAAGTTTGCCCTAACTAACTTACATTAAATATTTCTTCGGTTTTATTAAATGTAACAAGAGTACACGATAGAGCCCGAACTTTCGGAATATCTTGCCTGTTCAATTTTGTTATGAAAAAAAAACTACGGTAACTATTTATACCTTACACGATATAATTTTATTTATTTTAATACAGTTTACTTTTAATCTTAAACAAAAATAGAATACAATGCACGGAAATCTTACAAAATGACATGTCAAAAAAACGAATAACGAAAATTGTGATCAGCGCGATATATATCTTTGAATATTTCTGCTAATGGCTCTATTCCATGGAAATAATCTGCTGTCAGCAAAAATAAAAGCGAGAAAAAAATATAGATATTGTTGGTTGTGTACGAAACAAAACATGTTGTCAGTAAAATTTTGCTGAGAGGGGAAGTGTGATAGGGGAAGTTTGCTGCCATAATGCTGCCATAAAAAATGTAAATTGGAGTATTTTTTATGGCAGCATTTTTCACACATCTACAAAACATGTGTGTAAAGATAAGAAATTTTTCTTACACTCATATAAAATAAATTGTTCGCCATTTTTATACTCAAATGTCGATTTATTTTTTTTTTGGGCTGAAATTTATTAACGTTAGTGGTTTTTTGTGGTGTATATATATTAAAATTCGAATTGTACGAAAATGTACAAATTAAATATTTTATGAAATTTTAATGTTATTATTCCAAAATGTAAAACCATAAAATTTTACTATAAAATGAAATAAAAAATATTTCTGTTCTTTGTCACTCTCATGAAATTTAAAAAAAAAACTTTTTTTGCGTATTATCAGCAAAAAAACTGCTGTCAGCAAATGTTATCCATGGAATTAAAGCTTAATGCTGAGTTCACAGAACGGGATTATTTTTTATCCAACTCGTTAGCCAATCAAATCTTTCATATACAACTAAACCCCGCCCAATTTAATCCAGCTTTAGTTGAAATATTTCCATCTTTTGAGCAAATTATCTAAGTCGTACCAACATAGTAACAAAAATAACCGGAAGTATGAGCAACATTTTTGCTCAAATATTTGTTGTTGTTGTTTATTTATGACATTTTTGAAATGAATTTTGCATTAAATAATTTAATTTAAAGTTAATATGTATATAAAATAAATGGAATAAATATGCGAGATTCATTTAAGTAAAGCAATTAGGATGAGAAACAAAAATTTTATTTTGCTGCAACTGTTGGATATGCAACTCTTTGATACGAAATTATTTGTTAACTTGTAAATTGTGATGTGTGTATAAAACCGAATATTGTGTATTTGTAATCCCCAGACATAGGTTTATTCGATTAAATTAAAATAAAGTCCCAACTATTTGAAAACAAAGCAGAAATTGTGAACAAAAAATACAAAACATCAGAAAACATATCGCACTTCCTGTTAAAACCTGTCAACACAAAAAAAACAGTTTCGAGATAAATGCATTTTAATTTTTTTTTAATTGCTAACACTACTGTGATGCTGAAATTATTCATTATTAGCTTTATAAAATAAATAATATCAGCATAACAGTAGCGTTAGTAATTTAAAATGCATTTATCTCAAAACTGTTTTTTGTTTTTTTATGACATTTTTTTACAGGATGTGCGATATGACTTACATGACAACCGTAGACAAATTTTTTGAGCAAAAGTTGGTAGAAAAAAGCCAGCTTTTTTTTTATCTCGTTCCGTGAACCCACACTAAATGTTTCGTTTTTTTTTTGCACTGAACTGAAATAATATAGGGATGCGTCCACTAATTGTTATTTGAACATTCCGCCGTCGTTGACTTGACAGGGTCAAACTTTGGTATATAAGGCATAACTTGTAGATCGGTCGTTTTAATTTGTTGCCATTTGCCAGTTTGAGAGAGACTACTCTCACTACATTGTCCTCACCGTGGTAGGTTCTGATCTCGCAGCAGCACTAGATCTCCCATTTTGAAATTATGGTTTTCTCGATGACATTTGTAACTCTTATTGAGGTAGATACTCGATTGGTTATGGTATTATGATACGGGCTTTTTCCCAACTTTTTCAGCCGCTGAAAAATCCAATTGAAGGGAGAAAAATAATAGGTATAAATAATTTTAATGAAAGTGAGTGTATACATAGTAGCCATGACAAAAAAAATTAAATGTCAGAATAAAGCTGTGCTCAATATTTTCTAGCAATTAATCGAGCAAAAAGAATTCAATTTTGATTCTTTTTTTTGACAAGAATTATTTTGTCATATTTTTTCAGCCAAGACGAATATTTTTATGCAAATTAAACAAAAACATTGTATTCTAAAACTATTTGAAGTGATTTGATAACCGTTTCAGATAATTTTTAACATTTTTATTGGTACACAAAATGTTTGGTTACCAAAAAAATGAACATGACAGTTGAAAAATTGTGTTGTCTCGTTCGTTTTCGTTGTTTCTGTCCTAGTCACGGTTTACTTTTTTTACTGCACTTTTTTCAAGCCAGTGTCATAATACCATTATGACCAGAATTTGTAAAAATTGTTTTCATTGGTGCAATAAAGGTGTCTGTGCTCATGTCGGTAGCTATTTTAATAGAAGTGGCCTTTGTGGCCATGCAGAGAAAAATGACTATGTAGGCTTTAAACAGCTCCGCTCCACGGTTTTAGATTGTCTTTAAACTAAATGGTCCTGTCAAATCTATACCGACGTCGATAAACGATGGCACTGGAGGATTAACTCGACATGAAGGCGGCTGACCAATTAGTTGCTGTTGATGTATGCGCCGGATCAGGTTCTACTATCGTAGACTATCATCTCGGTTATTAAACGTACTATCATCTCGGTTATTAAATGGTTGCTCGGCAATATTATCGGGAGTTTGGTGTTGTGGTCCATCTCAGCATGCTGCAATCGTCCTCCCAATCGGAGAACACCATGGTTTTCAGAATACGCATGGAAAGATAAAATGTTTGAATCATTTGTAAAGGTTTGCCATTTGTTAGTAAATTTATATATTTACGGTACGCTTTGTATTGGACGAATCGGAAAATCATATATTCGGCATTTAATTTTTCAGTTAACATTAAATTTTTACTAGTTACTCGGCTTGATTTTTTTGATAACAGGCTTGCTTTGTAACGAAGAATATAAGCCGAAATGTGTGTGGTAGAACTCAATTGAACAGTAGCAAAATTGGTTATAATTTCGTTCACTATTGGTGGTTTTATATAAGCTGGAGCTGAGTTACATCTAAAAAATCTGGTCCATTGCTCCATGTTCTATTACTTAAACATTGTTGTGGATTTATTCCTCGAGTAGCATGATCGGCTAGATTATTTTAGTAGCTACAAAATACCATTGACAGAGTTTAGTTGATTGCATTATTTCCGAAACACGCTTCGCTTCGAAAGGTTTTAATAATTTTGGAGGTTTGGATTACCATTGTAACGTTATGGTGGAATCGGAATATATGTTAGGTGGGTTTTGTAACATGAGTGATTGTAATACAGTACTTAGTACGTACTGTACGCGTAAGCGTCTAAAGATGCATCTCCGAATCCATGTAATTCTATGAGTTAATCCGTAGCCGCCCAGTTGGTAAAGTGGTCAGCATGCTTGCTCCAGCAACCGAAGGTCCCAGGTTCGATTCCCGGTGGTGACAAGGAATTTAATGCACGGTTGGTTTAGGATCAATAAATTAATCACTCATTATCCGAAATGAAAATATGATTAGGAAACCTCATTTGAGGCGGCCAAGTCCCTTGATGGGATATAGTGCCACAGAGGGAGACAGAGAGATCCGTCGTATATAACCATCTAGGAAACTTTAGTTCAGCGAGTTGAGGTAATTGTTCTCTTGTATTGTGGTAATTTTTCATCCCAAATGAGACTGGAACAATATTTTTAATCCACAATTATAAACACTACACTAAACACTAATGTTGGGACAGGTGATATATTTCTTCGATTTTCCAAAATCTTTCTATTGCCGTTGCAATTTGAGAAATATCATTATTTGGTTCACAGTTTGTCGAATAGGCGGATTCGTTGTTTGGTCTGATGGCTGATTGGTTGGCCTGCGATTATCCAAACAAACCTCGAATTTACCGTTATGGGCCCATTCCGACCACCTTGCACGAACTTCACCACTTGAAGTGATTGGACGAATGGTTCCCATCCCAATAATATTTCAACCTTCATAGATATATTGAAAGACGGATCAGCTATAATGGCTTATACTTATCATATACATGAAGCTGTGGATTGCCGACGGTTAACTGACTTTGGTCGTAGCCGCTTCGTCTAACACACTTGTACTTTCCTTGGATTGCGGCACGTTAACGCGGCTTAACGCTGTGGGTTAACGTTGCAGCGGTTTAACAATCGCGTAGAATGTTAAGCTTGTAATATGTGGTTCACAGCCTTCCAAGCGTACACTCAGAATTTAATAGCAAACAATGCACCTGCTTTGTTTCAAAGAAATATTTTTCATTTTCTTATCGGACGCTTACCGAACACTTCATTATATAGATTAGCACAAATATGTGTATTTGATTTTTTTATGATTAATGTTTACGATCTATAAAAATTGTTTAAGTTATTCTTATCACGACTGAGTCAATAAAATAATATTAACATGTTTATATTTCTTTTTTTCATTTCAGATTATCGATAAATTTTATTCAAGACTGTGGCCCCAAGCCCACCCTAGTCGCCTACCACTTTAAAACGTTATTCGATTCAAAAACAGTCGTGCACAATTATAAACACTACGAATGGGGCGAAGAACGAAGCGAATCGATGACATGGTGTAATGGGCCCGGCGATCATTTTAACGTTGAATTCATATTCCAAGATTTTAATATATTCGTGTATACACAGACGGGTTTCCATTACTCGTTCGAGACACCGCTAGATTTAAGTAAAATACGAACGGTTGAAGTGTGGGACGATCTGGACTTTATAAAATCGGTTAAATTCGCATACGATCGAAATTATTAATTTTAAAATTGTTTACGATGGTTTAGGATTAAACAAAATGTACACACACAGAATTTCCAAAGTAATTCAAAATTCGTAGCCACGGCAGGCACAGTGTTAAACAGATAACACTGCTGTACTGCTCTGTGTTATATAACTAAAAATTAGTTAAGTGATTAATAAACATTTTATTGTAAATATATTATTATTATTATTAAATTTAGATTTTATTTATTGTAATTTGTTATTTATTTATTGTCTTAAAACAAAATTTAATACAACAACAAATTTATTAACAATCGTCCCAATAACGTCTTCGGACATTGTTAGACTGTGCCTTATATATAATTTAGAACGTGCACCATATTGCCGCGCATTTATTATCTAAATCTGGAATTTAAAAGCACAAATTCTTACATTTTTATTGTTTGTAATGAATGGACGTGCTTAATGGCCGCTATAACGAAATGTCTAAGTCAGTGTTGCTTGAAATGTTTACGTACTCGTACACACACATTGCACTCACAAAAGAATTTATATTGTAAAAATGCATGAAACAAAATTATGTAATAGTGACAAAAGTATTAAACTAATTATTAAAATATAAAGAATTTCAATTGTTTTAATTTTCTGAGGTATAAACATGATTAGAAAGGTAGGTAACATTTTGAAAACAATTTAAAGTCAACTAAGGTATAAATTCCAGTATAATATAGCTGTCTCTTTCTGTCTCTCTAGCTTTCACATAACATGAAGGAATTTTGCCGTAAACACAGCGCCAATGGTTGTTGATGGAACGCTTTCCATATTATTCGTTCTGATAGGGATCTTTCAACCAAGCCATGCCATCCAACTCAATTCGATTTAATTTATCCAATAATAACGCAATCTGCAAGGTTCGCAACCTTAGTGTAGATAGGAATCTACATTCATATGTGGTCAAGGTCCAACTCTCACATCCAAAAGCAAGCAGAGGTCTTAGGATATCGTTCGTTGATTTTATAATTAACCCGAGATATTTAAAATCTTCCACGTTGTTAAAGTTGAGCATAATTTTCTTTTACTGATGTTGATTTTCAAACCAATTCGTTTCCAGTTATGGTCAATCGGTACTAAACTATCTTTGATATCTGGCCAAGAATGGCCTGACTTATTGGTTTCAGTACAACTTTTCTTTATTACGTACTCAAGAACCACGCCTACTGCACTTTTCTCTACGACTCAACACATTGAGCCAGCTGTTCTTGGTTCAGAGAGATAAGTTTCTCTGGAGTTTTTAGACATATGAGTGGGGCACAAAAGTTTTCGCGATTGATATTATCATATGACAGTTGAAAGTCTATGGAGAGTTGATGAATGGTGATATTGTACTCCCAACATTTCAACAAGATCATACTCATCATATAACACTTAGACACCAATGATATTTTAGGCGAGCGGCATGATTCAAGCAAGTACAACAATAGCAAGCACTTTGTAGGCGGTGTTAAACAGATGCCACTGTAATTTTCGCATTTAAGACGGTCAACTTTCTTAAGCAACGGTAGTAGTAGAGCGCAAACTGCACACACTAAGATGGCTGCCGTATTTTATGTTAATATGTAAACCCCAATATGATCCGGTCGCGTATTTCCATTAATTCACACAGCAGATCTCAACAACAATTTAATTAAAATTTAGTTTTATTAATATTTATTTATTTATATAAAACAAAAGAATTTATGAAATTCCAAGCAACATCGACTTACTATGATGAGCATCGAGAGAAGAAAAAAGAATTTTTCAACAATTTGAAGACTGAGTGAGAGAGAAACAAACGAGCATAGAAAACCGCATTTTACTTGTCACTACCAATACACTCCATATAGTCTACAGACATGCAATTCTATGGAAGAGTGACCTTCACGACGCGTATACCACACATAACATAGAGATAATTCTATTCCGCCACAGCTCCTCCTGGTCCTAGATTATCACAATGACATCATAAAGATAATATGCAAGAATAGCTCATCCTCTCTCTCTGGCTTTCACATCCCATGAAGGGATTTCGCCGCCTGCACTAAGGCCCTCCATCTCGATCCATCGCTTTCGTCATCCAGTTTGGACATCCTAATGTTAGGGGGGGTCGTCCTCTACGACGTACTCCGGCTGGTTGTTGGTGGAACACTTTATTTATCGTCCGTTGTTGTGGAGACCTTGTAATGTGGCCGAGCAATCTCACTCGATTGGATTTGATGAATCCGATGATATCGCTGCCTCCGAGGAGTTGCTTTATTTCGTGATTCATACGAATCCAATATTCGTTGTTCACAACTTTAATTGGGCCAAAGACTGAACGGATTACCTTCCGTTCGAAGGTAGATAATAATCTACAATCGTTAGTGATCATGGTCCAGCTCTCGCTTCCGAAAGTCAGCACAGGTCTTATTAGTGCTTTCTAAAGTGCGAGCTTGCACGACAGCGATAGATGTTTCGATAGCAATAATCTTTTTTTTTTTTTTTTTTTATTGATAACTATGCGATCTGTTTTGGGGCTCAAGGCTCACCCTGCTTTTTCGCGGTTATGCTTCTTACGTCCTTACTTTACGCCTTTCGGCCAACTCGAGGACGTACGGCTATAGGACCGATTTAAGACCATCTACACATTGCAAGCTCCATGCCAGCCTATACCGGCATGGAAGATGGGTCGGCCCATGGGTTTTGCACACCGAAAGGGGGTCATAGATGTGTTACATTTCACCACAGATCGAAATCTGTTGATGAAATTTCACTTGGCATCCTGCCCCTATCGGGATTCGAACCCGGTACCTCCCGATCCAAACGCCAAAGCTTTAACCACTGTGCCATTTGGTCGGTAGCAATAATCTTGATTTGGCGTAGAAAACTCGTTGTCCGGCATCGATTCGGGCTTTTATTTATGTCTGAATATCATTCAACGATGTTATAACTGACCAGAGGTATTTAAAGTTTTCGACGCCATAAAAATTGTGGTCGCCAATTCCGAGATTTACCATAGAGATGTTCCTAGGTGTTGCTAAATATTTGGTTTTACGGCTGTTCACCTCCAAACCAAGTCTTCTTGCGCAGCGATCGAGCGGCATGAAACTGTCTTTGATATCGCTAGGTCTTCGGGCACACGATATACTCTGCATATCCAAGAATTTGGCCTGATTTCCTCACTACGTACTCAATCGCCAGATTGAACAGCAAAGGCGCGAGTGCATCACCCTGTCGAACACATCGATTTTGTCTCATGAGTTACTCATTTAAAATGAGTGAAGCAAAAAAAATCGAATACGTACACAGTGTATAATACACAAATATCTCTTTGTATTTGTATTTTTCTTTTGTTCGTATTTGTGTCATTTGTATGATGAACAGTACCAAAATAACGCGATCCGGGCGAATCGGTTTAATTTTTATGGTGCTTACTTCCTTTTCTCAGCACATTACGTCTGCTCTCGAGCTGTGGAGTGTCATTAACATTCCAATATATTTTATATTATCTTTTATCATAAATTAATTTTAAATCTAATAATAAAATTTTATAGGTAAATTTATTTTAAATTTCATAAATTTTAAAAATTATAAAAATATCGAAAATACATAAAAACGCAAAAATATGACGTTTACAATGGTTAACCCTTTGAGTGCCAAAAACCGCAATCGTGTTCCTCAATACACTAGCCGAAATCATGTTTGCCCTCAAAGAGTTAATATGAATAAACAAAGAAAGAATGACACGTGACTTGCATATGCAGAAAAACAATCATACGCACGAAACTACCACAAATACATAGGCTACTACTATATCATTCCGGTTACACTCATTTCGTTTCACACATTTTGAGACAAAATCGATATACAGATGTTATTTCAAAGGAGTCTGACACAGTTCCTTCAATTACGATTCTACATACAGACCAGGATGTTGTTAATTTAACGAGTTTCTCTGGGATACCCAGGCATATGAGCGCGGCCCATAGATTGTCGCGGTTTACACTGTCATACGCCTGTCTGAAGTCTATATATAGTTGATATATGGTTATGTTGTACTCCCAACATTTTTCCAAGATCATCCTCATTGTGAAACACGCCAATGATCGCCAATAATATTTTCAGCGAAAGGGATGAGTCTGGCAAGTACAACATTAGCCAACACTTTGTAAGCAGTGTTCAATAGAGCTATGCCACGAAAGTTTTCACATTTTAGACGGTCGCCTTTTTATGCAACGGACATATGAGTGCAGTCTTCCAATTCTCCGGCAACTCTTCTTGGTCCCAAATACATACGATGAGATCGTATAAACTTGTTGCAAGAGTATAGAGCCTCCGAATTTAATTAGTGCTGCGGAGATTCCATCGTTGCCGGGTGCCTTACCGTTTTTCAATCGACTAATAGCTGCGTCTACTTCCTCCACTGTGGGATATTCGACAAAGACCTCTTCACCTGGTGGAGCTATTGCTCTGATGGGGGTCACTTCGTCATTCCGATTTAGCAGATTTTGAAAGTAGGATTGCCATACTGAGAGAACATCAGCCACGTTTGTTCTCAGCTCTCCATTCCCGTCTTTGATGGCTGTACTTCTTGGATGGAAGTCTTTAGTGAGATTCCTGGCGTTGGCAAAACAGTCCCTTGAGTTTCCTACTTCCGCTTGGAAGCTGATGTTTTCGATGCATAATCTCATATGTTCGCGCTTCTTTTGTCGAAGGTGTTTAGTTGTAGCTTGCCTAGCGCGTAGATACTCTGCTAGAGTGCTTCTGGTGTTGCGAGCCAACCATTTTTCACGAAGATTTCGTTTATTTTCGACGACCCATCGGCATTGATCATCGAACCAATCATTGCGGGGCCTCGTAGGTCTTCTTCCGATGGTATTTTGCGCCGCGGTGGTTATAGCTGACTGTATAATGTGCCACTGCTCCTGAATGTTAGGAGGAGCTTCTTCGTCATTATGGGGTTGATCTAAATAATTAGTGACAGCTGATTGGTAACTCTGCAGTGACGCTTGGTCTTTTAGAGAATAATAGTTCATCCGTCTTTTAATAATTCTGTGGGGGTTCTGTCAAGGCCACAAGCATCCGTCCATTTTTTAATCTACAAACAGCTGCGTTTACTTCCCTTACTGTGGAATATGGGACAAATACCTCCTAGCCTGGTGGAGTAACAGCTCGAATATAGGTCACTTCGTCAGTCCGATCTAGTAGATTTTGGAAGTAGGCTTGCCGTATTGAGAATATCTGCCACGTTTGATCTCATTTCTCCATGTTTTTACAAGCTTCCTTTGTTGGAGGCTTTCAATATCGCGTTCCTGGTGCAACCGTCGAACCAATCATTATGTGATCTTGGTGGTCTTCTTCCATAATTGTATTTTTCGCTGCTGCAGTTATATAGCTGACTTGATAGCTTGCTACTGCTGTGCGATGTATTTTCTGCAATCCAACCGATTTTTGCATTAAATGCAATATAAACCAATTTTAATGTTGTGGTGCGGGATTTACTTTGTTGACTTCCTCCAACTCGACAAAGAATAGATCTTTGGCGTCATTTGATTTATCTTCGATGGATGCATGTGCAATAACGATTGTAATTTTAAATTTCTTAGTGCGGAGTCTGACCGGAGCATATCAGCATATTGATATGGCAGAAGTTGATGGTATACTACCTCATGCGCTGATTGATGATAAAGCCAACTCCAAATTCTCCTCCATTCTGATGACCGTTGTAATGAAGAATGCAACCATTGGTGGTGTCATGGATACCACTTCCAGACCATCTAAGCTCTTGTCTACAAGTATGTATAACTTTTGCCTGGTTCGTAATGTTTCGGAGATATCCAGGTCCTAAGAGGCTAAGCACGTTCCATGTTCCCATTGTTAAAGCGTTTTCCGTGGACAATTTCCGAGGTCGTGTTTGTGATGACAAATAGAACCGAAATTAATATTACGGGAATCTGTTGAGACTAAAACGAAACAATTAAAAGGCCAGCCACAATATCAATAATGCCGTTATTCATCTCTAAATTTCAACTAAACATAAAATCATTCGTAGAAAACAAAATAAGTCACAATCATCCACAGAAACAATGGGATAGCCTAAACAACTTACCATTGGCTGATCGTAATTATCATACATCAGCACTGATAAACTTGCTTATAGGAGCGGATTATTATGCGGATATCATACTATGTGATATTATTATGTAAGGTAATTAACAACCAATTGGTCATCGCTCAGGGCTAGGATGAATTATTCTAGGAAACCCACTAAAACAAGCAAGCCAAATAACACTTGACAAGCACAACTGTAATTTGCACAACTGTACGGAGTTTTTGGTAGAGGAAATTGAAAAAAACCCTCAGCCTGAAAACCCACTCATAAAGAACGACGACCTTGCAGCCAAATATAGAATGTTCATGGAAGATTCTAAACAGCTGAGGCATATGCACAAGGTCACTAACGCTTCAACGGCTGAATCTCATTCTATGCCGCACCATGCCAACAACTAGTGGTTGGACACTGCGTCTGCACAGACATTGAAAAGATGTTTAAATAAATATGGATTGCCGAAGAGCCCAGGAATTTCCAAACACATACTTTGGCGTAACTCACCAGCCGAGAAATTTCAGGAATATCAATTAAAAACAGTCACATACGGAATGTAATATGGTTAGCACCAGTAATACTCACTCCAAAATGCTGCAAAGAAACTCCGGTTTCTAAATCTCAATGAGAACGAACAAGTTTCAGAAAAATTATCTCGACAATATTTAAGCTACATAGGAAAACTTATCCTGCTTAATGGTTTGAAAACCCCAAGATTGGCGGTTTCATAAATGAATCATTTGTTGAAGTTCATGGATTTAATGACGCATTGGAACACACATACTCAGTTTGTGTTTTTCTAAAAGTATAATATATGGAGAATCAGCCTCACAGTACCTAAAACGAGAGTGGCGCTAACAAAATAAAGAGTAACACTACCATGCTTAGGAACGGAAGGACCATGCTTTAAACGGAAACTTTGTACTTGCGAAACTACCACAAGAAATTAAGCAATCACTAGGCATATAATAGGCACCAAATTATACATGGACCGACTCCACAATAATACTTTTATACAAGGTGATATTCAAAAGGTCAAACATTCTGATTTACAACAACGGCACCACATTAAATCAAATGATAACATACCTGTTGCGCGAGTCGGGGAATAATAACGAAGGAACTCATGAATTGCAATATATGGTGGGATCGCAATGGTCGAAAGACAACAAAAATTATTATTCGATATACGGACGGAAATACAATCTGAGGAATAGCTGAATTTGAAACATGCTAATTTTTTTACAAATTTTATAAAAGCGTGAAAAACTTCATCAAAAAGGCAGAAAAAGGCCTTTCTTTCAAGGCAGAAATAACGCAGTTACCGAAGAATAAGTCGCACATGACCCCAAATCCCGTAAAAATAGTTTTCACTTTATGGGATTTAAAGCTTTGAAAAACTTCTATGAAACATAGATATCCAAACCAATAATCAACTACGCTCACAGGATTCCTCAACTTAGCGAGTTTAGGTCAACGTTGTAAATTGAGCCTAAAATGTATAATAACAATGACTACCAGATATAATTTTACCTCTACGTTGGTCAGTAGGTCCCAATTCATGTATCAACTTTCGAATAAAAGCCAACAAGAAAAACACGCGTTTGGTGAAGATAGTCGAAGCGCAGCCGAACATGCAGTGCCTAGAATGAAGGACTAGAACAGAGAACTAGGGAGAAAATCGTTTGAAAAGCATCTATTGAAATCGAGAGCACATCTCCGTTAGCAGCCAGCCCAGCAAGCGTTGCAACATTGTGAAGCAACAGAAAAATTTGATTTGACGCATTAAAAGGCCTAATATTTGGTGACGGATTCCATTAGTTGCCAAATGCTCGACGGTGCAAGATCTAATGATTGTCAGTTAAAACAAAGGAGGAATGGATAATCGATAAGTATTTTCATGCCTGATGAAGGCTAGCTAATGTGGAATTATTTTCATAGAAAAATTTGCTCTCACATCAAAAAATTCTGTACGATTGCGATATTTTTAAGTTAAGCTTCTTATAAACTTATTGCAATTGGCAATCTTTTTTTTTTGATCTAAAGTCAAAATTTTGTTTGAAAAAAATTTAACATACAAAAATAATAGAATGGCTTGGAAGAATTCACTTGCAAAGCACCGTATCTCTACAATATGCAGAACAGATTGCTGCAATAAAACGGATACAAAGCTTAAATAAGCATTCGGCGTAACTCTTAACAACAATATGGCTTTATAGCTGAAGTATAAGAAGAAGCCAATTGAGAAGAGAGAGCGCGCCCGTTTTGACGGAAACTGAATGGAATCGAACCTTCAAACGACAGTTTGGTTAATATCAATACTGGCAATATTACCACAAATATCTAGGAACTGAATAAACCCTTTGTTCTACTTCCATCTCGATAAGCATGCTACATGATACTGATTGGAGAGATGGATAAACATTCATACTTTCGACGGCTTTAAGAAAAGTAGACGATAAATTAATAGGTCGGAATGCCTTTCGGTTCGAATGTAGTATCAGTGTAGGCGAATCTACTAGCTTTCGGATTTAAACTCACTTTTATAATATTCCAACATTGAAGAACACAAGCAAATGCAATACAGGGTTGGCGCAGTAGGAGCATGTGGTCTTGGTTGAGCGGAGTCTAAACCAAGAATTCAGCGGTAAAAATCTTAATATTTTTAAGTAGCTGAGCCACATCCTTATCGGAAGTGATTAGCCTACCCAGATAAGCTGTTGATCTGCTAAAAAAAACTTGTCCATAAAAGATTCAGTAGTGGGATCAACTTTAAGTTTATTTTTGGTAATTCAGATTAGATCTGAGCTTATCTAGCGGGTTTAACACTTAGGTCGTAGTTTTTGAGTCAAAACTACAAAAATGTTTGTTCCTTTTTTTAGGAATTACATTTTCTTTATTAACCCTTTGCGAGTCAATATGATTTTTAGAGAATTAGCTAAAAGAGCCACGCTGCTATAGAGGAACATAGAAATTTAAAAATTTATAGCTGTATAGCTATACTCAAACCTAGTGTATTGAGGAGTGCCATCGCGTCCCTTAGCACTCAAACGGTTAAAGTACGAATTTTCTGCTCATAGTCGTATAACTAGAGATTTGGAATCAGAAGCGTAACAATTTTTAGGGTAATTGCAAATAATTCAGATAATGCTGAATATCAGATTATTCTGATAACTTTGACCCTTGTGAAGTTAGCCCAGAATTTCATCCCAGAAAAATAAAAAAATATCAACACTAAAACTGCAATGATATCCCAGATTGAATTCAAATTTTAAATCAAAATTAAAAAATAATAAAAGAACTGAATTGATTCTGCAAAGTACTTAACATAACAGCGACTGGACGGGACACAAACGACAAAGCAATCTTCGTTTTGGAACGGTTGATTTTAGTCAATGCAGTATCGATTTTCTAAACTAACGAAGAGCTATTCGTCGTGCTCTAAAAACATGCTCCATTGACGGAATGTATTCTATTCGACACTGGATCATATTGGATAAGCGCTAGTTTTGTAAGGGAATCAAACAGAACCGGCCTGGTCTGTCCAGATATATCAGAGGCCAGTAACGGATTGTATTCGATTCAAAACCAGGTTCCTTTAATTTTAAACCGATTTGAATGTTGTGAACAGAGCTATGATGGTTTGGGTCGGTGTAGTATTGATATAATATCCATAAGGATTAGACCTGATATGTCTTGCTGCATCGGAGGCTAGTAACGAAGTGTGTTTTATTAGATATGAAATCGCATTGAATAATTCTAGTTTAATTTTTAAACTGGTGTGCATGTTTTGGACAGAGCTATGATGGGTTGGGTCAGTGTGGTATCAAGTGCCTATAATATCCGAAAGCATTCGGCCTGATATGCCTTGGTGTATCAGAGGACAATAACGAAATATATTCTACATGACACATCGTCATATTTGCTAGCTTTGTTGGAGCTTACAGAGCTATGTTGATTTGGGTTAGCCCCTGGTATTTAGTTTCTATAATATCCAAAGGTATTCGGCCTGCTATGTCCTGGTGGACCGGTGGCCTGTAACGAAATGTGTTCTATTGGGCATAAAGTTGTATTAACTAGCTTTAATTTTATTTTCAACTTGGTGTGCGTGTGTGAACAGAGCTCTAACGGTTTGGGTTAGTATTGTAATAAGATTATATAATATCCAAAGGGATTCGACCTGGCATGGTTTGATTTACCATTACCAGAGTAGTTTTTCTAGTTTTAATTTCAACCCGATTTGTTTGTTGTGAGCAGGGGCTCTATCATGATTTTCGCCGCGAAACAATTTTCACACGATATCGTGAATTTGGTATCACCAAACACGATACCTTTTCGCCCTCTATCCGATAAGTTCCGCTATAGAAAAGGTGGCGGATATTTTTTCAATTGATTCATTCAACATATCTAAATATTTTACAATTCGCCGCGGAAATCATGATAGGGCCCCAGAGCTATGATTGGTTGGGTCAGTGTGGTATCAAGTTTGTATAATATCCAAAGGGATTCGACATGGAATTGTCTATTCGACACGGAGTCGTATTTACTAGCTCTAGTTTTATTTGGCTTATAGCTATGGATCAGTTGGGCCAGTGTGATCTCAAATTTCTATAATTCCCAAAGGGGTTTGTCCGTGTATGACCAGTAACGGAATGTATTCTGCACGACACGTGGTCGTATTTGCTAGCTCCACTTTTATTTTTAAACCGGTTTGCATGTGTGAACAGAGCTATATGATGGTTCAGGTGAGTGCTTAGATTATACTATAGATAGAACACCGGCAGTATTGTTTTGAAGTATCAATTTTGTAATGTTTTTGTTATTGTTTTGATATTTTTTTGGAATAGTGAAAAAGATGAACTTTTTTTCGTTTCTGTTTTTAAATCCGTATGCGCCATTCCACACTTTGATTGTTTCGTCGTGATTCTTTCCTCATTTCCTTCCTCTTCACCCACAAACTGGAGGCGAATTATGTAAGCATTACGAGTTGCGACAAATGACGTCAAACTTATAAATTCGAGACAAAAGTCATACTATCTATTTTTTTCTTGTTTTGACAATTTGTCAAAATAAGTTTTGGCAAATGGCACAGTGGTTAAAGCTTTGGCATTTGGATCGGGAGGGACCGGGTTCGAATCCCGATAGGGGCTGGATGCAAAAGTGAAATTTCATAACAGATTACGGTCTGGGATGAAATGTAACACATCTATGACCCACTGTCGGAGTGCAAAACTCATGGGCCGACCCATCTTCCATGGCAGTAAAGGTTGGCATGGAGCTTACAATGTGCAGATGGTCTTAAAATCGGTCCTATAGCCGTACGTCCTCGAATTGGCTGACTGGCGTAAAGTAAGGATGGAAATAAGCAAACCGCGAAAAAACAGGGAGAGCTGAACAGGCCTCAGAACAGATTGCAGGGATAAAAACAAAAAAAAAGTTTGAGTCGAAACTCGTAAGTCGAACTCGTAATGCTTATATAATTCGGCCTTAGGTTTTAGTTTGTCGGTGAAGGGGAAGGAAACGAGGAAAGAATCGCGACGAAAGAATCAAAGTGTGGAACCACGGAATGTTTCCACTTATTGTTTTGAATGAAATTTAAAATAAATCACTTTTATCATTGAATATATTTAATTATGCATATACAGGGTGGGCCATAAGTCACTGAACATTGTATTTTTGATATAATTTTATTTGCTGCGTATCGCAGCAAATTCATTGTTTCTCTTGCAGTATAGGACGTAGCTCCGTCTATTTGAAACCACATTTCTTGAGTATTATGTTTACGAAACAATTTTTTTTCTAGAATAGCCCTGCAACGCTCACCATTTACAGTCAATGCATTGCCATCTTCCGCACTAAACTGTGACTCTGAGTGGATGCAACGGACGTTGTTGAATCACTTTTGGGTTTCCAGTGCCACATATTCTAAAATTTTGCTTATTAACATAACCATTTAAATGGAAATGCACTTCATCGGTCATTATAATTTTTTTTATAAAATCAGGATAATTCGTTCAATTTTGCACAAAATCTTAAGCGGGTTGCATAGTCTTGCGGCAAAATTTCATGTGCCATATTTATCTTGTACGGAAATAGCAATAATTTTTTTTTCATTATTCTACGCAGTGAAGTTCTGGACATTTGAAGCTTAGTGGCACGTTTACGAGTCTATGTTTCAGGGTTCTCATTTACGCTCTCCCGAACTCGTTCGATATTATCTTGGCTTCATGCTTCAAGGGGTCTTCCACTCCGACATAAGTCACTAACAGGACCCGATGACTGAAAACGAGCGACTAGATTGCGTACTTGATTTCGTGATGGTGCATTTCTGGTGTTAATAATTTATTCGAAATTTTCTTTCTCAATATCCCAAACGTTGTTTCTAATACTGAAAAATAAAAAGAGAAAAATTATATCAAAAATACAATGTTCAGTGACTTTTGGCCCACCCTGTATATACTATAAATTTGTGTAATATTATTAAAATCAATTGAAAGGTTAATCAGAAAAGACAATTAAACAGTTTGTAAACACTACCAAAAAACTTACTTGTGAAAAGAAATGTCCACTTTCTTTTATAACTGTGTGTTTTTATACTAAAACACACTACACCTTGTCATTGAAATAAGATAGAGCACTTATTTATTCACTTATATTTTTTACAGTTTTTTTCAAGTTTGCGTCACATAAAAACAGTTTAAAATGACGAAAATTTTCCATTTTTCATCCCATCTGTGTTTCTCTCGCTTACCCATACATATTTAATACTTCAATTTTGGTTTGTGTTTTGTATTGTTGTGATATCTATAGTATAATCTAGATTGCCCCACCGCATGCCAGTTTTTATAATTTGCAAAACAAACTACAACACATCATAGGACACCTGCCAATAAACCAATAGAAATATGTTTTATATTCCATATTTATTCATTATATGTATTATTTAATCCATATTAGCTTATAATTAATAATCATAATAATTACTGTAACAGTACATTTTAATTAAATTTTTATATTAATGAAATACATATATGTAAACTATTTACAAATTTTGCCTTACACAACTACTAAAAAATAAAACATACATTAAAATTTTAAATTATTATTTCTTTATAACAAGAACACAAAAAAAGCCTAACACTAAATTTATTTTTTGCTGTTTTAGTTTTAATTAAATATTATATTGTATTATTAAATTAATATATTTATTTATACGTCATTAAATTAAATTCAATACCATAAAATAATAGTAAAATAGTAAAACTAATCAGGGGATACGGACCTATAATAAAAATAATAATATTAAACAGAGATTCCTCAAGCATTTATATTTTATGAGTCTTGCCACAATTTATTTATATTTTATAATTAATTAATTGCACTTTAATTATATTTATATATGTATTTATACTATAGTAATTGTTTAGATAAGAACTGAATTCCGATGAGATTTACAAATTGTAGCTTAATTGTTATAAACATAAAACAAATAAAACAAATATAAGGAACATGACTAGATAATAAAAATATAATAAATTATAATTAATTAATACAATTCGGGAAAATATTATGCTTCTACATAAATTAAGTAATTATTTTATATTTATTTACAATTATTAAATTTTTTTTTTTTTTATTTTCATAGAATTTTTTTTTTGAACTTTGGTCATTTTTTATGTTTATTAATTTCAATTTTTTTTTTATAATTAAAATTTAGTTAATTTTAAAATCACATTAGCACGTACTATATATTATTAGTTATTTTCTTTAAAAATATAGCCTATCGGTATGTACCACGGTATTTACAAATTGTTTCTTAAATAATTATATAACTTAAATCTAAGAGTTAAAAAAATTTTATAAATCAATTTTATAATTTCCCATCATGTCGTTAGTGGTGATAAATCCGGCCGAATTTATCGATACGATATTGGCAATGCTAGACGGCAATGTTAGAACGGTTGTGTCATGTGTTTTTGTATTCGCCCCGGTTGTATGCATCGCCGGTGTTAAATGAATTTGTACAACTTGAGGTTGTTGCTGCTGCTGCATTTGCTGATCATCTTGTTGGGCCATAGTCGTCACCATCATTTGATTCGCTTCGCTATTTGATGATGTGGCAGTTGTTGTTGCTGCTTGATTCATTTGTTGTTTTTTCGCAGGGACCTTTCCTCGTTTCGACTGTAATAAAATTATTAATCTAATATTTTTCTGGCCACGGAAAAATTAATTTATTAGAAACGTAATTCTAGAATACTACAATATGATTTCTTTAATAGATCCGAATTTTTAGATAGGTAGGCTTGCCGCACCGATAAGCTGAGACAATTATTTGTACGGATTAGTTGGTTAGTATTCCCCGCCTAATCAAGACATGCAGAGTGACGCGGCGAATATAAAAGATTATGTATATTGAAGAAGCGCCCAGCCACCAAAATAATTTATTCGCCCATACCCTCTCCTCCCTCGAAGGTGTTCGAGTTAATTTACAAAATAAAGTTTTTGTTATTTAATAATAAATAATTTACGCTTAAATTAAATTATGTTAGTTTTGTGATAGAAGAAATAAAATTGAATTATTAAGACTAAACTCACAAGCAAATAGTAACATGGTTAAATATATGGCGATGAACGACATCACGCACACCAAAATACCCCCGCTAATGCTGAGCCCCACATTTTATATAAATACATATTATATAAAAGGTACAAAATAGATGATAACAGATAGAAGATAATATTTTGTGAACAATGTTTGTTGTTGTATATATATGTGAGAGGGTTTTGCGGCGTCGCGTCACCATTGTTCACATTAAACTTACTTTTCGACCACCGCCCAGTTCTCGAACACCATTAGCCTCACTATCATGGGATCTTCTGTGATCCATATAATATTGTTTGACTGCAAAAACTTTATCACAAACATCACATACATAATTACTTATCCTTCCGTCGGCCAAGATTTTTTCCGTTAATGATTTCCCAGTGGCCACCGCAGCTGCAGACGCAGACGTTGTTTTAACACTCTCGGTTGCTGTCACCTGGGCATTTGTTGATATGGTTGCCGTTGTCGTTACAGTTGAAACCTCCTGTTTTGGTACAATCGCAGATGCTGGTGTACATTTCATTGCTACGGCTGTTGCAGTTGTTGTCGTCAGCGCATTGGACTTTGATTTATTATTTATTACTTGTAAGTATTCCGGATGAATTCTATAGAAAGAAAAATATTTCAATTCAAATACGATCAATATTCCTCGCATAGTACTCACCTCTTATGCTTATTTAAATTATCCTTACGAGAGAACAGTTTGTGGCAAAGGTCACAGCTAAATAATTTTTTACCGGTGTGCGACACCAAATGTCGCATTAAATGTTCCTTGCGACTAAACGCTTTATTACACCCGACCTCGTTACACTTGAACGGTCGCAGCCCGGTATGTAGTTTCATGTGCTGGAATAAATGCTCCTTGCGTTTAAATTGTTTACCACAAGTTTCGCACGACACCGGATTACCCACATTATTATTTAGAGCATCGTTTGTTTTACCGGGCGATGGAGTAGAAGACCCTTCAATTTTTATAGGCGTTGAAATGGGAATCGGCACCGGAATCGTAACAGGTTTAGTCGGCGCCAGTGGTGGCATTACAGACTCAGATTTTATAATAAACGTTTTATCTTTATGCTCCTTATTCATAGATGCCTGACTTGTAGATGTAACCATTTTTTTCTTTGCTTGGGTCGCCCCAGCAGGAATATGTCGCTTTATTGTAACTTGAGGCGTAGACGCCGGCGATGGTGGTGTTGATTCAGTTTTAATTGTTTGGAATTGTATAGTGCCAGGAATAGTTTTCATCGGGGTCGATTGTGCCGGTATTGTGGATAAATGTAAACCACTAGCCGGAATAGTGACCGTGGAAATTTGAGATGATGGTGTCGTCTGCGCTTGAGAATTTGTCGTGATACGAAAACTTGGTGTAATATTGGTTGTGTTTGTGCTAAATGAGTTTCGCGACGTGGTGTACGTAATTTGCTGTGGACTTGTGGTTTGAGATTGTTGCACCGATTGCACCGGCTGAAGTTGTATATTAGCTGGTGTTAAATGTACGACACGCTGCCCGTCTACCGTAGTAAATTGGGGTGGAAGCTTCATTTGCAAGTATGTTGTGGGCATGACAAAATTTTTCTGGTCCAATTGCGTTGTTATCATTTGGCTTTCATCCTTGAACTGTATCGGTAGCATTATATGATGCTGCTGGGGTTGCGTTGTAATTTGTGGTGTTGCCATTTTCGGCTGCTTTGGCGACGCCAGTACAATATTAATATTCGGTTGCTGTTGGGGCTGCGATGGTGGTTGTGGTTTTTCTGGTGCTTTTGTTGTAACTTTTTTAATATTAATTTGATTGGTGTTAATTTTGAAGTTTTTCGGTGGCTCCTTTACAACTGTTTTCTTCATTTTCAAAAATTCATTAACTGATTGAACAAGAGATTGTTGAGAGCTGTAAAATATTGATTTGATTTATTAAATAACCGGACCATAGTCGCGAAATTTTCAATACTTACGGTTTTGATTCTTGTATTTCCGACAGAGTAATTGTTGGTGGCTCTTCAATCTTATACTGAATTTGATTCGTTTTAATCGTTTGTCCGTCAAATGTAAAGGTGTATTGTGGTGTTTGCTGAGTTTGCTGCAGTGGTGGAGGTTGAATTTCTACATCTTCGACATTCTGAAATATCATCAAATTAAATTAGTCATTTAATTTTATATTTGGCTTATAATAGTTGCATTAGTTATTTTAATGTTATCAAATGATTATATAGTATGTGAGGCAGCCAACTTTTGCTGGATTATAGAGACTTCGTGTTTCCTGATTCGCATAATTAAATTTATAAATCGGGCATTATCGCCCCCCATGGACAGTAACACGGTCGATCTAACTAGCCATCAACTTCACGAAACCTTTACCTCATAACTCCTTTGTAGGCAACACCACTTCTCGACATAAATCTTGAGCAAATAATAATGTGGATTTCCTTTAAACGAAACATCAATCATTAAAGCTTCGTCACTTGGATCGAGAGATGTTGGATTTGAATCCCAACCGCTATGGCCCTTTGATGTTGTGCGGAACTCGGTTTCAACAAATCGATCATGTCAGAATACAGGTGGGTTGAGAATTTGAGAATAGTGGAATATTGATTGGCATAAACGGAACACAGTTAATTGTTCACAGAGAAAGATCATTTTGTCCTTCTATGAATCAGGCCTTCATGTTGACCCTATTGCCCAGATAACTTTTCAACCTTTTATCTTTGGAATGCTTTGATTACTAACATTAACAGTCTAGGCATTCGGCCATTTAATAAATTTGATTTAGAAGTTGTTTCATATTTTTACGTTTACTTTGTATTTACGGAAATACATTTGCATTTATTAGAATGAAAAATACACAAAATCGGATTTATTAACTCGCAGTCTCAAACTCATATAATTGTGAATGTGAATAAGAAAAATAAAGTGATTAACAGATCTGTAGCTGTGCGCCAGCTTTAGTAATCGTAAAGAGAAGAATACAGATCCTAAGATTTAGAAACATGGCGAAGTCTCACTCGAAAATAAGTGTCAAAAACCGAATACAAGTGATAAAGCAAATTCTAAGGTGGTGGCTGTCGAGGCTGACACCAAAGTAAAGCTCAAACCCATCCGATTGGTCGCATTGAAATTTAAAGCCGTCCGATACTATTTTTCGTACGGGGTTGAACATTTAGAGATCACTAAATTCAGAAAAGACTTTAAAAATTACAAGTTCACAAATATGGTGACTCAGAGGCCCAATGTAGAAATGATAGTTCCAAGATGTTTGAAAATATGCCGTTTTCAACGAATATTATTGTGGGTTTAATCAAATTATCCGGTTTTCTTTCATTGTGTAAAATTCCAGGCTTTTGAACTTCGCCGTTAAGTGATTCGCTAGCAAATTTACGTCCAACCTGACACATTTGGTTGACATACGAATATAGCATTTCGATAATCACGGCTTGTATCTAACAAGAATACTTAGAAATACTTCAACATGTCGGATTTGACAGAAGAATTTGTCCTTATGAGGGTCAACCAAACAGGGGCTCGTTATCAAATAAGAGAAACATGAGTTGAAAACTTCAGGGATGATCAATACAGGAGTCAATGTCAATAGTTTTAACGGTTCATAAAAATAGAACAGTTCAACATGAGTAAGCAAGGTTACTCTGGGTATTGTACACCGGGCAAACGTTGTACAGGGCCAAATGATCCGATGGGGTTGGTGACATATTCCTGAAAGACAAAATCCCGAGGATACAAAATCCCGATGGTACAAAATCCCGATGTTACAAAATCCAGAAAGTACATAGTTCTGAGGGACAAAATTCCAAAAATACAAAATCCCCAATAAAATTGTAAATGTAAATAAACAAGCTTTTTAAAAATTTATTGAAATTAGAAAAATTTGGGAGAAGGACAAAATTTCGATATTTATATTCCCGAAGGTTTATAAATATCCCGAAGTAATAAATTCCCGAGGGAACAATATCCCGAGGGGACAAAATCCCGATATATAAGACCCCGAGATATCAAAATCCCCCGGGAACAAAATCCCGAATACCTATGAAAATTCAAAGTCTATTTGTTAGAAAATTATGGCTGTTATTGCAGATTTTAAGAACACATCAACGTAGTGGCCCAACATTGGCATACATTTTCTCAAAGGAAATTTTTGAAGATCAAAGGAATCTTTTTGAAAAACCAATTAGAGCACAACGTGTCAAATTCCGAATAAAATTGAATTCTGCGCGGGATTTTCGGGATTTTGTCTCTCGGGATTATGTACCTTCGGGATTTTGTATCCTCGGGATATTGCACCATCGGGATTATGAATCTCGGGATTTTGTTTCCAATTTGATTGAACGGTTTCTTATAGATGAATAAAAAAAAGGTTGGTGACATATTCCCGAAAGACAAAATCCCAAGAGTCAAAATCCCGAGGATATAAAATCCTGATGGTACAAAATCCCTAGGGTACAAAATCCCGAAGGTACATAATCCCGAGGAACAAAATCCCGAAAGTACAAAATCCCGAGGGACAAAATCCCTTAAGGACTAAATCCCGCAATCCCGAGAAAATCCCCAATAAAATTGAATTCCGCGCGGAATTCAATTTTATTCGGGATTTTCTCGGGATTAACAGAAACCAAAAGGTTTCCGAAGTTTTGTTTCATTTAGTTAATGATGATTACATAAAATGTACTGTCTAAATATAAATAAATATGCTTTTTAAAAATTTATTGAATTTAGAAAAATTTGAATGATGAAATTTGATTGAACGGTTACTACTAGATGAATAAAAAAAATTATATATCAAATTTTTGTTTTTTTATACATGTTAATTAACACATTGATCGCTTTGTCAATGTGTTAATTAACATGTTAAAAAAACAAAAATTTGAAAACCTAAACCTTCGAGATTTTGTATCTTCGGGATTATAAATACTGGGATTTTGTCCTTTCGGGATTTTGTACTTTCGGGATTTTGTTCCTCGGGATTATGTACCTTCGGGATTTTGTACCATCGGGATTTTAAATCCTCGGGAATTTGACTCTCGGGATTTTGTTCCGCGGGATTTTGTCTTTCGGGAATATGTCACCAACCCAATAGACTTAAGCCGCGGCTAGACAAATGAAAAATGTCGACCAATGTTGGCCCAACGTGATGACAAATCTAATTGCAATAGAATTTGACTCACACGTTGTGCTCTTTTTATAAAAAATCGCTTATTGAGCGAATGTATACCAACGTTGGGCCAATACGTTGATGTGTTCTTAAAATCTGCAATAACAGCCATAATTTTCAAACAAATAGACTTTGAAATTTTCATAGGTATTCGGGATTTTGTTTCCGGCGAATTTTGATATCTCGGGATTTTATATCCTCGGGATTTTGTACCTTCGGGAATTTATTACTTCGGGAATTTATTACTTTGGGATCTTTATAGACCTTCGGGATTTTGTACCTTCAAGATTATTAATATCGGGATTTTGTCCCTCTCCCTAAAATTATTCAGGGTAGATAAAAAACACAGTTTGTATATACCAGTAATGCTTCGGATGTTAGTTGATGTTAAAGAAGTATTACAACCTAACCGCTCTATTCAGAACTACTTATTAGAGTTGGCCATATTGTGACACTTATAGCATCTTCTCCAACGTCAGATTGATCTTTAGTGATTACTTGAAAAGCCAAGTCTTTGTGACCTTGCACGGGAGATGTAGAGACGAGCAGATCGAACAGGGCGGATAAAGATAAAATAAGAATGGTGATTTAGAGACGAATATCAGATAATAGAAAATACTGATGATCAAATTAAGGTTGATTTAGATTTAAATAATCACTGGAGATCAAGATTAGGTTAGATTTTATGACTAAGGAGGACAGATCGTTATTAGGTGATCCAAGCAATAAAAATCAAAGTCTGAAAAGGGCTATTAGATTACTATTAAAAAGTGCGTCGTGATCGAAAAGATGTTTTCGGTTTTGTTGCATAATATGCCCCCAGATATCCAACTCTATCTAGTAACCGGGGTTGGTTCATGAAAATGAAAGAATGAATGAAAAAGTTAATTCTACAAAGACCACCGTTGGGAATATCAAAATTTAAGGTAGAGTCTAGCAGCAATACTTTTTAGCGGATAAATCAGCTAAAACCAGAATGTTAAGCTTGGGCTTACAATTTTAATGAAGATATTATTACAGCGCGGCAATAAGAGCATATAATCACCTATGAGGCGATCAAGTCAACCATTGCTACCATAGACGATCCCAACCAATAAAGATGCAATGAATTATAGTATCTATTATAAGGAGCAATCGACACTCTTCTCATAATTGTTATGATTTGCTATTTTGCACCGTTATTTGTTTGCCTTGTAAGTTTTCAGATGAAATAATACTGCTTCAGATAGTTTGTTTGTGATAGCTCTTATTACTAAGCAATCTTTTTCTTATTTAGCCCTTTCTAATTGCCCAGTTCAATTATGGTCCAGGAAAATTATGAATGCTAAAACAGGTCTCACCGAAAGAGACAATTGTGAAAGCTAAAACGGAATCAAAAATACTTACATGAATTCCAACAGCTTGGATAATACTACTCAAAAAATCAGATCCTTGCGTCGACGTCCCGACGCTTGCTGTTGGTCCTGCCATAGTTTTCGTAATCGTTGTAGACGCTGGAATCTTCTTTGTAACATCTTTAATATAAACCTTTCCACCATTCCGCAACTTCGGCGTATTCAAACAACTCTCCAGCATAGTTTGGGCATTAATACAAGTTTGCCGGAATGCCGTAATTGTTTCCACTTGTTGGATGCATGATTGGCAAACAATTTTAGGCAGTTTATCCGACTCGCTCATCTACCAATATAAAGAAATGTATTTTTATTTGGAAATTCAGAAAGCATTTTTAAAAACAACATACCATAACAGGAAGTGATTCGGTTATCTTATCGAAGAGCTTCATTTTCTTTCCTTCGTCGGAATATATATTCACCTTTGTGCCATTACTGTTCGTACACAAACGGCACAATTCATGATAATTGACACAACGATATCCCGCCATTTCACCAACACCAAATTTATTTTATTTTGTTCGTATTTTTCTCACTTTTATAAAACTAAACAGAACATATTTTCAAATAATAATAATAATAACACATAAAAACGAGAATTATTACCCCACATTGATTTTACAGAATTTTCCATACATTTTCATATCGTTTTTTCGTTTCTCGATTACGATTTTTTTTTACACTCGCAATCTGTCAAATTTTTAAATGGAGAATTATTACGTTTTTGTGAGGTTAGGTTTTGCTCTAACACAAGAAAAAAAAATTCTCCTCTCCAACTTTTCCAACACACAATAAAAAAAAATCGATCAAATTCCTAAAATGCTTTGTAAATTCGACTACACATATTTTTACAGTAAATATTTAGCACAATATCGATATAAATATCGAGAAAACTATTTCATGCATAAAACAATAAATTTTAATTACATTTATTTTAATTTTCCAATTAAAAGTATTTTTTTTTTATATCAATTGAACAATTCCCCATCTCTTTTTAACGTTTTATAAACAATAACATATTTTTTCTCTTTCTACCATTATTTTATGTTTTTTTTTTTTTTGTAATTGTTGGATATTTTCGTTTCGTATGAACACAACACTCCCACTATTTTTTCTTTTAATAAAAAATCCAAACAAAAATGATTTCCGTTCCGATAAAATATATCACGAATTTTTATTCACTTTAAAATCCACAACATTCACTTGTAATTACGAATTTAAAACTACGTTAATATAAATACAATACATATTATAAAAAACACTATGCGAGATGCGTGTTGATGTTGAGACGCTTTGATGTTTTTTCTAAACAAGGAATGAGCCGAAAATGAACATAAATTTTTTTTTGTGTGTCGTTCGAATCGTGTTTTCGGAATTGCGTTTACAAAATGGAGGGGAACACAAGTAAATGAATTCACAATGGGGAAAATTAGTTTATAATTATTTTGTTACGGAGGACTTATTTTCACAAAGATTATAAAATAATAATTTTTAAATTTGTTAATTATATACTTTGGCCAAAAATTTCTCCAAATATTTAATTTATTCGTTTAATTTTGAGACAATAACAATAAATAAAACATTTGGTTCGAGTCCCGACTTCATTCCGAAACATAATTCGGAATAAAATATGATGCGGAGAAACAACACGACTCGTCAAAATGTTCGAATTGGGGAAAATGTGTACAAACAAAATTATTTTGTAAATTCGATTACCTAATAAAATTGATTCAAAATATGTTTATTACAAATTTATTACATTGATAAGACTGGGGTTGTAATCGTTCTGATTCTATTAAATTTTATATCATTTATATCAATGCGCAGACGTAGAATTTTTCTTCACTTGGTAAGTTGGTATCAAGGGGTTGGGTAATGGAATCGCACTACATCCATCTCTTGTCTGCATAAAAAACATGTAACGATGAACGACTATTTATGTAGACTTTGAGGTGGGAAATAGGGGGTGGTGTATAATGTTTTTCACTGTTTATTGATTTTTACGTTAAGTTGATACATTTTTAAAAGCTTATGATGTCATTTTAATGTTTGTTTTGGCTATGAACCGAATTTTAATCACTGTAATATGGTTTTAAATTGGAAAATGCATTTTCTTAAAATCGGTTTATCCTCAAGGGGGAAGATGCATTGCACAGATTTCCCCGCACTAAATTCTCTTACGTGTCCCTTTAGTTCTCGAGGGGTATTAGTTGTATTTTTTTTTTGTTTGATTTCCTCTGTTGATATCAACGAGCTTTCTTGTCTAGATCTTTTTAAATTAACTGCATAAAGCTTAGATTACAAAATTTTTCACTTTGTAGGAATTTATGATGAAGTTCGTAATGTAAATTCGATTCCTAACTTACAAATAACTTTGCCCAAGGAATACGCAACAATTAAAAATGTCCTTTTGAGCCTTATGAACAAGCAGAAATTCAAGGTTCTTAGAAATATAAGGTACCTATCGACTAGGTTCTCTATTGATTCAGGTATAACATGACGCCAGTGCCAAACTCAACACTTCGGGTTCCAGCGAACAATTAATTTATACTTCAGCGCCAATCTCAAAATATATATATGGCCCTGCAAATTTTATTTGACGTTGTCGGTTAATTTAAATCTATCATTTATTAAGTTCATAAATTTGCGTAGCTGTTAACATCTCTCTAATTTCGTTGGTTGAGTTGAAATAAATATTTTAGAAAGGGCTGAATCATTCTAATTTCGAAACTACATTCCCGCCTCTCTGAACTTTCCGATCTATTATAATAAAACCAAACCTTACCTAAAAATATTTCACCGTCTGTAAATAGTTGGTACTAGTTTTTTGTTCTGGTTGTACCGTTGGCATCCACAACTCACAACTTAGGTGACCCAGAACGGCTGGTTGTAAGTTTCCACTGGTTTTCCGATCAATCGAGTGATATACTTCTGTGTCTAAAGTAAACACACAACTTTTCCTATATCAACATCAACTCTTATTGTTAATGTTAAACTATCGCCAATGCGCGTTATCCCGGATGTAGGTATGGATGTTATGAAAAAATCGATGGTGAGAGCCATCTTCCGTTCCTTTAAGCTGAGTCGTTCGAGTATAACGATCCTTTTTTTCGCTTCTTATCCTTTGCCAGTGCTTTGTCTTTCTTTGATTTTCGTTGTTTCGTGAAATGATGAATGTTCGTGAAATGACCTACAAGTAATTCTACTATTGGTGCCACGGTATGTGATGGGTGTTGACTACTCGATATCCCAGTGTATTTCTCATCGCGACGGTTGGAGAATGGTTGCGCAGTTTCATCGCAGTCAAGTTATAATTATATAATTTTCTGTGGCCACAAAATATTGATCCCGGATCAATAATATGATGTCATTTTTGATCCAACTTCTTTGTTTACATTTTTTGTCGTTTATTTTTTGATCCCGGATCAATCAAATTTTTTCAATGGGACATTTGATTAGCCCATAGTCAGCCTAAAATTATTTGTTTATCAATAGATCTTGTTTTACGTTCTAATTTCGATTTTGGCCGATTTTCGATTTGGGTTCTGCTAGCTTTGAAATGATAGAGCCTTTTGTATTTTCTAGATCGAGCAGAATACAAAAATTTAAATAGGGCATTTAATTAGCCTAAAATTAACCTTTAATTTTCCAATTGTTTTTAAATCAGTTCTTGATATGGGCTCTGCTAACTTTTTCTAAAACTAGCAGAACCCGCGTTTTAGTTGGAATGGATGGAGTCCAAAATTTTTTAATGTGGCATTTAATTAGCCTATAATTATCCATACTATCTTGTAATGTTCTGCTGTATGGGTTCTGCTAGCTTAAGGGTCGTGAGTATAGTTAGTGTTATGTAGATTCGTATTGGACAAATTACATTTCTTGCCACATATGTGATCACCACACTATTCGATATTTTTTCGAAAATATAATAATTTCGAAAAAGAAATCGAATACTTAACACTTTAGTGTACAATTAACAATTTCGTGTACAATGTTTTATGGTTGAATATTAAATAAAAATCAGTAGCAAATAAAAACTTGATCCTAACAAATTAATCTGTCGACTAAACGGCTTAACGTGATTAGAATTATCAGACGAAATCGGTTTGCAGCTGTCGTAAGAA
The DNA here is from genome assembly GCA_947310385.1 of Nephrotoma appendiculata. Lineage (NCBI taxonomy): Eukaryota > Metazoa > Arthropoda > Insecta > Diptera > Tipulidae > Nephrotoma > Nephrotoma appendiculata. Next base: position 73,809,208 of record OX371224.1, read on the forward strand.
TTTCTTCAGAAGATTTATTCTTTTTCTGTCTAGTACCAATGATGATTTTAATGTGCCGTACGCTTCTTAGCTTTTCCTTTGAATTTCGGGAATTTTATTATTCATGTTTAAACACCCATGCAGTTGTATACATTTGTGAAGTGCATTCTACAGCCTTGACCAGCTGCGCACAACTGATCACAATGGTTCAACATACACCTGTAACATTTCCTGAAAGGTTATGTAGTATCGATACAAATTAACAGGCATCGGTGTAATCTACTTCAATTAATCTTTCGTGAAGGAATCCGGAAAATATGGGCATCGTCTATGAATTTTTCTACATCCAGCCAGGGTTGATATTTGCAAGAAATCTAAAGTACGTTTCTCGACTCGGTGGAAAAAATTTCAACGTAAATTCAAATAATTTTTTTGGTATGATATCAAAGGGCAGAATGTCGAAGAGCCGAATGTGTCGAAGGGCCGAATGGGTCAAAGAGCCGAATGGGTCGAAGGGCCGATTTTTTTTTGTTTTTTGTACCATATACCTATTATCAGAATTCTGACATAGAGCCGAATGTCTCAGGTGACGCATGACAAAATATTTCTTCCTCAAAATGTATCGCTGGATACGTGGAATTTTATGGATATCCAAAAAACAAAAATAATAAAATACATAAATTTATAAGAAATTCATTTATGTTTAATAAAAAAAAAATTATAAAATATTCTATAATACAACAAATTCAAAAAATTATATTTCGAAAAACAAAAATAAAATTCGGCCCTATGTCCCATTCGGCCCTTCAACATTCGGCCCCTTGATACATTCGGCCCTTCGGCACATTCGGCCCTTCGACATTTGACCCTTCGACATTCGGCTCTTTGACACATCCGGGACTTCGACACATTCAGAAATTCGACATTCAGCCCTTCGACATTCGGTCCTTCGACATTCGGCCCTTTGAAATCCGGCCCTTTCTACTCATTCCATTTTTTTTTATTTAAAATTTACTTACTAAATTAATTATTTAAATCAAAGCGATTTGCTAAACTAAAACTATGGGACTGAAAATCGTACCTAAATAATTTTGCTATAGTCGCAATTAGAACAAAGACCCTTTCATTTAATTTTAGTTAAATCCTAGGTTAATTTCATTTATGGATGGTTTTACAGTTTTACACACATAATGAACGCTGATGCGAGCGTAACTCAACTATAATTAACCTGAATCGTCTCAGATTTTTTTTAAAGGTTTTTTTTATTTAAACCCCAAATACAATGTCTCTGGGGCCTAAAACATTGGAAAATATCTTTGGGGCATCCACTCCATTTGTAGTTTTCGGAAAAACCCCCGTTACCATATGGCAATACGGGTACATACATAGAGAATTTTTTCAACAAAATGTTTTCCATATATAACTAAATATACATTTGAAATAAAATATAATTGCTATGTAAATTTCTTGTAGTTATTTCTTATTGTTTTGTGTGGCATGGCTGAAAACATTTCACACAAAGTCCAACGTTGCATTTGACGCAAGCAGTACGTCCAATAGATTTACAAAAGTCTCCAGCGCAGCGTCTTTTATGTTTTATTCGTTATGGGAATAACTAGGCGGTTAATTCAATCGAAATGGATTACTGTTTCTACAGAGTTTCTTTTAACTTTACGCTTCGGATTGACTGATGGACCTGATCGCTTTGGCTTCTCACCGTGATGTTGACAATAGTATTTGGCGATATGTCTTCTGAAAACGAGCTGCTCCATTTTCGATTGACCCAATCAATGTAGTTGCCATGCATTCTGTACAGAAACATCTACCAGCCAGGTAAAAATAGAGCTCCACCACTTTTTGCCTTTGTAATGCAATAAAGAGCCACATTTTGATCTGAACGGTCGACCCCACACATATATTTGTTGTATTTCGTCACAACACAATTGGACGAGGAACAACGACTTTGCTCTTTTGTTCTTTCGAGTAGCGAAACGCGTTAGAATACGGATGTGTCCCAAAAGTGGTTGAAGCCATAAAAACAGACTTCGTCTGTTTTTCAATGGAAGTGGACATGATTTAGGTATACGGTTTTCGGGGATTATTCCACTGCCACTATATCCGCGTGACTTTAAATGTTATAAAAGAGGCAAGCCAGTAAATAGGTTGTCGTAGTAAAATGCAAATGGCAAGTTTATGGTAGCCTCCGGTAATTCGTCGATCATGCTTACAAGTGGTGCAGCAAATTTGCCATATTTTTCTTCGTAGTCTACATTTGAACGAGGATTTCTTCCTTGATATAATTCGAAATTCACCATATATTCAGACGAAATGCATAATGACCGCAAACTTTGTAGCCAAACCGCAATGGCTTACCTTTAATAAATTGCTTACATCCGTGTCTTCCAAAGTAGGCATCATACTTTCATCAGGGCCTATCATACTTTCATCATATGATAAATTTGATTCTGAATGAAAACGTAACAACATTTTGATTTTAAACGGTCCGTAATTGGACGAAGCTTCCAGATTTTATCTGGATTTGGGTTTTCACTTGAGCCGGCATGATTACTATCTTCAAAGTGGAGAAATTGCAAAATTACGTTGAATCGGTTTTTTCGCATGCTGTTGAACACAAGGTAGTTCCGCAAATCATTATCGTTAGTCCACATATTCCGAAGACTGGTGTGATAATTATAACCAATGATCAAAAGAATTCCAATAAATGTTCGTAGTTCAGCAACAGTAATTTTAGGATTGCTTTTCTCGCGAAACACTGCATATTTGGCTGATTCGACTGCTATAGGTTGCATCAACTCGTCGTCAAAAATTTTTTCGAACTGCTCATGGGACTTAAAATTTCGGCAATCTTCATAATTCCCTTCAGGAAATATTGGAGTCATGGGGATGGAATTGTCGTCGACGTTCCAGGTGAAAATTGCATTAATTCTTCTAGTTGATTTACGTTTTGCAGGTTTTTTTTGTTTTCGATTTCATTTTCCGTTTTCTACGTGGCTGCTCGATTGAAGCTGAAGTCGATGGTTCGTTTGATGTTGGAGAAATAGACTCGTGTACATCTGCAAATACTGGGATGACACGATGCATTTTCCACGTCCAATTCAAAATCGGAATCATTTTCATCGTCCAAAGTTGTAATTCGGCGACCACTTCTCATTAATATTTCACAATTTGCTTTTAGCTGGCCTGGGCTGACATCATTAACACAGTTTAAGCTTAAATGGGATTAGACTAATTATGAGGGATTAAGACCTCCTTTATTTACTCCCAACGTGGTTGCATAATTCAAATGGACTACATAACTCTTCATCGTAAGAACGTTGGTTCCCATAGCCTTAATAAAATGAAACAATTTATATCTCAATTGTCGTGCAGTATAAATTCCAAGTCATAATTAAAATTGAGTATAAGTAAGTAATATTAATTTACCACCGCTTTCTATGTATACTGTGCTTTGCGTGTAAAACGCACATGTTTCCAAATTAATTTTTCCTCAATGAAAAATTGGAAACAAGAAAAATCCCGAAAATTTATTTCGTATATCTCGTAGTATACCCCTTGTCAAATTTATGTATATATGCGATCTGAGGAAGGAATTAAATAAAACATTTGGAGAATTCTTCCCCCTGCATATCTATGTAAAGTAAGGATAGTGCGGGGTGAAAATTAATTTATTCCTTACAGCTGATAGATGCGTTTGCATTCTAAAAATTTTAGTTATCGCAAATTTTCTCTATTAGTTCAATACCCCTATAGGCACAATTAATTAAGCGTAGGTAGGCCCCGACTGTACATATATTTTTCTTATAGTTGTTTAAGCTACACAAAAGATTCCAAATTTGTGTTACGTTCTTTTGTATTGTATATTCATTATTTTTTTTTTGATTATCGGAGTGAGATTCCATTACAAACAACCCCTTTGTATTTCCAAATTGCATCCCTTTACACATATATCACAAATACACCCAAAAAATTATTGAACGAACAAAAAATTTTGTGCTCTGCGCACTTCCACTTTTTAGTTATATGGCATCGTAAATATTTTATGATGGAATATTATACGTATAACAAAAAAAGGACAAATAATTTTTTGTTACAAGTTTGTGTTGTATTTGTGTTTTTGGGTTCCCCTTTAAAACAATATATAGAGTTCACAATAATTTTAGGGATGAAAATTGTATTAGCTTAATTAGTATCCGAATCACCCAGTGGCCCACTGGGGCCTACAAGAAGTTCATCCAAGTGTTCTTTTGTTTTAGACTCATTTACGTTTCGTTTCATATGCCTGATACTAAACTAATTTTTAAGATGTGGATTTCCTGGAAGGAAAGGACATAGATAGGTTTATTTATTCACCGACGACGTTTTAGAAATTGTAACACAATTCGTTTACCTGTATACTTTAACCACACCACACCTCGTGGTGACATCTTAAGTAATAATTTCCTTTGAAACTGTATATATTTAGTTAAGTACGATACAAAAATTCCAAATCCGTCGTTTTTCACGATTGAATTATTTTGTTTCAACCGTTTAGTTGGTATAGCGACCACGGATTATAGCTGTCGTTTATAAATGTGTTGCAAGAAAACAGGTCTTAATGAACCCATTCTGTTGCATCTTTCAATTGAGTTGTTCATTATTTTCTTGTAATTGCTCAGACAGCCGATAAATGTCAGCCAATATTGGTGATTTGTCCAATTAAAAAGTCGTATAGTCAAACAAACAAATGACGAACACAAATCAAAATTTCCAACATTGGTAGGTACATTCGTTCAATAGGCTAGAGTATTTGGACATTTGGAGTATTTGTTTAATATTTGCAAAATCAAATTTAGACGTGTGCTACGCGCGTCACGTTAAAATTATGTTCTAGCGCCAATTTAACAAACAAATTGCCTACCGACATACCGAGGGTTTATATCTTAAATAGTATTGTTTTAGGCGTAAACGTTGTATTTATAAACGTTCTGTGTAAATAAAAAATTCACAGCTAATCTTGTAGGGGATACAGTATATTCTAAACATTCAGTTTAATTACGTCCCTTAAGCTAGCTGTGCTAACATGTTCTACCATCACATTTTCGATACTTTATCGAAGATTATGTCTCGCTTCTTTAGAATAAAATGTCACATGTGAAATGGCACTATTTCACATTTTATATCATTTACCAGGTTGCTAGATTGAAAAATTGTGATATTCTACTCCATTTCTATCACAAAATAATTTGTTTTCGATACTTGAACGAAATTAGAAAAAGACAATTTGTTCGCATTTGTACTACTAGTTTGTGATAGCAATAGAAAAGAAATAATTCATAAATGAAATAGTTTTCCATTTTAGTTTAGGAAGGCGAGACATAATCTTCGATAAAGTATCGAAAATATGATGGTAGAACATATCAGCACAGAACCCATACAGCAGAACATTACAAGATAGTATGGATAATTATAGGCTAATTAAATGCTGCATTAAACAATTTTGAGCTCCATCCATTCCAACTAAAACGCGGGTTCTGCTAGCTTTAGAAAAAGTTAGCAGAACCCATATCAAAAACTGATTTAAAAACAATTGGAAAATTAAAGGTTAATTTTAGGCTAATTAAATGCCCTATTTAAATTTTTGTATTCTGCTCGATCTAGAAAATACAAAAGGCTCTATCATTTCAAAGCTAGCAGAACCCAAATCGAAAATCGGACCAAAACCGAAATTAGATTGCAAAACAAGATCTACTGATAAACAAATAATTTTAGGCTCAACAAATAATTTTAAAAAGTTGTGGCTTCCACCCGTTTTCGACCAGACTTCAGGTCATTTAATCTAAAGCCAGCAGAACCCAAATCGAAAATCGGACCAAAACCGAAATTAGATTGCAAAACAAGATCTACTGATAAACAAATAATTTTAGGCTCAACAAATAATTTTAAAAAGTTGTGGCTTCCACCCGTTTTCGACCAGACTTCAGGTCATTTAATCTAAAGCCAGCAGAACCCAAATCGAAAATCGGACCAAAACCGAAATTAGAACGCAAATCAAGACCTATTGATAAACAAATAATTTTAGGCTTACTATGGGCTAATTAAATGCCCCATTGAAAAATTTTGGGCTTCACCCGTCTTTGACCAGACTTCAGGTCATTTAATCTAAAGCCAGCAGAACCCAAATCGAAAATTGGTCCAAAACCGAAATTAGAACGCAAAACAAGATCTATTGACAATCAAATAATTTTAGGCTCACTATGGGCTATTCAAAAGCTCTATTGAAAAATTCTGAACTCCACCCGTTGTTTATCAATAGATCTTGTTTTGCGTTCTAATTTCGATTTTGGTCCGATTTTCGATTTGGGTTCTGCTTGCTTTGAAATGATAGAGCCTTTTGCATTTTCTAGATTGAACAGAATAAAAAAAATTTAAATAGGGCATTTAATTAGCCTAAAATTAACCTTTAATTTTCCAATTGTTTTTAAATCAGTTTTTGATATGGGTTCTGCTAACTTTTTCTAAAGCTAGCAGAACCCGCGTTTTAGTTGGAAGGGATGGAGCTCAAAATTGTTTAATGCGGCATTTAATTAGCCTATAATTATCCATACTATCTTGTTATGTTCTGCTGTATGAGTTCTGCTAGCTTAAGGGACGTGTTTAATTAGAACTTTCATCTAGCCAACTTTTAGGGGAAAAGTATTATTTATTCGTATAATACGTAATTTTGTTTTTAAGTCGCTTTCAACTCAAAATTTTGTGGTTTGTTTCTCAAGCAACCTCGTTATAAACATTTTTTATGTTAAAATTGACTTCCATTCTTATTGGTTGTTATCTCTATATACATAATTGGCCCCGGTCAGAATGACATTTTTCAAAAAGAAATATTTAAAATTACGTAATAGATGTACAATGTCGTAATGTTGAAGGCAGAGAAAGTTTATATATTATGCTGAAACTAAATATGTGTGATCGAAAAGATTTGTAAAATTTTGGGTTAAGTTCTTGATGAAACTAAGCCACTTTTCAGCCAATTTTATTGAAATTTAATATACAAGAACGCAATGAACCATAGAACTATTTTTGTTAAATGTGTTAAATGATATTTTGATAAAGCATTCTTCTTCACGACTGATTTGGGTTAAATTTTTCGAATTAAACTGAAAATAGGTTTTTTCAACACAAATATGATGATGTTCCTTGTTCGTTGGTTTCGAATAACAATTTTTCATTTAGGGTCCAACATATTTTCGCAGGATTGTATGAACCAAAATAAACCATTAATGTTCACCACCGATGTAATTGTAAGCCAGACTGACCCTGTCGTTGTACTGATTCCTGCTTATCCTAGTTGTTTCACATAAATTTATGCTTTTTTTTGGTTAGGACTCAGGTTTAACTCTTGGTGCACGTTTCAAATATAAATGTGGTTTGTGATGCAGAGTCCATTCACGCTCGGTAGGTTAGCCATCATTTCCATTTCTAATCTTAATTAAGGCTTTTGTGAGGCTTCCATATGAGTTTGTTTGGCTTACGGTGTAGATTTTAAGGCCAGATGAATCTTGAGCGGAATGGTTAATGGTGAGAGCTTATTGTGTTGACGGAGAATCTTGAAACCACCTCCATTCAAGGCGGAGTTTGATTAAAAAACTTCAATAAATGCGTTTAACGAATAATTTCAAAAACTCTTCTTCCTTGATTGCCACAGTAAAAGGATCATTTAGCGGTTGATTTAGCAGTCTCCTTTATCAGATAAAATAATTTCAAACTTTTGACTTTCTTTTACAAAGTAAAATAAATTATAAAATTATGAAAATTTTCGACCTTGGGGATTTGCAGATTTACCTGTTCGTTGTATCGCCGTTATATTTTAGGTGGCAATTGGGATTCTCTCTCCGATAGATTTCAATGAAAATCACATTAGCACTTTCCATAAATTTTCTCAGTAATATTTGGCGGAAATTTGACCCAAAACGGAAAATCGGGCAGGTCTAAATTAAATTTACGATAAAATTGGTTCAACACATTTTAGCGGAAATAGCAATTTAGAAAAAACTAATACTTTTTTTACATGGTCGGGATGCAGTTTGTTATTTTTTTTTTTTCTATAAACTTAGAGATCCCAGAAAATTTGGCGGAAACCAGTGAAATATACGACTTTTTTAATTTTTTGTAAACATTTTGACCGTTACGAAAAAAATTGATTAAGCACAAAAAGATTCTAAATTAAATTTGAAAGAAAATGTAAAAGAAAAACATGTTCGGTTTAGTCTTCAGATTTATTTTAAGGGTGCCAGTTGCGCCAAACATTTTGGTGCTTATTTTTCACATTTTTTAAAGTACGCAGCAACACACTAACACCATGTTAATCCATAGTAAACTTAGTTGACAAAAGATGTCACTTTGTAACAAAATAATAAGAGCTGTTTTGCTTGAACAATTATTTACGGTTACTGGAAATTCACAAGCAAATATTGCTGAAACCAAAATTGGCCTCTAATATTAAAGCTAAGCGGCTTTGTGAAAGCAACACAGCTAATGTTTCGTTAATAAAATACACGCCATTTAATTATTTCATTTTAATAAACTTCTTACCCACGAATCGATAGGTCAACTAATAGGCCAACTATAGATGGAATAAAAAAATAACAGAAATAACGTAAGAAACGAAGACAAAATATTATTTTTCCAATTTGACTTTTCGGCTATCGATTACTTAAACTATTAAGTTCATTCATATATTTCATGTAATATTTTTTTGATGTATTTCCTAAAATCTAGAGTGAAACTGCAATAGTTTTGAGTATAAACGTATTACATAACAACAAATACAGTAAAACCTGGTTATAAAATCCTCGGATATAACGAAAACCTCTTTATAACGCTCAATTCTATCGGTCCCAATTTTTTTCCTATATAACATAATAAAAATTACCCTCAATATAACGAACCTCGTTATAACGATATAATGAACAACATATCGGTTCAAATTAATAAAACACTTGTATTTTGTATTGGTTATAACGAACGAACTTTTTTGGTATTTATTTTGACTCGTCTCCTTTACTCGAGTGTATTAAATTTTTGTTCTGTAATTTATTTAGAGTTTTTGTATTACAATACACAATAAATAAGGATTACCCTGCAAATATTTATAACTCAAAAACAATACAAATGTTATGTTCTAATATTATAAATTGATACCGGATAAACCCATGGCTTTTAAAAACGATCCTAGTTTTAGAGGTAAGCGGAGCAAAGATCGACTTACTGTGCTCTTAGGCGCAAATATTACTGGAAAGGAGAAGCTACCGGTACTAGTTATTGGTAAATATAAATACCCAAGATGTATCAAAAATATACGCACTCTACCGGTTTTATATAAATCAAATTTGAAAGCTTGGATGACTTTCCTGGAGTGGGAATTTTATCTTCGTCATATTGATAAGCCATTCTTTGCCCAAACACGCAAAATTTTGTTGATAGTGGATAATTGTCCGTCGCATTTAGAAGTTGAAGGTTTAAAATTTATAACAGTCAAGTGCTTATCTCCAAATTGTACTAGTTTAATACAACCAATGGACCAGGGTATTATACAAAACTTGAAACTTTTTTTCAGAAAAATTTTGATCAAACAAGTTATACAGAGTCTCGATGATAACAGTATCCTGCCTTATTTTAATGTATTCGATGGCTGTGTGATGATGAAATTTACAGGGGATTTAGTACAATCAAACACTATTTCTAACTGCTTTAAAAAACCTTGGACTAGCGATGACGAGACGTCTGAAAGATCAAAAAATTTTAGTCTAAATACCGTGGCACGTTCTTTCCAAGTAAAAAAATTGATTTTTGTGATCGCAATCAATTTTGAAAAATCGCAACATTTCCTTAGATTTTTTTGACGTTTACAAACACATAAATATGTTTACGTCAAAAATATAAACATAAACACTTCAAAAAATATAAACATAAACATTATAACTTTTTGACTAGTTGTCCGTGAGGATTTGACATACGAAATAATTTTATTTTTCGCATTAAAATAATTGTTTCGTTTTCACTGTGTTAAAATACTTGTGTTGACAAAAAATTGTTTTGATAATTTGTTGACAATAAACTGTCAATAAAAAACTTTTGAAAATCGAATTTTTTACAGATACATTACAAAAAAATCAATCGCGTATCGTGTTCTTTGCCACACAAAAAAAATCAACTTATTTTTGATTTTTGGAAAGAACTTGCCATTAAGCTGCAATCCTTATTATCAAATTGAACTTTACCTAATATGTTAATAATATTGAAAGAAAACTGGATCAAATAAGACGTGCAACTTTAAAACAAATTACCGATTTACAAAAATGTTCCTTCTGACTTTTGCCTTTTGTTCTTTTCATAAGGAAAACACCAACCTAACGAACACAATTTTTTTCATACTTTTCTGTAAGGCAAATGTCATAAGTTTTCTATTGGAGGGATGTGCGTTAACTTGAATTAATGCATTACTGTTGAAATATAATAAAACAAAACTTTATAATATTGGTTTAAATAATTCTTCCTTATAACGAATCATAAATTATCAGACTTTTTATAACGAACCCTCTTTATAAAAAACACTGGATATAATGAATAAATTTTGCGGTCCCGAGAGTTTCGTTATAACCAGGTTTTACTATATGTGTTTAAAATTATAAAAATTATTTATATGCGGTTTAAATTACCGCAATTCGATAAATTATTTTTGTTAGGTTAGGTTTAGAAAAATACAATTCTACAGTGTAGTGAAAAATATTTTTGATTTTATATTCATATTAGTATATGTGTACATGAGTATTTTATAAATAGACAAGGAAAAAGACACGAATAATTCCAAATTCCTATATATAAAATAATAAACATGTATATTAGATTCAACGCACTAAAATTTATTCGAGTTTTGTTGTTGTATATTTTGTTAAGTTTTTTATTCTTGGACGAAAATTTTCGATCGGCTATTCTTTTTAAGTGACAGCAAAATTAAAACGCAATTTCGTTATAGTGTTTATTTTTCTAATCCTGAGTATGATCAAATACATATAAATCTTATCTCTCGCTCTCTTACGTCATTCTTTTTATTTTTTTATTCCATCTATGGTTCCCACTTAACTTCAGTTATTTGGTATGTAATTTTAAGATAGGGCTGAATATTTCAGTCAGCAACTATTTATTTTAATTTAGTGCCTATCCCCTTACAGAAAAATTATTCCATTTAACTTCATTTTTCAAACTTAAAATGTTTACATATCATAAATAATTTATTGAACTAGGAGTGGCCGCCGCATGGTCGTATTGTTGTTTACTGTCACAAATTGCTTACGTGTTTAATACATGTCTGATTCTCTGTAATTATGAACAAATTTTCCTGGCAAATTTAATTCCGAATCGTTTACTTTGTGAGAATTCTGGTTCTGTGCGTTTGAAGGAGGAAATCGAGAGAAAACGGCTTCAAATGCAAAAGAAAATGTCTTCTTTCACCAAGGCAATGCACCGTATCACAAGTTATTGGCTCTACGACAGCAAAATTGCATAACTTGCTTCTCCAGCCGCCGTAATCTCTGGATCCTGGCTCCCAGCGACTACCACCTGTTCGCAGACCTCGAAATGTTAGAGAATCATTGGATCGAATGCATCACTTGATGAATAAAGTCAAATTTTGACAAGTAACATTTGGTCAAGAACGAGTGGGGCTGAAATTTTTTTAATGGGGCATTTGAATTGGGCTGATGAGACTAAATTTATTGGTATGTCAATAGATCTTAGTTTGCGTTTGAGTGGAAAACCTAATGCTTTTTCTAGAACGAACGTAAAAAAAATAAAGGTGCATTTAATTAGCCTAAAATTAGTCTTTATTCTTCCAATTGTTTTTAAATCATTTTTGATTTGGGAACCAGATGTGGGTTCTGCTAACTTTTCCTAAATCTACCAGAATCCATCGTTTCCCATCGCATTTTTAATTGTTTTCACTGAATTTTCGACGAAGGAAATCTGATGCTGTCAGAATATGCTTAATACCATTTCTGCGTATAAAATGTTTGAAAATACTACCAAAATACTAGCAATAAACTGTGTTCCATTTTTCGACGCTAGGTGACCTGGTATTCCAGTTGTATTTCGTTATAGATGCTATCATCCATTTAGTTTTCGAATATATTATCACTTTGAAATATAAATTCTTCAGCAGGCCTGATAATACCGAATTATAAGAAATACCACTCTTAATTAATTATGTCAGGTCTAAATCAATCGCCGCCTGCGAACTGACTTAGAATTGTTTTTGAGCGGCACTCATAGGCATTTTATGCCTTAGCTACATCCAATTTTTTTTAAAGTATCTGATTGATTCGCTTATAATATTTCCGTAATAATTTTTTTATTTTCCTTTTTGTCTGTGTCTTGTTGCAACCTATTAAAATGTATCAGTAAATTTTTTTCCTTACCAATAAAATAGAAATAATTCGCTTCCGCACTCAATTCTGTCAATTTCGTTCAAAACGATATACCCGTGGCGTTTAGCCCTTGGTAGTACTTTGTTAAGTACTAATAGTAGTACTATTTTCAAAAAATACTTTCGAATTCTCTATAAGATAATTGTATCTACATTCAAATGATTAATTGATTTGACCTTTAATTGATCCACTGGCTAGTTGAAAGCAAGAAAACCTTCTGTTACTTTCCAATTTTGCATTGTGCTACCAAAGGACAAAACACAAATTAAAATATTTTTAGAAGTTTGGAATTTTCTTCAAGATTTTGCAACTTTAACTATCTTGTTTCGTTTTGCAAATTACGAACGAGTTCATTTAAATAGACGAATCGACAATACTTTACAATCATCTAAGGACATTTTTTCCATTTTAAATGCCGATGTCGTATCCAGAGATTATTGATTGATTAAACAAGTTTTATTCCATTTTCTTATTTAGTTTTATGATTCATCGAGCAATTTCAATGTTATACCATCGAGGAGTAAGAATATGTAAACATACTCCTCAATAATGTTCAGTTCGTGTGTAATAGTTTGATTCACCACGTGCAGCAGAGACCTCCGACCTCGAAATGAAAATTTTATTTTCATATAATATTAACAACAAATTGGAGAACATTTAACAAACATACAAAACTGTTTACAACTCAACCCCTATTTTTTAAAAACTAATTTCCCTTTTTTAAAACATTGCGTAGAAATTAGTACAGATACAGTTATCTTTATAGATATTTTCCTCCAATCATACCAACGATTTTCTCCTCCCCAAGCAGCGCAAAGCCAAAATCCTTTTAATTTCCTCTTGCTGTAAAATCAAAATCAAATTGTGTAGGTAAATCGTAAACAGACGAAAATGTTTTAAATGAACCAAAAAGTGTACACGCATAAAATCACTGATTCCCCTTAAATATATATATTTCATCCCCTATAAATTTTGCCGCACATAATAATGAAAGGGATGTTCTTTCTCCTTATACACAATCGGAAAAATTATTTTTAGCTATACCCCTATATGGGGGGCCGAAACGTTGAATACGAAACGCACGTGGTAATGCACAACACACTGTTCTAAACTATACAGCGTGAGTATTTTACCGCCTTTAGTGTATGGTATGAGTTTTCAGTGTGGCGCTGTATTTATTAAAAAAAAAAGCAACAAAACAAAAATATAAACAGAAAGATATTTTTGCCGAGATTTAAATCGTGAGATCGAGTAGTGCGATCTTTTTTAAATTTCAAAAACGAACGCATTTGTTTTATTTTAAATATGAAAATATTTTTGTTTTGTTCCTCAGTAAACTTAAAAATTTCAACGCGATTCGTCTTCAAAAACAAAATTATAGGAAAAAAGTGAAAAATTTTATAAAAACGGAAATGATTTATGTGGATGAAACGGAAGCTGCTGAAGGTGCGCGATTTAAATATTTGTTATGTGTGTGTGTGTTTGGTGGAAATTTTTTTAATTAAAATTAAGTGCGTGCCTTACAATTTAATTGTGTGTTGAGATCTGTGTAATATAAACCACGAAATTTTTTTTATTTAATGACGATGAAAATTGGTTGTTTCTCGTTTTTCATTGAAATTTTTTTTTGTTGTCTTGATTTATTTTTAATTTTTTTGTTTTGTTTTAACGAAAATTATTACAAATTATGTGCTGTTTAATATTTTAGTTCAAGAAGCGTGGCCAAATTTAAAGGTCATTCGTTTTGTATATAAGCCGTGCGTGCGACCATATTAAACTCAGAACCGGTTATTCACGAAAATTTTAAAATTGCAAAGTGGACAGATTTATGAGAATGGGACAGATGTTTTACAGAGTTTTAAAATATATTTCCGTACTCTATTTTATCTGTATGCCATCCATTAAAATGATACGACAATTTTTAGATCTTAGGCAACGAAGTAAAGTTTCCAGACATTTTAAAAAATTTTTGACTCGGAATACATTTTGTGATTGTTTAAGATTGTCGTTGCCAAGAATTTTAATGAACATTCTAATTGCAAATAATTTAAGTTAATTTATGTATAGGAAATTTCGGAATTGATAAAATTGTATTTAAAATGAATGCAATGTATGTATTTAAAATGAATTACCGCTCAAAAGTGTTTAGGCACTCCTTTTTAAAATATAAAGTAATTACATAAAATGAAAAGTAAAAAATCATAATTAAAACTAGTTTAGTAGTCTCTTTATTAAAGATAATGTTTCGGAGCTACGATTCAATTACAAAAAATATTTAAAGAATAAATTAATTACACTATTACAAATTTAAAATATTAATAATAAATATTACTATTTCTATTCGGGTACTGAAATTTTTTATCTTTTATTTTTTTTTTAAATATAAAAGAAGAAAATTATTAAGATGAAAAAATATTATTGTAATTTGTTGATATTTGTTCATAACAAAAAAATTGACAAACAAAATGGTAAAATGTTCATTACAAATATACTTCCATGTTACTAATAGTAAATATAGCCAATCCTTTAATAATTTGCAAAAATCATTAACATTATTTGTTAAAAAAAATTTGACGGTAATTGACTATATAGTTTAAGAGCGGTATAGTCAAAGAATTTTTTAAAATGTTCCTTATTAGGACGTGGAATGTTTTTCTATTAATGTTGTGCAAATTATGTGAAACGCTATTTAAATTACTAACTGTACGATTACCGCTAATTAAATAAAAAACTTTTAATACTTTAAATACATATAGATATCGAAGCGGCAAATTTTTGAATTTCACAAATAACGGGAAGGATGGAGTCAATCTTGGTTTAAAGTTAATTATTTTCAACACTGCTTTCTGAACGGACATCAACGGTCTAATATTGGATAGGTAAATTCCGCCCCAACAAGTAACTCCATATCTCAAATGTGAGTCGACTAGTGCATAATATATGCATTTTAGGAATTCCGGACTACAAATATTCCGAGTAAAAAGTTCCGAGTGTCATCCGTAATTTACTTTTTGAATTGTACACATGCACCTTGAAATTTAGTTGAGAGTCCAAATGCAAACCGAGATATTTAAAAGAGTATACAGTTTCAATTGGAATGCAAAGGGGGTCACAATTGATATGATTGCAAGATAACGAATGATAAATTAAACATGAATTTAATTCTGACGTTTTGCCACCTATGGAAAAATTCATAAGTTTAGACTTGCAACTCAGTATCATATTATGCACAAAGAACCACTTTTTCAACAAGACGACGTCTTGCTTAATATCATGTTCTAGGGAATCTATATTAAAACCAGAGTAAAGTAATGCCATATCATCTGCGAACGCGACGATATTGCCACGTAAATCCAGGTTGAAAATTGAATTACAATAGATTAGAAAGAGCAATGGCCCCAGAACTGATCCTTGTGGAACTCCAACATTAACTAGTTTCTCATCACTAAACTTCCCATTAACACAAACAGTTTGCTTACGATTGACAATATACGATTTAAATAAATTCAAAGCGACACCTCGTATACCAATATTGTATAGCCTCGATAATAAAACACTATGATTAACAGTGTCGAAAGCTTTAGAAATATCAAGGAATAACGCTGAGGATTTTAAATTATCATTTAAATTACGGTGCAGCGGCGACAAGAATGCTATTAAGGCTTTTTCCGTTGAAGAATTCCTAATAAAACCATACTGTCGTACGTCAAGAAAATTAATTTTATCAAGATAATCTAACAATCTATGTTTAATTATTTTTTCAAAGATTTTAGAAAAAGTAACACCAACTTTAAGTAGTTCCGGAAAAACCCTTCTGACAAACAAGAACTAAAAATAAAAGTCAACACATGAACCAGACTATACTAATTATATTTTTGATTATTTTATGTGAAACTTCGTCAAAGCCCTATGAAGTACTATTTTTGCAGTTCGAGAGAATTAAGTTATCTCTAACAGACTCCTCTATATAAACCGTTTCATGATTAGCATGCAAAATTTCAGTAGGTACATTGATGAAATATTCATTAAAAATATTTGCTATTTTGGATGGATCTTTTTCAATTTTATCATCTCCATCCGCAATTGAAATAATTTTATTAGTGCTCAGTGTTTTGTTCAGAACACCATAAACTACCTTCCATTTCGATTTTAAATCCTCAGCAGCAGAAAACTGAGCCTTAAAATACCTTTCCTTTGCTTGAGGAATTAAACGTTTTAGTTTAGCATTAATCTTTTTAAGTTTATTACTCAACATCGCATTAGTGTGGTTCTTTGCTATTTTTTTAACTAAATGGTTTTTATAATTAATTAAACTTAGTAGCGATGCGGTTATCCAGGGTTTTATTTTGAAGTCCAACCTTCTTATTTTAGTTATCGATTTGTCCTTATTTATCTCCCCAGTCAGTTTTTTAATAAAAACAGAATAAGATAAATTTGGATCATAGTAGAGAACACTGAGGTCCAATCATAAGAATTTAAAGTATTCAATAAATCGCAATAACTGATTTTTGTTTGCAATCGAGGATGACAGCGCGAAAACTGTGTTTTGGATTAAATATATTTAATGCTAACATAATAGTATTATGATCCGTTACTTGGAGATTTACACTACTGACCTCAAGAGAATATCTTGAAATATTTGATTCAGAAAATACATGATCAATACACGTATTTGAGCATGGCATCGTAACGCTATTCATAAGAGAATCCAAACCAAACGAAGAGCACAACAAAAAATCATCTTTCACAAGTGATTCTTTCAATAAAACAATATTTAAATCCCCCAGTAAGATTCTGTGCTTAGACTTATCAGTAACTAGAAAATCATTTAATTCATTTAAAAAAATATCTGAAGAAATAAAATGCAATCTATAGACTAGAATAAAACAGAAATCGTTTTTATCAGTGCGAACTGTTTGCTTGATAACATCAGCTGATGACACGAAGATGGGAAAAATGTTGTTGAAGCAGCTGCAATTGCCGGAATTAAAACAAGAACTATTATTGAACAAAAATGTGGCGGAGAGCAAAAAACAAAAATAACTACTCAAATATTATCAAAAATTGAAGAAATTGTCGAACAAAATCCGGCGATTACTTTAAAAAATATTAGAGCATAAATCTTCCAATTATATAATGTTGATTTGACTTCGACAGTCATTGGAAACGCGTTAAAAATTGCACAAATTGAAGTGGATCGACTAAACAGTACTCGCACCATCGAGTTAAGGAAGGAATTGCATTGAGTTATTTGGAAAATGCTCAAGCAGAACGAGAAAAAAATATTTTTCTGGATGAATCGGGGTTCAATTATAATTTGAGAAGGGCCCATATTTTGTGAATTTTTAAGACAATTATTTGAATCGTTGGAATCGTAAGGTATTACTAATGCTTGGCTCGTGCTTGGTAATGAAGCGGTACACAAGACAATGGAATTTCGTGGTTTGATTGGTAGTAAATTACACATTTTAAGTCATTTCCCCCCATATTCCCCTATGCTTAATCCCATAGATAACGTATTTTCAAAGTTCAAATTGTCAGGAAGGAATTTGTTGACTGCTACATCGCCAAATCTATCGTTGGTCAATGTAATGGACCAGTCAGGACAATTTCACCAACAGCTAGTAACTCGTAGCAACTACTTTTTAAATATGCTGACAAAATTATCTACAGCGGCAGCAGGACTTCCTTTACTTTAATAATTCTACTATATAAGTACAGGGCGTCTCAAAAAAATGCACTAACACTTTGGGTTGCTAACATGCTGCCTACTGTGTTTTTGCAGGTGTAATTAATGTTACAGCATGGCAAGAAATCAACTAAGCTTGGAAGAAAGGAAGTTTGTCCAGACATGTTATTGGAATGCCGAAAACGCCACCGAAGTTCAAAGACGGTTCTGAAGGGAGTTCGATGTATGAGCCCACTTCTATGCAGATTTGGTCGAAGAGGTAGCACTGAATACCCTGCACATTCCTCAAACCTCACCTCTCTGGAATTTTTTTGTGGGGAATTGGGAATATCTCAAGAACAGAGTTTATGGCACAAACCAAGGACAAATGATGCATTGAAATTGGAAATTGAAAGACTATGTCACGATATTCCAATTGCACTGTTCCGTGATGTTTGCGCGAATCCCTGTCTGGACAATAATGGTTATCAATTTAAACATTTTCGAACATGTTTCTTCAATTATTCGTTTGGCTTCTGTACTTAAAATCTTTCAACTTCTCTCTATGTTCATAAATAAAGTTTTTCTCGTCATTTGATGTGTTAGTACATTTTTTTGAGAAACCCAGTATATTTATTAATATCTATAATTTGACACATTGAACTTTTTTAAATCATGAATATACAGAAAACCCTCCAAGAACACGATTAATTCGTTCCGTGTTCTTTAAAACCGTGTTGTTCGAGAGTAAAAAAAATAAAATAAAAAAATTTTTTATTTTTTGTTATGATATCCAAAAAACAAAATAAAAGAGAATAACGAAAATCATGTTGTATGAAACCGTGTTATTTGAAAAAATGGATATCCGTGTTCTACGAAACCGTGTTCTTTGAATACCGTGTTCTTGGAGGGTTACCTGTAAATTTAAAAAACAAACGAATTTGAAATTATTAAAATTGAATTTTAATTTTATTTTTGCGAATTTAACCCTCGGCCGGCGGCATACTTTTACAATGCTAAAAGGCGGCAGACGTACAATTGTACTTTCATATATTTTATATGAAAACCGTCACTGTAGACATAATTGTTGTAGATAGATAATATTTGGGATTTCCACATTATTAAAATGTAGAGATCTCACAAAGCTTTCACTCTCTACGGCTTCTACAAGAAGTCTTATTAGTATTTAAAAACAGAAAAGGTACAATTGTACCTATGCCGCCTGACGAGGGTTAAACTTTACATGATTGAATTTATTTTGCGTTAGTATTATCTTGAACGGAAAAACTTTGAATTTCATATGGGATAGTATGAATTTATTTGGGAATAAATTGATTTTGATGTTGGTAATTGCGAATTTGAAGTTAAAAACCTATATATCGGAACCTGTATCTACGAAAAAAAATTTGTTGTTGGTTTTATCTCTAATAAAATGGCAACAATTTTCTTGTAACATTGCCAAGCTTATTGTAGCAGACTCGTTGATGGTCGATGAAACAACGTCATTGGCGTGATTTACTATGCTATACAACTTTTCGTCCCCCCTAGTTGCGTTTCTGATCTATCTCTAGCATTCAAGGTTTCTTCTACGGTTTGATCTTTGTGCAATGTCTGTCGTAGGTCGGCTATGTTGCATTTATGAGTCCCATTTGAAACGCGATATTTCAAAACGCGATATTTCAAAATGCGATATTTCAAAACGCGATAGAGTACAAAACGCGAAATGGTATAAAACGCGTTATTTCAAAATGCAATACGGTACAAAACGCGATATGGTACAAAACGCGATATTTTAAAACGCGATGTTTCAAAATACGATATGGTACAAAACGCAATATGGTGCAAAACGGGAATTTAGGAGGGTTATGCCAGGCAGGTGAAGGGGAAATTTAATTTCAGTTTATAAGAATTTAAAAATCAATAGGAGCGAGAGTATATAGGATCGGTATCAATCGGGTCGCTGCGCTCCCGTTGCTTCGCAATGCACATTCTGTACCATATCGCGTTTTGAAATATCGCATTTTGAAATATCACGTTTTGAAATATCGCGTTTTGTACCATAACGCGTTATATTGCGTAAAAATATTGCGTTTTGTAATATATCTCGTTTTGACATATCGCGTTTCGAGCGGATCCGTGCATTTATGGCCACACACTATTTCACTATTACTTCATTTCAACTCGTCTCTCTGGGCACAGAAATTAGATGAGCAACAATAATTGGATATATCTAATCAATATCTAATGATTTCTCCAGTTCATTTGTACCACGGGTGGCATGGCGCTCGCATCTTATGTTGCATACGATCAAATCGAAAGAAGTTTGAAAAATCCACTTGCATACTCCATATTTAGAAATAGCTAACCATTGGCGTGGCATCTGAGTGCAAACTCCAATTTGGGATTTTCATTCATGCACACCACAAGCAATTCTAACAACTGGCTTGACAGTGTGCCAATATCAAGTATATACTAGTATACAAAAATATTTTTATGGCGTGTAAACGACCTGTAGGATTTGGAAACACAAACTGACAACATTTTAACATTCGATACTAAAATGCTATGTGAAACTACCGAGCGAGCGTATAAAAATGTATTTCGGCGCGCGTTTATAAAATTGTTGTATATTTTTTTAATTTCGAGCGGCTGGTACAACAAATTTTAATAATATTTCATCACAAACGCGAATTTAATTATAGAATTTAACCAAAAATTTTAATAGCCTTTTGTTGTACTATATGTACACAACACATAGCTGATGCGGTGCTATAGAAATGTTATAATAACATTTGGCCATTAAACAAAAACAACGAAAAAATGAGTTCAGCCCAATAAATAAACACAAATACTCGGCCATAGATACACACTATATAGTGATACAGTGAACAGATTTAACATTTCATTTGAAAAAACTACTTGTTAAATACAACACCTAGGTCACTGTACGCCTTACTTTACCAAAACGTATACGACGTGTTTATTAGTCTACGTTGATTGATAGAAATCAATTCGTTACGTTACGAGAGACGGCCAACAAAAAATATGTGTAGTAAATATGATCGAGTCGGTTGTAATGTAACATAAGTGTGCCAAAAATGCGATGATTATTAGTTTCTAAATATTTTTTTTTTTTTTGGCAAAATCATCACATCCCATATGAGATGACACACGTTACGTTATCATTAGGTTATTTCCGCCACAGTGTAAAAATTTCTATATAGTTGTAGTGCCTGTAGTATGCCTCAATGTAATGGATTTATTTTTCTCAGATGTTTGTTCGCATTTGTTCTTGATTTATCTCAGTCAAGACAAATTGCATCGCTGTACCACGCCAAGATCACAAAAATAAAATAAACGCGCAATTTTTGTTGCTGAGATTTATAAACAAAACAGTTTCACTGTAAATTATATGGTGCACAGATTTTTCATGATCATTGAAATGAAAGAAAATTTGTTTTTATAACTTGTGTAATTTATGGAAGGCCATCATTTACAGAACTTGTCAGTCGATTATTACACTGTGCTAGTTGAAAAAAGTGACAAGCTGGGCACACAGGGGGTAAACCTAATTTGAGTACGCTGATGAATTCAATGGTGCTAGTCCTATTTCAAAGTTAGTCCCCATTTTTGAGATATCGCTTTCGACATTTTTTGGCTCTGAGTGAATAATTTGTCAAAATATACACTCATTTTCACGTTGATAGCTCTTGAACCATTAAGATTTTCGTTTAGCTCTTTTCAGCGAAGTTGTTCCTAATATTCCAGCCAAATAATTGCACCCAGTGGGTTTTTTTTTTATACAAAATGTCGTAAAATTTTCAAATTTTCGTTGTTCACCAGTAGTATTCGAACCATTAAGTCAAAACAAGAGATAATCGGAGAACTTCAATGTCTTTTGGATCAGCACAATGCGCTGGTTCGTTTGTTTAAAACTACTTTGGAGTCAATGTCTTCCAATGATCACCAAATAATCACCAGAGCAGACAAAAAACCAACCGGAGGCCATGCACGTCAGTATAATGCTCCCATTATCGACAAAGCCACAGTTGTGATTGTTGGCGATAATGCGGAATCGCGTGATATTTGGATAAACCGGCGTGATGACGGACCAGTGCAGTGCGTGTACGAAAAACATCGATCTTATGATGCACTTCAATATCCATTGATGTTTTGTCAGGAAGAGAATGGCTACCACTTCCAGATAAAGATGGTCAATCCGCTTACCGGTTAGTTATTACGCTGTCAATTGTACTTTCAGGTGAAGAAACGAATAAAAGGGTCAGTTCCATGCATTTTATACTTATTAGTTGATGATGCGACAATACGTGCAATCATCTTTTGAGATACCGTCGATTGTTTCAACAGCATTGCGTCAATATGTATGTCAAGATCGAAACGGAATGCTTAAATTTCATCCGCTTCAATCAATCAAAACTACGTTCCAAGCAGTACATTCATCTACGAGATTCCATCGTTTTGGAAGGAGATGCAACCAACGTCGGCCAATTGATCATTCTCCCAGTAACATAAGTTGGTAGGTAGCGACCTGGCAAGGTTCCAATTGAGCCGTTATGTCAGTTACAATGAGGCGATTTGGTATATTTTCTCATTTGCAATACACGTACGTCATCCCACTGTTCATCATTTGTGGGTGCATTTGAAGAATGGACAGCGTGTCTATTTCACGGAAGTTAATGCAGTACAACGAGCAGACTGACCACTAGCTACAACACTCATGAATATTGCTTTACTGGAAAATGCCACGCTATTATACTTGGAACCATTCGACGAAGAAGTTTCAACGACGAATGGAAGGTCAACATGTTGCAAGATACGTCGATGTGTATTCGATTGATGCGCTTAGCCGGGTGCTGTTCCGTTCATCCACGACAAGACGAAGGCTTCTATCTTCATTTGCATTTGTTTCATGTTCGTGGTTCTACTTTGTTCGAATCGCTTCGTACAATAGATTGTGTGTTGTGCGCCACTTATCGAGAGGTTTACCAACATCTGAATTTGCTGGAAAATAACTGACATTGGGACTCTACAATCGCTGATGCCACTGCGCCGGCAAATCAAATTCGTACATTGGTCGCGATCATCATCGCGACGTGTCATCCATCGAACGCATTGGAATTGTGGAACAAATACAAAGACGAGATGGATGACGACATTTTGCATCAAGTTCGCACTGCAACATCGAATTATGAGCTTGAAATGAACAACGAGATAAGCCACGAAGCTATGATCATGATCGAAGACATGTTTGTGCTTATGTGCGGCAGCTATTTATCGAAACCGGGTATGCCAGCACCAATCCGTTTGATACACGACGCATTTAATCGTGAATTGCAACGAGATCCAGTATACGATCGAAATTCAATAAGCGAAATAGTACGAACACGAACGAACATCCACACGATTGACAAGCAGTGTGTTCAATTACCAAGAACTCGGCGATGGCCAAGGTATTGCAAGAATGCAAAATCTTCATCTGGGACGAGTGTACAAAGGCACACCAATGTCTGTTGGAAGCGTTCAATCGAACGATGAAGGATTTACGAAGTGACTTAAGACGTTTTGGTGAGCGATGATTCTGCTGGCCGCCGATTTTCATCAAATGCTACCTGTCGCTATATGAAGAAGTAGCAGTTGACCCCGAACATGAGAGTCACGTTACAGAACGACTCGATTTTTCCAAACAACTGTTGGCGCTTTGTCAAATTCGTTTTGATGTTTCGACGATTCGAGTGAACGAGCGATTTTGGCAGCGAAGAACAAGGGAGACGTATCTCAATTACTTGATTGAGACTGATTTACTTCATTCAAAACCAAATCTCTGGGAAATGCATTGTTACAAATCCGTTGACTGTGTGACCAATCAGGCCGAGGCAAATAACTATCCGACCGAGTTTTTGAATGCGCTTGATTTGTCAGGAATCCACCGCATAACTTGATGATCTAGGTCGAATCTGTATAATCATGCTGCGCAATCTGAACTGATGAATCACGTGATTCAAGCGACGAGCATCAAGGGCAAATTCAAAGTAGAGGATGTTCTAATTCCTAGAATTTCTCTGATTAGAACTGACATTCATTTCCCCGTTCGTTTGGCGTTCGCTATGACGATTAACAAATCACAAAGTCAATTTGCAAAAAACCACTAAATTTTTGATAGGTGCCCAAGTTTGAATCGACATTTTATTCACCTTTTAATATCATTATGCCACCTTTATGAATGCGTTCGTTTGTTCTGACAATTTTTTCGAACAATCATATTGCTCAAAAATGACGATTTTTTTCTTGTGGATTTTTCTACAAGAGATGATTGGTCGAACCAATAAACCCGCCTTTAGTGTTGAATTCGATGAAAAAGTGAATGGAATGGTCAATCAACTTAATCGTCTATTGAGAATATTACGAAGTAATTTGGGTCGACACAAAATTCGCCGGGTCAGCTAGTATATTAAATGGCACGGGTATCAAATATTTTAGATCGAATATGCCCAGATCGAGTAAAAAATATTGTCTCCACGGATTATTTGATCGGAATCTACCACACCGACAGTCCATCGTGGTTCAATTCAGCCGAGGCAACCCAATTATTTGAATTCGTCATCAAACTATATCAGAATGAATTTAATTCATTCGACATTGGCACAATTGTCCCTTGCAGTCAGCAGTGTCGCGGCCAAGAAAGCCAGGGACAAGACAGATTATACTCATTTCAACCGTACGCTTAACGAAACAATGGCGATTAAACACCGGCAAAACGCTATTGGATTTGTCGATGATGTAAAGCGAATCAATGTAGCGATTTCACGTATTCGAGCATTACTTGTAATCTTCGGTAATTCCTACTTATTGTGCATCGACCAAAATTGGCAGTAATTATTGTATTCAGAACAACACTTATGCCGAATGTATTTTACCTGAAAATTTTAAAAATAAAACAACTGTTGGTTAATGGAAATTTCCGGCTTTTTATTAAAAATTTAATTTTCATAAATTCGGATTATTCTGGATTCTCAATTTTATCGGGTGACTATAAAAAGAAAAAATGTTTATAGGTTCCACAAGTTGTTTAGTAGTAATTATTTTCACCACTTCCTTGTGCTTTAGCTTGGGCTTCTTTCTACTATACCAGTGAGAGCTTCCGAACGAACCGAGAGGCATCAATTACTTATTTCAAATAGATGTTGATATAGTGGCAAAATTTCCCATTACAACATGTCCCAATTTCTAGCCAATTCAGCTTCGTCTGATTATTTGTTTAATTTATCATTCAACATACTTATGGTAACGCATTGATGGATTGTGCAAAATGTTCCAAAAATCATTAAACGGGCGTTTTCAACAAATTCATCTAACCAACCGATTATAAAGAAATCGTTGATGATTGCTGTTTGGCATTCGTGGTCCGCATTCGTCATCCGAGCCCCCTCGAAATAGTTTAAATTTTACATTTATATGTCCAAGAATTCCGTGATTGAATAACTTTAATCAAATCTTTTAGTGCATTACGTCGTCCTCGATTGATGATAGCTAATGTGGCCAAATACCGTAAAATGCGAGAACACATTGTCTGAATGGCATTCAAATAAAATGGTTTATACAAAAACATTTCGATAATCGTCTCATCCCTCAGTGTGATTGAAGAACATTTGTACACTCCAGTGTATCAATCAGGTCCATCGCTGAAGAGCTTGAATCTTATTGAAATTGCTGTTGTCGATATACTAACCCTCCCGTAGGCGATTTAAATTTTCCAATGCCGACCCCCCCAGTTACGGACTAAGATTTTTTATGCCAAATATCTTCATAATACATTTAAATAATTTTTGTCGGACGGTTGCATGACTAAAAGGCAAAAAATAAATACGGCATTCAATCCTGATATAGCTACCTCTCATACAAATATTTGACCAGTTTGCGAACGCTATCGATCATTTCGGGTAAATACGACACCTACAAGAAGGGGAGGAGGAGTACTAATTTTAGCACTAATGTATGTCCCCCTCGGAATGATCAAATTTTGATAATGAACATTTTTTTCGGAGAGTGCTTATTTTCCAAGATATTTAAAAGTTTCAGCTTAAAAAAATCGCCCGGTATTTTAAATTACCGTTTATGTTATTACCTCTATTTTACCTCATCAAAATGGTAAAATTTTAATTTCTTCGGAAAATGTGTCGAACTATATCAACTTTTGCCTCTTGTACCGTTAAATAAAATAAAATTAGGCCTAACAAAATTTTGTCTTCCTGAACAGGTTGCGGATTATTAAACCTGATTTAGCAAAACTTGATCATCTACTCTATGAAACAAAATTCAATTCAGTTTGGCACGCAGCGAAAAATTCGTAAATCTTCTACCAAACTATCGGCTGCTTCCTTAATTTATTCGGTTAACTACCTGGTAAGGAAACTATCTTCTACTTTATTATAATATATAACATACATCTATCTATCGTACATGTAGGCCAATTATATCTACATATGCAGTAAGCAGTTCGATCCCAAACATTTCAATCGTTTATACCTCTTTAATGAATCCCTACATTATTTCTAGAATCAGGGGAGGGATGTTGTTACATCACTTTTTTCGATAAAATCGAAATTTGCATCTCTTTCATCATGAATGAAATTTAACCTTTTTCCATTTATCAATTACGTTATTTCTATTGCGATCTCTATCTAATCGAAAAAAAACATTCTCTTCTACTTTTATTCTATCACCTAGAAAAAAATAAACAATTTATTCTAGTAGCCTGGGATATAGAAAACAAAATTGAAAAGCGAAATGGTAAGCAATTTTATTTTAGGAAAAAGAGATATAATTTTCCATAAATATCGAAAACAATGTTGTTACAACATCCCACCCCTGAAAAAATTTGTCCAAAAAGTTTAAAAAATCACTCGATCGATTTCGACTTGTTAGATCATCATCACGAGTAGTCAAAAATTTAATTTTTGCGAAATAAAAAACAAGTGTTTAGTAAAATGTGTTTATTAAGTGTTAGTGTGTTTCGCCAAGTGCCTACGGCAAATAGTGTTAAAAGTATTAAAGACTAGGGATGATCAGAATTAACGGGTCAATACCTGCTACAAACGCATCTTAAATTGTGCAGCAAAAATTACGCCACTTTGACATCGATTTACATAAGCATATTGTTGCAGTCGCAACCGATGGCGCATCGATAATGAAAAAGATGGGTTGACTAATAGGTGTTTATCATCAAATATGTCACTCCCATGGAATCCATTAAGCAGTTGTGGATATGCTTTATAAAAAAATAGTCTACAACCACAACTGAAGTTGACTCTGAACATATATATTATCAAAGTGACAATAATTTAAATGATGAGTCAGACTTAGATGAAGATGTGAATGATACAGCATTTGATAGATGAAGTTCCTGAATTTAACAACAATGAGTGGGTTATAGCACCTTGCTTTTTGACCATTATCCAGAAAGTTCGATAAATCGTGCGCTTATTTCGGAAATCACCGGTTAAAAACGATCTATTGCAGAGAGCATGGATATAAACGATTAATCGATTAATCGACATAAAAAACAAACAATTATTCATCAGTGATAGTCAGTAATTCTATGTAACTGAGATGATAATTTGGTAATTTTCCTCCACATTCAGGATCTCTGCCATAAGTGAATTTAATAAATTTAATTGACTTTCCATGAACAAAATTATCCATCCCGCCCGCTCACACTTTTATTTATAATCAAATCAAATTTACCCAAAATTTTCTTGAAATTCGAAGATTATTTACAATAAAGTCAATCACTAATTTCATTATCCAAACAAAATACCACAACCATGCGTAAAAAGCACACATACACGCACTTTACTGAGAACGCGAATGCACATATACAGTTAAAATACTATCAAGGCCTGTATCGGTAAACAACCGATCCAACTCTTTCACTATACGCAGCAAAATATACCCTGTCGAAACTGACTTCATCATGATCATATCATCAGCGAATAGCGTATATTTTGGTCTTTATAATTTTATAATTATCTCACGCGCGGCGCGTATCATTTTATGCGATGTCTATTTTGTTTACATATCGTGCGGCCTGGCAAACCAACTCATAAACATCGTTTGTTGTATGTTGTTCGAAATGAATATTTTAAATTCTGGTCCAGTAGCAGCCCCGATTATTTATTTATAAATAACGATGAGATATAAATATTTCATCATCTTGACACGATCTCATTTCCGAACTAGTATATATTGTGCTGTACGGTGGTTGGGTTCATTCATAAAAATACATACGGATGTCATAAGTGATTGGAATTTTATTGGAGATTTGTTGGCTGATTGCCATAATATTCATCTTAAATTTTTTTTGACGAGATCATATTGATTACCAAACAGGCGCAGTTATAAAGAATTATAAAGAAATTATAAAGAAATTTTTATGTGCACGGCACCATGACTATCTTATTTTTTTTTTTTTTTTTTTTTTTTGTTATATCTCATTAAGGGATTTGGCCGCCTCATTATCGAGGTTACATAATCAGTTTCTCATTTCGGATTAACGTGTGATTATAGTCCATTGAATTCTAGCCAGGTCGTAACCCTTCTAGTGAAGATTTTTTTCACGTTTTCGATAAGTTTATTTAGTTTGTTGCTATTAGGTGTTAAATGTATTTAAAAGATAGAGCGGTCTACAGATCTAGGAATTCGCCATAAATTCCTCATGTTTTAATTGTTAACTCAACTAAAAATGTAGTTTGCCGTAGGATACTCAGTGTTATATTCAATTATTTAATATAGTCTGCGAATGGTGACCAATCCATACCAAGGTACTGCCAATCATCCATATGTTACCGTGGAGAGTTTGTATATTCTTGCAGATTTTCCCTCAGCTGATTGTTCGGTAACTCTGAAGTATTTTCTACAATCCTATTTGGCCGTATTTTTTTTTTCGTTATCTTCCTTGAAAACTACGTGATGTTGTCATTAAAGTCAATTAAAGCTCGTGCGCCGAGTTGTGTACCTGTATTTTCGTTAATGTAATAGTTTTGTTTATTTATTCGGTGCAACAGGCCTCATGAGTTTCAAGTTGATGTAAGTGGTTATAAATTTTACAACAAGGCTTGTTATAAATTCTCTCCATAATTTTATCGATTTTGTCCGTACAGGTAGTTAATATTCTAAAAATATTTCCCGTTCATGACAATCCAGGAAAACCTCGTGGAATGCGAATATAGTGGATTTGAAGGAATAATTTTTCAGAGCCATTTTGTTTCGAATATTTTAGTAGAAATTCGCGACTTTCAGGGTATTTTTCGTGAATAGTTTTGAGTTGCTGCTAAGGTAATTACACTCGTGGACAAAACTAACGCATATTTTTTTTGCAATAAAAAAATCCCGCTGGCCGATTTCAATGGAACTGGTATCAAATGATCCCAAATTTATATTTTTCTCAAAAGAGGCACAAAAGTGGCGTTATGGAATTATAGTGGCCATTTTTCATTGCAAAATCTGTCGGAACTAAAATATCAATTATAAAACCTCTAATACCTGTGACAGACTATGGATTAATAAACCGCGATTAGTGATTTTTTCGAGTTAAGCACTAGTGTGTCAAGTAGAAGATTAGCTAATCTCGATTTGGTTTGAGGTTTAGTGACTAAACTGGTTTAGTCAACTAATCTATAAAATTAGTGAGAGAGACTACAAGTAGCGCCATTACACGTCGGAGATTTTAACTCTTATGACATTTCATTATTTGTGTGCATTTGATTCAAATAGTAGTAAAATTAAACAAACAAAAAATATACTTGTGAATTTCAACAAACCCTGTTTATTCTAAAACTGAAAATGATGAGTTCATTCGTTAATTTAATTATGATATTTACGATGTTTATTATTAAATAATTGATTGAAATATTTATTTAATGAAATAAATAACTAATAAATTCAAATGTCATTTGTTATAATATTGATGCTGAACAATCGTGGCGCCACTATAGTATTTTACATTTGCACCGCGATTAGCTAAACTTTAGTATGTCAAGGCAAGAGGATTTATGATCGATTAGCTAAACGAGTTAAGGCACACAAGTAGAACAAATATTCTCTTATTAAAAATTTGCTTCTACTTTGGTGTCGAAAGCAAAGCTTTGTTTTATTGCGTTTATTACACAGGTAAATTAGCAATATTAAACTCAAAATAACTTTTATTGGACCGGCCGTGGTATTTTCACGGCACCGTCTGCTTAAATTTTGATTTTATATGAAAATGACATGTTGCTACAGTTCAGCTGTGCTAACACGCAACATTTGATAATCTTACTCTTTAGATCGTTGGGAAAATGTTCGATTGCTAATCGAATGATGCAATAATAGCCGCTTTTCTTGACGCGTGATCTAAGTCTTCAGTTCATATTTCATGACATAATATATTTGAAATCAAAATGATGATCTAAAACAAAATTTGAACGAAATTTTACATTTTCAATTTGAACCGATCCAGTTGATCAATGTGATTCATTAATGGGTAGGAAATATTGCTAAATGATTTCTAAATTGACTGTCAAATTTTTTGATTGCAGGACGGTTTCTAAAATTTCAATGAAAGCTTCGCTTCGCTTTTGACTTTCACATTCATATTTCAATCATTCGCTTCATTAATTGGTTTAATTTATTAGACTGGCGCTACGTTCCTTGAAGAGATTTGGTTGCCTTATTAAGGTTACTGCGTACGAGTGATCTTCCGGTTGATTAGTTATAATACACAAATTTAAATGATACTAAATTATTGGTACTTCAATGTGTGTTTATTGCAGACTAAATGGTACACCGATGGGGGTTTAGAAAATCGGTAAAATTGAAAAGTAACTAGGATGCACATGGTGTTATTCAACGTCTGGTGTCGGTTGGTGATGTGGCTGAACACAACTATTATGACCCCTTGTCAGAGTACAGAACCCACCGAGTGGTGCATCCTCCATGTCAGTCATATTAGTGATTTCTATAGCAAAGAGCAAATAAATTCTGCTAAACAAAATGCAAATGAGAGTCTACTATGGAACAAGAGAGGTAAAAATTGTAAAACATATTGGATTGGCCATTACTCATTTCCATATGGTAGACGAAGAATCCGATGCTAGCTATATTCGATGGGAATTGCGAATAGGCATCTAATAGGCACCCATTCTTCAAATATTTTGCTCTTCTGCCATTATTAAAACCGATTGGTCCTATGTATTCATTTAAAGTATACACACCTTTTTGTACAGTAACTAATTTGACATACGCTGGAACCGTTTATAATGTCATCGGGACTATAATACTATTAAAGATGCTTCAATTTTATTGCCATGGTAATAAAATATAATAGAGCTCCTTTACTGACAAGTGTGTATATAATACTGACATACAACTTTAAGGAGGCAACTAGAATTAAATTCTCCAAAAAGTTAGAATCAGTTTTTAGATTACGTATATATTTATTTAATTTTACACTAATTAAAATATTTTTAATTTACTTAATACGGAAACAATAACTTTTAGTTACAATAAATAGAATTTAGAATTTATAGGTTATATTGACATGTGTTGGATCTTTTAGTGAGCTAAATATGGATTCAATACTGATCATTACCGTCTTGATTAATTCGTGGCCAAACTATCATAAATTTTTAGGGTCATAATTAGGACAGCAAAGTGATATTTTCAATTGCAAACGAACCCAAAATCACGTATGATAACTTAGCAAGAAGTCTTTTCAGCCCGAAAAGGCTTTTTATATTTGTGTCTTAGCTAAAAAAAATAAAATCGAATGAAATTACAACATAAACAACATTTCATTAAATACATAAGAATAAATATTAAATTGTAAAATTGTATTTATAAAATCCTCGTAGATATTACTGATATTCATATTTCACACATTTAAAAATAAAATCTTCTATACAATTAAGAATTGTTTTAATGCCACAATCATACATTTTAAACATTTCTTGTGCGATTCCCATAAATATCTGTGCGAAATAGTTCTAGAACAAATATACTATGTAGTTAGTTATTAGGACAAATAACCGTTCAACTACCAATCAAATAACAAGGGCCTATATATTTCCTTATTCTATCAGATGCAAATTAAGCCAAACTTCTGTTAATTTGATATACAGTGGCGCCGATCTCAAAACACAATAAGCAAAATGGGTAGTAGTTTCAGGCTTCTGGATCATTAGACAACACGACCACCATCTCATTACGATATCATGGGGAATACTGGTAGAAATCATTTATTGAATCATTCTACCACTTGCGTATTATGAATTATTATGAACTTTAGTAAATTTGGAATTTTCTAGCTCCAATCTCAGAAATGTCTGGACCAAATGGATAGTGCTTTCAGGCTTCTGAATCATTAGACAACACGACCACCAAATCTCATTACGATATCATGGGGAATACTGGTAGAAATCATTTATTGAATCATTCTACCACTTGCGTATTATGAATTATTATGAACTTTTGTAAATTTGGAATTTTATAGCTCCAATCTCAGAAATGTCTGGACCAAATGGATAGTGCTTTCAGGCTTCTGAATCATTAGACAACACGACCACAAAATCTCATTACGATATCATGGGTATAACTAGTATAAATAAGGCAATACGACTTTGTGTTGCATTTTTTTTTGTTATAATCCCTTTTAACTCCAAATAATAAATTTACAATCTCCTTTCAATAATGATCCTAAAATAAGGTATACATTTTTAATTTGTGTTTGTTTTTACTTAGAAAAATCAAATATTGTTTGTATAACTATTAAAAAAGATATAAACCTATTTTTTGAAAAAAAAATTGTCTACTATTTTGCGTGTTGTCTAATGATTCACAAGCCTGAAAGCACTATCCATTTGGTCCAGACATTTCTGAGATTGGAGCTAGAAAATTCCAAATTTACTAAAGTTCATAATAATTCATAATACGCAAGTGGTAGAATGATTCAATAAATGATTTCTACCAGTATTCCCCATGATATCGTAATGAGATTTGGTGGTCGTCTTGTCTAACGATTCAGAAGCCTGAAAGCACTATCCATTTGGTCCAGACATTTCTGAGATTGGAGCTAGAAAATTCCAAATTTACTAAAGTTCATAATAATTCATAATACGCAAGTGGTAGAATGATTCAATAAATGATTTCTACCAGTATTCCCCATGATGTCGTTATTATTGAATATGTACATATGTATTTCAAAAAAAATATATAGTCTATTTTCTCGGGATGAAGTAATGTTTTATTTTTAAAACATATTTTTTTTGTTGATAATTATTTTTCTGGCTAGAAAAAAAAATTCGGGATGAAACTCACATTTTGATAATTTTTTTATTTTTTTTCGGGCTGACATTTGAATTTATCATGGAAACACACCACATAAAAAAAGTCTTTTCGGGATGGTTTTTTCGGGCCAAATTAACATACATCCCAAAATCCCATTTTTACAATAAATAAGCATACAACCCAGATTAAAGGACACTTAAAAAATATGTCTTAACCGGGTCCCATTTGAAACGCGATATTTTAAAACGCGAATTATCAAAACGCGATATTTTAAAATGCGATATTTCAAAACACGATAGAGTACAAAACGCGATATGGTACAAAACGCGATATTTCAAAACACGATAGAGTACAAACCTCTGATTTATAAATTTGTGAATACCAAGGATTTCAGTTTGTCGTGCCATGCAACCGATGATGTTGCTGGAGGTCCTAATCTGGTGTCTGTTTCAAACACGTTCACTTGGTCTGGCCTCACAATTCTGAGAGTCATTATAAATGATTAAAATATATAAAGAGCAAAATCGAAGTAATGGCGTAATGTTTAAGTAATTTAGTAATTTAAGAATAATGCAAAACACTTCTAATAACTCTTTACGTATGTAATGAGGATATATATTTACCATGTAATATTTCATACCAATGAATCACAACATCTGCTGACCCAAAATGAAAAATATATTTCCTGTCTCCCGCAATCTGCATTCCATCATCCCAAGCAACCAAAAAACAAATTAGTTTTTGTTAATTTACCGCAAAATTAACATTTTGCACTAACAAACTTAAACAAAATAATTATTTATAATTTCTTCGTTGTATAGTTTTAATGATCGTTAGTAAAAAATATCGTCATTGATCTTGAAATGTACAGTATGTTTTCGGTGGCACTGTGAGTTGCGATCAGATACAAAATTAAATCAAATATAGGACCGTGACAAAATACGGTCGTATACACTCTGTAGACAAAACGATGTGGCCCCCCATGATGAATGTGACACATTCGCCACTAAACGCCTAATTAAATTTTTACCAAGGTGATGAGAAAATTTAGTAAATCTCATCAATGAAATCTTATTACAATTTTACAACAATAAATTTTTCGCGTATATGAATTGAAAATGAAAAGAATTTGTTGGCACGTGTTTCATTAAGGAAATGTGTTGTGTTTTTTTTTTAGTGTTCATAGTTAGATGAAGATCATGCCGAAGACCATGATCTTGATGAGCAAATATATAATTTTGTATTTTTCGTATCTTTTTAGAGCTACATGCGGCCTTCGCAAATCGAACGGTGACATTGCGCGAAGCAAATCCGAAAGATTTTTACACGATATTTCCGGAAGAATTAGGTCGCGGTAAATATGGTACCGTGTTTTTATGTGAGGAGAAAGACAGTAAATTACGATTAGCCGGGAAATTCGTTAAATTCAATAAAAAGGAGGAAAAACGAAATATGGAGCGAGAAATTGAAATAATGAATTCGCTGCGACATCCGCACTTGATCCAATTATATGATGCGTTCGAGTGTGATAAGACAATTTGTATGCTTTTAGAGTTGTAAGTAGAAACTGATGAACATTTTTTTTTGATCTAATTTGCCTCTATACATAATCAAATATATTTATAGGATTGTGGGTGGTGAACTTTTTGAACGGGTTATTGATGATGATTTTGTATTGACAGAAAAAGCTTGTTCCGTTTTTATGAAACAGATTATCGAGGGGATACAATTTACCCATGACCAGAATATACTACATTTAGACATGAAGGTAAGAAATGCTCCAGGCTCTCAATCAATTTAGCACCGAAAAAATTTCTTGTATTTACAGCCCGAGAATGTATTGTGCCTTACGAAATGTGGTAATCGGATTAAAATTATAGATTTTGGCATGGCCAGACGATATGATAAAAATAAAAATCTTCAAGTTTTGTTTGGTACACCAGAGTTTTCAGCCCCGGAGGTTGTTAATTTTGACCAAATTGGTTTCTATACAGATTTATGGAGTATCGGTGTAATAGGATATGTTCTGTAAGTATATTAATTCTAACTTATGTTAATATTTACGTGAGATAAATTGTCTATCTTTGGACTTGTTTGTTTAATGTTGAATCAGTTGAGGTCGGATTGTAGCGAAACGAAGTCCGTATGGGCTGAGATTTTCTGACTATTTTACGTTTCGGAAACAACCGAGTTTTTCATATCATATATTTACCATAATTAATAAAAAGTATTGGTTCGAGATGGCTACCTTGTGACACTCCTTGTGTCGCTATAAACGGTGTGATATAAATGATCTAAAGAGCACCTGATATTTGTGTTTTTGCAGATAAGATTCCACCCACATATTTCAAATTGGGCAAGAAAGCCAAGAGCTTTGCATTTCAATATGATAATTTTATGCGAAATGCAATTAAATACTTTATTGAAATAAATAGCGACGATGCCAACCTCATTTCCAGTCTCCGTGACGTTCAAGGTGTATAAAGTGAATTCTGTTAAGTCGGTCGTTGTGGATTTTCCTTTGAGAGACCCATGTTTGATATCGGAAAACAGTGATTTAAAATAAAAATATAACGAGCCACAAACAATGCTTTCAAATAGATTAGGGATTCAAGAGACTTTGACCCTTGATCTACAATTAGAATTGTCAGATTTACAACTTTTTTTGTGAAATGAAATCATAAAAGAGTCCTTCCAAACGAATGTAAAGATAGATAATGAAAGCGATCTTTGAAAAAGACTTGTTGGCGACCCGGTCGGTCAATGACGAGTGAACCTCATACTTTAAGGTGGAAGTATGTATACCCCTTAGTTTTTTCCAACGGTTGATAAAATGGCAAAAACCCTTTGATAACAGATTAATTT
Organism: Nephrotoma appendiculata; assembly: GCA_947310385.1. Classification (NCBI taxonomy): domain Eukaryota; kingdom Metazoa; phylum Arthropoda; class Insecta; order Diptera; family Tipulidae; genus Nephrotoma; species Nephrotoma appendiculata. The sequence goes on from OX371224.1 coordinate 73,845,538, forward strand.
TAATATCAAAACTTTATCAATTAAAGATATCCAGCACTTCAGCTGTTCAAAACAGTATTTATAATGTTCGCAAGCTATTTAAAACAGTATTTAAAGTGTTTAAACCATTTTATGAAAGCCGTTGACCAGTGTACGAATTTTGTTCGAAAACCGAGACTTGAGAGTTGGGAGTTTCTTTGTTGTTTCATCAGCATACCAGATGTTCATATAAATTTTAATTATTGTTTACATCAATCACTAATAATATTAATTTTGTGCATCTATATGTTAGTGAAACAACAGCAACACTCCCAACTCAAGTCTCATTTTTCGAATAAAATCTGTACTCAGGGTTAGATTTCATTGACATTTTATTAAAAAGTATTGCTGACGGCTTAGCAGTTTTTTCAAATTTACGGATTAATAGTTTTGCAGTATGTTTTCCACACATTTCGTCAATTAAAATCCTGTCACGGAAAAGGTATCTTCAATTCCAACACAAGATTTTAAATTTAAAGATTTTTCCAGAAAACGACATATTAATATCATTTTCAGTGGCAAAAAAATTGATCCCTTTTGGATCAATTTTTTTTGCCACAGAACACAAAAAAAATCTCACTTTAAACACAACTTGCGCTTTAAATAATCACAAATATAATAAAATATAAATGGCACGACGTCTTTTTTGACAATTTCATATGATGTTTAGTTTTTTTATATGTGTGAATAAACGTCAACAAAAATACAACAATTTTTTTGGATTTTATAATTGATCCGGGATCAAAAAATAAAAAGACAAAAAATGTAAACAGTCATGTTGGATCAAAAATTTACGTCAAATTATTGATCCAGGATCAAGATTTTTGTGCCACAGAAAACACTATAATATTCAAAAATCAAAAAACCTCTCATAATGGGCCTATTTTTTAATTCAACCTGAGCAAGCAGTGCGCTGTCAAAAAATATTCTGTATTTTTTATTCAACCTGAGTAATTTTACTGTGCACAGTGCGTTTTTATTTGTGAACTGTGCTTACACCGAGCTTACTCGGTTGTTCAAATTTTACTCTGAAATTAATGTCAGTGTACGAAGAGTGTGCAAAGTAAAAAACAATTTTTTACTCTATGCGCACCGGATAATTTTACCCAGTACAACCTTTGCTCGGTGTACACTACCCGGGGTAAGCCTGCTTGCTCGGGTTGAATTAAAAAATAAACCCAATAGTCCATAGCAATCGTGTCATACTTTATAACGATGTATAATATAATGAGTAAGTTTACATCGTCATATTTGGTCCAGGACTATACACTATATCTGACCTAAACACATGATGTAAACGCTAGTTACCCAAATTAGGTTGGGTAACTTTTTTGTGTGGACCGACCCAAATTAGGTCGATTAAAAATGTGATGTAAACGACACGAACCTAAATGGTTTTTGCATCATGAAATAGATGTCGGTAGTGGCGTTATTGTTAACTAAACATATATCAGCATAAAATTTAGTTTTAATGTTATTAAATGAGTCGAATTTCAAAAAATTAAATGAATTATTTTAATTTCGAAAATGTTACTGGAATTATTTATGAGAAAAATATGAACTGCGGTGAGAACATAAGCAATACTTTTAGTATTATTCACTAGATGGTGGGCTTAAATTTTGTTATGTGACCCAAATGTGACCTATAATTCGTGCGATGTAAACGGTTGCGAAGTGGACCAAAATAGGTCACAATTTAGGTCAGTCCACTAAATTTTTTCACGATGTAAACTAGCTTAATATGTACATGCCCCAGTTATCTCGCTTTTAAAGTGACCACATATTTGTTAGTAGTGTAGTTTTCATCAGCTATATCCCAGTTAGGGAATTGGTTTCGCCAAATTGGCTTTATCAAGCCTGGCCCCCTCGGAAATATGTTCGAAAATTCCGGTAATTATTTCACAAGAAGCATGACATGTTCACTTAACAATTAAACCATATATGTTCTTTTTTCTCTTATCTTATCACATTTACCGTAATTAGATTTTTTGTTACGGTGTTGCTTTTGTCGTTTTTTCGAACTTCGAAAAAATATTCGAAGTAAAATCAAACTGTCAAAAAGTTTACGATTTTTGGTTCTCAAAGAAAATAATAGAAGCTAAAAAAGTGTTTTAAATATCATTTATTCATGAAATTACATAACGGTGCTCCTGGACATTACGTTTACATTGAATTTTAATTTATATTTCATGTTTCTCACATTTCTCTTCTAGTGCGGCAAGCAATACTAAAATATAACAAAACAAAATTTATTGAGAATTGTTTAAAATATAACGGATCAAATAAATTACATAATGGTTCCTGCACATTACGTACCCCTCCTAACATAAACAGTTCGCTAAAACCACATGTAATATGAACAGCACAGTACGGACACGATAATTTTCGAAACGAGAAAATTCCATCTCAAATTGTCCAGTTAGTCGATCGTAAACAGAAAACTACTTGCCAAACCTTCCATTATGTATTGCCCGTCTTCCTCGTCCGTAGTAGATTCACCACTTAAGAGCTCAACATTTACATTGTAAATAATTCCTAGATTAGAATCGAACATAAGGACATGGTCTATACATTTAAACGGGGGGCTTGTACCATTGATTAATTATGACTTCAGATAATACCACGGCGAATTACAACAACAATTTTTATATTTTGTTGCTTCTTAGTTCTTACACATTGTAAAAGAAGAACACAACTCACTTCATGTAGGTTTAAGAAGAACAAAGATAGACTTAATTAATTCAAAGCAGCTAGAAAGAAGCAAAACATATTTTTAATTTATTTTTACCCACACCACTAAATATTTTAACAAAATTAAAAAAAAAATTGAATCAAATGTATTTTCCTCTCTCTCAACTGAATATATGAAATATATATGACAAAAATAAATAGACAAAAACAATGAAATTGTATTTATGTCTTCATTCTGTTTTCATTTTTTCAGTCGTATTCCAACCATGTGAGTGGAGGTTGTTCATGACGTTTTTACAGATTTTCAGATATAGCGATGAGAATTTTTTTTATTTGCACTGCGACACAATTTGTTTGTTATTATTTTTTTTGTTGTTGATATTTTTCGAAACAAATTAAAACTAAGGTTACTCCGTTCAACCATATATTTATTTTGTTACTGATGGTACAATTGTATGTAAGAGTAAGTGAAATAGCGGTCGTAACATTTCAGAATGATATTTTTTATGGTATAAAAAGTTGATACACAATACATACAAATGCAATTTTTATATGGGAGAAAACAACAGCAATTAAATTGTTCGGTTTTTATGTTGCTAGAAAGAAAAAACCACCCTCGCACAACAATGCCTCTATCTATATGTGACTAGTAGAGACATTAACCAAACGTAGCGGCAAAAATCCGAGTAGTAATATCTTAATGTATTCAATCAACGCTTGTACTTACCACCGGTAACCAAAAAATACGACAACAGTAACATGTAAATATTTCCATTGTGGATGGCTCAAGAAACCATGATGGACTTTAGATTTTTAATTAGGAACTTCTAATTTTCAGAACGGTGAACTATACAACGTTTCTAGCATTTTAACAAACTACACTAAAAATTCAGGCTATGTTTGACTAGACATGACATTAACTTTTTTATTTTGACACACAGTTTTTTTTTTCATTAGCTGTGAGGTAGTTTACATCGCTAAAAAATTTAGTGTACTGACCTAAATAGCGACCCATTTAAGTCCCGTTTACATCACAAAAATTATAGGTCACATTTGGGTTACATAACGAGATTTATGTGCACCATCTATTGAATAATACTAAAAGTATTGCTTATGTTCTCATGGCAATTCATAATTTTCTCATAAATAATTCCTGTAACATTTTCGAAATTAAATTCATTCATTTAATTTTTTTAAATTTAAATCATTTAATAACTGAATTACTAAATTTTATGCTGATATGTTTAATTAACAACAATGTCGCTACTGACATCTATTTCATGATACGAAAACCCTTTAGGTCGATATTGTTTACATCGCATTTTTGATCGACCTAATTTTTTTCGAACTTGTACTAAAACAGCTAATTTCATTCTTGTCTTATAGAAAAAAAAACATTTGGTACACGATTTTACAAGGCAGTGTCCTATACTGATACTATTTAATATTTGCTTAAACCACAACAAAAATTATCTTGAAAATTATTTAATAATTCATTTAAGACAAAACACAATTTAAATCACACAATTAATTTCACTTTAACCACTAATCATTAATTTTCAATTTTAATATGTATATCGCGTACCGGATCTCCCAAGTAACGACTTCTTTGTTCTATCCCTTTTGTGTTTTACTAACACAATTGTGCGGGTAGGGCAAAAGTAACATGTCAAAAATTTAGTTTTGTATGTTTTTTGAACCAACTTACACATTTATGAATTCCTTTTTAACTTATTTTAGTCCGAAAAAACACTATATACACACAATTGTGTTGGTTTTACTTCAAATCAAGCGAAATTTTTTATTAAGAACGCCATTACATACGATGGTTTTTTACTCACACATTTGTGTGGGTTGGACTAAAATTGAGACGAATTTTTGTTTTCCTTGGTTGAAAAAGGGCTATAACGTTTAAAAATATCCAAACATATGTTACGATGTCAGATATTAGCCCAAGTAACCAAAAAATATTCTTTCTTTAAGCGCGATATTACAAAAGAACTAAAAGAGTTGATTGTTGTGGTATTGAAGTCATCACAGTCAAATTTACATGGCGAGCAAACATTTAACTTATAAATAAATTAATTAAGAAATTCTTAAGCGTCGAATATTTATCAAGAAGTATGAATTTTTATTAATTATTTATTTACTAAAATTAAATGCTTAAAATATTCGATAAATTAAATTACAAATCTTTGATGTTCAAGCAAGAATGTCCAAAATTCACAGTCAATCCAACATTTTTAATTAAAATTTACATTTTCCGTATATTCAAAACTATTTTAAAATTTCAATCAAAGTTTATTCGATTTAAATGAATAACCCACAATTTATTAATCAAACTTGGGATGTAATATTTTGACAGTTCAGTATCGCAACAACCATCGGAGACATCTAATTTGTACGTTACGCTACGTTACACTTTTTTGTTACTTAACATCTATTGTATGTAATGAGCGGAAACATTTTAAACGATTGTTTGACACATTGCTCGTTAATTATAAATGAAAATACTGTAGAAATAATAGGGGCGTGGAGGGATTGATTTTTAAACAAACCTCTCAAAACTTTATGTTTTTATACTAACAGTTCGGCATCTAGCATTTCCGTGAGCCTCAGTTGTGCTATAGTTTCAAACAGATTTTTTTTTTAGAATCGTTTTTTTAAGCATCTGTAAATCATCTCGCTGTTATCCTGCACGGAATTAAGATGTTAAATGTGCATGTTGTTTTTGTGTCTTAGCAATAATGCTAGATACTTATACCAGTGCAAGTCCCTCTTAATGCATCGCATACTCGCTGATACTTGTTGCTGATAATTTTTTATTAATAATTATCATGAACTTAGTTTTCTAGGCATTTTACTAAAGTTTATTACCACATAATTCCATCTCTTCAACTAGAATTTGTAAATTTTTGTTTCTATGATTGAGCACCGCATCATCAGTATACAGCAGACAGCTGGACTGATGCATTGAAACTTTGTTCACAGACATCGTAGATGTAAATCTTTAAAAGAACAGTCTGGCGCCCTGAACAACTTCTTTTTTGATGTATCTGCAATCACTTTCTGTTTCATTCACTACAACGACTTGGGGGTCAAGATATGATCCAAATCTTAGCATAGCTGCATCGGATTAAGCTTCAAAGGTCGATGCTTGGCGAGCAAGATCTCTTGGTCTATAACGCGTCAAATGTCTATAGTAGGCACGTACTAGATGAGGCAACTATTAGATTGCCAATGAAAAAAACTTTTCATATTCATTACTACACAGAACGCGATTTCAACCCCTTCACTTAGGTTAGCTACACAGAAATCCCGTGATTACATCATACGTATTAACTTGTAACGTTTTTCCAAAATCTTCTCTGCTGTCTTTAGTTATTTTCTGTTATGTAGCGTTTCCATTGGGCAAGCACATGTCTTTAAAACAATCTTCTAAAATGAATATGCAACATAACAAATGCGGATTATTAATCATAATTTCCTTTTCACATTCCAGATTATCTGGCCTCTCACCATTTATGGGCGAAGATGATAACGAAACGATGACTAATGTCGCAATAGGTAAATACGATTTCAATGACGAAGTATTTGACTCGGTATCGGCCGATGCGAAAGATTTTATAGCCAGGCTACTGACAAAAGACACAACAAAACGGATGACTTCGGAAGAGGCACTCAACCACAAGTGGATTAAGCAGATACAAAAAAATGAGACGGAATTGCTGTCGACCAAATCGAAACTAAAGCGTTACGTGATTAAGAAGCGATGGATAAAAGCAGTGAACACAATTATTGCGTTGCGACGTATGGGTGCAAAAATTAATTGTGACCTTGTCTAATTAATTAATTATTATTATTAATTACATATTTATAACATTATTTATTTTTTAATTAAGGTTTTTTGAGAAAATAAAGTTTTATTTATTTTTAAACTGTTAAGACTTTTAAAAATTCTTTCACTACATTTTCCATAGATGGCAGCAATCTCGTTTTTTAAATAGTTTATACCTTTCGCATTGCCAAATAAAAGAAACGTCAATAATTGGTATAATAAAATGTACTAGATTTTCATTGTCGAAGCAAATTTGATTTTCACGTCGTTTTGTCGCGTTTAAATATAGTTATTATTTTAATAATAGTATTTTATCTATAAATATTTATAATTGTGCCCGAACTATATTACGTAAATAATTTTACCCTAAGTTTTATATTGTTAAGTAGTTATTGCGGTGATCGAATTTGAAAATTACATACACAAGTCATGTCGCTTGTTCAAGCTCAAGATTTCATGAAAGAGTTCAATTTTCATATCATAAACTATTTAAAATGCAATTCAATTGAAACAGAAGCACAATTGAATGGAAAGTTAACGGTACGTACACATATTTGTGTAATGTTTAGTTTGCTTATGCGAATTTATTTGGTGGGTCGCTCACTGTCCAGTACTAACATGGTCTCCCTACTAAATTACAGATGATTCTCGCATCCGAAGATAATGATATTTGCAATTGTAATCTACCGCCAACATGGACATTTTACTATAATTTGTATAAATTGGTATCAGTTGCGGAATCAAATTCTCAAGTGTTTTGGTCTGCTGTCTCGATTCTGAACAAGGTGGTAAAACTGGATGCCTCCCGAAGGAACATCTTGCGTAACATCGACTTTGTATCGATATTATCGAATCATTTGGCTTCGATTACAAGTCTCGAGAAGAAAGTTACATTACTATTTTTGCTAAAGGAGCTGACGTACGGCATCGAGATTGACTGGGAGAAACCGTATTTGGATACGTTTCTAAATACATTGCTAAACTTCATCCTGCAGAACGATGAGAATGATAATGTAGTTGTACTCGCCTTAACAGTGCTGGTAAATTTATGCCACCGAAACATTCAACCGACGTTCTTACTCCTAACAAAAATTCCAACGATCACCAATTTTATGTCACGCATAAAATCGCATCAATTGTTGGCGGCCAAAATATATCTAATTCTTGGCGAGCATAATTATACGCTAAAGCCGACCGATTTCGATAATATTATAAAGCTTATCCTTATCGATATCGAGAAGGCGTTAAAGGCGTCAGAGGCAGCCCTGTTGCAGCACAGTGTAGAATTTCTTAAGGATTTGAAACAGGATGGTATGATATCGCCAGCATACATAGATGCCGATTCATTTCGAAATTACATTAATAACGTGTTGAAAATTGTGGAGGATATCAATACGGATTCGGATAATTCGAATTCTTGCAAAGCGATAATTTTGGAATTTTTTAACGTCATTGCAACGTTAGACGCGATCGTTACTGAATTACCGCGTATGCTGCAATTTGCGCTCAAATGCATTAAGATTGAAAAGTGTGTAGAAAACGCACTACATTTAATTCAAATTATTAGTCTATCGATTCGTTTTGATTTAAGCGACAAAACACTTTTAAGCACCATCGATCAAGTGATGCGGGATACAATAGAAATGTCGGCGGCCGAAAATTATTCCTGCGAGAAAAAGATTGGTTTATATCGTGTGTTGTCCGTGCTAATATCCAACGTTGATTTGCAATCAGGTATCTTAGCCTTAACAAATGCCGCGTATTTCGACGAAGTATTTCATCCACTTATTTCAATCGAGCCGGAAAATTTAAAATTCGTTCAGATCACGCAAGATGATGTACGAATGTATATTCACGCATTGTATTTGATGTCGGGTTTTTCGGAAATCTCGCCCATGGAATATTTAGGGAATCATGTTAACTTGCTTAAGAAGCCTCAGATTCAATTTGTTCTAGCTAAGGGGTTGTACAGCGGCGATCAAGAGTCAATCAAAACTTCTCTGTATATGTTATCGAAAAATATATTTCCACATGAACAATTTGCCCATGTAATGCAAGAATTACATTTTAAAACGAATAGAAAAATCCATAAAATCGCACCACCACCCGCTCAAGTGATGTCGGCAAATCGTGATGAACGCATCAATTTAATCAACAACTATTACGTGTTCAACAAGCAAATTGAACAGCGGCTTAATGATTCAATCGAATATTTTCATCAGAAAATCAATAGCGGTGAAATTAGTGATATGAATTTAACGGAAATCATCCAATTTCATCAGAATAAGATTTATATGCTTCAAACACAGATCGATAATCAACGGAAGCAATTGGAATTGGTTCAGCAGAATGAAATACAATATGAATATGTGGTCGGATATCAAAAATCTGAGATTAATCAGTATCAACAAGATAATTTCGCAATGCATTTAGCACTCGAGAAAACCAAAATGGAACTTGAAGTGGTGCGCGATGAACGTGACTCGTATAAGAACGTATATCATGGACTCCAAACTAAACTCGAAATCTTGAAACGGGATCACGAGCGGACAATGGCGACTCAAACAAATGAGTATAAATTAAAATTGGCCGGTCTCGAGGATAAATGTAAATCAGTTGAATCCGAAAACCAGGAATATCGAATAGAATTGCTCGCCGCGCGAGAAAATCTCATTCAGCTGCAAGAGGCGAAAGCAGACAATACGAAACTATCGAAGGATATTGCCCAAATGAAAATCGAACGGACTAATTTAATAAGAGAAATTGCTGAAAAGACGAATACAATTGAGGGGCTCGAACGGGAAATTAAGGAAGTGGAAGAGATGCGTCAAACAATTATGAGCCTAATGACAACAAAAAAGTCATCGACAAAACGATAAATGGCGTAAAAATAGTTAAAAAAAATATATTTATGTAAAAAAAATAAAAGAAAATATTTCCGTTTATGTTTTAATCAAATAATAAAAGTCCGACTGAATAGCGAAATAAAATTGTTTGTATTTTTCTGATTTCATGATGGTTGTCAGGCTACACGATCATAATATTTTATAAACGAGAATGGTTGTCACAGCCTCCAGGGACTCAATGCCAACAACGAAAAGTGTTTTGATTCTCCACTACTAAGGCTATTTAACCCTTTGAGTGCCAACGTGATTTTAGTGAATTAGCTAAAAGTGCCACGCTGCTATTATAGAGGAACATAGAAATTTAAAAATGTATTTCATTTTTCGAAGCATTTTATTTACGAAAAGTATTTCAAGATCGTATTTGTTCGTGCGGGAGCAAAAGCACAATCGCGCTCCTCGCATTATCGGGTAGTGTGAAGAGCGCGATCGCACTCCTTGGTACTCAAAGGGTTAAACGAATGATAAATCAGCGTTTTAATCAACGTTCAACGAATCAATGTTTTCAACTCTTTAAAAAACTTACAATCGGCTTCTGGGGGTGGGATGATAAACAACTCTTTTTTTGTGTCGTTACTTTAAATCAATTAACCGTAATTTATAGTTCAATCATTAATCATTGATTAAGCCAATAATAGTTTTGAATATTGTTTCCAGAGCGACGACAAAGGGTTATTAGGCGATGGTTTAAAATTTGGAGCATCCTGTGTATTCCTTCCATTGCGGTGGGCTCTTTGACGGCGTTTTCGTTTGTTTGCCTATACTTTCTTAACTACTCCTTTATAGTTAAGGCCCCGGGGGTTCATCTAAATGTCATCAATGAGCATCCTCCAGCAGTGAGCGTTGCTGCTATGTTAACAGCATGATGCAGGTGCCATCTTGCCATTCGCCATCTTTATTGCAAACGGAGTCTACGAAGTTCAGTAATCTCAGGCTTCCTTTAGAATACCGGATTTCTGATCTGTCAATGTTTTGTTTTTGTTATGGAGGAATTACACGCGTCGACAATTATGTCCATGATGGACAAAACATTCCACCTCCGTTCTCCCGCCCCCTTTTAAATTTGACTATTTGCTCTGATCAAGAGTACAATAGTGTAGTAATGTTGAAACCAAGGTACTGGTCACTTCCGTTGTAATTATCAATTAACTTCCAGTACCGAGTTTCGGGGTTAGCCGTTCTGTCGCGAATGACACATCCGCCGGAACAGTCTCCGTGTTGCCGTTATGATAGCTGCCGCTGGTGCAAAAGATCATTTGTAACTCTACTTCTGTGCAAGTTTCCTATATCAGTTTCGGTTACGTAAACATTTACCTCATCAGCGTTTAAGACGTAGCATAGGGACTAGATTCGATTCGGTTATTTTTTGCTTTAAATGGCTGGCGCACCTGAAATAACGGCATAGTTTGCGTGTCTTGGACATTTTCAGCCCTTTTCATTTGCAGATTTTCGGAATGAAGTCGTCATTATTTTTTGATTTCTATCGATTCAGATTCGCCGTAGTTTCGTTTGTAGTATGTGAGTTTACACCAGCCAAATGTTTCACTGTTGTAAATCAGCAGTTGCTTGATGACGACGTCTGAGGTACTGGGGATCTCTGCACCAAGTCACCAATGTACTATACTTTAGAATTTTGACATAACAGCAAGTTATGTTTTGTGGCTAGTCTTATGTTTTAATAAATTTCGTTTCACCAACGCTTTCATTTTTGTATGGTCTCAACCTCCTCAGACCAACGTTCAAAACACACCACATCCATGTCATCATATTCAGAATCATCACGGATTCCTTACTGATAAGGATAACCACAATTTAAACAAATTCATATGTCATCTTTTAAGGGGCTACATAGGTGAACTATGACATCTCGGTTTTCAAAGTCTCGGTTTTCAAAATCTCGGTTTTCAAAATCCCGGTTTTCAAAATCTCGGTTTTCTATTCTTCTAGTTCTAATTGCACAAAATAATTAATAAAGTTTTTAATTGCAAGATTTGGTACTTGCAACATTTTGTAATTGCAAATTTGCAAATTTTGTAGTTTCTAAGATTAATAAAAAAATCAATATTTTGTTAATGCAACATTTTGAAATGCAATAATTATAGAAGCCGAAAGCTATAGCTAGCTACACACCCGGGCTATATGTAAAAGAACAACAAGCCAACCTTTGTCAAATAAACCTGAATTATTCCTCTGTTCACGAATATTAAAGCGATGATCCACAACATTAGCATTCATTGTCAAAAAATGTGAATATAAAATAAATAAATTACAAATAAAATATTTTCGATTTTCCACTCGTTTTAAACTCTTAGGTAGCTGATTGATTATAAATTTTAAGTGCCACAGACTTAAAAAATCGTTTAAAATGTTCTTTTCTAGCTAGTGGACAGTTAACGTGATTAGAGTTACGTAATAAATAACTATGTAGTTACTTTTAGATCTCTGTGACCACTATGTATACAGATAATTCTCAATGGAAGAAGTTCAAACTCCTAAATAAAGGTAATGACGAAGTTAATTTCGGTTGACGGCATATTGTTTTTACAATAAAGTTTTGTGCTACTATTACGGGCTTTAAGTAGGAAAAATATATATAACCCCAACAGTTTAAAACATATTGAAGCTTTGACTAGACAAGACCAAAATAGATAGATCTAAGAACCGCTTCAGGACAAAAATCGCGCAGTAGGTATAGTTGTCGATTACAAGATAATAAGTACTTTTGCGCAATAATTCAACATGACTCTTAAAACTTAATCGATTATCAATCGTTACTCCTAAATATTTAAATGAGTCAACAACGACGTCAAACACATTACAAGAATCAGAACATGTAAAATTACCATAAAAACAGTCAGCGGAGTGATATATCCCTTTTGTGTTTTACTAACACAATTGTGCGGGAGTACTAGTAATATCGTAACAACTGTCATTGTAGAAATGACGTAATAGTTAACTATGAGATTGTCCCAAGTGTCAAAACATTGTTAAAACCATAACCACAGAATTAAGAAGATAAAGAAATTGATTGTGAAAACTGGGATTGCACTAAACATTTTTAGATTTGCGTAGATAAAATAAACTATGAATTTTAAGAGACTGCAATGTTTTATTGTGATACGAAGGAGTTTGTTGTGAATTTTCAATATAAATTTCTAACAGAGAAGCAATTGTGTGGCAGATTATTTTGAATTGTAATATTTTTTAAAAATTAATAATTTTTAATTAGATTAATCTCGAGGGAATCGGAATTGGAGACTAACTTTAAAATATTGTTTTTCAGACATTACCCGCCAGTTGTTTAGCTCATTTACCACCTGCCTTATAATCTGACAAACCATATGCACAGGAATATATTCTTGCATTAGGCGTACTCCCGCCCGATGCAGACGACAAGACTGAGGCATGTCGTTCGTTTGCCCAAGATGTTCTAAACAAGACTTTAAACTTAAATGTTGAGTATAAAATTGCTGCTTTGACCTACGCTACGCTATCCGATCCTGCCACTAATGTCGATGTCGGCAAAGCACTTATGATGGTATAATCCGTGTTGAGAGACGACGTGACCGCAAACTCGCCGAACCGGTGAGACCGAGCGGCGTTTATAAAATAATACAAAACTAGAATAAAATTTTTATTCATAGATTGAAGAATATCAAGCAGTTGAGGCAGCTGCTAAAAAAACTATTTGACTATTTCACTTATTATTTTCAACTCAATTAACTTCCAAATCTGTAATCTCGTATACCCTCTGAATTTCTACGCCATTGATGTTGTATGCGATAATTATTGCATTCCGTTTGCGATGAAAAGACAAAATTTAGCATTTTTTGATATTCAAATCCAATGAGTTTTGGTCACACTACCTACTAACAAGGAAGGGCCTCCAGGTGTCCGGCTCCGATTTCGATGAAACTTTAATATGTTGTAGAGGAGTGGAAAATAAGTAACGTATTTTTTTTAAGTGCTCAATCCCCTTCTAAGCGGGTGAAAACCGCCCTTGAAGTTGGGGGTAAAAAGTGACTTTCGATAATTTTCCTCAAAAAACATGAAAAAATCTAGAGTATTTTATTCCAAAATAGGTATTTCAGAAACTTACATTATATATTATTTTTTCAAGAATTTTGGTACTACCTAGGGGGTGAAACTACCCCTAGGAAGGGGTTGAAAAATCAAAAAAACTGTCTAAAAAATCCAAATTGATGCGAAAAATTCTGGAAAAAATTTGTATTACTCCATAAAAAAATAAGGTTGATGTGTTCGAGGGTTTTTCGAAACCACCCTTTCTCAGGGGGTTAACCACCCCTAGAGACGATTCTGGAAATTCGCTCAGGACATCTGATTTTTTCGACTGAAAGTTCTTTGTTCTCCTCAATTATGATCATTAACATAGATTCTTACCGATATCATTGATGTTGAGGGGTGAAATATCCCCTAACGGGGGTGAAATTTGTAAAAATTGTTAAAAATTCCAAGAAAATCTCGCAATTTGGTGGAATAATTCTAGAAAAAATATATAAGATCGCGAAATTGGGATAAAGGTTTGCACGTTCAAAAATTTCATGAATCATCCGTTTGAATGGTTTCAACCGCACTTGAATTTGGGGGTGTAAGAGCGACTCTCCATAATTTTCCCTACAAAACATGAAAAAATCCGAAAGTTTTTTACTATGAAATACGTATCTCGGAGTCAAGATTTTTATTATTTGTTCAAAAATTTTGGAAATCCCGAAATGAAACAACTCCTAGGAGGGGGTTGAAAATCAAAAAACTTGCATAAAATACCAATTTGATGCGGGAAATAGTGGAAAAAATAAATATCACTCAACAATGAAAAACAAGTTTGAGGGATTTAAGGATTTTTTAGACTGGAAGTGTTTTGCTATCCTCCAATATGATGATTACCATCGATTCTTATGACTATCAATGATGTGTGGGGGTTGTCACATACCCTATCGGGAATCTAAAATTTCATCTAAAAAAAATTTCATGTGGAATTTTTAACATTTTTTACAAATTTCACCCCCGTTAGGGGATGTTTCACCCCTAAACATCAATGATATCGGTAAGAATCTATGTTAATGATCATAATTGAGGAGGACAAAGAACTTTCAGTCGAAAAAATCAGATGTCCTGAGCGAATTTCCAGAATCGTCTCTAGGGGTGGTTAACCCCCTGAGAAAGGGTGGTTTCGATAAACCCTCGAACACATCAACCTTATTTTTTTATGGAGTAATACAAATTTTTTCCAGAATTTTTCGCATCAATTTGGATTTTTTAGACAGTTTTTTTGATTTTTCAACCCCTTCCTAGGGGTAGTTTCACCCCCTAGGTAGTACCAAAATTCTTGAAAAAATAATATATAATGTAAGTTTCTGAATACCTATTTTGGAATAAAATACTTGCAGATTTTTTCATGTTTTTTGAGGAAAATTATCGAAAGTCACTTTTTTACCCCAACTTCAAGGGCGGTTTTCACCCCCTTAGAAGGGGATATAGCACTTAAAAAAAAATACGTCACTTATTTTCCACTCCTCTACAACATATTAAAGTTTCATCGAAATCGGAGCCGGACACCTGGAGACCCTTCCTTGTAAGTCTATTGAGGTCTTCTTGAAGTTTGATAGTATCGTATGAAAACAAATTTACGTCATCGGCAAATATGAGAACATTTGAGTTTTTTATTATGTTCGTTATGCTGTCAATGAAAACAATAAAAAGCCATGATCCAATGTGAGATCCTTGGGGAACACCAGAAGTCACGTTGATAATTTTGGATTTCTTATTTCCTATTGCATATTACATATTGCTGACGACTTGTTAAATACGACTTGAACCAGTTGATATATTCCATTGAAAATCCAAATGTATACAAGCTTTTGAGTGCTTTATGGTCACAGATAGAATCAAATGCCACATCAATTTGGTTATGTTTCTCAATCTCGTTTATAACTATTAACTATGTTAGTGAATTCAACCAAGTTGGAAGAAGTAGAGCGACATGGCATAAATCCATGTTGGTTAACAGATATATGACGTAGTAATGTTGATTTAAAACTATTGCATATACGTTCAAATAGTTTAGGAGTTGATGATGTTGTTGAAATTCCTTTGTAGCATGTGACGTCATCTCATAAGATGTCAAATAAAACTTGTACTTTAGCTTGAAATACGTATCGAACTCCTCGCTCCGCTTTAAGAATGCCATTTTGTCTGTTTCTAGATCTGATTTCCTCATTTTAGTGTAGGCTTTGCATTGGCGATTTTTAAGGTTTATAAGGTGGTCGTAGGCAAAACACAAAAATAGGCACATGTAGATCAAATCCTCGATGTATGATGTCGTAAAATTTGCGAATATTATCATTCACCTCCTTAGCGCTTAAAATTTGATCCCAATTCACTGATGCAAAAAAAAAAAAAAAAAAAATTCGAGACACAGTAGACCAGTTGCCTTCTTAAAGTTGTATTTGATATAATTCTGGAGTTCTGATCTTTTCGCTGCATAGTGGGTGATGTTGAACACAATGTCCAGAGATTCGTGGTTGTTGTCGTTCACGACAAATGATTTAAGTGATTCAGTAACATTAAACGCATATACTTCATTGGTGAAGACAAGATCTAGATATCTGTCCAGATTATTTGCAATGCTGTTAATTTGGTTTAAATTTTAACTCAAAATGATATCGACGAACAGTGATATGAATTTGATGTATTAATGACCTCATTGATTGAATTAATAACGAGAAATAACGTTGATTGATTTTAATTTTCACGGAAATCTGTTCAATTTTTGATGGGAGTATTTTAGCGGCATGACTCTCTAGCTCTTAGAATGAATTGCTATTAAAACGTCGCCGCACATTTTGATAGTAGGCGGAACATATACCTTTGAACGAATTACAAGATCTTATAATACAGGTTTAGTATTTTCACTTAAGTGTTTTGAGTGTTTGGCCCATTGTTCCGAAAATTTTTCTGAGCAAATTCGAACTTTTTGATGAAAAAGCCAGGTGGCCATAGTTTAGATTTGATCAAAGAAGTAAAAGCTTCTTCGTCAACACTGAGACGATAATCCTTTAAATTGCTCATCAGTAACGGACGAATGACTTATGCTAATGAAAATTCACCGTCTAGGTCGTACAACACTTAATGTATTTAGTTCATTAGGGACATTTTCAACTACCCAAAGTGATGCAACCTTAGATGATGTTGGTTGTTCCACAGATGGTACATCAGTGCAATTTAGAACTTTATTTTTTGAAGTGGCTACTTGAGCTGAAAATGTTCCTATTAAACCTACAACAGAGTCAAAGCTGTCTTTTAAGATCTTAAAACGTATGTTTAACTTTCTGATAATCGGAGGGTGCCATATAATCTACTCATTCTAAAATTAAATTATACATAATAAGATTGACCTTATCAACCAAATATTTATATTTAGCCTTAGCATTCAATTGACATCGGTTAACTCACCCGCACCACCGTCTTAATCAATCATATATTGTACACGATTACCGACCCGCACACTATCACACCGTTGTTCTGTAAAAATATAAAACTATACGACGAGAGAGTCGCGAGATTTTTAACGGAAACAATTATTTCTTAATTTATTTAAATGATTTTGATAACTGATTTGTTTGATGCTGTCCACAAATCATAATCCAAATCTAAAGTATATTTTGTACCTATCTATATGGACGAATGTTAAGTTTGTTTTTTTATTTAATACATCTGGTATTAGAATTAAATTGCCAGTCAATATGAACATATTTGTGACGTAGCCGTGTGCACATTCAATGAATTTGCAAAACAGATTTCCCATCAAACATATTCCAGATTGTATTTTAGTTAAGTGAAATGAAAATGGGCATTGGCATGGAATGCCAGTAAAAAATTGTGTAATATAAAAACTGGCGATTATGATTTTTATGGGTGACCGATTTACACCGCGTACCTTTGTATACAAATTAGAAGACGCTTATTTCAATTATTGTAATGTACAACATTTTTCGCGGTTCAGTTTTTTGCGTTTATTACTTATAACAACTAAACTACGATTAGTTTTATAGTCAGTGTTATTTAAAACAATTGACCGTATGGTTTAAAGCAGAAGCGCTCCATACAAATAATATTTTATCAAGTGTGTGTGTTGTGATTTATATCAGAAAAATGCAATAAGTGCATTGTGTGTCGTGTATCTAGTAAGTGGTCAATCCATAGCGCATTAAAATGGGCCATAATAGTGCTAATAGTAGTAATAATTTACCGGAAGTATTTACAATTGAAAATACTGTTAATGTAAGTAGGAACGGTGTCAGTATCGATACGCGGACAAGTGAACAAGTGAAAAGTGATGATGGCGTTAAAAAAACTCCCGAACCTATTGAAGAGCGTGGAAATTGGGGTACAAAAACGGAATATATTTTATCATGCTTGGGATATTGCATTGGCATGGGAAATGTATGGCGTTTTCCATACTTGTGCTATCGTAACGGGGGTGGTGCATTTCTCGTACCATACATTATAATGCTGTTCTTTTGTGGCGTACCACTCTACTTTATGGAGACATGCTGGGGCCAATTTGCAAGCACAGGATGCATGACAATGTTTAAACTAGCACCTATATTTAAAGGTAATAAATAATTATTAACGTTTATAATTGGTATAAAGTGACCTAGTTATGGCAATGAAATAGTTTGTGGGTAATGTCATGTTAAATTTAACGGTTGACTGCATCCCCCGTCTGAATAGAGAGTAGTTTGCAAATTTGATCATTGTATTTAATTTATTTGTGTGATTATTTAATTTGAATGAGCCAATTACTAGATATATCTAGTATCATAAATTGCCAATGCCACAACTTATAATAAAATGAGTGAATTGTGTTTTGTCAAGTAGTTAATATGAATATATATGATTTAATCGGATTTAATCTTAGATGGGTCGACTTCTTAAATTTCCGTGGAACCCCACATAGTGATGATGATTTACTATTGTTTCGAGAAGACGAACTGAAATTTAAAACCTTGGTGCATTGTTGAACGTTTCACTGGTGTCGTATTATATGAGTTTGTATAAACGTGATTCGTTTGATATTTTTAGAATTTCCCCGTTAAACACGTGCAAGGTGGAAATTGTCATTTTTCATTTATGCAATACCTTAAACTTGGGTGATCGTAAAACATTATATATTTTATTGATATAAAAATTAATTGATTTTGAAGGGGCATCACCCCTGGGTGACTTGCATAATAACCCCCATAATGACTTATTGACTTCTCCGAACTACTGCAGTGTAATACTAAGTTCGTGGTGTTAAGCATTTATTCAATATTACTGCAATCGACCAGGTTGATCTTGTAAATGAATTATTGTTGCATTGCGACTGCCTGAATAAGTGGTAGTTATTTTTAAAAATTAAAAAAATATTTAATTAGCTTAAATTTATCGCGATCGTAAAGTCCTGTATACTTATTTACTTCCTGCTGCTGATAAATTTGTTGCAGGGAATTTGGCCTGCTCTATAGGATATGGGATATGTTAAGCTGGAGAATGACGTATTCATATAGAGATAAGTTGAAAACTATTTGTGGTATTTGAATCGCTTATCATTAATTTGCACATAGATATCAGCTTTGATGGAATAAAGAGAGCCCTTTCGAAAACCTGTAATATAATCGTCAGAGTGAGATCGATTGATCTTTTTGGGTGAAATCCACAATGGTATAGTATCCCAAGGCTCACTAAATAAATAAAATAACGATTTGACATCTTCTACATTTATTTCACATGAAATTCCATCTTTACCAGGACCTTTTATTTTTGATATCACATTACGTACTTTATAAAGTGCTACTTGTCGATGGTGGTACTGGTCGTTTTTAAGACGTTAAGCATCGTTAATAATCGATGAAAGTCGAATCTCCATTTCCAAATCTGTATAGTGTCAGGTGCTTGCATCAATGTGGAGTTTTGGTTTAGTGTTGTTCTGTTTTTTATTTGTCGACCGAAATCCTTTAAATTGGTGGCCCCGTTTATCGTATTAGATGTTTTGTGAAACGATTTAATAATATCGTTAGATGCTGTGCCGATAGCGATGATGCGGAGATTTTCGTCTCTTAGTATACAATCAGCGTTTATAGTCACTAAACCAGATCCCTGTTAATTGTATGCGTTAATGTTGGATTCACATACGATATCAACTGTTGTTTCGTTAGGAATTACGAATATCCATTCGTTTGGAGCATGAAGCTTTATGCAGTGGTTGGTTGAATTCGTTGACTCAACATTGCATAATTCGTCGAGCGATTGTTTTCGTTATAAGATTATGCTACTAGCTTATGTTTGTCATTGCGTTGAAAATTAGTACCTCGCATATATTGTGTAGGTTGAAACATTTGGCAACGGATATGTAAAATGCTCTCGATGATCGTCTACTTGATCCTCGAAATATATTTCTGTCGAATGGTTAAATGGAGTGATTTTGATTTGGGCTTGCGCGAACCCTAGTAAAGATCAAGTTGAGAGCATTGCTAACACTAGATGATTTGCTTTCGCTCGTATTTGGGGCTGCTCTCTCAATTTTTGGTTGTTCTTTGTGCACTATGTATTGTCATCTTCCATTGGTGTTGAATTTTGTGTTGTTGGTTGATACTCGTTAGTTAAGAGAAGGCGACATATTTTTGTAAGATTCCTCTTGAACTGTTCATTTATACTTGAGTGTAACTACCCTGACTAGTCTATCGTGTCCCGGATGTAGTTCGATGACTCTGGTTAGTGGACAATGCGTAGGGGTTGTTCATTTTTGAGGATTACTAGTTCTCATACCTGGAGGTTAGGTTCTTCATGTAACCATGTTGGCCTATATGTTGTACTTTGACTGAGTTTGGTCAGCAAATTGCACCTTGTGACGGTCTTGATACCCTCAATGTCAGGCTGAGGTGTTGCTATAAAAGATCTCCCTATCAAGATATGTGCTGGACTTAAAAATCCCTCATGATCTGAGTCGTTTGAAAGAGGAGCTCATGGTCTGAAGTTCAAACATGCTTCTATTTGAGCTTGAAGTGTTCCAACTACTACTTTTCAGAAATGTTGTTTCATAGATTTGATTCCAGCCTCCCACACACCTCCAAAATGAGTCCTTCCCGAGGCAAGAAGTACCACTCAGTTCTCATTAGTGCTATTTTGCTCTTGATTCCATGCTGTATAAGATAGCGGAATTTTGACAGCGGAAAATAAGAGATTGCACTACTCGCCGCAAGTGGCAGCACTATTACTAAAGAGAATTGTTCTGTAATTACCAGCGGTCCATGAACTTTCCCCAAATTTTCAATATAGTCTCAGCATGACCTAAGCTATTAGAAAAACAACCGAATGTATTGGTTGCTAGTGGGAGAAATGGCGGATAGACGGAAAATTAATACTCTTTAGTGATAGTGCTGCCACTTGCGGCGAGTAGCGCAATCTCTTATTTTCCGCTGTCAAAATTCCGCTATCTTATACAGCATCTTGATTCCACCTTCCTGTTGTTTTGCCTGCGTAGTTGTTTATCTGCTCCAACGAAGTTATTCCCGCAATCACTGAATATTTTCAGACAAATGAGCTTGATTGGAGGCACAGATTGATTAGAGGCGTCACAGAAGCTGTTGTTGTAGTTCATCTATCGATAAATCCTAATCTTCTCTAACTGTTACAATTCTAGCTTGTACTTTAGCCATTTTCAAAATTCAAGTAGAGTTTGTCATCCGCCCTTGCAGTAGGATTTTTGCCTGACTCCCTACTGGTGCTAACCATCCTAGCGGATCGGAAAGCTTAGACGCTTCTGATATAATTGTTCTTTTAGATACGGTTGTGTTTATTGTATCTGTTGTGGAGGTCTAGAGGAGCCCAAGTGTTTTGACTGTGTCATTAAACTCTACCTTGTGTAGTCCCATTTCTCTTAGGTTTTCAGGAAGTTCTTCTAAAATTGCCTTTTCATTGCTTGTACATTTTCTGAGGTTAAATCCTTCACTGGAATGGATGTTCAATAATTCCCTTTGCTCGATTATTGCATCTGTTATTGTATTGGCTCCCGATAAGAGGTCATCTACATAAAAATCTGTTCGCACAATCTTTGAACCAATTGAATATCTTGAAGCTGCTTCTATGGCTAATTATTGTAATGTTTTTGTAGCCAAATAAGTTGCAGATGCCGTACCATATGTGACAGTTTTTAATCTATAACTACTCATTAGTTTATTTGGATCTGATCGCCAAAGTATCGTTGAAAATCTTGATCTTCCCGGGCTACATTGATTTGCCTGAATATTTCCTCAATGTCCGATGTAAATACATAACGATGCTTCTTTCATCTCATCGGTAATGCGGTTAGGTTGTTTTGTAGCAATTTACGTCCATGAAACTATAGAAGTTCCACTGGTGGTAGACGAATTACAAAAGGCTTAACATTGCATTGTTCTTCTTCTTCCAACAATGTCATCAGTGCAATACGGTTTTGTCGTATTCGTTGTTTCAGTTTTCGTAGTGTTGTTCTACGAAGTATTTTAAATTGACTTCCTGTTCTTCGGAAGCTTCTATGTAGATTATTTCATGTAGCTTCATAACCTGCATCATCATCCTCTCCATATTCCTTAATTTAAACCATAACGCTGGTCTGTATTCGTTGTTGCTTGCCAGTATGTCTAAGCTGTGGGGTTTTCTCTATATAACCTTTCGAACGTCTTGTTGTTTTAATTATTGAACGAATTTTTGCTGATGTTCAGTGCTTCTTGATGATTCAGATGATTGATAAGATTTGCTGTGATGAAGCTTCATTTCCTTGGTCGTTGTTATTTGACTCTTCAGGTTGTGCAAAGTGGGAGTTGGTGTTGATAGTAAGAATGATGAATTTAGGCGCTGACGCATATTTTCAATATATTTTGTAAATCTTTCCCATACTATTTGCCTATCTTTATAGTATTGGTATGTTGATTGTAGTTCAGGTTGTAATTCTTTTATTTTGTTGTCCACATCGACATACTCGCTGTACGTCTTTTTAAGAGTTGCAATTTTCAAGTCATGATATTTTTCGTTTTAGAAGCTGATTTTTATAGTTCAAGATGTTGTGCTCGATCTCTACTGCCTTGTCATTTTGCTGTTGCTATAATCGCTCCATATATGTGTGCGTTTTTATTGACTGGGGTGTTGGACTGTTGTTGTATGGCGTAGACTCTGGTTTATTTGCCGGTTGTTGTTTGGCTGTTAAATTTTGATACCTGCTGTCGTGTGATCGAAGTTTCAATATACCTTGGCCTATAGCAATATATTTGTAGAAATTATTGACCACCGGTTATTGTGATGGCTCAAAGAACCTATGTTTGGTCGAGTTTTATGGGCCGCTGGTTCTTCTGGTGGCTCGAAGGACCAATTCTTACACTACAACTTCATCACCATTTTCATGTATAGCGTTTGATATTTAAAAACCCATCATATTACCATCTTATTACATTATTGCAACTATCGAGATGCCGTCAATTCGAAAAGATATAGTCAACTCGTGACTCACCTAATATCGGCCAACTTGATGAACAACTTTTTAACCGAAGTACTTACTGACCGACGAAGGCGTAGAATCAAAATCTGCACAATACCAAATAGGGATTCCTATTTAAAACCCCTCAGTGTTAGTATAAATTGGCAGTGACCGCATGAAGATAGCATAACAGGATCCCCCGCTGTGGCTTATCCACCAGCAGTCTGCTCCTGACTAGGATTCAATTGATTAATTATGAGATCGAAATTATATCGAAAAAGTAAAGGTAAAGATTCATAAATTTAAATAGGCTATGGCGCCATTTTAGACATGCTGTACGGCGGATCTCATAGAAAATAAATTGGATACGTCTTGTTGAAGCTTGTTTCAGGTCACTATACTTTTAAAAAAAACTTTAATCTGCATTTGGAGGCCTTGCCATTTAAGTTTAACAAAAACATGGATTCTATCAATAAAATAAAATAGTTTTACTAATAAATACACTTATTGTATTGACAATGTATTAGTTATCAAGTCTAAACTTACTAAATTTATTGATCGGACAATGTTCGTTGTTAAAATAAACATTAGGACTTGATTAAATTACTAATTCAATAACTAAAGTTATTACATTTACAACGTGACTGTTCTCGTCAATCATTAAAATTCGCTAAAGCATTATACTTATACTTTATATGTAAGTTCAAAAATTTTCAATATTTTTGTAGTTTGGTCACTGCAGTCTGATGAAGCCGAATTTCAAATGACTCTGTAGCAAAATTTTCTGCAGAAAAATTTGCTGCAGTTTGAAGTGAAGTTAGGAATTTATTTTTGTTAAGGTGCCTGCCTTAGTGCCTTCAGCAAATTTAACTACAGAATAAATAATTTTTATTCCGAAGGGGCATTAAGTTTTACAAAATGAAATGTAGGGGAAATTTGTTTACCAAAATAATACCAATTTAGCTAATTTGATTGGTTGTTTTTGCTCTCTGTCTCTCTTCGATTTTTATTCTCCAGCAAATTTTTCTGTAGAAAAATTTGCTACAGAGTCAAATAAATTCGGCTTCAATAGACATTTTCGTGTGCAATATGAGGATGAATACTCTGAAAATCGCGACCGGTGTCCCGCATGAGAGTGTCTTAGGACCAATCCTGTATTTATTATATTATATTCTAACAACAAATGAAGGTATCATAGCCACCATTGCAGATAACAAAGCAATCACAGCGATTGGAAATAATGTCGCTGATGCAACGAGTGAAATCCAGAAGATTACCAATGCGGTCTGTAGACGAAATCCACGCATATTAAATTTACACATCAAAAGGCTTCCTATCTACCGATATAGATTAACTCACGACCGGTGTCTAGTGCCATATGCAAACAAAGCTGAATATATTGGCATGACCCTTGATGCGAAGCTCAAGTGGAGAGAGCATGTCAAAAAGAAAAAAGAAGAAGTTAACATTAAGTTCATAAAAACGTATTGGCTCATAGGTAGAGGCTCTGAGCTTACAATGCACAACAAGCTGCTGATATATCGGCAAATACTGAAGCCTATATGGACCTACGTGATTCAATTCTGAGGATGTCAAAATAAGATTCTTCGTAGCTTTGTAAATGCTCCGTGGTACACAAGAAATGAAGACCTTCACAGGGACTTACAGATGGAATACATCAAAAGATGAAATAAAAAAACATGCCGCCAAACTCGAAATAAGGCTTCAAGAACACGGAAACCTATATATTCGCCATATGATAGATAACCCTGCACTCAGAGAAGAGAGTTGAAATAACAATTTTCATATGCAAAATCAATAAAAAACATAGGTTGTTTTTGGCCAATAAACGAAGTTATTGCCGTAACAATTTTATAGTTATTGATTTTACTACCTTTAAATCGCCACAATAATTGTTATATCAATAAGTATTTAGTTCCGTTCAATAACTTGACGTTTTAAATTGGACGTTCTTTAGTTATTATTCCAAAAAATTTAAGAATCATAATAAAGAATATTCTGGATAATATGTTAGATGATGGTACCTACCCTGATAGGGTGAGGTTGAGGTGAGGTTACCAAGACGTTGGAACGCATTTTGAATATATATAATACTAGCTGACCCGGCGAACTTCGTACCGCCTCAAAATCAATAAATGTTGTATAAAGTTATTATAGCTTAATTAAATTGAGTTTTTTATTAAGATAAAATGAATTTCTCTCTCTCTCTCTCTCTCTCTCTTTTTCTCTCTCTGGCACTATATCCCATCAAGAGATTTGGCCGCCTTAAATTCGGTTTAGTAATCATATTTTCATTTCGGATAATGACTAATGAGTGATTAATTCATTGATCCTAAACCAGCCGTGCAATTTTTTCATTGTCACTACCGGGAATTGAACCCAAGACCTCCGAGGCGGATAAAATGAATACTCCAAACTAATTAAATTCAATCAAAATGAAATATATTTTAATTACATTGAAATGAATGTAATTCACGTGGCAGCAAGGATTTCGTTTTATTGAATTGATTCGAAATGATTCGCGTAGCATTGTTGCACTACTTTCTTTTAAACTATTTCCTGAGTTGGTTGCAATAAGGTCGATTCCCTTCAGTAAAACATCTTGTGATATACGACATTTTTTGTTTTATTGTCAGGTGCGAGAACGAACAAAGCGGATGGTTTGCCGACACGTGAACATGCTACGTACAATTGGCCGTGAGAGAAACATTCATTTTCTAGATTCAGGCCACAAACACTCAAGGATGGGCCTTGTGATTTGTTGATCGTCATGGCGAACGCAAGACGAATTGGAAATTGAATTCGTTTAAACTCGAATGGCATATCGGTTGGGATCATCAGAATTCTCGGAATGAGAACTTCCTCACCTTTGAACTAACCTTGAGATCTCTCAAAATAAAACGCGTTCCGTTACATAGTTTTGGTTGTTCAGGTTTCGTAGCATGATGATTACCGGCAACACACCAACTTTCAGTTGTAAATTGTGCGGGGGCAAGCCAGCCAGATCCAATGAGTTTTAAAATTCAGTTGGACATTTGGTTGATTCGTCTTTGTTTGTCACACAGTCGATAGATTTGAAGGAATGAAGTGGACCGACGATTAGATTTTGAATTGTGAAATTTAAGTGATCCCCATTTTTGTTCTTTGCCGCAAGAATTACTCGTTCACTCACCCAATTGTGATTTTTGTGGTTAGTAATATTGTTCGGGAACACTTTGTTGATGAGCTCGTCCTTCGTTGAGACAAAATTGCAAAAGTTCTGAGGAAACGAAATCAATCTGTTCGATTCGTCGACCGGAACACGGCCATTACCGATAGTCAGCAATTGCTTGGAGAAATCTTCGGCAGATGGATCGTTTAACCACAGACAATCAAATTAAATTTTTCGTTCGAGCTAAAAAATGAAAACAAAATATATTTCTGACAATTCCAATGTCATCGTTGTATCTGTCATTTTTCATTAAACTGCGTATACGTTTACGCAAAAAAACAAAATATTTTTGGTTGTTTGCGGCTATTTACAGAAAATGAACTCGCAGTTTAAATTTTTACGTTTACATAGAATGAAATATCTCTGTTAGGTTATCTCTGGTTTAACAATGCAACTCGCATGTTTGTCGTCAGCTAAAGTTTCATCAAATAGTGCCACGCAGAGTCGATGATTTGAGTAAGCGTTTAGTTCATCGACAGCGGTCAATCTTGGAATCACTGGTATTTTTTGACGGAAATCACCGGACAGTTGAATCATTGCGCCTCCAAAACATCTTGAGTCATTGCGTAGATCTTTCATAATCGATGATGATTTTACTTGCTACCAAAACTTTCGCCATTGCTGAATGTTTCGCAATGTTGCAAGTCGGGTTTTCAGCCGATTGAAGGTCTAACGACAATTTCAACGCTGAGCAACTGCTACAGCAATATTGGATCTCGCACGAACAGTGGCCAAAATCAATGATATGAGGAATGCCTTGCGGTCCAAGCGCCAAAGCTTTAACCACTGCACCACTCGTCACATAGAAACTACATGTTTTAATAGTTATTATGCTATTCGGAACGGAGTCAAATCCAACAAAACAAAGATCATAAAAATCGGTCCAGCCGATCTTGAGTTATAAATGGTGTAACTAACACGACTTTGTTTTATATATATATGTAGATATACTATATATGTTCAAGACCATCTTGAATGGGGGCATTTACCCATAGAGGGTGCGAGGCCCGTATATATAGAGACTATAATCTTCCTGAAAAAGAAATCTCCAATTCCATTAGAAGCTTGGTTTTGCACTAATGGAAACACTGAATTCTTTACATTAAAAATTCGGTAGTCTCAAGCCGAATATATTTGACTCTGTAGCAAAATTTTCTGCAGTTTGCAGTGAAGTTAGGAATTTATTTTTGTTAAGGTGCCTGCCTTCAGCAAATTTAAGGGGTTAAGTTTTACAAAATGAAATGTAGGGGAAATTTGTTTACAAAAATATACCAATTTAGCTAATTTGATTGGTTGTTTTTGCTCTCTCTTTCTCTTCGATTTTTATTCTCCAGCATATTTTTCTGCAGAAAATTTTGCTACAGAGTCAAATAAATTCGGCTTGAATAAAAAATAAGATCTTATTGAAGCCGAATTTACAGCATGGGATAGTATTGCCTCGGCAGATCTTTATCCAGCTTGAATTTCAGTCCACTATGCCAGACTTTATCGAATGCTTGGGCAACATCCAGAAATATGCTGTATCATAATTTTTTACATTCGAACATTCTTTCAATAATGTTGGCGATTTTATGCACATGTTTTTGATGTAGAATTGATGTGGAGGAATTAGTTGTCGGTCCTCAATTTTTGGTTTAAGGCTGTTTTCGAAACGAGTACTTATTTCAAACTTATTTACTTATTTGCCGCCATCTTAAATAAGTAAGCAAAGCCGTTCGAAATGAGTTTGCTTACTTATTTTGACAGCGACATGAAACATAGATTGTTTTCTACGCAAAATTCTTCGATGTATAATTTTTTCGTTACATTTATTAATTTAATTAACTTATTGATAATTTTAGGAATATATTTATAACAATTAAAATGTCTTTCGGCAATGTAGACACATAAAAACTCGATATAATGTTTAAATGTGTTTGATTTTTAGATGGAACTCTGCTGTATTTTTTATATTAAAGAAATTTTTCTTTGGCAATGAAAGATCGTAGTCTTGATTACCAAATTAATAGAAAAGGGTTATTTCTCATCAGTACTAATAATCGTGTTATCCATATATAAATACACCGTAATGTACGATACTGTACGTTATTTTCCTTTATGTGTCTGATTTGTGCAAAAAGGTGTTTTGTACTCTATTGTATAATTCGGATGCTCGATTTATCTTTAAGTTAATTATTTTATGTAGTTTTAATTCAGAAACATCCATTTAGTACCTAGAAATATTAATTAAATTCTAAAACAAAACAACTGACATCCATAAATATCAACAAAAATGACAACTAAATTAGATTTTTATGGAAGAAAGAGACAGAAAATAAGTCACCTCGCCAGCTTACTTATTTGAATAAGTTAGGTTCCACAAATAAGTATTCGTTTCGAAAACAGCCTAAGGCTGTTTTCGAAACGAATACTTATTTGTGGAACCTAACTTATTCAAATAAGTATGCTGGCGAGGTAACTTATTTTCTGTCTCTTTCTTGCAAGAAAATCTAATTTGGTTGTCATTTTTTGTTGATATTTACATGTGAATATTTATTTTTTTTAGATTTAGGATGATATTTTTAGAAAATAAATGGATCTTTGTTGACAGCAAAATATATAGCATGATTAAAATAAAAATGTACAGAGCCCGATTTTATAATTTCGTATATAAATTATAAAAACGTTTTGTAAACAGCGAAAGTGTGAACAGATGGTGCGCAGTTTTTGTATCTAAATATATATGTTATGGCGACAATAATCACCGATTACACGTAAAATAATTATTTCTTATTAATTAAGAACCCAACTAAACCCTTTCTTGATTGCCTTTAGAATCTCAAACACGTTATAAATAATCTAAGGTGAACCATCTAAAATTCATATCAACATAAATACGATATTTAAAAAATATTTCGTTTTTATACTTCTTAATTGCCACTAAGCATTTTAGTTAGTCCAAATATTATGAATATTCGTTATTTTATTAAATTGTATACGTTGAATTAATAAAAATAAGGAATAAAATATTGGTTGAAGAATTTTCATTTGAAAACATTCAATGTTTTCATGTTGCTGTCAAAATAAGTATGCAAACTCAATTCGAACGGGTTTTCTTACTTATTTAAGATGGCGGCAAATAAGTAAATAAGTTTGAAATAAGTACTCGTTTCGAAAACAGCCTAAGGCTGTTTTCGAAACGAATACTTATTTGTGGAACCTAACTTATTCAAATAAGTAAGCTGGCGAGGTGACTTATTTTCTGTCTCTTTCTTCCATAAAAATCTAATTTAGTTGTCATTTTTGTTGATATTTATGGATGTCAGTTGTTTTGTTTTAGAATTTAATTATTATTTCTAGGTACCAAATGGATGTTTCTGAATTAAAACTACATAAAATAATTAACTTAAAGATAAATCGTGCATCCGAATTATACAATAGAGTACAAAAAACCTTTTTGCACAAATCAGACACATAAAGGAAAATAACGTACAGTATCGTACATTACGGTGTATTTATATATGGATAACACGATTATTAGTACTGATGAGAAATAACCCTTTTCTATTAATTTGGTAATCAAGACTACGATCTTTCATTGCCAAAGAAAAATTTCTTTAATATAAAAAATACAGCAGAGTTCCATCTAAAAATCAAACACATTTAAACATTATATCGAGTTTTTATGTGTCTACATTGCCGAAAGACATTTTAATTGTTATAAATATATTCCTAAAATTATCAATAAGTTAATTAAATTAATAAATGTAACGAAAAAATTATACATCGAAGAATTTTGCGTAGAAAGCAATCTATGTTTCATGTCACTGTCAAAATAAGTAAGCAAACTCATTTCGAACGGCTTTGCTTACTTATTTAAGATGGCGGCAAATAAGTAAATAAATTTGAAATAAGTACTCGTTTCGAAAACAGCCTAAGTCTTTTTAGTAATAATTTTTCAACGAGTTTTGACATAATTGGCAGAAATGAAATTGGCCTGTATGATTTTTTATCGTTAGGTGGTTTATCAGGTTTTGCTATCATGATTACTTCTGCTACTTCCCATTGCCACGGAACATTTTTTAACCGAAAGCTTGTATTGATTATGTGTAATAGCTTACGAAATCCTTTATCTGTCAGAGCCTTGCTTATTTGGCAAGTAATCAAGTCATACCCTGTGGCGTTTTTAATATTCATGTTGCTTTTTACTTCTTCCTTTAATTCTTTGGGAGTTACTGGGCGTATATCAAAATCATCTAACTTGTGGATTGCCATTACATTTTCATTGGCCTTTTGTCTTGGTGGTGGTTGGAAGGTATCCTCGAGATACTCCGCAAATGGTTTCATCCTCCTTTTTAAGTAGAGGCACTTGAATTTTGGGTCTTTTGAGTCCCTTCGTCGCCTTCCATTTTTAACTTCTTTAAGGAAAGATTTGAGACTGCTATCTATAAATTGTTAAGAATTGTTTTGTTCTCCGGTGTTCTACTTATTTGCCAGGTTTTACGTGCCCGTCGTTTTTCTCTAACCAACTATTTAACTTCCATAATTGGGTAGGATATGTTAAGCTTCTTCTTAATTTGTATAATGGGGGTACTTGCCAAAGCAGTATAATGAATTGTTTCATTGAGTTGTTCTAATCTTAGTCTATCTTCCAACTGGTGAGAATTTTTTATCCCAGTTTGTTTTTGAATTTGTTAATCTGGGTGGACTCTCCCTTTTGAATTACCATTTCACTGACTGCGTCATGATAACCGGGGAATGATACGATACTAGAGAATTACTGCCTTCAATGTGATTCTGAGATATACCTCTTGCTTTGCTACATAAAAGTCTATTAGATCAGGTATTTTTGATCTGCCACCGGGCCAGTATGTTGGATAACCACCAGAATGTAATTCACATTTTGATGTTTGCCCTGCTCTAGATCCCTAATAGGTGTTTTTCGCATTAAAGCCACCTCCATTAATAAAATCACGTCCAAGCGATATAAATAGTTTAAGGTATAGTCCTCCCTTTTCAAATTATGCCAGGGTGGACAATATATTGCTGAGACAGTAAACTGTCTGTGTTTAATTTCGATCCTTACAGTAGTGGCTTGCATTGTTTCTTCTTCGATATTTGATTCTATGGTGTTTTATATTTTCTTTTAATAGCAATGCCTAGCCACCTCTTCTTCTTTCCGCTGGATGAATGGAGTGATATAAGTTATAACCCCGTATTTTAGCAAACGAAGATTTAAGTAAATGGCTAAGGATATTAAAAAAAATGTCGATTTTTTCTGAATTTAAAAATATTTCTATTTCTGGAAATGTTGCATAATCCCATTCGCATTCCAGATTGCTATTTTGAAATTTGCGTCTTTACTTAACATTTTTTATGCCCATATAAATACTTGGTTGAACCCAAACCTTTCACTACTTGGGCAAATGATCTTTTTTGCCCGGTGGTGCTTGGTTGTGGGTTTTGATCCATCTGATTTGATATTTCAACCTTTCGATTTTCGTCATTTCGCGGTTGATTTTTTGTTTTATCTCTTAATTTTTGTAGATGTTTAGCAACCTCACAGCCTCGATATTTAGCCGGATGTTGGCCCTTACAATTTGTATATTTGGCTGGCACATCTCTCTCTATTGTGCATGCCTGGGTAATATAATTATCTCATCATTTTACACATCTTGGATCTAGGCCGCAATATCTTTTAGTGTGATTAAATGCCTGACATTTCTTGCATTGGTTTATGTGTGTTGTGGTTCTTCTCATGTAAAGAATTTTGTTGTCAAATACCAGCATAAAAAGAGGGAGTCCTCTTTTACTGATAGTATGGTTCCTTTCCTGGATTACTGTTCTCTTTTTTTAACAATAGTCAAAGCATCTTGTATTTTAAGACCTTTATTTTGTAAGTCTTCCATTATTTCTTTGCTTGAGCAAACGTTTTTGCCATGACTTTCATAGGTCGGGCCTGTTTGTTCTCATAGGTAAACCAGAGTATTGATTTTCCAAACGTCATTGTTTAGCACTGTTGCCTTATAATATTTGTCAGTAACCGTTTTTATCAGTGACTGAATTTCTAGGTAACTGGTTACACCCACAATATTTATTGGTGGGGGTGATTTTTCTTCCGGTTGCACCAAATTTGGTGTAATGTTCTTGGTAGATCTACTACCTTTTGGTTGATTGGCTTTGGGAAGAACAACTTTTGAATCTGGACTAGATTGTCCCCTACCATTTAATTGCTCAGCCTTAGGTGACGATTCAGTTTTTCTTTTCTTACTCTTTCTGGACTGTTTTGTCTTCTGTAGGATCCAGTCCGTCTCAATTTGTAATTTATCTTCATCAGTGAAATAGTTAGTTTTGTCTGGATCAATGCTTCTTATATCGCAATCTTCTTTTGAATCGCGATTCATTTTTAGGTTTTCATTTTCTCGCTTTAGATACTCAATTTCTGCACTTAGCTTGGCAAATAATTGCTCCATATGCTCCAAGAGATTCATATTCTCTTTTTCTAGGTCAATAGTTATTTTACTAGATTCGAATACTTGCAAAGTAAAATTTCGATATCACTTTTGAGATATCACTTATTTCGTGTAATGTGGGTCCACTATACATCTAGTTATAACGTTAAAAATAGCGTCGGCTTAGTCAGCTACCGAGTTGCTTCTATTTTTCTTTATCGGTGCGATCTTTGTAAATTTGATCTTCTCTCGAACGGGTTTGATGTTCCCTGATAATGCAATAGATGGCTCTCCCCAGAATCAATAAGGCAAGTCTCCACAGAGAGTGAATTTATCAATGTTGATATTGGTGTACCACCTGGGGTAATATTTCCTTTTGTTAGTGCCATTACATCGTTTTGTTTGACTAATTAGCTATTCTGCTTTACTACTACGAAGGGAGTACCACAACCGTTTAATCTACAGAACATTACGAAGAGTACGCCCGTATCTATTTATGAATATTTCGTGGAGGCTGTCAAACTCTTACTTCGGAAGACATAGTCAATAATGCAGAATTGGCTCGATTTCTTTCTGATGCAAATGAACATAACTGATAGGAACATTTAATCAAACGTGCCAAGTTCATTGGCTTCTTGAACACTTAATTAATTTGATTAAAAAAACATTTCTATAAGAAGCACGAATTTCTTTGAACCTCAAGTGAAAAAGTACAGGACAACTACTTATAAATGGTGACTTGAGTTAAACACGCGTACCAGCCAAAACAGCTTACATTTATTATTACAAATTTTCCTACAATAAATTTTCATTAATTGCACGATATCCCTTTTCCTGCCTGCCCACACAATTGTACTACATATAACTATACACATAATTGTGTTGGTTGTACATTACATACTATGGTTTTCTACTCACACATTTGTGTGGTTTGGACTTAAATTAAGCCAATTTTTTTGGTAGAAAAAGGGATATAAATCAATTCTATACGCTACCTTGTAGATTCGTTATAAAGTTGACTTAATAGATCATACAACTTTAAGTAATTATATGCGGTAAAATCATTTTCCTGCGGTGATGCTAAGAAATACGGAAACTTTTAATTACATAACACAACTGCAATTAACGTAGAAAAATGTTTATGGTAAACCAACACGCAACATATGCTAAACAAGATTCCTATACACTAAGCGTATGATAAACTCGTGACTGCGCGTGTTACGCAAGGTTGTTTAGAAAATATTTTCACGTTACGTGTTTTTTTTTTGTTATTCCAGGGGCGGGTTTCGCCATAATCGTGCTCAACGCAATATGCAACACATACTACAATGTGATCATCTCATATCCGTTATTGTTCCTCGCCAAATCAATACGATGGGAATTACCCTGGGAGCATTGCAATAATACCTGGAATACGGATAAATGTTTAAAGTTGGATGGATCGAATAACATAACACGCGCGACGTATCTTAATAATGCGTTTTTGAATGTATCGGATCGGTATAGAACGCCGGCTGACGAATTTTTCCAGTAAGTCGCGTTAAACTGGCGTTTAAGATGAATATTATATAACACTAATATGATTTATTTGCAGTAATGAAATCCTAGAAATATCTCCAGGTATTGATGAACCGAACGGAATTGTATGGCCATTATTTGTTTGTGACTTGCTGTCATGGTTGCTGTTGTTCATGTGTATTCGGAATGGTGTGAAATCGGTTGGAAAGGTGGTCTACTTTACAGCGACATTTCCATTCCTAATATTGGGCGTACTACTGATCCGGGGAATTACACTTCCGGGCGCAATGGAAGGTATAAAGTACTACATAACACCGCAATGGGATAATCTATTCAATTTGCGGGTGTGGGCTGATGCATCGGTACAAATATTTTTTTCGCTTGGCCCCGGCTGGGGAGGTATCATTAACATGGCAAGTTTTAATAAGTTTCGTAATAATACGCAAGCCGATTCAATTACGATACCGATTGTAAACGTAATGACGAGTATTTTTGCGGGGTTTGTAGTGTTTTCGGTACTGGGCTATATGTCCGAGCGAACCGGATTGCCTGTATCGAGTGTAGCGACCGGAGGTCCTGGACTTGCTTTTATTACGTATCCGGAGGCAATCGCTATGTTACCTGTTCCACAAATATGGGCGGCGCTTTTTTTTATTATGATGTACCTGCTCGGAATGGATAGTTGTGTAAGTATTTTATATAACCCTATGGATTATATTTACTATATTTAAATGTCTCTTTGCAGTTTGTCCAAATCGAAGCTATAGTCGCATCTGTACTTGACGAATGGCCCAAACTAAGACCACGTAAACAACTTATATCATTCCTTGTCATCTTCGTCATGTTTATTGCATCAATAACTTGTGTAACGCGAGGTGGCATGTATTTGGTGCAACTACTCGATTGGTACTCAGCCTCAATATCTGTGATATCCGTGTGCCTTGTCGAAATATTCATTGTTGCATGGGTGTATGGCGTTGACAATTTTGTGCGTGACATTGAATTCATGATTGAGAAAAAATTAAATCGAACCTGGCAATTTGCATGGAAATATATTACGCCAGGCATTCTGCTGTTCATCTTCTTGACCACCATCATTTATAATAATGAGGTGACGTACAATAATCAACCATATCCACGATGGGCCATCATTCTTGGCTGGTCGTCGTGTGGTATTTCAATTGCATGTATACCACTGTACATGGTGTATTGGCTGGTGATGGCGAAAGGTACGCTCTGTGAGAGAATACGAAACGGAACTAAACCAACGGATTGGGGGCCAAGTGATCCGGAGACGCGACAAACTTATCACGAATTACTTAAGAGGAATCAAAATGATAAGAAATTTAAAAATGAAATGATTTATGGTTACTAGAGGTTTAAGAGGAGGGGATAAGGTAGAGCTTTTGTAAATAAAATACAGTTCTTATAGGGTAAAGAAGTAATATGTTTTTTTTTTGAAATTTTGTTTAACGTCTTATGCGTCATTTTGGAATTCATATATTATAAAATTTACAGGTTTTGTTGTTTATTATTACAAGGTGGTGTTAACGCTGCATCTGAACGAATCTAATTTTTCAAAAATAGTAGAGAGCCCTGTATATTCTTTTCGCCTGAAAGAAATTCGAAAGAAGATACCAATATCCAAAAAAGTATGGACCGTTCGCGAGTGGAGTAGACTCGACATGAGCATTGACGATGTTCAAGAATTTTTAAATGTGTGTCAAATTGAAATTCCAACTTTTCAAGTTTAACGGTTTTTTGGAACTATAAAGAATGTTTAATGTTCTAGAACGGGTTATTCTGAAAATATTATGGTTTGCTTGTCACTAAAGGGTTCTATCAATATTTGTATTACGCTCTGTTTTTGAAGCGAAAACAAGCCATCAAAGAACTACATTCCAAGATCTGGGATCAAAAAACCGGGGCCAGACAACCTCGAAGGCTGAACAAGTGAATACAAAGTGAATGCAGTAATTTTCCTCGTCAATACAGGCATTGCACAAATGATCCTGATGAAGTGCCATTTGTTGTAACAGAACTTTAAAATGGTTATGACTGGCTATAACTCCAGAAGTGAGGATCCACTTTGATAGACATTGGCCTTAATATCACAAAGAACCGGTATTTACAATAGTTTGACTCTATTATTGGAACAGAGAGTGCTAATAAGATGGTTACAGTTGGTGACCAACTGAGAAGTGGTCACAGAATTTCGAAACGCGTTAAGGACAGCTTTTAACGTTATGTAGAAAATATTTATCATTTGTGGAGCAAGGTTGGAAGCACCAGCCGTAAAGTACAATATTAGTATTATCAGGTCGACCGTGTCCCAAGTGAAATCAACCTAGCCTATGCCTTTAACATTATCGATTTCTGATATAGATAAACGAAGAGATTGAAATAAGTCTATGCCCTGCAATAAAACGCACTGCGCTGCGCATCAAGTTACACTATCGCAAAATATGAATTAATTGTTTTCGTGCATTCGAAAATCCAAATAAACTATTAAAAGGAGGCTCAACCCCACCAAGAGCTGTCATGAGTAAGAACCCATTCATTATCTATATGAATTTTTATCTATATTAATTGAACCGCAAAATATTAAGTAATAAATGGTCCCGGGCCCCACCGAAGAAACAAAGGGTTAGGACTCCCTAAACAAATTAGAAGAAAACACGATCCATCGCAATCAATGCCTGACAATTGAAAACCCCTTTTCATCAAAAATAAGAAAACGGGCCAATCATACGCAACTCTATGAAATAGTGAGAATTCAGCCTCCCCTGGCTGGATGAACCCCGAAATAAATGTTCCAAAAATCAGGACCCATCGCAATCAGTTTCTGGTATTTGAAAACAACCCCTTAGTAAATATTTATAAAAACTGCGTACCGAAAAGAAATAATTAAAACCCGGACCCTACCAAGCCATGTTAAAATCGATTGAGGCGGAAGAAAATGTGAAAAAATGTCGAAGGACAAAACATTAATTAGATAACGAATGCTACTAATCAATATTGTAACGCAACCAATACAACATGGTGCAACATTCCGCAATATGATGGAACATAACGCAAGATATCCAATTAATTAAACAGATTAATACAAAACCCAACACGAAGCAACATGACGCAACATGGCACCTAATCGGGCAACATACAGCAACATCCCTTAACAAGGTGCAACATTCTGCAAGATAGTGACACACACAACATCCATTGGCAACATGCAACACAACCCGCAACATGGTGCAAAATAACTCAACAAGGTGCAATATCACGCAACATG
This sequence comes from Nephrotoma appendiculata, assembly GCA_947310385.1. Classification (NCBI taxonomy): domain Eukaryota; kingdom Metazoa; phylum Arthropoda; class Insecta; order Diptera; family Tipulidae; genus Nephrotoma; species Nephrotoma appendiculata. The sequence goes on from OX371224.1 coordinate 73,882,971, forward strand.
GCGCAAAATGGTTAGTCATCCAACATGGTGCATTCGAAAACCTTGTCTCTCCAAATTTTATCAAAATCGTTACAGTCAACTTTAAAAAAAAAATACCCGGTCCCCACCAAAGGACTTCCTAAACGAGTTTTGTCCAAAATTAGGACTTATCGCTATCCATTCCTGCTCTTATCGAGTCGATCACAAATTAATTAAGGCTTTCCTTGCCCTACCGAAACGAATTTTGAAAAAAGTTGAATTATCGATTTCTGGCATTTGAAATCTGCTATTTATCAATTTTTATTAAAATCATGAGTACAGTACAAATTGAATAATGATTCCTGGCCAACACCGAATGATCCTAATAAAAATCATGCGAGTCAATCATCGCAATCGAATCCTGGAATTGAAAACCCTCCATCACCAAATGTTATAAGAATCGTGTGAACCGAAAAAATTAGGGAAAGGGACCCAGGGCCCAATTGTAAACGATTCTGGCAATTGAAAAACCTCCTTCACCAATTTTTATAATTAAAAAAAATAATAAAAAACCTGGGCCCCACCGTATTATTTTCTAACCGAATTTTACCGAAATCAGAACCCATCGCAATCGATTCCTGGCACTCCTATTAGCAATGTTGAGGAAAATCGTTATCTGGAACTGTTAACGATGTGAAAAACGAAAGACAAAAATCCCTACACTTAAAATGAAAAAGCGACGAACCTGATATTAGATAATGGAAAAGAAATTAATGGAAAATGGTGTCACACATTACTTACAGCGTGATATAAATTATTGAATATTGCATTGTCATCGAGCACTAAGTTGTTCTGTAAGTTTGAGCGCTCTAGCAAGCCAAGAAATTATTTCTATTACTTAAAATACCGCGGACAGACAAACAAACTCGAAATCGTGGTAATTATGTGACGCTGTGTTATTTCATGTGAGATTCTTTTTAGTGAGAATACAAGAACGAATCTGACTTGTTTTTTGCATGTACCAGTGTAAAGTTAAAAGTCATTAGTCGAAGTACCCAGTCTCTACAGACCCAAGGTTTTTGATAAAAGCAATGCCAATAACATATTACCTTGCAGTAGTGCAGGTTAATTTTTGGTAATTTAAGTATTAAATCTTTCTCGTGAGCCACCACCACTGTGCTGTCAAACTCTTCATTTTTGTTTCTTAATTGAGTTTAGTAAGTCTCACCATTACCATATAGATATGTATTTTCGTTATGTCGAGAGTGCGCTGTGTTCATCGCTATTCTCCTGCAAACCTCATTTTTAGCAATCATACCAGTCCAATTGCGGAAGACGTCTTACCGGTTTTAGATAAACTACCCTGCTGAGGTTTTTTTCTTATAGGCAATGCCCGCATTTCTCTACGCCAACGAAATCTGGTGGAGCATTCTTATAATTTTTTATAATTTTCCTTACCCTTCTTCATGGTATGTTCCGGAGGGACAAGTGCCTTTTGAGAAAAGGACCGCAATACACAGAGTATACACAGATATTGTATTTTACACCATCTATTAATAGCTGGTACGACCTAACTATTAAATTAGCTATCCTTCAATGACATTTCGTAATAACAAAAATCACGTGTATTTTCAAATTGACATAGCTCGTTGAATTCCAAATTTGTTCGCTATATGCCACTCGTGGTCCCCGAATCGTTAATTGAACGATTTTGTTCTTTGAACACATTTTGAACATATTTTACTTACATAAATAAATTTAACAGTGCAGTTAAATGATTTTGAGCTACGAACTTAATAAACACATTTTATTAAACACTTGTTTTTCTATTTCGCAAAAAATTAGTTTTTTTAGGTCAGATGTATCTACATCTTAACAAGTCGAAATCGATCGAGTGATTTTTTAAACTTTTTGAACAAATTTTTTAATTAAAATATTTAAAAAGTTAATTTTTTGCGAAATAGACAAACAAGTGTTTAAAAATGTACAACAAGTGTAAAAAGGATTTTGAGCTAATTAAATGTGAATCAGTGACATTATAGGGGTGAGACTGAACTAGAAGATGGAAATGGAAGTCATGATTAAATCGGGAATGTTTGCCAGCTGGAAAGTACATGAATTCATTTTCATCGTTGCTCAAGGCTGTGACTTATTTTTATTTATTGTGAAATTTTAATTATGTTCATCATACTAACGAAGCAGAATGAATCAACGTTGAGCGTGTATTCATTATATTGTCACTTTTAACGGTGGTTGTTGCAGAATCGCATTCTTTAACTTTGTAATATTGGTTTCGACCCCAGCACACGTCGTTTAATGTATGCTCGTTTGCGAAAATAGATGTGCATCACCACATCTTATTCGACAACTCAATGCTATCTTATAGTGATGTCAGAATCAAATAATTGAAAAAATCAATTTAGCGAAATAGAAAATTTTATAGACGTTATTGGTGGCATGTTCAACTACCATTGGTGGCAACAGAAACCACCACTCAGTTCAGGTCATTTTACTAACGAATAATTAATGCGATTTAATATATAAATGTAAACTTATTTGGTCCCTAGGATAATAAGTCGACAAGCTCTGGCACACCATTCTGTCTTCATCACCCACAATTACTGGAAAATGATTTTAAATATGATGCAAGCCCCCCCCCCCCTCAATGGACCATAAACCTTTGATGCTGTTGGTACCTTAAAAGAGAACTATAACAAATACTGCTGTAATTCCTAACGTATTGACGAACCATCTTCTTCGAATCATGAATTTTGGAATATTTTGCACTTCATGGGGAGAAAATGACTTCAAAAATTGTTCCGCTGTTCGATTTTTATTTTCGTAGAATCCATTCATCTGTAATATTATATTTATTTCATCTTTGAGCTTCCCGAATAGTAGCACTTCCCGCTCATAAATCATCTACATATATAGAAATCGTTAGATATCATATATGCCGCGCCTTTGGATATAACTGCACCACTTTTACAGCTAAATGTGTGTACCATCAAGCGGTTCCATATGTCACGGTGTTAAGCTTAAAAATTCTAATGTTCTCCTTTGGGGTTTCACGACATAGAATTAGATGAAAATTGGCATCTTCAGGATGAACAATCAATTTGCCTATACAGATTGAATGCTTCCAAAACATCATGATGCTTGTAGACAAATCATTTTGTAAATTCGAAAATGGGTCTAATACGGCATAATGAGGCAGGTAATACCGTTGATCGTCTCTTCTGGCATTTCAGTAAATGTTTTGTGCGTCATTGATGAAATTTTTTTCCATAGTTAATAGTCGCTATTAACTATGTGCTGTTTCGAATGATCTGCCTAATTTTGTTCTTGGATTACAACTGATTATTCGACTTACCATAACTTGTTTAATTCTTGATTTAAATCGCCGTTTTGATTTTCAAGGTTACGTGCGATTAACCAACCAAATTTAAGTGTCCAAATATCCTTGATTATTCGCTTTTAAAGCGGAACAATTGGTTGGAAATATTGAGAATCTATCAACTTCAAATCCATAATTAATTTTGACGAATAATTGATTGGTTTTGTCGGCAATAAATTAGCGATTTTATTTATAATATATGAGCCGTGATTGTTAGCTTATTAGTGGGCTCGGAACGTTAGTTAACGGTCATATCGATTTTTCCTTTAGTATGTCCATTCGATGCGGATGCTAAACCGTAAACACATATAGATGACGGGTGGCGTTTGAGGTTTAGGCTTTGACCACAGGATTCTATGTAAAGAGCGCTCTGAACAGCTGGAGTTTTCCAGTACGTGACATAATCAGGATAAGAGCTGTTGGTAGTACAGTATAGTTGTTGTTGATAAGTGTGCATGATATACTTGGCTTTGTTTGGCTAATGTCGATTTGATTTAGTTTCATAGTGGTTGTTGGCTTAATCAATGACTGTGGTGATTGATCATGCGATTGTAGATTGTATATAGCATGATGATGGGTCGAAGACAAGAAATTTGGGGAACATCATTTTCACCTTGATGAAGAAGTGTGTGATGACGCTTATTGCAAATGAGACAAGATGCTCTGTTAAAACACTTTACACTTGTATGTTCCTTTTGCAAGCAATTATTTACTACACATCTTTGTCTGCTACTAGTTTCATTATAGATTCCAAATTTTGATTTTTCAATTCTTGATTTTCCGTTATGGATGATCCGTTATGATATTTGCTCAAGAATAGTGTTTAATTTGGGCGTTTTATTTGGTTCAGCTTGTTTCAGACTAGAATGCGTGTGCATTAACAATTCACGAGTTTTAAAATATATTTCCTCAAGCTCATCAAAAATTTGACATTTATATTCGGGGACTTCTCGGCGATATGTTACAGCCTCAAGCGTAGTAGTTTCATTTATTGCTTGAGCAAAATGCAAATTGTTTTTTACTGACTCAAATGCCTGATTACGAAACAATGTTATTTTCCTTATTATCTTGAGATATTTTCACACTTTTGCAGATGTTATTTGTATGTACGTACCGGCTGGGTTATAAAAGTATAGAAAAATTTTACCTGAGTAAAACTGTATCCTAATAAATTAGAAAACAAAACAAATCATCTTCGTGTTCCTATACCTTAATATTCGGCCCTTACTGTTAAAACTTCTCCAGGACTATTCCTTTTTTAATTGCTAGCCCCTAAAATTCAGATGTGATATTAAGAAAATCTGAGTGATCCATTTACGATATATAAGGTTATTGCCCAGAAAAACTACAAGATATTTAATGACGGTACTTAATTGCATAATGTGGCTTTGGGTATGGCTCAGTTATTATCCAATTTTACGTGGGGTTCTTATAAATATTTGTACGAACTTGAATAAGGCTCCATGAGAGATAACAACTAAATAACAATTTTTGCAAGTTTATATTACTCCTACTGCACTTACTTATGGGTCCCATTTGAAACGCGATATATTAAAACGCGATTTTTCAAAACGCGTTATTTCAAAACGTGATATGGTACAAAACGCGATATGGTACAACACGCGATATTTCAAAACGAGATATTTCAAAACGCGATATGGTACAAAACGTGATATTTTTTATCGTTAAATCGAATTACTGATATTGAACAAAAGTGTTCATGTCCAATATACAAAGAGTAATTTATTAAAGATTAGCCGAACATTTTCAAAGTGTCCAAGTTACAATATAAAGAGGTTGTCAATATACAGAGAATATTTTTACCATTTTTGTAAAAATAAAAATAAGAAATTTCAAGAGACTGAATGAAAGTGTCCAAGATACAAAAATGCCCAACATTGAAGGTTTTAATAAAATTCAATTTGCACCTGATATCAATTGACGGCCGAAAATTTTAACTGCGTGGTTATACTTCCGAATAGGTTATATAACCAAAAATTCTGAAAATCGGTATACTAAGGTACTTAAGAATGCTGATTCCGAATATGGCCATGAAAATATCCAGAAACGACCCCAAGTAGCTCTCAATGATCTCAAGTGGCCCTAAATGCCCCAAATGGTCTTAAAAGACAACCCAAACGCGAAAAAATATTTTCTTTTTTCGAAGCACAAATGCTTTTATGATTATTTTAAATCATTTTATACCTTAAGATTGAGGGCTACCGCCCCAAATCAAAACTTTTATACAAATAAAAAAATACTGTTATTTCAATTATTGTATTTCAATTTTTTTTATAATCCACATAGAGGACATTTAATTTTAATTTAAAGGAATTTAAAAATCGATAGGAGTGGCAGTTTAGGATTGGGTTATATCAGACGGGTCGGCTGCGGTCGCTTCGCATCGTACATTCTGGAAAAGGGGAAATTTTATATCAGTTTATAAAAATTTAAAAATCGATAGAAGAGGGAGTTTAGGATCGGGTTATATTACGAGGGTGAAGGGGAAATTGAATTCCAGTTTATAAAATTTTTAAAATGGATAGGAGCGGAAGTATAGGATCGTGATACATCAGGCGGGTGGCTGCGCTCCCTTCGCTTCGCAATGTACATTCTGGAGAAGGGTAAATTTAATTTCAGTTTATAAGAATTTAAAAATCGATAGGAGCGGGGGTTTAGGATCGGGTTAAATCAGGAGAACTTTATTTTCAGTTTAACGAGTTTCAAAACCGATATTAGCGGGAGAATAGGATCGGGTTATATTTGGTGAGGACTTTGCTCCCTAGTTAGAAAAAAAAAACTTCAGCAGTTCGGGAGTATAGCAACGGATTATACCAGGCGCTCCTTAGTTAGAAAAAATTTCAGTTTATAGGAATTTAAAAATCGATAAAAGCGGGAGTATAGGACTGGGTTATATCAGGCGAATCGCTGCGCTCCCGTCGCTTCGTAATGCACATTCTTCTGTACCATATCGCGTTTTGAAATATCGCATTTTGTACCATATCGCGTTTTGTTTTGGTATATATCGAATTTTGTACCATATCGCCTTTTTGGAAAAGGGGAAATTTAATTTCACTTTACAGGAATGTAAAAACCGATTTTAGCGGGAGTATAGGATCGGGTTATATCAGGTAAGCACTTCGCTCCTTAGTTAGGAAAAAAAAACTTCAGTTTATACGAATTTAAAAATCGATAGAAACGGGAGGACAGTCCGTTGTTATATCAGGCGGGTCGCTGCGCTCCAGTCACTCTGCTCCTTAGAAAAAATTTCAGTTTGTTGGAATTTAAAAATCGATAAAAGCGGGAGTATTGGACCCGGTGATATCAGGCGGGTCGTTGCGCGCCTGTCGCTTCGCAATGCACATTCTTCTGTACCATATCGCGTTTTGAAATATCGCATTTTGTACCATATCGCGTTTTGTACCATATCGTGTTTTGAAATATCGTGTTTTGAAATATCGCGTTTTGTACCATATCGTGTTTTGTACCATATCGCGTTTTGAAATATCGCATTTTGAAATATCGCGTTTTGTACCATTTCTCGTTTTGTCATATCTCGTATTGAAATATCGCGTTTTGAAATATCGCGTTTCGAGCGGCTCCGCTTACTTATATAATTACACTGTGCTAGTTGAAAAATGTGAGAAGCTGGGCACCCAGGGGGTAAATCTAATTCGAGTACGCTGAGTCCATTTTAAAGTAAGTCCCCATTTTTGAGATATCGCACTCGACATGTTTTGGCCCTGAGTCAAAATATACCACCATTTTCACGTTCATAGCTCTTGAACCATTAAAATTTTCGTTATACTTTCTTCAGCAAAGTTGTTGCGCAGGTTAAGACCAACAACTTTGCCGAATTAATCAAGACAAAAAAACCACATCTAATTTTTTTTTGCTTTTCATTTCGACGAAAAACACTGTTTTTTCATTTTTTATCATTTTGTTGAATTTAAATCGAGTAGAATCGATCGAATAAACATCGCATCGACAAATATAGATACAATAGAAACTATTTAAAAGAAAGTTAAATCGATTCAATTGATTTTATGGGGATTTTTCCTAAAAAAACAAAATCCTAAACAATTAACATTTTTCTTCTCTTTGAACAAAACAATGGCGTGCCGTTGCGATAGTGGATAAAAATCCTGGATTTTTCCATCCCATCGTTTTAACCAATTACATCACGTAAATTATCACTTTGGACGGCAGTCCAAACGAGTGACGAAAGCACCTACTGTGCTGGAAGTCGAACTCGTATATATACAGCTAGTTTCGAACTTTTTCCCTTTGAGGCTGCCAAGATCATGTTATATACCATTGGAAAGGTCTTGAAAAGTAGACCCAAATAATATATAAGAGCTGGAATTTCTACCAACATTGAGTGGTAATATGACCTTTCGAAAATTGCCCCAAGACCAATTCAACGACACTTCAAACGTCCAGAACGGATGATTTTGACCAAAGTTATGACATTTTTAAATTTTTCTATGACGTCACCATATAATTTTGCTTTGGTATACATATATGTTTGTTTGTTTGTCCGTACTTCTTTCATTTGATCTCATGTTTCCAGGGTTTGTAGTACTTGAAAAACTAAGCAACTTTTGTTCTACAACTTTTTGATTTGGCCGCCATGTTGGCCGCGGCCAGCCTCTGAAAGGCCATTTTTGGCCATTTTAGCCACGCCCACAGTGCTGAACTTATTTGACATACCCCGGACATATGCATATCGTTAGTAAGGTATTGACAGCTATCAAATAGCTATAAAAAAATTTAAAAAAATTAATGTTGAGAGTCATTTTGGCCAAAAAACTGAAAAATGCCAAATCGGCCGGCCACATTTGGCCAACTTGCTACAAAATTAACCTAAAACTTTTGGTTCATATTTTCAGGATTATTAGCCACAAACCTCACCTACAATATGACATGACAAAAATCACCAAAAACATTGAACGTTTGACAGTCTCCTTGCATAAAATCGAATTTTTTTTAATCTTTATGATGATTTTTTTATACAGTAGATGTTATCTTCCCTTCCATCGCATGAAGATGGAATATCAGCGAGAGGGTAGGTACCATTAATTTTTTTTCCAACCATTACACTAATATACATATGTATATTTTATTGAGTTGTTTAAGGAATCAAAAATGAATTGCTATCGAGTATGTGTGAACTGTTTTGACTGACAATAAAACAACAATAAAACGAATCGCAATTCAATCTATTTTCAATTGGCCGTGCCAAAATCATTGATATCAAATAAAAACCTCTTAACGAGGTAAATATTTGAGTGACGAAAGCCGAATTCAATTCACAAAATTTGTGCCGAAAAAAACAATTGCATTCAAAAGCTGTAAAAAACAACAACTTGTCATCGATTTTTCGGAATGTTCAACAACAACGCGCTGAATGTACTAACATTCCGAAAAATCGTTGACAAACCGAATGCAATTGTTTTTTTTCGGCACAAATTTGATATCAGAAATTTTGTGAATTGAATTCGGCTTTCATCACTCGAACATGAAAAAAATTGAAAAATAATCTGGGATAGAAAAATCCGAGATTTTTATCCGTCGTATGTTTCTGTGATTGAATGGCGCAGTGACATTTGATGGTTGATATATTGATGTAGATGTTTCTTAATTTACGTGTATAATTTACGTGATGTAATTGGTTAAAACGATGGGATGAAAAAATCCAGGATTTTTATCCACTATCGCAACGGCACGCCATTGTTTTGTCAAAGAGAAGAAAAATGTTAATTTTTTAGGATATTTTTTTTTTAGGAAAAATCCCCATAAAATCAATTGAATCGATTTAACTTTCTTTTAAATAGTTTCTATTGTATCTATATTTGTCGATGCGATGTTTATTCGATCGATTCTACTCGATTTAAATTCAACAAAATGATAAAAAATGATAAAAACAGTGTTTTTCGTCGAAATGAAAAGCAAAAAAAAATTAGATGTGGTTTTTTTGTCTTGATATATTCGGCAAAGTTGTTGGTCTTATTCTGCGCAACAACTTTGCTGAAGAAAGCATAACGAAAATCTTAATGGGTCAAGAGCTATGAACGTGAAAATGGTGGTATATTTTGACTCAGGGCCAAAACATGTCGAATGCGATATCTCAAAAATGGGGACTAACTTTAAAATGGGCCTATCACCGTTGAATTCAGCATACTCGAATTAGGTTTACCCCCCGGGTGCTCAGCTTGTCACGAAAAAAAAGTTTGCAATTCATGCACAGTGTTATGTTACTTGATGATGGTATTACATCAGACATTACGAGCTATGCAAATTATTTCGTATTACAACCAAAATTATATATGTCGGCCACCTTACCCTTGACATACCTTATATCATTCTCAAAAATGTTTGGTTAGCCCTTTGTTTAGATCTTTAATCAACTCATGTGCCTATATATGGTACTGACCTTGGCTACAAACGATCCCAAGTACCAATACAACTTTTATTATAGGTAGCGCATGCATTTTGATTAATGTCTTTTATTCTACAATTAAGTGATAGTTCTAATATATTATAAGAATAAATTAAGACTCAATTATAGGTAGATTAGGCAAATAGTTTGGTGGTCCTATCAGTTTGATCAGACAAAACATTACGAACATTTTCATACGCATTCGTAAGCGCAGCAAACTCGATGACGCCAACATAGTATACAGAATCAATGGTGTGGATCAAGTTTGGTTTCCTCGATCGACACCACACCTAATTATAGAACAGTATTATGAATAATTTAATTCTAAACGTATCGTGCATGTATATAAAGTGATCTGATTGCGCTTAACAAATCAGATATCGATTGCATTTCAAAGTGTTTATTCATTCTGAAAAGTGTTAGAAAATTTCATATACATCAACAATGAAAGTATGGGCGAATAGTCGTGTTACCTTTGCTCAATATTTGACTAATTTTGGATAAATTATTTTTAATTTGAAAGGTTCTCGCCTCCGTTGTTCTTTTGGTGTTGGCTGTTCATGCTAATGCATCAGTTATTCCACTAGGCATCCACAGTGGAACAATTGTTACATCACCAGCCCATATCATCAGTACGCATGGCGCATTTATAGCAGCACCTGGTGCTATTATTGCATCAGCCCCTGGAATTCCAGCCATCTCAGCCATTTCTGCCGCGCCAGGTTCAGTAGCGATTTCAGCCTCACCAGGAATTCCAGCCGCTACTATTATTGCTCCAGCTATTGGAAGACATGCCATTGCAATTCCTCAGCCTTCGGCTACTTATGTTGCTGCAAATCGTGGTACAATTCATGTGTCCGAACTTCCAGGCCACGTTGATTCAGCCGCTTCGGTTAATCTTGAACCAGCACCAGGGACCATATAAAAAACTTAAACCATATATTGAATAAAGATCGAAATTTGTGTTACATTACCGTGTTGTAAATATATTTAATAAAAAATGTTTAAACGTTAAAATATTTATTTTTGATTTTATTTTCAAGGTGCACGAGAATTTTCATTTCGTTTCCCCAACAACACCTACCTCAATGATTTATATCATTTCTATTCAACGTTTTATTCGACCATAAATAAATTTAATTCAATTAATTAAAACGCGATAATCGTACATAATTACATAATTATAAAAGTTGACTTAATTTACGAAAATTCCATTTTGGTGTTAACACACTACATAGTGGTCGTGTACAGCTTTCAACGGTATGACCTGAGGAATTTTTAAATAAAATCTTGGGCAGTCTTAAGTTGAATTGTAACTGCATAACGTAATCAATTACATTTTATTATTTCTATGTACTCGTATATAATGTCTTTAGCAATTACATTGACATGTGTAATATACTCAAGTGGACCTATGATATAGTTTTGATCAAGCAAGTGTGGTTGTGTCGAAGTCAGATATGAATTGAAAATTTTCTATGCGTCGTCTTAATCTTCAACACTGGATTCTCTTATAGGTTTACCAAACTGATTTCTGGAATATAACTGAAATTATAGAATTTATTTTCTAGCTGAGACATACTATATAATGTTGCAGACTTGATTCACACCTCAGTGCCAAATGTCCCTTTAGGTAGAGCTAAGATAAATCTGGTATTTTGCTGTTTTTACAACCATAGGCGCCACATAAATAGGTACTGCAAAATATTTTTATATCGATTGTTAACTAAAAAGTTGAATGAAAAATATTGGTTTGGAGTTAAATAATTTAATTATATGCCATAATAGCTCGCTAAATCCAATCTATCGGATACTACCGGATACAATCTATCACGAATATTTCCGCGTTTTTTGAACCAAATGTTTTGGAATTTGATTGTGGTTTGTTGTTGTTATTCACTTCCAATTTTTCGTTGCTTTTAATACTAACTTTTAATTCAACTAGCTCTTCCAATTTTTCTCTGAAGATGTCCCAATCCGTGAATCTATTAGTAAGGTTTTGCTTTTTCTGTTTCTTTATTACTATAGCGCTTACTGACAACAGTACAGGAATGTGGTCAGATGTTAGGTCGTTAATTGCTTCGACTCGAATAATTGCTTCGACTACTTTTCCTGTATCCGTTGGCCAATACGTTGGCCCCCCTGAAGACAGATATTCGCATTTGTTTTCATGAATGGCATTGAACAAGTTGTTTCCTTTCCCAGGAGATATAAGCCTGGAACCCCAAGCTATATGTTTTATATTGTAGTCCCCACCAATAATAAATCTTGGACCGAGCTTATTGAAGACGTTATTAAATTGTAACTTCGTTGGTGTATGCCGTGGAGGACAGTACGCTGCTGCAATATTCAGATCTGCGCCATTATATTCGATTGAGATAACAGTTGCTTGCAAATAGTTTTCACGAATATCCTCTTGTTGATTATGTTTGATATTATTTTTAATTAGTACAGCTGAACCACCTCTGGCTCTTTCACTAGGATGGGTTGTCCAGTAGGAATTAAAACCCCTTATTCTGATAAAGCTTTTGTTGGAGAAGTGCGTCTCAGAAATCAGCGCAATATCAATGTTGTTTGTATGGAGAAATATTTCCAGTTCTTGGGCTCGTTGGTTGAGCCCATTAGCGTTCCAAGCTACAATGCGTAGGGACGAGTTAATCATTTGTGAGTATACTTTTTACGCTATTTGCCGTAGGCACTTGGCGAAACACACTTATACTTAATAAACACATTTTTATTAATCACTTGTTTTTTGTTTCGCAGAATTCTGCGAAACAAAAAACAAGTGATTAATAAAAATGTGTTTATTTGTGAGTATGTTGACTTTTTCGCTTGGTGAATAGATTTCCAGTTTTGCCACCATCTCTGCTAAATGACCAAGTGACTGTTGAATTTGGCTAAGCATTTTAATAATTTCAATGTTATTAGACTCTTTGGTGATTTGCGCATAGGGTAATCCAACTGTGGATGGTGTGATTGTTGTTTGTGGTTTAGCAACTTTTGGTTTGTAATCGCTGCACTGCGCTTGTTCTATTATTCTGTTGACTTTTAATTTTGTTCTGATATACTCTGCATCCTTTATAATTTGCAGTATGCCCTTGTTGTTGACAAAGAGCACAAGAAGGCGCGATATCTGGTGTTTTCTTGCATGTTGCCGTGTGGTGATTTTCCGCGCATTTAACGCATTTGGTTTGACGATAGCAAAAGCTCTTGGTATGTCCAAGTTGTTGACAATTCGTACATTGTGGAATTCCTTTTGTCTTGTTAGGTGGCTCAATTTTAACTATACAGTACGCAAGTTTCTTGATATTGTATACTTCTTTATTGTTGTCTTTTTATTTTAAGTCGATGTAAAACAATGGAAAGTGTTTCCTGACTTTTACACCATCAGTTGTGACCATTTTGTATATGTTGGTAATACCTGCGACTTCATGTCCCATTTTTTCTAAGTCTGCTTTAATTTCATCGTGACAAATAGAAGAAGGTAAGCCTCTGATAACCACTCTATATACGCCTTTTCACTCTTCAGCTGGTACGTGTGATATTGGATATTTTCTAGTTGGTTGCTAGATTCATTTTTTAACTCTTCCAGTAATTTTTTGACATTTCTGTAATCATTTTCATTTTGAAAGGTAATTCTAATGTCACTATTTGAGAGCGCCTTAAAACTAGTTGATTCACTAGTGTTTTTTATTATTTTTTGTCGAAAAAGTTCGAAATTGTTGATATTGCTCACATTAATGAGTGGAGGCAGTGGTATTTTTGGGTTTTTCTGTTCAGTGTTACTGCTCACACTTTGTGTATTATTTTTTGAGGGAGTTTTCCTTTTTGTGCGCCTATAGGCAGTATACGTTTCTTAGGATTTCTGTTATTAGCTCTGGAAACTTCTTCTTCCATTTCTTCCTCATCTGTGAAATAATCCTCTATACTCAGAGCATTAAATCTATTTTGTTGAGAGACTGGAAATTGCTGCAGCAGCCAGTTGGAATTATTTGAATGATGTTGACTGGTTGATGGCTGAATATGGTTGACAGTCAGGTTGTTAGCTCGTGCTGAATCCTCAGATTTACTATTTTTAACCTGTTTTTTATTTTTTAGTGTAGAGTTTTCTCTCTTCAGTTCAGCAACTTCATTGCTCAGCTGCGCGATTAGTTTTTCCATTTTCTGAAACTTGGTTAACAGATCCTCGCTGTTTATAATGTGTGTTGATGCACTCGGCATTTGTAATGAAGTTCCTTTTTCAGTGGAGACTGCGTCTTTTGCAGTTACTGTGGAGGCAGTCGCTGTTGGCTCAATTGTCTCTAATTGTAGTGTACGTCTACTTACATGTGGAGGTGGTGATCTCAACATTTTCGTGCTCTGAAAGATACGACTAAGCACCCTCTTAGCCACGCAGCCATCGGCGTATGTAGTACCACCTTAGCTTTGGTGTGCTAGTTTTTGGTCCGCCCCGAATAATTAATTTCCCCGGTACCTACCATATCTGGCAAGCATTTCCCTATCCGCCACCCGGGGAGGCGCCTGATGGGGGTACTAGCAAACCCCACACAGGTGTAACGAAATGAACGTGGTAAATATACTATTAAAAGAATAACATTTTTAATTTTCCTACGATAATAAAAATAAAAAAAGTAAAATTAGATAATAAAAATTGGTAATAGAATTACATGCAGGTGTTATACATGCTGTTACCTTACAGTTAAGCAATAAAAAAAGAATTTGTAACTGTACTGCCATAGTAAAATATGACCATAAGTACATATAAGTAATAATTAATTAGTTTTTTGTTATAGAATCCACAAGAAACGAAATTTTTTTTTACGTTTGATGACATTAACCGCTTTGTACAATTTGGATTGAAGTGGTAAGTGATGCATGATATACATTCTGTTCCTTACATGATTTGCGAATTGTATGCCCAAATCATCAGTAGAGAAATTTTTCAAGTTTTTCATTTTGTTAAGTATTCCATATTTTACAGACATTTCCAATGTAACAAATCTCTCGCATTGCACTGTACAAATATTTGCATGCACATATTATTATTATTTAGCAAACATTTAGGCTATTAATAAAAAAGCTCTTCCGTAGTAAATTGCAAACGTAAAGCAATAAAAAGTTGACATGACCGTGAATTTATCAATGAAAATATTTTTTAAGTTCAATGTGGTTTTAATCGCATTCTTGCATGTATACACATTGACGCACGCGTATACATCGTATGTGATCAACATTACATTAGAAATTGGGTAATTATTCGTATCATTTGAGTGATAATGATAATTTCGGTAGCATATTTTTCAGATACTAGCAACATTTTTTTTAGAAAGGTTAATTTTTCCGTATGAATGATTTACTTTTGTACGTTGATTGCTTTGTGTATATGTATATAGTGTGTGCTTTAAGTGGTGCGGTGTCATGTACTTGATTATTATGACTATTAAATATACAGACCAAACAATTCAATTTATTCTGGAGGTATTTATTAGTTCAAAACAGCTTTAAGATATTTATAAATTGGTTCTCTTTATGTATATATTTCTTATATATAGTTGAAATTTATTAATTGTAGGAGGTTAATCGGTCTTATATACTTATTATTATTATTATGCATTTCTTGATATACAATCGGTTCCACTTGAATTGTTAATAATTTTTATTACTGCTGTTGTATGCATTAATAGTTGATTTTTTTCTTTTTATATTGCAGCTACATTAATTCGGGGCTTAGTGCTTTATGTAATGATATACACCTTGGTATGTCGTTTAGTCGATTTGTGAACATGTTTTTTGCGGTTATCGCACACGCCATAGTGCAAATTTCATAATTTATTTGAACATATTCGGATTGAAGTGTTGAGTATGTAATATGGATTGTAAGTCAAAATGACAGCAGTGTTTGTTTTTGGCTTGTTGGCTATCAGTTTTAAAAGACCTTAAAATGGGTATGGATTTGAGATGAAAGTACTCCTTCATAAATGTTTTAAATTATTTTAAAATAAATTCGAAGCAATTTCTTCAGTTATTCTGTATACCAATTTTTGTGTATTGTGGAAATTATTAAACAAATATCTAAAATTTCAAATTTATAACTCCTGGTAGTTTGTC
This sequence comes from Nephrotoma appendiculata, assembly GCA_947310385.1. Lineage (NCBI taxonomy): Eukaryota > Metazoa > Arthropoda > Insecta > Diptera > Tipulidae > Nephrotoma > Nephrotoma appendiculata. The sequence goes on from OX371224.1 coordinate 73,898,876, forward strand.
ATACTAATTACAGACTTTGGGTGTACGATCTGTATCAAAATATTGAACTCATTGAGGTAATTGAACATTCATCAGGTCCTGAGATTAATGATTGAATAATATATTAGAATTTGAATAGTTGAAGGCGTCAATGCATTAAGTTAGAAATATTTAATGGAATTAAGAAAAATATACCATAATATTTATTAAACCATAACTTAAGTCGAAGCTTTTATGTTACAGACATATTTACAAGATAAAAAAAAAAAAAAACAAAAAAAAAAACAACTACCCGCTACTAAGTACCAGTTTTTCGTAAAAATACATTGGCAAACCCGAATGAATTAATCGGAAAATAAAAAGAACAGTTCGTGGCCCTATTCTGGTTTTCCCCGGGAATAGGGAATGGGGAATTACTGACGTATTTCTAGCAGTTGAGAATCTTTTATTCCCTAAAGTGTATTCTGGTGTTTGGGTTCGAATTTTAAAACATTATTTTTTCTAATAAATATTTTTAAAAATAAATTAAACTTGCATAAGCATTCCACAATTGAACAGGTGCATAGAATCACCAACATTATTGAAAGAACGTTAGAATGAAAAAAAGTATGCTCCAGCATATTTATGGATGTCGCTCAAGCATAGTGGACTCACACAGGCAATTCTACGCCATACTAAAATCTTGTTTATCCAATAGACATTTTCGTTTGAAATTTGAAAATTAATACTACGAACTAAAGAAAATCTCTGCCAGTGTCCCGAAGTGGAGTGTCTTAGGACCAATTCTAATTATATACAAAGGTTAGTCCAACAACAAATTAAGGAACCATAACCACCTTTGCAGATGACACAGCAATCATGGCGATTGGAAGTAATGTCGGTTAACATTAAGTTCAGAAAAATATATTGGCTAATAGGTTGAGGCTCTGAGCTTACAATTCACAACAAGCTGCTGCTATATCGGCAAATACTGAAGCCAATATGGACTTACGGTATTCAACTCTGATGAATACCGTAGGTCCACTAAGCAAACATACGCCAAAATGATACAGACGTTAATTCACAGGGACTTACACATGGAATACATCAAAGATGAAATACAAAAGCATGCCGCCAAACAAGAAATAAGTTCCAGAAACACAGCAACTCCTATATTTGCCATATGATAGATAACCCTGTCGTTGAAAGAAGACTCCTAAGAACGACGCCACTTGGCGTAGTAAACTATTACCAAATTAAAATTAGTACTTTAAATTGGTTTAATTAGTTATGGGACTAACCATTGGGTTTCACCCGAACAAATCAAAATTGTTTAAGAAATCTAAAATTTGTAAAAATTTGAAAGATAACTAGCTTGATGAACACAGTCTCAATTGTAATTAATAAAGGAAAAAATTAACAAAAAAAAAAAAAAAAATATAATAATTTTTAGACTTTAAACATTAATAACTAGAAATTATAGTAAACCACTTATTTCGACAAGGTCCGACATACGGTAGGCAGTAAATAGGCTTAACGTTCAATAAACGTCAATATTGAACCTGTTCAACATACATCTAGTTGCATCAGTAGTATTAGAATCCACCTACAGCACATCTAAAGGCCGATGCAGATTGAATTAAAAAGTCTGCAGATGTGGTCACTTCCCAGATTGTAAATTTTGAAGCGTTGTAAATTTTGAATCGTATAATAATTTTTAGTGTATTTATACAAAATTCGCTATCTCAATGGGTGATTAATTCGTATGTAAACACTAAATATCCAGATTTTACTTTGTCGTTTCATGGCTGCAGTAATGCAGTCTTATGCGATTACCGAATATTAAAAATGTTAATAAAATTTTCAGATGGTGAAAAACCAAACTTTCGGTATGTTCACGGCGGAGAAAATAAATTCCCGATTTAATGTAGAATCCATATTTTTTCTCTCAGTGATATCATAATAATTTTTATTAATTGGGTTAATTATTCTCATCACAACTACATAGTACAATAATCATAGCGATGGTTAATCCAATCATAGTTTCTATGATATCATCATTGTGTGTTAAACACAATTATTTCAAATGATTGGTTGTATCATAATATGATATTCTTAATCATTGCATGTAATCATAACAATGATGGACACTTTTATGATCAGCTCAATCATATTTTTGTGCTGAGTGTATATTATAAATGCTTGAACAATCGGATGTGTTAATTTAACGGCAGATTTAGAAAATTTATAATACTGTACACTTCTGCTATGCTTTTGAAAAGTCCAGCAAAACGAAATTTGCAAACGAATTTTTCTTATCAAGTGTAGCATAAAGATCAAGAACTATGTGCATTAAATTTGTAGTATGACCAGATTATTGTTAGGTTAGAGACCAGATTATTGTTACTTACATAAAAAATCAAAGTGTGTAACACGTTCGCGGACAGTAGCCAAAATTGAACGGCTCAAAAAACACACTAACGTTTTTTGTAAATGCATAAGCTTTTAACATCCATAAAACAAAATATGAAAGGCCTTATAACATTAGAACCATTTACGGCCAAAAAATGGCACGACGCCAAATGCCGTCTTGTCCCTGCAATAATTTTTTTTGATGGACCAGGACCATGACGTGAAATGCCGTCAAGTGGAAACTAATGTATTATCCAGCAAAACTTATTTATTGAATTCATAAATATAAAAAAAAAAATACTAATCCAAACAATTTATAGGTACATATATATAAAAATTACTAAATAATAAAACTATTTTTTGTGGTAGTTTTCAAAGCATGGCTCGATACATAGTGGTGGTCTGTCCGGACATGATTTACACTAATATTTTGTTTCTTTGCGTTTACCAAAAATCGTGCATTCTTTACATCTCAAAAAATAGCTCTTGTTCGGCTTCTTTGGGTTAGGAATGCTGCTGGGGAAGTGCATATTTTGGGTTTGTTGATCATCTTTATCTGTATCAGCTGGATTGGGTGGGTCAATTCTTGATCGTTTGCCTCCATGCATTGGTCCTGATTTCACCAATTTTCTGCCATCGTTTATCCTGTTGGATATGCCGAGAAATTCTTTGACTAAATTTTCACGAAACTGTAGCAAAGTCAGCTTACTGTTGAATTTTCTGTTTATATAAAAAGCATTCCATATCGCTATATCTAGCAGGTGTAACATTACCTTTTTATACCATCTGATGCTTTTTCGAGGTGAAGAATAGTAACTGACCTTCTGGTCATTTCGATCGACTCCGGACATACTATTATTGTAATTCGAGACTTCTTCCGGTTTAATTTTTTCTTGTCAGAATCGTTTTTTTACGGTAATAAGCTTGGGATGATACTTTGTTGTAATGCAGAGAATTTCTCGCCTGTCTTTCCATTTAGACATATACATTTTTCCGCATCTCTGCCACTTGTGTTCTCCCTTTTTCAGTTTTAATTTTGTCAATGTACTTGGATTTTTTCGCCTGGTTGAACGCAAGGTGCCGGTAGAGTGCGTTTTTCTGGTAAGAAGTTTATTAGACAGCCCCACGCTATTGTAAAAATTATCCATAAATATATGGTGACCGCGATCCAAATAGGGCTCTGTTAGAGAAATTATTAATGTTTCGAGTTTTGAAGGTCCAGCAGCTTCTTCACCGCGTCCCGAATAAATTTGAAGATTTAAAACATATCCATCAGTTGTACATACAGAGTATAACTTTATTCCATACCTAGCTCGTTTTCCCTTTATATATTGCCGGAAACTCAAACGACCGCGGAAGGGGGAGGGTAGGGGTATAAAACACGTCTAAAATTGATGAGTAGCTTATTGAACAGAGGACTAATTTTGCAGAGTTTATCCCTAGGATTAATAGGCTGAGCATAACTGCAACTGAAACATCTTAGCAGCTGTTCGAATCGCCTTCCAGATATAGTATAATGAAATGCAGGGCAATAATAAAGCGGATCCATGCTGAACATTTTTCTTATAGAGGGAAATTTCAATTGACCCTGAAGAATACAACGCGCTAGAAATTGTTTCAACTCAGTAATATTTGTTGGTTTGATTGAACAAAAACGGCTGCGTTTGGTGTGAGGTCGGCCTATGTTCTGCAACATTTCTGCATATGTATTCATAGACGTAACTATCATATCCATTATATCATTGTCCCAAAGTTGCTCAAAACATTGTACAGCATTTGGAGTATGTTCGAAGTGAACCTGAATACCGGATTGAGCGACATCAAATCCAAAGTCTGGAATCTCTTCTGTATCGTCTTCCCAATCGAAACCTCAGAAATACCATTATCATTATCAAATATCAGCTCATCTACGTTTCTTACGAGTACCCACTTCATCATAAAGTCTAAGAAGTCTTTCTTCTTCCTTTGGTTCCATGGAATATCCTGGAAAAATTGTAAATAAACTCTATAAATACAAACCGTATCGGAGACGTTGCATAATTTTTGATACTTGTTATTTTCACACCGGCACAAAACAACTATAAACAATATATTCACTAAGGACCACTACACAGAGCATCAAATAGCGCGTAAAAATACGCCAGAAGGTTTATCAAACGATTACAACACAATACTGAAAAATACTACCTAATTCGTTCGTTCACAACAAAAAACAATAAAACATAGAGAGCAAAAAATATAAAAAACGGATATAATTTTTTCTACAAACATATTTTTACAGTTATATTTTTACAGTATGAAGATACAATTCACAATATTTTATATCTTTTGCTGGCACAGTAAACTACAAACAAATATAATTCCTATGTAAATTTGACGACAAACGCCGACTTGCCTCTACAACAAGAAACAAATTTGGACGGTATATCCCGTCTTGTCCCTATACATAGAGACGGCATATGGCGTCTTGTCCGCGAACGTGTTAAGATGCTTTTGAATTTGCAATTGCATAATATGGTGTGACTAACTGCAGCAAGAAAACTTCTGGACTTCAAAATGAAACTTTGTATACCGATCAACCCCAATTTGTGCTAGGTATAGTGCTCACGACAAAAAATTAGTGCTAGTCCAGGAACCGAAAAAACCGGAAAAGAAAATTTCAAACTTCGCCTGAAAGGCGAAACATACATATAAAACCCAATTTCTAGAAAAAACCAGAAATAATTTAAGCCTAATTGTAAACTTACCAAAGGCAGCTACACTGACAAAATTTGTGTTAATCATAAAAATGTGATTTTCATAAATTTTCATTCATAAATTGAGGAAAACCAAACTAGCCCCTAAAAGATACTATATTAAACAAATAAAATACAGAGTTATACCGTTCAATAAGAAATAAAATATTATAAAATCCAAGAATAAGCAACTCGGGTAGCATAATCCTGTCATTCATGTTCATTGCCACCCGAAAAATATAGTGGCGGAATTTGTGCTAACCCAGAATTAAACCAATTCCATCGAACCAATTCTGGATTAGTACAAATTGAGCCACTATAGTTTTCGAATGGCAATGAACAAACCTGATAGGACTCAAGCGCGGATACAGAGGGGGGGGGGGGGGCGGTGAGGGCGATCACCCTCCGAGAGCGATGTGTTTATACATTTCAATTTTTTGCTGATCAAAACATAAATAGCTAAATATTTTGTTATTTCCACGCAGCAAACTTATGCACAACGTAAGCGGTAAAAAATGTCATTATGTTCCCAACATAAGCGGTAAAAAAGTACTTGTGTTCCGTATCTATATAAATAAAACAAAGTCGTGTTAGTTACACCATTTATAACTGAAGAACGGCTGGACCGATTTTTATGATTTTTGTTTTGTTGGATTTGACTCCGTTCCGAATAGCATAATAACTATTAAAACATCGGAAAAATTCACCAAATAAAAATTTATCAAGAAAATTCATTTTCTCATACATTTAGTTCATTTTGTTTTTTTTTATTTTGTTCGTCTCAATACAGTGGTGGTTTAGGAAAAAAGAAAAGTCGGAAAAACTCAAAAGGGATGTCCCAAAAATCTAATAAAAAAACATTTTTTTATTTGAATTTTGTAGGTGTAGTTTGTATGTGACGAGTGGTGCAGTGGTTAAAGCTTCGGCGCTTGGACTGCAAGGTACTGGATACGAATCCGACTGGAGGCTGCATGCACATTTACCATTTTATTTTTTATCCAATTTTTTTATTTTATCTACTTAGCTATATAATTCTTGATGGAAATGTAGGATTATTTTTCTTCGATTCGCCCTTTGGAACTGGGAAGGCATTCCTCATATCATTGATTTTGGCCACTGTTCGTGCGAGATCCAATATTGCTGTAGCAGTTGCTCAGCGTTGAAATTGTCGTTAGACCTTCAATCGGCTGAAAACCCGACTTGCAACATTGCGAAACATTCAGCAATGGCGAAAGTTTTGGTAGCAAGTAAAATCATCATCGATTTTGAATGTACAATGGCGCACAAATGCGCATTTGAAGCATTCAATCGAACTATGAAAGATCTACGCAATGACTCAAGATGTTTTGGAGGCGCAATGATTCAACTGTCCAGCAATTTCCGTCAAAAAATACCAGTGATTCCAAGATTGACCGCTGTCGATGAAATAAACGCTTGCCTCAAATCATCGACTCTGCGTGGCGCTATGTGATGAAACTTCAGCTGACGACAAACATGCGAGTTGCATTGTTAAACCAGAGACAACCTAACAGAGATATTTCATTCTATGTAAACGTAAAAATTTAAACTGCGAGTTCATAACGTATACGCAGTTTAACGAAAAATGACAGATACATCGATGACATTGGAATTGTCAGAAATATATTCTGTTTTCATTTTTCAGCTCGAACGAAAAATTTAATTTGATTGTCTGCGGTTAAACGATCCATCTGCCGAAGATTTCTCCTAACCAATTACTGACTATCGGTAATGGCCGTGTTCCGGTCGACGAATCGAACAGATTGATTTCGTTTCCTCAGAACTTTTGCAATTTTGTCTCAACGAAGGACGAGTTTATCAACAAAGTGTTCCCGAACAATATTACTAACCACAAAAATCACAATTGGGTGAGTGAACGAGTAATTCTTGCGGCAAAGAACAAAAATGGGGATCACTTAAATTTCACAATTCAAAATCTAATCGTCGGTCCCTTCATTCCTTCAAATCTATCGACTGTGTGACAAACAAAGACGGATCAACCAACTGTCCAACTGAATTTTTAAACTTATTGGATCTGGCTGGCTTGCCCCCGCACAATTTACAACTGAAAGTTGGTGTGTTGCCGGTAATCATCATGCTACGAAACCTGAATCAACCATAACTATATAACGGAACGCGTTTTATTTTGAGAAATCTCAAGGAAAGTTCAAAGATGAGGAAGTTCTCATTCCGAGAATTCTGATGATCCCAACCGATATGCCATTCGAGTTTAAACGAATTCAATTTCCGATTCGTCTTGCATTCGCCATGACGATCAACAAATCACAATCACCATCCTTGAGTGTTTGTGGCCTGAATCTAGAAAATGAATGTTTCTCTCACGGCCAATTGTACATAGCATGTTCACGTGTCGGCAAACCATGCGCTTTGTTCGTTCTCACACCTGACAATAAAACAAAAAATGTCGTATATCACAAGATGCTTTACTGAAGGGAATCGACCCTATTGCAACCTACTCAACAAATAGTTTAAAAGGAAGTAATGCAACAATGCTACGCGAATCATTTCGAATCAATTCAATAAAACGAAATCCTTGCTGCCACGTGAATTACATTCATTTCAATGTAATTAAAATATATTTCATTTTTGTTGAATTTAATTAATTTGGAGTATTCATTTTATCCGCCCTGGAGGTCTCGGGTTCAATTCCCGGTAGTGACAAGGAAAAAATTGCACGGCTGGTTTAGGATCAATGAATTAATCACTCATTAGTCATTATCCGAAATGAAAATATGATTATTAAACCTCATTTAAGGCGGCCAAATCTCTTGATGGGATATAGTGCCAGAGAGAGAGAGAGAGAGAAATTCATTTTATCTTAATAAAAAACTCAATTTAATTAAGCTATAATAACTTTAAACAACATTTATTGATTTTGAGGCGGTACGACGTTCGCCGGGTCAGCTAGTTTAAAATAAAATATAATATGCAATAATGTTTGATAGTAGTAGTAGTGCAAAACACAACATAACATTTTATTTAAACGTCATTTTCTAGTGCCAAGGGTTTAATTGTGAAATCGTTAACCATTTTAATAATTATTTGTGTATTAAAGTTTTCAAAAAGTATTGAAAGTTTTTGTTTATTATCGGCACCAAACACAACAGGTTGTGTTTGTCGAAAATTAGAAATAATGAGTAAACAAAAGTTGGGAAATGCAAAAATTGATTCCTTTTTTAATAAAGTTAATATTCAATGTACACCTGCATTAGCGCATGCTAGTGACGATACTGTAACTGAAAACAATTCTGTTTCTATTATCAATGTAAATATTCAAAAGGCCTCAAATGAAGAAAATAACCACCAATTTGATATATCAAAAACAAGACAATATTAAATGTTGACGAGTATACAAAATATAATTTATTTTTTACGCTATTTGCCGTAGGCACTTGGCGAAACACACTTATACTTAATAAACACATTTTTATTAATCACTTGTTTTTTGTTTCGCAGAATTATTTTGAATAATTTTCAAAAAGTTAAAAAAATCACTCGGTACATTTTTTTTGTTATATAGTAGAAAAAAGCAAATAATAAATAAAAGAAGGAGGGACAAAAAATAAGCAATAAAAATTAGTCTACGCGGATCGCGCAGGTAGGCGATGAGTCATAGGTTGAGTAACAAAATTCAAGGTATATTATTGCGTCGTGAGAATAGAAAAGGGCGGGATCTGTAATTGGTGAGAACCGGATTTAACTAACTTCAGTTCACGACGTAAGCTCTCAATTGACATACTAATTTCTTTTCGGCTAACTCGGTTAAGAACTCGGTAAAATTGATTAACAAAATTCAAGTCGTCGACATTCCGTTACATTCAAAACTAGTTTTATTTGACGTTGCCAGTCTTTTCACTTCTATTCCGATTAATACTTTGTCCCAAATAGTTTGTAATTACTTAGATAGGGATGTTGTAGATGAGAGCTTACATCGTGAACTGAAGTTAGTTTTTGAAACTTGTATTAAACAAAATTATTTCTGTTTTAATAATACATATTTCAAATTCGCTGATGGTCTACCCATGGGCTCTCCTCTGTCACCTTTGTTGGCTGAAATTTTCATGAATTTCTTCGAACAAATGATCATATCAAATAACAATCCTTATTTTCGTCATATTATCTTTTGGTATAGATATGTTGATGACATATTATGTCTATGGAATGGAACTAATAGACTGTTAGACTCTTTCCTTACTTGGTTAAATTCTCAATATCCCACCATTGATTTTACGTTAGAAAAAGAAGAAAATAAATGTATTAATTTTCTAGATATAACAATAACCAGGATTAATTCTACTTTAGACTTCAACATTTATCGGAAACCCACGTATACAGACGCTGTTATCCCTAGTTCTTCAAACCATCCCCATAATATTAAAATGTCAGCTTTCCACTCACTCATAGATAGACTAATAAACATCCCTCTGTCAAATTCAAATTACAACACTGAGCTTAACATAATTCTTCAAATAGCAACGAATAACGGATATCCCTTTTTCAACCAGTAAACAAAAAAATTGGCTTAATTTTAGTCCAACCATCGTGTCCAATTATACCAATATTAGTTTTGCTTTTTATAATAATAACACAATAAAGAAAATGATTTTTAACAATAAACCTAGAGTTGATCGCCTTTCCAAATCTGGTGTCTATAGGATCAATTGCAATGATTGTAGTTTCTCCTATATTGGTCAGACTGGGCGCAATTTTGGAGTTAGAGCTAAAGAACATTTATCTGGTTGCAATCAATCAACTTTCCATAACCATTTAACTTCAGAAAATCACACAGCTAGCTTGAACACATTTAGACATATTACATATACAACCCAAAGGAAGACGTTTAGATACCTTAGAATCTTACGAAATTAGAAAATCAATATTTCTTAACCAAAATATCCTTAACGAACAGAGAGAAATCCGGTTCTCACCAATTACAGATCCCGCCCTTTTCTATTCTCACGTACGCAATAATATACCTTGAATTTTGTTACTCAACCTATGACTCATCGCCTACCTGCGCGATCCGTAGATTAATTTTTATTGCTTATTTTTTGTCCCTCCTTCTTTTATTTATTTTTTGCTTTTTTCTGCTATATAACAAAAAAAATTTATTTATACAAATTAGTAGATACTCCTGATGATGACCTAACAAGTCGAAATTATTAGAATTATTTTGAAAATTATTCAAAATAATTCTGCGAAACAAAAAACAAGTGATTAATAAAAATGTGTTTATTAAGTATACATATAATTTAATTAAAAATCCGTGGATACCACCGACCAATTACATATAAGTTTCCCTATTCCCAACACAAAAAAATGGGAAAATCGAAAAGCGATATGTTTCCCATAATCATTTAACTGCTTTCCATTGGTTATTTTTTTCAGACACGCAAAAAGGATTATTTTGTAAATACTGCTCATTATATTCTCCATTCAAACCTTGGTGGAAAATATGAAACTGTTTCACTTAAAGCACTGGTCACTGAACCTGTTACTTCATTCGCAAAATTACTAGGAAAAGATGGCATTTTAAACAATCATATAGCAAGTTTTTCTTAAATAGTTATGAAACTCCGACCAGTGACATAAGAAATCAAATTGATTCTCATCGAAATAAACAAATTTTAGAAAACAGAAAGACAGACTTATCCCCATAATTGAGACCATCATTCTTCTAGGTCGTCAAAATATTGCTTTTCGCGGTCATATAGATGATGGTGCTTTATTACAAAAACAGGAAAGAGAAAACGAAGGAAATTTTCGTGAGATTCTAAGATACCGAGTTCACGCTGGTGATAAAGAGTTAGAAGAACAGCTTAAAAATTCCAGTTCAAGATCAACTTATATCAGTAAAACAATGCAAAATGAACATCTATGACCCCCTGTCGGAGTGCAAAACTCATGGGCCGACCCATCTTCCATGCCAGTATAGGCTGGCATGGAGCTTGCAATGTGCAGATGGTTATAAAAATCGGACCTATAGCCATACGTCTTCGATTTGGCAAATGATGCGTAAAGTAAGACGGAAAAATAAACCGCGAAAGAGCAGGGAATGCTTCGGCCCCAAAACAGATGGCATGGACTAAAAAAAATGCAAAATGAACTCATACATGTTGTGGTGCCGAAATACTTCTTAATTTCCGTGACTCGCTTGTCTTACAAATATGATGGCATCGATCTGAATAAGTAGTAATCAGAGGCAGCCAAATCTAAGGAGAAGATGAAGTCCTGGGTTGATTTTGCTGTATGTGAACGAGCGTTGTCATTCAACAATATCACCTTTCGCCTTTCTTAACCTGTAAATAATCTTTTTTCCTCGAGACTCAATTTGATAAAATGTTCCTGGTAACGTTCAGCTGTAACAGTTTGACCAGGTTCCAGAAGCTCGTAGTAAATGACTTCTTTCCAATCCCACCCGACACACAGTAAAACATTCTTGGTGTGAATATTAATTTTTTCAACTGATTGGGTCTGGATCAACCCACTGTTTTCTACGTTAAGGATTATCGTACAAAAACAAAATCCACTTTTCATCACCCCTACATGTTTTAGCGCTCGCTCTTGCGAGCAAGCTTATACAAAGACTTAGGCCGTCTGTCTGTTGGCACTATCACAGCAAAAACTATACATACCAGAGAGCTCAAAATTTGCACACAGATTGATACTACTCTAAAAAATCACATTTAAAATTTGGGAAATCTAGGTTCTAAAAATAGAGGTCACACAGATGCGGCTGTCTACTTTTTTTTTAAATTTTCAATTATTATTCTAGGCATACTTTTATCTATAATAAAAAGAGTGTTATTTCAAAACTAGTTTCTGTAATTTTTTTTGATTTGCTTAAGATTCTATTGGGCTAATTTGTTGTATTAGCACCTTAGTTGTTTCAGAGGTTTTACATCTCTGTCCGTCCGTCAGTTGCATTTTTTCTATTTTATCGAGCGCTTGTCGGACAATTTCAATTGTCCGCTTCTACTAGTTTATACAAAATATTATTTCTTTTGTACTCAAAACATTTTCAGTTAGTTATCATTTTCGGTGAATTGACGTTTTCGGTGAAATTTTCGGTCAATTGCTTTTCGGTGAATTGCTTTTTGGTGAACGACCGTGTTCGGTGAATTGTTTTTCGGTGTTTTTTTTTTTTCGGTGAATTGTCATTTTCGGTCAATGGTCATTTTTGTTGAATTGTTTTCCAGTGAACTGTTGTTTTCGGTGAATTGTTTTCCTGCGAACTGTTTTTTCGGTGACTTATCGCTTTCGGTGCATTATCGTTTTCAAAGAATTGTTTTTTAGGTGAATCGGCTTTCGGTGAATTGTTTTTCGGTGAATTATTTTTCAGTAAATTGTCGCGGAACAGTATTGGATCGGCCAATCTCTTTAGATGCACATAAACGACAAAATTTACATGTTACAGTATAGCTGAGAAATCATCTACATGCATTCTTATTGATGAATAGAGAAAAAAGTTACTTGAAATACATCGAGGAGAGAACAACACTACTGCCAAAGGTATCAATAATGTTCGTGATAGAGGTGTATTGATTGAAACTGGCACGAGACCAAAATACGCGTGGTAGGCTAGTTTAGCCATAAAAAGTGTAGCACAACATATCAAAAAATTACTGTGGCTTTCCTATAGGAACTAATCACCAGATTCTGCAAAGAATGAGATTCGTAGAAATGGACACTGCTATGGTCATGACCAGAAGATCTTACTCAAGGGGCTATAAAATTTGTCAGCTGTAATAAAACATTACGATAAAAGCATTTAACCCCTCAATACGAAAAATTATCAGAATGTCACAGTTCTGCTACTCTGCAACTTTGTGTATTAGTGAGTAGTAGTTAGATCGAAAATATGTAACTAGTTGCAATTCATTGCAACACGATCTTTTCATTGTAAATTAAGGTGTCCAACCAATTATAGTTTTAAGGGAGAGTCGAACGTTGACCATCTGCTCTTAATGGGCTGAACAGCATTTATGATAAATTAGTTTTCCAATCGATTACCGGCAGACTAATTAACATATTCCCAGGGAGGATTAGAGAAAGCACTGCTAGACTTAGTTTGTTTCAAAGTTAATAAAATTAATTGAAAAGGTTATTTCTTATTTTGTGATGACGCAGTAAATAGAAATGCCTACTATCACTATATTAAGGATTTTATAGATATTTTATTGAATTTTTTATCGATAAAAGTTGCGCTTGGCTCCTAACCAGTTAACGAAAGCTATTAACGAAAATTTAAGAGATAAATATTTTAGAATCTGTAAAAAATAAAAGAGTCAGGCGAAAAGTAAGTTCTGGGAGTAATCCTAGATGTATTTGAAGCTTTTGATAATTTTTGGTTGCTTGTCATTATAGAAGAGTAAATGAATTAGGATTGCGCTGCTGATCTTTATATAGGTGTCAGAGTTAGTCAGGATGAGCAAAGACCACCGAAACCGTGATAGTTCATTGGTGCAAACGAAGCTTTCCTCCTACAAGACAATAATGGTGGAAATGCGATGCGCTGGCTAATTAGCAGAATGGGTTATCATCATAATCGAAAAATTATTACAAGCATACGCGATTGAGAATATTGTATCTAGTGCGGAGTCTATTAAAACAAAGTGATTGTAATATTTTGCAATTTTATTAATATTTTCGATGAAAATGTATAAAATGATTTAGAAAAATATAAATAACATATATAGATTTTAAAATAGAAAAGTGGCAGATAGAGAGATTATATATAGGGTGCGTAGAAGAAGTATTATAAAAATGGTGTACATTGGTGGCGGTGAAAATACTTAAGATTAAGTCGTGAAATATCGGTGTCATTATTCGTATACATTAAAATATTAAGTCCTAAACTATAATGTGATATATCATTTACCACACTGTTCCTGGAGCTGGTTGTACATTGAGTGATTTAACCGATTGGATATGTCCTGGAAGTGGAGCAACATGTTGTGATCCCCGATTAGCAGCAACATATGAAGCACTATGTGCAAGTGGTGCAGCATGTGCGGCAACGACTGGCCCAGCATGGGCAGCTAAAACTGGACCAGCACCCCAGTGTGCGGCAGCTGGTACACCCCAGTGTCCTGCGCCTGGTGTAGCTAATACTGTAACGGCAGCTGGAGCAGCACCCCAATGTGCGGCGGCCGGTCCCCATGCACCCGCATATGGTCCAGCAGCCCATGCACCCGGGGCATGAATAGCGGTATGCGCGGCACCCCATCCAAGGGCAGCGATTGAGGCATTAGCGGCTGCGGCCAAAGCTAAAACAAATGCTACTGTGAAGAACTAAAAATACAAAAAATATTACAGATTAGTTCCATACTACAATATAGGTAGCCTGGCCAAGATCTATTTCTTGACTTACTTTCATATTTGGATATTTGATTTATTCGATTTGATATGAACGAATATACTTTGTAATGTACAACTGTATTCTGAATAAATTTACCAAGTGCAAAGTGTTTTTATATAAAAAAAAATCCTATTCGCCAAACTTTCAAATTATGTTACAGTAAAAAAAGAAATTAATTTAGAGATACAACGAATAAGAAGAAAACTTATGCATTTTCACGTAAGTACTGCAGGGGTCTTAAGAGTTATTCTGTGTCTGTGTGTTGTTTATGTTCAATGGGTGTGGTTTTATCTCCGTACATTTGTTTGTCGCTAATTATTAGCTTTGGATATATTTTCATGGTTAACAGCTTCAAATAGGAAAAATATATTTGCTTTATAGCATTTTTATGGCAATTGTTGAACGATTAGCGATCAATATTTGAATTACTATAATTTATGCAAGATTATGGTAATTTTGTGTCGTAAGAACAAGAATTTTAATGCGCGACGGCATTAGAATTCGTAAATAGAGGTGAATATCCGGTACTGATATGTGATAGTAATGAACGAGAAGCTGCTTCTGATCTTTTAACTGGTTTATTGTCTTTCTTTTCAATTCCTAAAATCATCTTTAAATCTAATCTTTCGATAAAGTTTGGAGTATAATTAGGTTCTCGAGTCGCTGTCCAACATCAAGCGGTACGTTAAGTTATCTCGCTGAAATTTTATGGATTTGACAGCGGCTTCCCACAAGCCGCCGAAATTCGGAGCTGCTGGAGGTATGAGATGCCATTTAGTGCCTTGCTCAGCCGCCCAAATATCCTCTTTCGTTGTGAAATGTTCTGACTGGAATAATTTTCTCAATTCTTCCAACTGGTTGATGGCTCCGATGAAATTCGCTGCATTTTCGGAGTGCACATCTGTGCAAATTCCCCGTATCTAGCCTTAGTAGACATGCATGTAAAAATGCACACACACCCCTTGATGATTCTGGAGGTTCTCATTTGATGAGCCTTAATTTTGTATAAACTCGTATTATCGACTCCACTTCGAATAAATGATCTAACGAAATTGACCAGCGATGTCGGTAATTGACCCATCAATTGATTTTGGAATGTTTTCTTATAACGATGTCATTTCACGAACTGGTTGATTATTTTCTTTATTAGATGCCTACCCCAATCATCTGAGATAGGTCAGCATGATATAATTTGCGATTTAAGTTTTCCAGCATTCTTTTCACTAATATGTGGGTTGATGGAAGTATGATTGGGTGTTGCGTGTCATAATTCAATGGTGAGTTGGTTAATCTTCTACTATAACTTACGCCAGTATTTCATCACTGTCTAAGAATGGATACAAACTTGATAATTTATTTTTGTTTGATACCTAAACGTAAGGATCCGATGTCAGCTCGAAATTCTTGGGACTGCACAAATTTAAGTAAAATGTGTTCAGCATTGTTTAATTCGTCTACCGTGATGTTTCCGAGTACTTTTGGCATAGTTGAGTTGATCGAGAAGTTCACAATAGCATGGATTTTTTCAACGTTAACATTGCAATACTCATTAGTCGATTCGTGATAGTTACGCAATACAATGAATCGATCCGGTTCGATTCGCGATATATACGTTGGCGATACCTTGGGTAGTCTCCATAGCCAAGTAAGTGGTCTTGAGTTTCAGTGCTGTTGTAACTGTTTCCATCAACTTTATTAATAAGGTAGCAACGCACAATTCGAATTTCTGGATGTACACAGTCTTAATGGGCGCTGCTATCTTAGTCTTCGGTGTGATGATATTAATGTAGACCTTCTGTGATGATGTTACTACGCAAAGTTAATGCTTCGTTGAGTGTGTTTGCACCCGTAATTACATCATCCACATAAACATCTGATTTTAGAACTGCTGCCGTGATTTGATATTTGTGTTGGAACTTATTGGTATGTTAGCGAATAAGTAGCCAATAAAGTTGCAAACGAAGTTCCGTATGTTACGGGGAGCAATCGGTAGTGTTTTAATTGATGATCTGGATATTCCCTCTAAAGTATCCGCTGATAGCCGGTTTCTTCCTTACGAACCATTACTTGGCAGTACATTTTTTCAATGTACAAATTGCTGCTTTCTGTACCTCCATAAAATTTTGAATAGGCCTTGTTGAACTGTTGAACCAACAAGTAGTTCGTCGTTTAGGGATTGCTCCGTACTCGTCTTCCGGGACCCATTAAAAATAACCCGAAACTTTGAAGCATCTGAACTTTTGAATACTCTATGGTGAGGCAAATAAAACGTCTAATTAGCAGGTTTATTGACTTCGTTGTGTGATATGGGAGCCAAGTGGCCCAACGGCTAAAGTTTTTTATTTTACGGCAATCTTTTCCAGCAAAGGAGGAGTTCTTTTGAATGTTAGCGCAATTGTTATTCTCCTACTTTCATTCAGCTTGACTGTGGCTGCATAACATTGAATGCATTCAGTGTCTTCTGATGTGTATTTGTTGGCTGATGGTATACTTTCCGTCTCCCAGAATTGCCTAAGCTTCTTATCAATATCTACCTCTTCCTGCTCAGTGAGGTACACTTTTTGAGCGGTATTGTATTCATTAGATTGAGATGAGTTTTCTCCAGCAATTATCCATCCTAAACTAGTGCTCTGTGCTACTAGATTCTGTTGACCGATTAGAAATTTGCCATCCACCGCATTAGTTGGAAAAAATGATCACTACCGATCAACAGGTCAATTGGTCCTGGTTTGTTGAATGTAAGATCGGCCAACCTAATGTCACTGTTGATTGGTACGGCAACATCCACAGGATTTGTGGGTAAATTTGATGTGAGTCACAATTAAAATTTCGATATAACAGATGAATTGATTATTTACCCTTGATCTGATTGTGAGAGTTGTGCTGCCCTTAGAAGTGCCTGCATTTGCCCCGCCAAGGCCAGTAACAAGGACTCTTGCATTTGTTTTGGTTAAATTTAGCTTGTTCACAACTGATTCCTTTATGCACGATATGGTAGAGCTGGAATACAATAAACCTCTGATGACATGCCAATTATTGTGATTATCTTGAAATTTGACCAACACGGTAGGCAAAATGGTTGATCTTATTTATTTGTGGTCAAATTCCAAAGTTACGTTGTTTCGAATAACGTCGGAACCGCACAGATCTGCCACCTTTGTTGCCAATAGAATTTTGCAAATCCAAGAATTAACTTCAATGAGTAGTTGGCATTATATTCCAACTTCGCTAAATCCAGCGGATCATGCTTCTCGGGGATAATATCCAAAGGATTTCCTTAATTCGCATGTCTGGTGGAATGGACGGGACTTTCTATGTAGGGATAAAGGAGAGTGGCCTCAGAGTGAAAACAATATATTAAACTCAGAGCTTATTAATCTTGATCTTCGAAAAATTACTCAAGCGTGCATTGCTACTATAACATGTGACGTTGATTTAATAAACAAATTTTCTTCGTATAAGAAATTAATAAACGTCACTGCCTATCTCTTCCGTTCAAGTCATTATTAAAATAAGTTCAAGTCATTATTAAAATAGTACAATTACAATTTGCGGACGACATTAAAGCTCTTAAAACCAACAAAGTTTTGAGAAAAATAAGCTTCTTAATATCATTGTCCCCGTTTCAGGATTCCAATAAACTTCTTCGTGACGCAAGATCAGAAATACCAAATTTTACTCACGTCCAACGTTCCCTCTAATTATTCAAAATCGTGCGCGGCATAACTGCATTGTGGGCAAGTATTTTAAATTTAGCAAATTTCGAGCAAAATTTAACAAAATTACAATACAATAATTTTTTTTATGTTAAAAAATAAATAAAAAAACTTGTAAGTGATATAATTTACAATTGTCCCATTTTTCTCCTTTAGAAAAATCACTGTCAGCTTTTGCTTCAATACATATTTTACAAAGTACATCACCTGTTTCAATTTGGTAACTTAAAATTTCACCTAATTTAACTTTTTGTTTACTTGGTGATGACGGGATTATGTTTCATTTTGTTTCACCATTCTACTACTGTAAATTTTGAGGATGTCTTGTTTGTGGAGCTTGAGTTTACATTATATTTTCGTTTTGTCATTACAGCAAAAGTGTTTATAAATTGTTTAAAAAATATCATATCTTATAAAACATCACCAGTGGCCCTATTCTGGCACAGGAATAGGGAATTGGGGGAAAAATTTACATATAAATCCAATTTAAATCATTTTTAGTGGTACTTTTTTAGAAAGCAAAATATAATTGGGAATAATTTTCCCTGCCAGTTTCGCTATGGAAATATTATTCCCAATTTGTAAAAATGTACATCAAACTTTTTTCCTCAGTAAGCCAGAAAAAAAACAGATTTATAGATAAAAGATATGTAAATTCTTTTTCCAATTCCATACTCCCAGGGAATCACCAGAATAAGACCACAGCAGGTCAATTCTTTTTTTCTGGCATACTATGGTAAAGAGTTGGTGTAAATTTTTTCAAAAACAAAATTAAATTGGGAATATTTTTCCTATCCAATTTCGATACGGAAAACATATTTCCCAAATTCGACCTGCAGAGCTCGTTTCTGGTTTTCCTATAGGAAATGGAATTAGGAAAAATATTTACATAGATTGTTTGTCAAAAATATCATTTTCTGGCCTACTGAGAAATCATGTTTGATCTAAAATTTTATAATTTAACAAATATTTTTTCGGTATCGAAATTAGATAGGAAAAATATTCCCAATTTAATTTTGTTTTTGAAAAAATTTACACCATCTCTTTACCATAGTGTGCCAGAAAAAAAGTTTTTGTGGCAAAAAGACTATGAAAATAGTTTTCTTAATTTCTTTTCCTATAGGAAAACCAGGGCGAATCTGGACTGGGATGTTCTAACATCACCATGTTTCGATAATTTATCGAAGTTTATTTCTCGTTTTTGTAGAATAAAATTGATCTTTGTTTCAATTTTTGTATCATTTTCCAGCCTGCTAGATTACAACATTGTGATGTTTCTACTGCGTTTCTATCACCAAATAATTTTTTTTTTTCGTTTCTAGAACGAAAATAAGTGAAATAGATATTGTTCAAATATATTCTAGTAGGTTGCGATAGCAATAGAGAAAAAATAATTGATAAAAGAAACAGTAGTTAAATTAATTCGAGCTGAAAAAGACGTAGATTTCGATTAAATATCGAAAAATGGTGATGTTAGAACATCCCAGTCCAGATTCGAGGTGCACATCATATTAAATATTTTGAACCGTTTGGGTTTACTAATATTTAAACTTTGTGCCTTAATCGAAAAAAATGTTATCAATATTGTAGATGGGCGCACTAAAAATTATGATGGGCAAAATACAATATATATCTGGGCGGCCGCCCGTGTGCCCAGCTTAGCGGGAACGTTGCTCAAGTCTTTGCTAATTCGCAATGCACATAATAGGCTTTTACATGCTGGCCCTCTAGCGTTGCTCTACAACTTAAGGTCAAATTATTGGATTATTTCCAATAATTAGGGCTATGTAAGATGGGGTAGAGGGCTATGTAAGAAAATATGTAGTGAATGTGTTCGATGTGTTCATATAAGACCGAAGTTAACTAATCAAATTATGGGTCACCTTCCCAGGGATCGCGTTCAATCTAGTAGACCATTTTATGTGGTCGGCGTTGATTTCTGCAGTCCATTTGTTACAAAATATTTTGCTAGATCGAAAACGCAAATTCAAAATTACATCTGCGTATTCATTTGCTTCGGTGTCAATGCGGTTCATCTTGAGGTTGTCCAAGACTTGTCTACTCAAGCCTTCATAGCATGTTTTCGTCGGTTTATATCTCGCCGGAGCATGTGTTCAAAAATTTACTCCGACAATGCTACAAATTTCGTAGGCGCACGATCCGAGCTAAAAGAGTTGAGGGAACTTTTCTTGTCCGAAACCTGTCAAACGGAACTACCAAAATTCTGTGCATGTCACAACATGGAATGGTTAAGCATACTACTCCGTTCTCCACATTTTGGGGGGTTATGGGAAGCTGCGGATAGAAGTGCAAAATACCATTTAAGACGAGCAATTGAATTGGAACACAATGTTTAACGATAGACGAATTCAATACATTAGTCGTTCAGATAGAGGCTTGTTTCTTGATCTGTTGGCACTGTGTCCAGGTCATTTTTTGATTGGTACTCCCATTACTACTTTCCCGGAACCTAGCTTATTGGATCTATCCTCGCGCAGACTTTCAAGATATCAACTGTTGCAACTCAACAGATACTACAACAATTCTGGAAGAGATGGCAAACTGAATATCTTTCGGAATTGCAAAATCGGTATAAGTGGAATAAGCCATCGATAAATGTAGAAATTGGTGATTTAGTAATATTCCACGATGAGCATCTTCCTCCCATGTATTGGCCGTTATGGAAGATAACCGAATTGCATTATTGTTCAGATGGGCGCGTTCGTGTTGTTACAGTAAAATGGCACAGTCAATATTTAAAGGAGTCATAACTAAAATTAGTCTTTTGCCAGTCGAAACTTGAAAAATGAACAACAACATAATTGCTAGGTAATAATAATTCTAGTTTTATAAGAATAATTAAATGTGTTTGTTTAATTTTATTTAAACAAGTTAGCTAGTTTTCTTTTGAAATGTGTTATTTCAAGGTCGCTGGAATGTTTACACGAGACATATGGTTCACAGCCTATTAAATTTATTCAATATCCTAAATGTTGATAAATCTGTTACACAAGCACAACGTTTTGCGATTGGTACCATTGGTGCTGACTTTAGCTGTGTTGCTTTTAAAATATTACAACAACAATTGCATTGTATTAAAGCCGATTGTTTTTAATGTTAAGAAAAAAAATTTTAGGATTAGGGGAAATAAAATCATTTTATGGATATGGTTTCGAAAAATTTATATTGTAGTAAAATTTGGCATTTGTTATTTGATAGCAAAATACCGAATTTAATTTGTTCTATTTCATAAAATAAAAAAAACTAAAATAAATATTGATAAAATGAACCAACTTCACTAGATGGAAAAATAAATTCATTTGGGGACAAGATTTTGGATAGTTGTGCGTAATTGGTCGAAGACGGCGTGTCGGTTGAAGTTGGAGGAGAAAAGGATTTTCCTGATCTTCTTTAACCGTAGCTCGAATTACAAGTATGTAATACCATATAGAAATTTCGGAGCTCCAATGATGAACCACCGTGTTTTCTCGACGCGACCCTTCGTTTGACCATGCCTTTCGCTTGATTCTGATACGCAGTAGTGCGTATTCGAAGAGCACCATAAGGAGTTTCTTTAATTCGGCGAAATTTTTTATTCGAATTAGGCAGTTTGGTCGGTTGTTATAGTATGCGGAACGCTGAATCGAGCTATGCAATTACTTAAGAAGGTTTTGGTAATGGTGTGTGCAGACATATCGGTCCATGTAATTAGCTTCGGGCCATCGAGCGAATCAGTCGACACAGGTTAAGAGATGAGTATATCAATTGGACGGTGGAAGTGGACCAACCTTATCCAAATGGATGTGTTCGAATCGATCTGGTGGAATTTTGAATTTTTCAATCTTGTATGCCGTTGGACTTTCGGTCGTTGACAAGATAAACAAGGTTATGCCCAATTACCTAGGTCATTGTTTATGCTTGGCCAGAAATATCGAGCGGCAATCACCTTTATGAGTCACGCGGATAGCAGTCTCACTATTCTGGCAATCTCCCGGGAATAGGGAACTGTGGCACTATTCTGGTAATTCCCTGGGAATAGGGAATTGGGGAAAGATTTTATATGTAATTTCTACTTAAAATTTTTTTTCCGGCCTACTGAGGAAAAAGTTTGATGTAAATATTTATAAATTGGGAATAATTTTTCCATTTCTAAATTGGTAGGGAAAATTATTTCTAATTTAACTTTGTTTTCAAAAAAATTAACACTAGCTTTTTACCTCAGTATGCCAGAAAAAAGCATTTTAAATACAAATTACATATAAAATCTTTCCCCAATTCCCTATTCCCAGGGAATTACCAGAATAGTGCCACTGGGGAAAGAATTTATAGCTGTATTTTGTTGAGAATTAAAATATTAGAGGCCAGTTTTGGAATTAGCCATGTTGGTTTCTAAATTTGTCATAAGGGAAAAAAAATTTTCATCATAGTTAGCTTCTTTATCAGTAGTAATTATGATTCTTATCTAAACCATAAATTTTTAGAAACCATAAATTTTTAGCACTTGAACACCATTCCACCAACTATGGAGAAAACAACCCAATTAATAGGATGTCTAAATCTTTCAACTTAATTGACGATGTATTTGACTTCAACTTATCAAAGGACAACTTTAAAAATATCCTTAAAGACTTTTTTCTAAATTTTTAATTGTTTAAACCAAAATTTGGTTTATATTTTTTTTTTTTTTTTATTCTGTTTTAAAGTTTTTTGTTGTTTTAATATAATTTTAACTATAACTGTAAATAATCTGAAATCATACATGTATATTACAAAATAGATTTCTTTAAATAAATAAATAAATAAATAAATAAACCTGCATTTTTTTGAATTGGATAAAGCAAACCCGAATTTTATTACTTCTGATAAATTCACCAACTATGATGAACAATTTCCTTTTACTATGATAAATTAGAATACAGACAATGGTTATTCCAAAACTGGACTCTAATATTTTATTTCTCAACAAAATACAGCTTATGTCATTTCTGTTGAAATATTTTTTTTCCGGCCTACTGAGGAGTAAAGTTCGATGTAAATATTTCTAACAGAGCTCTCACAGTAGAAAAACTTTTCCTTTTGCCTTACAAGCTTGTTTGAAAATAAAACTTGAGAAAAAAAAAATTTCGTTTTTACCTTAAGAAAAAAGTTAACATAAACTCTAAACTTTTGCCTTAAGAAAAGACTTATGAAGTTAGTTGCATTTAAAAATCGTTTCTATTTTGTTGTATTTTTTTCGATGATGTCAAAAAAAAAATTGAAAACAAAATGTTTGCGTTACTTACACCGACATATTGGTATAATAAAATTTCTAAAAAAAAATTATCGTATATTTCGATTAATTAATAATTTTCTATATTCTGTATTATGGAAGCAAAATTAATCGAGTGTGTAAAAAAATCCATTTTTATTTACGATAAAAGTTGTAAATTATTTAAAAATAAAGTAGCGGTGGAAAATGCCTGGTCGGACATTGGAACATGTCTGAAAATATCTCCGGACCAATGTAAGAGTAAGTGGAATCTTCTACGTAATAATTACTCCAAACACGTTAAATGGGAGAAAAATATTCCAAGTGGGTCGGGGTGCCAAAAAAAATGTAAATTTTATAGTGAGCTCAGTTTTTTGAATTCACACATTCAAACCAGAAGGTCAGATTGTAAAGTTATAGCTACAGATAGCATATTAATATAAGTTTCTTTTTTAGAAGAACATTTGGAAACGTGGAGGAGCAGGACGAAACGATGTTGGAGGAATATTTGATAACGTCCGACAACGAAAAGGATGATGTTTATGACGAAGGTTTTAGCTCCAATCGTAACATCACAGAATTCCAAAATAACGACCATGAGTTATTTGAATGTGTTCTTCATGAGACCGAAGAAGAACAACAACTTTTAGAAGGAGCCACCGCACTTTCCCCTACCCATTTTGAAATTGAGGAATCCACCATGGCGATAGTCACGCCATCCTCTGGACCGTCAGCCAGACCAAAAAAAAAGAGGCGCTAAGCTCCGTGAATCGCAAAGCCCGCTGGAGGAAAAAATTAGCGAGGCAATCGAACTAATTAAACAACGAAACCAAATCTGTCAGTTTCCTGAGGTGGACCATTTTAATAATCTATGTTCGTCGGTTCTATGTTCCGAACCATCAAAAAAGAAGCGTATGCGTACCATTTTAAAACTAACGAAAGTTCTTTATGAAGATTGTACCGACTAAACATTACTTTTTTTTATACATCAACACTTTGAATTTTATAGACTGAATTAAATAAATAATGGAATTAAATTATGTTATTAAATTTTTATTTGTTATTTTAACTAAATATGTACATTTTTTGGATTTTTAATCAAATTCTTTTTACGCTATTGGCCGTAGGCACTTGGCGAAACACACTAATACTTAATAAAGACATTTTTATTAATCACTTGTTTTTTGTTTCGCAGTTATTAACTGCGAAACAAAAAACAAGTGATTAATAAAAATGTCTTTATTAAGTTTTAATCAAATTCTTTTATTAAAAAAAAAAAATTATATAAACAAAAATATTTTTATTATTTAACTTCTTCCCACATTGACGCTGTTCATCTGCCAGCTAAGGATGTCGTCATTCATAAAATAATCTTTAATCCTGTCTCGCATATTAAAAATCTCGCGAGCTGAATTTCTAGCACCAACCTTAATCCAGTAGATTTTTTCTGCGCAGGCCGCTGCATTTATCTAGTATTAGAGCGCATTGTCGCTCTGCTCCAAATGCACTCAAATGATCTTGGCGTTTATTAATAATGAAGTTGTGTAAAACAACCGTGGCCTTTATTATGCTGTCTACTGTATTCGGTGATGCTCTTATTTTAGAAAATAGAACATTAAAGCGTGTCACTAAAACTACAAATGCCCATTCGACGCGATTTCTTGCTCGTGCTAAACGGTAGTTAAATATTTTTTGCGCCACAGACAAACCCATGCCACCATATGGATTAAGCATATGTTTATGCAGTTGAAATGCAGCATCTCCAATAAAAAAAAACGGAAACTTTTGTCCATCCTTGCTCTTCGGAAACGGTTGATCATTTGGGAAATTTAATTTGTTTCCAAAATATTTTTTTCCAAAAGCTGATTGCCGAAATATGCTGCCATCGTGATTTGAACCATATGCTCCTATGTCAACAAAAATGAATCGAACAATGTTCCCGACTTGTTAGCACATTGTATTACAACATGCTTTCCATCTATGCATGGCATCCCAAGCAATTCGGAAAATTCCACTTTGTATAAAACTGATTAGCAATCGTAAGCCATTCTGCCTCTGTAGGTGGTTTCAAATGTGGAATTTTTAATGCAGTCCAAATTGCTTCACATACCTCATGTATAATTCCAGATACCGTCGATGATCCCACCCGGTATTCGTATGACATGCTCATCATCGTGTTTCCAGTAGCAAGAAATCTGAAAGATAAAAAGTAATAACTAACAAACCGATTCGATTAAATTTGTTAGACTTGCAATAAGTTTTCCTTAATGTTAACATCAACCGGAGACCTGACGGTAAACTTTTCCTGATACTGCTTATACAACTCTTGAACAAGATTGTCATAAGATCCAAATCTTGATCTTTGTTGCCAAAGCGGATGAACCCAATATCTTTTTTGCGGCTTTTTCAGCTTCATGTAAACCACGCCAATTAGCGATAACAGTAACAGATCTATATGAGTATAGTTACCCCCCATTTTAAAATTTACTATCTTTGAAATATATGTAACAAAGCACTTTAAAATATGTATAAACAATTCAACAACACACACATTTTTCAACAACACAAAAATAAACAATTTACCACAAAATTAAATGTCAAAATTCAGTATGTCAAAAATTACAATGAAGTTGGTTTCAATTTAATTTTTTTGCTCATTGTGAGAGATACTCTTAAGGTAAAAGTTTAAGGCAAAAGGTAAAGGCAATTTTTTTTTCTACTGTGAGAGCTCTGTAAATTGGGAATATTTTATCGATACTTAAATTGGCGGGAAAATTTTGTTTTCAAAACATTAAGACTAACTTTTTACCTCAGTATGTCAGATTTTTTTTTTTAAATAAAAATTACATATAAGTTCTTTCCCCAGTTCCCAAGTCCCGGGGAATTACCAGAACAGTGCACAGGGGGTCAAGTTACGTTCCGTGAAATAATGAAAATGTAAAATTGTTTTCATTAGCCATCTAGGAGTTTGAATTATTCGCACGTCAATTTAAATTCAACTGTATCATAACAAAATCTCTTATGAGCAATTCAAACTTACTCGATTGCCATAAAAAAACTTTTCCTTTTCTCGTTATTTTGCGTCGTAACGGTTCTGCGATATATGGGCGATTCGCGCCTGTCGATGTTTCGCAGTATATTTCCATGCCGGATAATTTAAAAAGCTCTAGTTACGCTCTAATGCCGCGTATTAATATGTGTCAATAATGTGTCGATGTTGTAGAACCAATTATTTTATGAATAATTGAGGCTACGACGAAGCTATATCCAAAAAAACTGGGATAAAAAATGGGATAATTTCATATACTTATGTATCTTGTGGCTGTGGAAAGCTTTGCCCTTGTCGAAGTGCTCATATCTGAGCAGAGCAGGCTTTCGACATGCAAGTATACTGGCGCCCAACCTGTGTTTTGATTAACAGTGTTTTGGAATGTGTCTACTCATAGCGCCAAAACCTCGAGAATACACTAGCACGTTACAAATAGCACTTCGATATATCGGAATAAGAGAACTAGAGTTGAAAACGATTTATTTGCAGAAACAACAGAAAAATTTCCGGCTAGACCTAACTCCTTTTGAAGCAGTTAATTAAATTCTTCAACTTGAGTTTGAAGTGTTTCACTATCTGGTGCCGACGATGGCGATAACCCTATATCGTTAGTTGGTGTAAGAGTCGAAATCTGGATTTCATTCAAATTGACGCATCATTATTTGATAAAACTTTTCTATCATATCGGTTTTTATACTTTTACAGACTTGATGGCGTGAGTATAGTATACATGATGGCCGTTATAAATAGTCCGATCTGCCTAGTGTCGATTTCACAAGCTCTAGTGGTGTGGTATCACCGTAATAATTTGAAAATAATTGAGTTAAAACAGGTGTTCTAATTATGTTGATGACCAAGTGTCTACTGTTTCGACTAATAGTTCTTAATTCTAAGAATTTCGTTGTGGATATTAAATAATAATAATTTCCCGTATATAAATTAATATCGAACAGTAATTTGCAAATATAAACCAGTTTAACAGACAGAAAGCAAATATGCATGAACGTTATACTAAATTTGTACATATCCGCTAGCCATACTCTACATAAATTCTATGAAATGAGTATCGCTTATGTCGCGTACATGACATCGGAAACAAATATTTCCATACTCGCTAACGAACGTAAAACCAATCAAATTATTTGAAATGCTTTGTACCACGCCTACTAGTTCCGAACTCGAGTTGAAATTGTTTTATCTTTGTTGTTGTTTTAATACATTTTGTGTGTTTCTATAGAATTTTTTCCGAACTAACTCACTATGTCATGAACGCACTATTAGTATAAGCTACTTCTATAGTATTTTGCTGCTAATACCTTTATGCTATACAAGTTGTTTTAATTAATTGGAGCTCATTAAAAATTGAGTAACACATTTATTTAACTAATTTGCATTTCTAATTATTACACATAAACTACACATAAATCATTGTCAATCATGTTGTTAAAATTTAAATGTGCGAAGCTGAACTCCATTGAATACTCAAATGCACTAGTTATGATCAAATTTAACCGTTTGAGTCCCAGGAGGTAATGCAAACGCATTACACACAACGATTTGTGGTGCAAACACAAACAACAAAAATAAGCTCCAACGCAGATAACAAACGCTTCTTGTATTTGTTAGGTGGCGCGATTCTCGTCTTTTTCTCATCGCCTCTCGTCACATTTATTTATTTTATTTTTTCAATATAAAATTTCAACAGCGCAATCGCGCTGCTTGGGACTCAAACGGTTAATTTACCAGTAATGATTTATTATCATCCAGAACTACAAAACTGAACCCGAAATGTTATTATATGGCCGGCAGCAATTGTTGTATTGATTTTGGTATGAATTTATTGGTTTACTCGTATTTCCGCGTTAAGATACCAAACGCGATTACTGGAACCAAAAAAACAAGAAAATCTGAAGAACACAAGAAATACAAGATTTGCAAAAAAACCAAAAAAAAAAAAAAAAATGGGAATGAGTACGTATATAAGGTAGACCAACTTGTCATGTGAACTATAATTTACTTTGTACTCATAAGTAACGGAATTAACCTCCAACTACACAACAAACATGAAAGTAAGTATTCCATAGTAGACGTGTTACGATGAACACAAATAATTAAATTTTGTACAATATTTATTTATAGTTCGCTGCAGCTATCGTTTTGTTGGCCACTGTCCTCGCCGTTGATGGAAGCATTGCTCCATTGTCAAGTGTATGGGCACCTCAGCCTTCTCTAACCGTATCACAACCCATTTTAACCTCTCAACGATTTTTATCAGGATGGGATTTAGCCCCAGTAGGCCGTACAGTTTATGCACATGCCACACCAACCGCTCATGCTTTTGCCGCCGCCCCAATTGCGGGTGCAGGACAATATGTTGCTGCCACTCGTGGAGCAGTTCATGTTGCACCGTTACTAGGTCACTCACAATCAGCCGCATCGGTAAATCTTGAACCAGCACCAGGCACATGGTAATTGTCTGGGTCTAATTTTGTACAAAAGGATATTAAAATATTGTAAAACCAACGCTAATAAAGTAATGTAATTTCAAAATATTTTAAAATTTTAACAAACAATTATTAAATTTAACTCCGCCGTCTAGAAAATAATTTCTGCATTTTTGTAATAAATCGTCTTCACCCTAACAGCAACCCTGTTTGACATATGTTTGAGGTTAAAGTGGCAAATTTGTCTTAGTACCGGTATAGATTACGAGGTAAGAGACCAAAACTCTCGAATTTAGCTGAATCCAGGAATCTTACATAAAATATTGATGATTGTCTTACATAAAATATTGATTGAATGAAGGTCATTGAGTACGCTCCAACCTTAGGAACCGTTATGAGGAAAGTTTACAGGGCGAATCTGAACCATTGCGCCCGTATATACCTTTATTGAACGTATAATCTTGATTTCAATCAATATTTTCCTTTTTAAAGTGTGTGAGCGATAATGAAGAATTAGCGTAGAAAACTTTACAACATCCTTAAAAATTTCAATGGACAAATTCTAATACGAAGTCAGAGGAAAAGGAGTTTATTCCGATGACAAAAAAATTTAATAATTTTGAAAATGCCATCGTGTTGAACCTATAACCTATATGTCGGTGTTTTGCGAGGTTGTTCTAACCCTGCTAAATTCAATCAAACAGGTGCAGCCGTGTGTTCGTCAATAACGCAAAAATGGTTTCAGAATTATTATGATAGTATAACGTTGTGTTGAGTGCACGTCACTTGATTGTTTGGTAAGTGTGGATACGTAACTTACCAAAACTGTCAAAAATAACTGTCAAAAATAATCTTATACTTGATTAAGATCAGTACACGATACGACAGATAAAATACTCCGGGCATAAACGAATTGGGAATTTTTGAAGTTTTTGGATGCACGAGACACTTGATGCAGATTAAATACTAATTAAATCCATGCCATGCAAGCTAAAGAGCGTCTTAATGATGAAGCCACTCACTACATAAGGATGAGGCCAACACCACACTGGTTCAAAAACTGAATTTATTCAGAATGAATCATTTCAGAATTCACTCAGTTGAAGATATAAAGTTTACAAGTTACATCAAAGTTTTATTGCGGTGCTGTTAACAGCTATGGCTGCAGCTCGATTCTTGCTTTCCTATAGTAAAAAGGAATTAGAAAAATATTTTCATAGTATTTTTTGTCACACAGTTTTTTTTGTGGCGTAAATTTTTTCAAAAACAAAATTAAATTGGGAATATTTTTCTTATCGAAGTATTATCACAATTTCCATGAAACCAAGCCAAATCATACCTGTGTGTTTTTGTATATGTCAATACAAGCCGAGCAATTCATTTCGAACTATGGCTTCAATTAACCACCAAATCTTTGTTGGCGGCACTGAAACGCTTTACTGGTAAACGTTGATTGTATCACACCATATTTTGCCAATTGCCAATAAATTGATAGACGATAGAGTTAAATTCAAATTTGACCCATCTGATACTTTTCACATTGGGGGATTATGGGAATCAGTTGTTCTAATAGCCAAATTTCATCTATAAATTGCACCATTGGAGAGCAAATTCTAAGATGAGAGTATTTTGCACCGTCCTGCACAACCAGTTCCTGCCATAATTGATGAAAAGGATTTGTCACCAAAAGGATATGGCTCGAAATTAATTTAAACTTGTCGAGACCAGTGTCTCGTAATTTACCACCTGGAAAGTGGACGAGTTGTTAACGTGTATCCCGGAGACGATGGTAAAGTTAGGTTAGGTTAGACTGGCTGCTATCGCACACTTAGGCTAATAATGGCCCATTGTGATACCACAGGAACCAATCCTCATTACTCCCGCTGAAACCATCCAGAGCTACTTATGTAGCGTAAAATATCTCGCACTTCGCAGTCCGCGAGTTCAGAAAGGTTGTCCAGCAGTAGATTCATGGCTGACGGGATGTTTTCAAATTTAATATTTACATCTGGTGCGGTGTGAAACAGAAAATTCCAAACACCTAACTCGTAATTTTCGAACCAAATTCGTGTACAGTTCTCCCACGCCATAGTAATTGTTGCCATGGCTGATTGAGAGGTTGTTTGCCATGGTAATCAATACTTTGATTTCCTAAATCTTATTCAGATGAAGAGGTTAAATATGACGAGGAAGTCCACCCATTATATTTAACCCCGTTATTAAATGGACATATATCTTCCGAAAAATACTAACCACATGCATGACCCGCGTTGGAATAAGATTTAGGAAATCGAAGTACTGATCGTGCTTAAGTTAATAAATAAACATTCAATGTGTGGTTTTCTTCGCTATATTATATTTAACCTCGTCATAACACCAAAAATAATATTGGCATATAATTTCCATTGACCATACCCAAATTGGAGTGCTGCAAATGAAACAAACACCGTAACATGGATCTAATGAACGTAACTTGATTCAATTTGACTCAAACTATTGCAACATTGTGCAATATGCCGAAAAATTGTGCTACGTCATTGAAGGGCAACTAAACAAATTTTGCAGAGATTAGAACTCATTGAAATCGCTTCCTGAATTCCAAAACCCTCCACACTATTTTCAATAAAAGCGTGTAAGACCAAAATATACAACACCATTACAAATCGAAAAAAACCAAAGTAAATTACAAAAAAAAAAAATGTTTATGAAGAAGAACCACACTCGACTTGGAAATCCGTCCACAAATTTACCCGAAAGTAGTACTCATTGTACAGATTTCCTGGCATACTATTAAAATTAGTCGAAAGTTGCCAGCCGAACATAAATAAAAAATGATTATGCAGAGAATGGGGTCGATTCCGGGATCTGACATTTTATTTTATGTTATGTTATTTTTATTTTTTCAATACAAATTCCAATAGGAAGCGGGGAAACAAAATAACATAACAGAAATTTTATGCCACGAGAATCGGGCCCATTAATTCAAAAATTGGTTATTTTCCATTGTTTCTTATAGAAACATAGAAAAAGTTTCCCCTCTAAATAGAGAACTGTTTGTAGATCTGACGGCAAAAAAATTAACCCGATTGGGTCTTTTTTGTATGTTAATTTTTATTTTCATAAAGTATTGAGACTAGGGAAAGTACAGAAAACGCTACCAGTGGAAAAAAATGAAGCTTGCTTCAGATGCACCCGAGACACTTTTTCCATTTTTAAATTGATAATTTTAATATTAATAGTAAATACATTTATAGTTTTGATATTTTAATGTAATATACAAATAATATTAAACTTTCCAAGATCACTTTTCATAAATAATTCATAGAAAAAGCCGCGTAAACTCTTTTTCGTAGTAATAAATTTTTCCGCGAGAGCACAGGGGTACAAGTCTCAATGCCGTGCTAAAAGTTCATGTAAAAAAGACCCAATCAGCTTATTTTTAATGCGCCAGATGTCACTACCCCGGACATTTATAGTTCTCAATAAAATACACAATTTATTATTACGGCTATTTAAATCATAGATGGCTCTGTAACAACTTAATGTTGGTTCTAATCTAGTAGTTTGTAATTTAAGGTGATCTTCTAGGTGAGTATTAGTAGAAATTTTGAGTGGTGAGTATTAGTAGAAAGGATAAGTAGAATTTTTACTATATTTTTAGATTTTTTGCCAAATTGAATATCATATAGCTCTATATCTCTCTTGCAACATTTAAGAGCCATGTACTATGAAAATATCTAATTAAAACTAATGCATATGCAGTGGACAGGTTTCTTAATTATTACAAGGCTAGGGTTTAAATTTTCCGTACAATTCACAGCAGTTACTGAATTATTATTCGCAAAGCACCATTTATGTTCAGTTAAATGTAAAAGATATTGGCCAAATCCTGAAAATACCTTGTATGGCCGCAGAAAATCAAAAAATTCTAGTGAAAATTCTAGTCCATGAATTTTCCCCAAATTTCCCATATAGTCTCAGTATGAAATATGCTATTAGAAAAACAACCGAAAAAATTGGTTACTAGTGGAAGAAATGCCGGAAAGACGGAATATTGTTAAATTTCAAGATTTCATATACCGAGTTCCTTTACTTCGGAGATCAATCAATTTGAAATTTTAAGGATCACTTTTAATATTTTATTCTTCTGAGATGTTTTATTTAGTAAAAATAGTGATGAATCAAAAATTTCCACTGGTAATTATATCACAAATAAATTCTTTTTACCACTTTTTACCAATTCTTTTTACCGCCACTTGCGGCGAGTAGTGTAATCTCTTATTTTCCGCTGTCAAATTTCCGCTATCTTATACAGCATTTAAAACTTGACCTCTTGATGCATTTTCGATGGGTTTCAAATAATGTTCCAGCCAATAAGAAATACTCGAATCTAATGAGTCTATAGTGAATGGGCTAAAATTATAATGGGTTTTACTATGTTTTAAAGTTGATACAAACTTCACAATTTTGACAAATATTTCTAGTTTAATAAAGATCGAGCTAAATATATTTACAGGTCCTGGACAAAAAATTTTATGTTTTTATACCGCCGATCGTAGATATGTCCACTGATTCTCACCCATATTTTCGAAAATTGGATTTTAAATTGACATTCTCAAACAAGCGACGAGTCAGTTTTAATAAATTTGTAGTATACATTACTCGCTTACGATGAACCTTGTTTTAAAAACAAAATTTTTAAATTTTTTTAATAAATTTTCAAATGGGCTTTATAACTTCAATGAACAATTTTGTTCCACAGAAGTCAAAAATCCCATATACAGACATGGTTTTTTATGATGACCTAGACATGTTCTTTAATACAAAAATGAGAAAACTTCGGTCCCTGCGTTCCGTCATATGAATTTCAAGCAATACCCGCAACAGTTGTTACACAAAACTGCAATGAACAATTTTGTTGTTTATAATAGCCGCGTCCCATTGGCGTTAGTAAAATACTCGCAAGTCCTTTCAGATACTCATAACTACTCATCCTAAATTTTTGGTTTCTTATGTTTTACTTCTAACTAACAAATTTGCGTTCCATTGAACATCTACTCACAAGTACTTGCAAGTACTTTGCTAAAGCCAACGGAACACGCTAAATGATGGACTATTTGAATATTAATGATGATTCGAAAAGTGAAATTCCAATAGATGGCACTACAAATGTTATGTATCTTTGGAGATTGTTAATCAAAGGGACAGTTAATGTTAATTTAACTTGTAACTCTTTAAAAAAAGAGTTTCGAACTCTCCCAATAAATTTAAAAAAAATTGTGAAATAGATCTTAAGGACATCCAAAGTAGGATTGACTTAACATTTATAAAATGTCCAATTTGCAATTAATGTTGCAAAACCATTAAACTGTACTCTATAAATGGGTTTCTGGTCGTAGATGTTCAGCCATTAAATGTTGAGTTAATATATTGAGTTGAATAACAACAGGACCTTCGTCTATCAGAGGAAGTACTTTAATTGAAAGGGTCATAAATTATGACATAAAAGTAAATCATTATAAAAGTTTTATAGTCAGACTGGACTTTGGGACTAGACTTTGGGAGGAACATGACGATTAGTGTAAACAAATACGAAAAGTTCCGGTTTCTAAAAAGGTGAACCCAGCACTTTTATTTATAGACAATTTTAAAATTTTGTTTTTGTTTTGAACCGACCATTTGGCATTTTTTGTATTAAAGAACATGCCAATGCCACCATAAAAAACCATATCTATATATGGGACTTTTAAGTACCGCATAACAAAATTTTTCATTAAAGTTTCGGGCAACGAATTTGTTACTGTGTTTTTTTTGTTCAATATAGTATCTTTTAGGGGCTAGTTTGTTTTTCCTAAATTTATGAATGAAAATTTATGAAAACCAAATTTCTATGAAAGCACAAATTTCGTCAGTGTAGCCGCCTTTGGAAAGTTTTAAAGTTACGCTTAATTTATTTCTGGTTTTTTCTAGAAATTGGGTTTTATTTGTTTCGTCTTTCAGGCAACATTTGAAATTTTCTTTTCCCGTTTTTTCGGCTCCTGGAATAGCACTAATTTTTTCCCGTTACCACTAATTAGCACAAATTGAGCTTAATTGATAAGCAAAGTTTCATTTTGAAATTCGAAAGTTTTCCTGCTGTAGTTACCCACACTGGTTATCTGACTGTAAAATAGCGGCTTGTAAACTTTCGGCTCAATTGCATTGATCAACTTAATCGGATTTGTTTGCTTGGCAGGCAACCTCACCAAATTTACTAATTCTACGTTCTGATTGTTTAATTTACAGTACCTTATTAGGCAAAAAACATAATTCTTTTATAGACTAATTCATCTAATATTTTGACATCATGCCATAAACATTTTTAAACGGATTTGTAAAAATTAATATATTGATAAAATAAAGTTGATTTTGTTAAATATATTATTAATTTTATTATAATTAGCTAATTTATTTCAACCCAGCACTTTATCGTTATAAAAATTTGTCCGATTGTTTGTTTGTTGTTAGCTGCCACTTTTTCAGGTTAAGAAAATTTGCCTTATGCCAAAATTGAGAATTGTTCAATTATTAAGGCGATTCTAGATGGCGGACTTTTAACCAATAAGCGCGCAGAATTTTTATTCCTTACAGGCAAAACCTGTACATGTATCATCGCCTTTACACATCGACCCACTTTGAGCAATTTTCCAGCAAATCGCTCGAGCTGGTTTCGAAACTCCAATACAAACCTAAAAGTACTGATTGTATTTGTTGCTGAAATTGCAAGCATATTCACTAATACTTAGACATATTTTCAATTTTAGGAAAAAATTCACTTTACTATGTAGGATTGTGAAATATTTCCTAAGCAATTCCTATTTTTTTTTGTTTTTAGATTTATGAAAATGATTACACGCTATATCAACAATCCATTTTAATTAAGATATCCTCACAGTTCAATTAAATGTATCCAATCAAATTTACCGCGAACTATCCAATTACCTTATATAAAAATATAAAATATTTAGAGGTCAGTGAGCGCACCCGGCCTTTATAATTTACAAGATGTGAAGTCGATATTAATTCATCTGAATACTTTTCATTATTTCGTCAAATCAAATCGACAAAAATTTAATAAACACCTCAATGCCAAACCACCACATTTTCCAACCAACAATAAAACCGTGAAATGAATTCAAAATACAAAAAAAAATTCTATTTTGATAGCAAAACAACAATAAACTATTTCTTACTATAAGGTGCCATTGTGTGCATAGTGGTTTGGTATACGCGAGTTGATTAAAATTAAAACCCAATTACGATCGTAAACCAATACCTATAATTGAAAAATGAAAACAAAACAGAAAATCTACCTTTTCCTGATCTCGCGCTTGTTTTTTGTTTTCTTAAGTTAACAACATTCTTGTGGCATGTTGCCCACAATTTCAACAAAAAGATTTATTTCTGTTTTTATACACACACACAAAGACCTTGATATGCGCGAGATAAATCAATATTATAAGATATAAGTACCCGTAATTTACTTAACTCTTAAAGACTTTTTACTTTAATAATAAAACGACAATTTCAAAACAAAAGCAAAAAAAACAAAAAAAATAAAACAAAAACTGATCGCAATTGATCAAAATATTTAGATAAAAATTCAAACCATGATCTCTGTTATATAACTCGAGAGTCGCGAGCTTAAGAATTTTTATTGTCTTTTTGACATGTGCTGTGTGTTTTATGCAAATTCTTTTTCAAAAATTTGATTAATGATCTTAGGCGTGAAATGTAGTGTTAAATTACATGTTCGTTTGCGGGTGATTAATATTTTTGGATTTGTAACAATTTTGGTGTGCGTTACCCATTTTATCTGTACAGAGTCTTTTGCCTACAACATTTGTCGCGCCAATTTTTATGATTTGTTAATATGCGAGTATGGTCTATGTAGGAAACATATAGTAAATTATAGTAAAAAAAAAACAGTGGTATAAACACGATTGATTGGGTGGTTCAAAATACATATAGTATAGTCTTGTAAAAAGATTAGGACAAAATGTTTGTTCTTGATAATTCGATGAAATCATGGCGATAAGGATGTTTGTGTAGTAAATAACAAGTTTTAAAAAATTTAGAATAAGGTCGATTGGTTTGATCCTATACCTACCTACCTTTGGTTTAAAATCCGGCTTGTACGAATTATAATAAGATTTGAAATATTTGTAACGAATATACGTATCTGTCAACAGATCAGATTATGACAAGTTGCGAAATGAATTGAAATAATAATTGCAATTAAAACGCAGTTTTATTTTCGAGGTCGTCATCAAAACATATATTCAATTGTAAAAGTTACTACATATTTTTATGGTATCTCATTCATTCTCTACTTCAAGGTATAGATTCCAGTTTCCTCTGTGTGTAAGGATATCTGTAAATTTTTGTCCTCTTTCTTAAGCGGTATTTAATCTTAATTCAGTTAACAGAATTTTATAAATTTTTCTTATGAATGTGTTCGCGGTCGTAAGCGATATTATTTTTAAAATGGATGCAGCCTCTTTTTTTTAGTCCTCAAGGGGCATACATACCTTTGATTTATACTACATAATATGCTGTATAAGATAGCGGAAATTTGACAGCGGAAAATAAGAGATTACAGAGATTGCTACTCGCCGTAAGTGGCACCACTATCATTAAAGAGAATTTATTTTGTAAAGAAAACATCTCAGCGGTATATAATATTGAAAGTAATCCTTAAAATAGCTAATTGATTGATCTCCAAAGTAAAGGAACTCGGTATATGAAATCTTGAAATTTAACAATATTCCGCCATTTTTTGGATAGTCGAATTGATCTGGGATTTTAAAGTAAGTTTTGGACAAAATTCTAGGAACTCTTCGTGCTGGACTAAACTGGCGATTACATAACCAGCCCTTATGAAAAATGGTATCTGTACATTTTACACGATATAAATAAATTTTGAAGTAGAAGAAACTCGGCTATTTCTTAATAAAATTTTGTAAAATTTGCATCGCATATATACAGGAACAATTCGGAAAAAATGTGTGGATTGCAATTTTACCTATAATTTTTTGATTTTCTGCGGCCTATAGGTCATTTTTGATTTTTGGCCAATATCTCAAAAACTTCCACTAGTAACCAATACTTTCCGTTGTTTTTCTAATAGCTAAGATCATAAATAGACTACTTGGAAAATTTGGGGAAAATTTATGGACTAGAATTTTTACTAGAACTTTTGGTTTTCAGCGGCCATATAAGTTATTTTCAGTTTTTGGCCAATATCTCAAATCCACTAGTGACCAATACTTTCATTTGTTTTTCTGATATCTTAGGTCATACTGAGGCTACTTGGAAATTTGAAAATAGTTTATGAACAAGAATTTTCACTAGAACTTTTTGGTTTTCTGCGGCCATATAAGTTAGTAATATTGGCCAAAATCTGAAAATAACTTATTGCTAGTTTAGTCCAGTACGAAGAGATCCTAGAATTTTGTCCAAAACTTACTTTAAAATCTCTGATCAATACTACTATTCTAATTTCATCGTAATTCTTTAAGAAATGGCGGAAAGACGGAATATTGTTAAATTTCAAGATTTCATATACCGAGTACTTTTACTTAAAGTAGTTATCATTTTAAGGATATTAATATTTTATTCCGCTGAGATATTTTTGCGGTCTTACTTTGAGAAATTTACAACAACAATGCCATATATGTAATTCCAATTTGGAATTATTTTAAACCTACATTTCTGCTGGTATAGAATTATTCTATTCTACCTGTAGTTTTAATGTTCACCACCAGGGCAGTTTTATTGAATACTTTTATTTTTAAAGGTTGGAAATAAAAATGTAAAAGTGATTTTGGTTAATTTGACATCGCATTTTTCTAACCTAGACGAGAAATTAGTTACGATTTGTAACAATATTCAATAATGTTGTAGCACATTACTATTTAATTGAATATATTTAGTTGCGTGTTTACGTTGTTTTCAAATTCAAAATGTAATTGTTACCAACTAATAAAAATAAATTAAAAAATATCTTTGGTTGTTACTTTGAGCACAAATTAATTCTATACCACAATGGAATTAGCTTGTACCAAAGTAAGACCGCATTTATTTAGTGAAAAAAGTAACACTTAATGAATAAAAAATGTCGCTGTCAAATTTCCGCTATCTTATACAACATCTCCATGATATTCTGTTTCGAATAATAAAATTGCCTAAGACCGTTGGTTGCCCATGGTTTCTTCAATCATCTGCCGTGAAAAATTTACTATAATTTTAGTAAATGGCCACATTATTCACTTATTACAGGAAGTCAGTAGAAAAACAAAAAATGGGAAATCTGAGCGGACTGTAGACGAAACATATGATCCACCATTAAACCAAAGGCAAACATCAGCTGGCGCTGCTTCCCATAGAGTGATCTGCTTCATTTCTAAGAATCAGCTTTTATATTCTTATTAGATCTTAGGGCTGCTGAATGAGGCATACCACGCAATTCATAATTTACGTTGATTGTGATTTTGCAGTTCCATTATCTCTGTCTTTTACATGATGTATAATACAGCGGAAATTTGTTAATAGAAAATAAGAGATTGCGCTACTCGTCACAAGTGGCAGCCCTATCAGAAAAGAGAATATCTGCTGTTATTTTAAAATCAGTGGTCATTATTTTATTAAAATCTTAAAAGTGTTCCTTAAATTAAAAAATTGATTGAATGTCGAAGTAAAAAAATTCGGTATATGAAATTTTACGATGTTCTATTTCTCTCCGTCATTTCTTTATGAATTGTGATGAAAGTTAGTTTGTAGTAGGGATTGCAACCCCGGGATCCCGGAAAATTTTATGATCCTGTAATCTCGGGATTTTCTTTGATTGTTCCCGGGATTACGGGACCCTAAATTTGCCGGGCTTATTCTATGAAAACATTGAATTCTCTACTGAATCATATATGGTTGTAAGCGATATTCTATGTGGATAAGGATGATGAGAGAAGTATTTATTGTGTGATCTGTTTGTGTTCGTTTTCTATATATTTTAAATGCGTGCTTTGAGTTGTCATTTTCAATTGTGATGATAATGAATGTGATGAATAACTTATCAATGTCTAAACATTACTATGAACAGGAACTCAGCATTATACATAAATAATAAAAATGGATTCAAAAAAACAATTCATTATAATTCAGTTCACTAACCGATGACAATCAAAAGTTTTCCAATTTAGGTATGATAAGAATTTTTTGAAGCATGCCCGCATAAAAATTTATAGCCATTCTTAAAGATAAGCTAGATGAATTTGGGATTTCTTTAGAAAATGAAGTTGTGTGCATGACTACGGATGGGACAAGTGTTTTGGTAAAGATTGGGTCGTCAGTACCAAATTACCATCAGCTTTGTTTCGCTTACGGAATTCAGCTGGCTATTATTGAAGAGCTTTGTAAAAAAAATCAACGGTTAAGCCAAACTCCTAACGAAGTGGAAGATGAGAATTGTGATAATGAAAATGATATTGAACTAAATAATTCTTCAAGTGATGATGATGAAACTCAAATATCTTCTGATTTTGACGTATAAAATGATATTAAACCAATAATCGGCAAAATACGGCAAATAGTTCGAGTTTTTCGACGTTCTCCAATAAAAAATGCCAATGTTTTGCAGAAGTATGTCAGAAAATGAGGAAAACAGGATAACATATGTTAATATTACACACAAAAACACACTGGAACAGCCTGGTAGATATGATTGAACGATTTGTTGATCTCAAATCGTTTATGCCTCAAGTTTATTATCAGTTTTGCGGCCTCTTAAATTAACTGTTGAAGCCATTTGCCGGAGAGATGCC
Source organism: Nephrotoma appendiculata (assembly GCA_947310385.1). NCBI lineage: Eukaryota > Metazoa > Arthropoda > Insecta > Diptera > Tipulidae > Nephrotoma > Nephrotoma appendiculata. The sequence goes on from OX371224.1 coordinate 73,939,696, forward strand.
AATCAAATCACATGCGAAGCTACAACATCAAAGCAACCCAATAGCTCGAGAGTTGGCAAATTCTTTAATAACGAGCATAAGGAGAGAAGACCAGAACATTCGGGATATTAAAATATTTACAGAATGGCGACGCTGCTTTTAATGATACAGACATATTTACTGTCCCAAGTCGAAACCGCATTAGTTTTTATTAGCGATTATTTAGGACTACATGGAGTAGCAGACGCGGAATGTGAAACAGATGAAAATGTTGCATCATCGAGCAAGGATTGTTACAACAAAGAGACCATTGAAGATGTGTTTTCAATCTATTTAAACGAGGAAGAGAATTTGGTGCAGATGAACTGCAACGTAGAGTATTACATACAATACTTACAAATAATAAACTGGTAACCGCGATCGGGAGAGAAATGCGAATCTTTGAACAAAGCGGTCACATAGGACTACATTTGCAGCGAGTTTATACTGATTTATTGAGCATTCCACCGGCAAGCATGGACTCGGAACGAGCATTTTTCGCTTCCGGAAATATTATTTCTAAATTAAGAACCAGGCTGGAGGATAAATCGGTTAATGCCTTATGTTTTTTAAAATCATATTTTTTAAATATGTAATTCGAAAATGTACGAAACATTTTTATTATGGAATATTTTTTAATTTGTTTTAATGAATTTTCATTTTTAAGTAATCTTAGCCGTATTTTTAAATTCAGTGGAAATTTTCCAATCGGAATACAATTTGCTTTGAAATTCTCTATCTTTTTCGAATTTTTCGCCGGCTGCTTTAATCATTTTTTAAATTTCTTTTCTTTTTTTAAATTAAGAAATATAATTCCACCTCCCCTCCCCCCTCCCCCTCCCCCCTCCTAATTCGATTCGAAAGCATTCGCTTAGTAGGGAGACAAATATTAGAATTTCAAACCAAATTGTATTCCGATTGGGGAAAATTCCACCGATTTCAAGAATACGAAAACTGGGTGCATATTCTTGAAATTCAATCTTGAAATTCAAAAGAATCTTTCAAAAATTCGATGACTATATTTTGCCGTGTGGTTGTTATACTTTTGTCAAAAAATTTATGTTTTTTGGTGTTAGTTTCATATGTTATTAAGGCCTGATTTTCCTCTATAAAGTCTATTAGGGCTTCTTTTTATTGTTTAGAGATATGGCCTAATGTTTGTTTTTGTTTTTTCATTTTTTAAATTTAAAATGTAACTTGACAATTAAACGTATGCGAAAATGAAACTCACGGGTTTTATACCAGTAGAAAATTTTCATCTACTTTTTAATCGAAAATTTTCGCTTACGAATTTCAAGGACGCAATAATTTAAATTTTCGGTTGGGATGACGTATCTTAAGTAGAATAAGAAAATATGCGGCCTCGATAAATATTTTGATATTTACTTGTAAAGAAGTGATTGAGAAGCGCTCATCATTGACTCATTTTAGAACCTAGTTTAACATTCATATTAGAATTACAACATAGACCTGCGTTGCAAATTTCACCGTGTTCTCAAAATTCAATCTGAAAATTAATTTTAATCGTGTAGGATGGACAGATACCAGAACTACATCAAACATTTATGTATTTATCCAAAATCAATCTAGAAACCAAAGTTTAGTTCAGTATGAACAGATCTTAGAATTTTGCCCAAAACTCACTTTGAAATCATTTTCCAATACTTTTGCACCGCTGGAGCGTTTTACTTTGTGAACAAGAGGTACAAAACGAATAAAAATTTCCGCTGTTTATAAAATAACAACAAAATTCTATGCTGTGATAGTGCTGCCACTTGTGGCGAGTAGCGTAGTCTCTTATTTTCTTTTGGCAAATTTCCTCTATCTTTTGCATGCTGTATACGATAGCAGAAAATTTCCATCAGAAAAAATGTGTTTTTGCTATTCACCAATCTGTGAAATCTGTGAATCTTATGTTGCCCATGTATACAGATTATGATCTCAGCTTCACCATAAAAATATATACCCCGGGTAGTTACAGAGGGTTTTTCTAACACTTTTGTTAAAAAACTGAAAACATTTCACAATAAAATGACTTCAGAAATGTATGGGGTGCTTTCAACGTAAGCGATTTATTTTATGTTGCCCTGTATTTGCATTATGATGATTATGGTAATTTTAGTATATTCTGAGAGTCCTTATACTATACATACGCAAATCGGTTTTTTAAAGGAAAATTAATTTTCTTCGTTTCTAAACGTTTAAACATATATTTTCTCTTCTTTTCATAAATTCTTTGATTTTTCTTAAAACTTTCTGCTGAGAAATATTAATTTGCATAAAAATTTTAAAATCTTTCTGCTGGATTCAAAAAATATCAGCAGAAAATATTTCATTTTTGTGATAGTCATGCCTCAAGCGATGAATAGAAAAACTCATTTTTTCTGCTGGAAATTTTCTGCTATCTTATACAGCATATCTTTTGCAGCATCTTTTGTACGCGCATCTATCGTTTCTAAAATTGCAAATATTTTTTAGCACAAATATTTGACACAAATTCAATTTTTCTTTTTGTGAATTTTTTTAAGTTTTGTTGCCCGAATTCTGTGATAATTGTGTTGATACAACTTTCAGCAAAGCAATTTTATCTTTGTGTTGAATTAATATTAACTTTTTACTGAATATTATATCATTGAATCCCCAGTTCCTTTACTTTAAACAGCCTCTAATCACATTAATACATTAAACATACTGTTACGGTGACACCTAGATTAGAATAGAATAAGTTATTCAACATTCAATTGAATTTGTGATTTGGGTCAACATTTAGGCGTCATTTGTATACTAACATATTTGCTCGATGCGCATTTAGGATTATTCTAGAAACAAATACTTTGGTATATAAAGGTGTACATTGACGTGGAATGCTGAGTCTTATTTTAAACGTGATACAGTGAAGGTTTAATAGAAAGATTATTAAAGTGATTATTAAAGCAATTATTAAAGTGGTAATTAAAAAGTGTGTTATAATTGTAATAATTAATTGTTAAGTTTGTGTTGTATAATAAATTGTGTTGTGTAAATAAATTTGTGTGAGTTCAAATTTGAAGCAGTTGTATTTATTCACAATCCAGTGTTTCGATCCTTGAGTGACAAGGCAAAAACGTAACAATACGAACATTTTTATTCTATTAAACTATCACGTATCAGTCAAAAAGTATTATACCTAAAGAGTGCGATAATTCGGATGTGTTCAGTATTTTCCAAAAATTAGTTGAAAGGCTGTGTTCATTAAGGTAAAAGTCAACTTTAAGTAAATATTTTGGTAAATTTAATTATTTTTCCAAAACTCTATGGAAAACTGATCGAGAAATCTGTTCTAAATCCGATTTTTTACCGTAATAGACGATATACTTTAAGTTATGCACACAGCCTTAGCCGCAGAATATTTGTAAAACTAATCTTTTGTTACCCTTAGGCTGTGTACCCCAACTTAAGGTAAATAGTTTACTACGGTAAAAACCAGATTTAGGACAGAATTTTCGATTAGTTTGCCATAGGGTTTTCGAAAAATAATTGAATTTACCGAAAAAATTACTTAAAATTGACTTTTACTTTAATTTTGGCACACAGCTTAAGGTAATTTTCAAATTTATAAATAATGATATTACATCAACCGTAAAATTTGAAATATTCTTTTATGCTACATAAAGTTCTTTACTTCACACAAAATTAAATGTCATTGAAAAGTAACCTCGTAAAGTGATTGTCCTTCTGGCATCTGGGAGTAAATAGCGAAAGCTACAAAATTTGAAAATTTTGGTTTAGTTTAGTCACATAGCATAAACTAAATATTAAAGCTTCTGCTATTGCCGCTACGTGGTCGTTGAAAATTCAAAGTACAAAGTTGCTTTAAATTAATTTATTTCCATTTTTGTGAGATTAGTGACATCTAGGTTTTAGTAGTAGTATTAGGAGTAGTTTTATAGCAGTTTAGTGGTATTGCAGATCGTAGAAGATGCGTTGCGATTGTTCGCAGACAATCTGGAATGTGCAGCGCGGTATATAAATGCGAGTGAAATGCGCACATGGGGGATGAGTCTTAAGTTAGTCTTTGGTGAGTCTTCGTTAAGACGTGGTATGCAATAAAGAATAAAAGTGAAAATGAATAGCCGGAAAAATATAATTGGTGTAAAAGCGAAAATAGTGGGGTTATTAAAAATAATTGTGTTGGTAAATAGTGAATCAACAAATAATTGTGGAAATTATTTGTTGTCGTGTTTTAGTGTTGGTGGATAATAGTGTAATCATCAAATTTTATAACAGTATTCACAATCCTGTAAAATAAAATGAATTTGACAGAGCAAATTCGTAACAATTGGTGACAGTGGTGGAATTGTGAATATTGGAAGATCGGTGTAGAAAATGACGGTTGCGGAATTAAAATTCCAGTTAAAGACGGTTTCAAAAACGAATTAATATTGCGACGACTTGAGGCCATGGATCAGCAAAGGTTGAACCCGGATAATTAGAGATCGAAGAGGTAATAGAAAAAATACTAGATGATAACGTGAGATGGTGGAGGCAGTTTCCGTACCAACTGGAACTTTCAATATCGCTCAATTATTGGCAATTATAAGTAAAGAAACTCAACAAGCACTAAAAGAGTTGCGAGCAATGAAATTAGAAATTAAATAACTCAAAACAGTCAACGAAATGATTATGTGGGTGTTACGGGACAGAAAGTCGAGTATTCAGATAATGGTGGGGAGCAGATGTTGGAAATGCCTGTCGGTGGAACATGGTGAAACTGGATGGTAATGATCATGGAATGGGTGGCACGCGGTCGTTAGGAATCATTGATCTTTGTGGAATCGAGTGATGGCGAGGAGACAGCAGATAATGAGAACCAGCTGAGGCAACTCAAAGATGATGAACAATTTAGGCAAACTGCTCAGTATTTTTAATGCTCAATCGGATGCAGAATCGATGTTTCATAGTGAGCCATTTATTATTCAACAAAAAACATAAGAGTTGGTGTTGGTAGTGAGTGGGATTGGCGGCGGACCAACAGGCAGAGATGGCTTCGACGATTTTGGTCCCGCGTTTATTTATGCAACAAACAAATATCGATGGTAAACTTGAGAAAAGTGATAACACCAGAGGTGCTGAGGGAACTGAGAAAAGCGAAATTAGATTTCAACGCAGGTATGCTTTCGGTAAGTATATGACTTAAACAAAAATGAGAAAGGTGCTCTTTGCAGGTGCGGTGATGCTCGCGGATGATGCAGAAGAGCAATAGTGACAGCTACGTTTGGACGGGATAGTAAGTCATAACATGATTAACTTTCAGACAGAACAAATTGAGACTAGTGTAGCAGTCTACTTAGGATTGGATCTGAGTCTGTTAAGGCAAGTAGGAATTGCGGTTGGTTCCCCCAGTTCGGACTGCTAGGGCTATATGTAGAATTAAAATAATATGTCAAACATATCTTTCAAGATGGTTGAAGGAATTGGTGGAAAGTAATAGCATGCAAGAGCCGTATGAAAGGCGATCGACATGAAGGGTGGTTTACTGAACGGTGGCATAAACAGCCACAATTTTGGAGGAGCGATAGCAATATTAAGTAGGAAGGGTTGGATCCTATGCCGAAAAACTTTGAAAGAGATCAACTTATCAAAAAATGGGTTTGCAATGGAGGCGTTGGCAGTTTTCAAAGATGGCAACATGAAGAAAGAGATGTGCGAGAGAGCCGGTGGTACTGAGTATAGAGGAGATGCATGGCGTGTCACACTTGCGAGCAATGAAGAAGTAAATTGTCATTGAGGATAAACAGAAACGGATTGATACATTTCAATTTGGGCTACAAATCATTAATGTATTGGTGTAGTGCCATCTGTGGTTAATCCACAGATGGCATTATACCAATACATTACTGCTTTGTGCCTCGATATAAACACAGCCTTTGTAGAGATTGTGAAGAAGGGCTGAGCTTGATTTAACGAACGTTCTAAGTCGCCGCTTAAGTAGGTTTCTGCGTTTACATTTCTTGTCTTTTTTTTTTGATATCATTCGCAGTTCAACGATGTTGAAATAGTTTTTCAAAGTCTGATTTAGAGTAAGTTAAATCAAATGTCTGAGTTTTTTTTTTTTTTTTTTTTTTTTTTTTTTTTTTTTTTTTTTTTTTTTTTTTTTTTTTTTAAAGGAAGTATTAATTGTCCAGTGGATTTAATGTCCTTTGAAGGTCAATTAATACCCCCCTTTCATTCACGCACAGACCACCCATTCACACAATTACAGTATACCACCTGCACATTGCAAGCTCCATGTCAACCTGTAAACTGACATGGACGGTGGGTCGGCGCTGAATTCTGCACTCCAACAGAGGGTCTTAGTTGTGTTTATTAACATTACCGATCGTAATCGATGACGAAAATTCGCTTTGCATCCAGCCTCTGATGGGATTCGAACCCAGTACCTCCCGGTCCAAGTGCCGAAGCTTTAACCACTGCACCACTTGTCCGGTAAAGTTACGCTCAATTTGGCAATGTTGTACCAATTTGAAAATGTCATATTTTAAATTGCAAATTCCCGAGCACGATTGTACATTAAATTCTTAGTTGACTCTTCCTCTTCGGAGGTTAAGAGTTCTTCTCAATTCTTTTGAATGTTTCCAGTCTTGTTTAGACAATACTCTGGGCTTTGTAGTGGGTGTTGTTTTCAATTCAATCTTGCGATGTCTTCTTTTACAGTGTAGCCTTCGTTTCTTACAACCGTTTTAAGTAACTCCGTGACCAGTGTAGTTTGGCATCCTAAAGCAGAATGTTCCTTTTGCGATCTGACTGAAGAAAGAGAAAAACTTCTTTCCATTTGTTTATTGATAAAAATATAATTTTAATAAGAAATAAAAACTTAATAATAATATAATGTGATGCGGTTTTCTTATAATTTTTATCTGAACATTGAATTAGGTCTCACTAACGATAGACAATGTGCAGAAAAGGCAACTTAATTAAAACACTTTGTTATTAAATTTTTGGAATTTATTTAAAATTCTATCAATATTGCAACTTACAGATTTACGATAAACGGTAGATGGTTTAAATATTATATGAGTATTGAGCAGTGGTTCGGTTGTTAAGTGATTCTATTTACAAGGGTTGAGTGTAAATTTTTTGGTTTACCAGTTGGTTCCTGGGGCTGGTTGCACATTTAGTGAACTGACCGATTGGATATGTCCCGGAAGTGGAGCAACATGTTTTGATCCCCGATTAGCGGCTACATATGATGCACTGTGTGCAGCAAGTGGCGCGGCATGTGCGGCTACAACTGGACCCGCATGAGCGGCTAAAACTGGTCCGGCACCCCAATGAGCAGCAGCTGGACCCCATGCAGTAACGGCAGCTGGTGCTGCCCAATGTGCGGCAGCTGGACCCCATGCAGTTACAGAAGCTGGTGCAGCCCAATGAGCAGCAGCTGGAGCCCAGCCAGCAGCATATGGAGCAGCGGCCCAAGCACCTGGTGCATGAATGGCAGTTGACCCCGCAGCCCACCCGAGTGGCGCTAACGAAGCATTAGCGGCAACGGCTGAAGCTAGTACAAGTGCTACTGTGAAGAACTAAAAATTTTAAACTTTTATTAGATATTCAAACGTATTCACGGACAAACCATACACTTACATGCATATTTGGTAAAATATTTTTTTTTAATTTGTTGGAATAAACTTTGCAACGTACAACTATATTCTGATTAAATTCACCCAATTCAAGGTGTATTTATACGATAATGCACAACATGAAAAAATAACAAAAATAAAAAGCTTTCGAAAATATCAAAAGAAAATACATAACAAAACATTAGACGTTAGAAAATGTATGTTGTTGTTAAACTTGACCAAATGTGCAGAGCAAAATATTTCTGATTTTAACATTTTATGCTTGCCTTTGTGGGTGTAGCATGGGGTATCAATTGAAATATAAATTTTGTCTATTTTATTTATTATTTCTTAGATCGAATACCTATGGTGAGATATAGCAATAAACATGTAGTTTGCTAATAAGATCTGTTTGTGCCGTAGATTCTCACCCATTACGAATGTTTACTAGAATATATTGTGTAAATGTTATTAAAAGTAATTTCGCCACTTCTTACGAAGAAGTAAAGGCGAAATTTTCGCCTATTTAACACAGAAATTCATTCGTTCTGATGGAAACGATGCATGAATTCATTCATTATTTGTTTTGATTATTTGGTAAACTTGTAAAAATTTTCAAAAAAACCTTCGATTGACATCATTTGGTTATTTATTAGCAGCCTTGAATATAATTTCAGAACTTCAGCGAGCATTTTAAATGGGGTGAAGCGCTTATAAAACGAAAGTGGCTATAACCAATCCTCATTGACTATGGTGCCGTAAGAGAGAAGAACCACCATTCTGTGCTCTAAGAGAGGGTATTAGCATATTTATCGTGGGCATGGCAAACATTTTTCAGTGTACGGACATTAAAGTTTTGCGTAATTCGTTGAAGAATCCGCAGACCATTTCCAAATTAAGAATCCTTCATCAACTTGGAAATAATCGGGAATATTATCTTGGCTGAATTTGGTCGAGGAGTTGTCATAAAGTTATCAATACACGTCGTGATAAATTTAGGCACCTGGAAGGGTGTTTTGCTCCACCCCCCATTTTGTTTAATCCAGCCATTAATTGTACAATTATGTGGAGAAACAACTATGTGTCCTCCCGAAAAGTTTGCAGATTTTTTTTGCCGCCATTTAGGTGAATATTAATATTGACAGTTCATACTTGACAGTCGTAAAATTCACACGTGTAATTTGCCACGTGGATAAATATCCGTAGTGAAAACGGTTTACACAAGTCAATATCATCAAAAATATTAACAATAAGAAAATTACGTGAAATTTTCGGAAGGAATATGATGCGTTCAAAGCCTACAATTTACCGGATTATCAAAGAATTTGAAAATAGAGGGACTGTGGCAAATAAGCCAAAGTGTGGGTAATAATATAATTTGCATAAAGATTTCGATTTGTTCTCGTATAAAATTCAATTAGCACATGAGCTGCTACCAAGAGATCATTTGTGGCGCAGTACGAATGCAAAAACGATGCTGTTGCTTGACAAGGACAATCCGGATTTTTTGAAAAATTATTTATGAGTAATGAAGCTCATTTTCACTTATGTGGATATGTGAACAAAGAAAACAGCTTGTTTTGGGCAGTACAAAATCCACAAATTATTTATCAATATCTCTCCTTGAAATAGGCCAGATAATATTGAACAACTTCAGCAAAGGAACGTCAGGGAAAAAATTAATATGAAACAGGATGAAACGTGTGAAAATGTGTTGAAAAAAGGGGTTGAATACGATTTTCGAAATCCAAAATTCCAAAAACGAAATTCCAAAATCTTAATTCCAAAAACAAAATTCCTTTACAAAATGCCAATTTTCAAAATTCCAAAAAAATTCCATTTTATGCCAATGGAATTTATTTTGGGAATATTATTATAATTTATAATTAGGAAATTTTCGATTAAGGTTGATTCAACATTTTGTAATTTACTAAAACCGTTGCAGTACTATTTATTATTGACTGTACCACTCACAAGGTTTTAGTTTACATATATTGGTATGTTGGTAGGGGAACTGTTTGGAAGTCCAAAAACGCAACCCTGTTTTCTAGAATTACATGTTTGATAATTTTTTTTAAAGAACAATTAAATTAAATTTAATTAATTGCATTAAATTAATTATTAAATTAGAATTTTTGTGAAATAATGGAATTTTTAATTTTTATGTTATGGTGTTTTGTAAAATGGAATTTTATATTTTTGTTAATTGGGATTTTGGAAATTTAGGTCAGTTGGAATTTATTTTGGATAACCGACCGGTTCCCGAAAAAAGTGATCAAAAGAGCCCACATGTATAAGGGGTTGGGGTCGTTTGCCTGACTTTCAAAATCCTGAAATCAAAATACTGACTTTTAAAATCCCGACTTTCAAAAGACCGATTTTCAAAATTCTGACTTTCAAAATCCCGACCTCCATAATCCAGAATTTCAAAATTTCGATTTTCAAAATAACGATTTTCAAAAGCAACTTTGAAAATTTTTTTTTAAATTTTTTTAGGAGTTTTTTTTTTAAATCTTTTTGTAATGTGTGCAATGTAATAACGGGGTTGGGTACGATTCGTCAAATTCAAAATTCCTAAAACGAAATTACAAAAAAACAATTCCCATAAAAACATATCCAAAAAATAAAATTCCAAAAAATTCCTAAACAAAATGCCAAATTTTAAAATTCCAAATTGAATAATTGTATAAATTGAAATTTTTTTTGGAAATTTTATTATAATTTATAATTAGGAAATCTTTAATTAAGGCTTATTCAAAGGTATCTTGTAATTTGCTAAAACTGTTACAGTACTGATTTATTAATGACTCTACCATACACAAGGTTGTTAGTGGAAATTATTGGTATGTTTGTAGGGGAATGGTACGGTATTCCAAAAAATCCAACCCTGTTTTCTAGAATCACAACAAGGGTTAATCAATCTGATAAACAATCCGCCGTTTCACACTTTGATTATGTCATCGTGATTCTTTCTTCGTTTCCTTCCCCTTCACCTACAAACTGTAGTTAGTTTGTAGGTGATTAGGGAAGGAAACGAGGAAAGAATCACGACGAAAGAATCAAAGTGTGGAATGGCAGAATTGGGATGGTAGTTTCTAAGAACAATTAAATTAAATTTAATTAATTGGATAATTATTTAATTAAATTTAATAATAATAATATAATAATAATTACTAAATTTATTGAAATAAATCAATTAGAATTTTTGCGAAATGCTGCAAATATTATTAAACTAATGAAATAATGGAATTCTGTATATGGCTTTTATTATTTTTTTTTAAAATAAATTTTGGCCAATTGGAATTAACCGTTCGAAGGAACCGTTCCTGAGGTAACGGGTTAAAAATGATTTAAATGCGCTAGATGTTTTGGGATAACCGTAACAGATGACGCAATAGTGGCAGTACCCTTACAGGTATTTTTAAAAAATTTTAAAATATTTTTGAAAATATAACTGAATAATCAAAATTATTAAATATGTTGGAAAATTATGAAAAGCAATAACAAAATCAAGCAAGAATCTGTACTATTGATGTTACTCCCACTATTGCGTTATTTGTGTAGCTTGGGGAGTGCAAATTTACCGATTTTTCAATTTACCGGTAAACGGTAAATTTTGTATAAGGTCGGTAATTTATCGAAAATTTACCGGTAAATTGAATTTAAATAATAATTTGAAACAATACTATGACTTAGGTATTAAACCAGAAAAAAATTAATAAACGAGTGCTTGAAACAAATTAATGTACTTTATAAAATAAAACAATAAATAAATTCATTCACAAAATTTTTTGGCAGATTAGAGGGATCATTTGGAAGCTTTCATTTCATGAAATTGATGTTCTAAGTGGCAAGTTAACTGGGATATGATAATTTTTTTTTAAATTACGTAAAATCCCGCCTTTAAATTTTCGTAACTTTTTTGTTTGTAGTCGTAAAGGCACGACATACATTTTATTCTATTCTGCAATCTGATTTTATTCTAAATACATCATTATTTAATACAATTGCTTTAAGAAATTTGACTTATGGGCGTCAAATCCTAAAAAATTAATAGAAGTACGAAAAATGTCACCATCTAAATTCATTTAAAAAAAACTAATGGTTATTTTGAAATTAGCTTTGTTTTAAAATTTTTTCTAGTTTATGTCCTTTCCAATGGTATACTCAAATGTCAGGAAAATCACTAATTTTGTGGTCAGAGTACGAGATAGATCTTGAGGTATGTACGGATAGAGGAGACATCCACCTATGTCATATCCGAAATACAAGTCGCTATGCATCAATTTTCTTCATTATTGATTACACAAAAAGCGTGAGCCAAAATGCAAAAATCTTAACCGGTAGTCCGATTTTCATAAAATCAACGGATTTGTGCTAAGTCCATTTTCGCGGATTTTCGCTGTGCAGCCAGTTCGACCTTTTGAGCAGTTTCTGCTTCAACAACCCATAAGTCCGCTCAAAGTCGTACCCGACAAAAAACTGTTGCAAACCGTTGTAAAGATGAGATTTCAATCTATGTCTCATGTAAATTACAAGTTCTTACGCCATCTACGTAAGGCACAAGGATTTTTTGAAATTGAAAAATTTCCCTCATTAACCAGTTTCTTCCTCAACAACCCATCCGCTCAAAGTCGTACCCGGGCAGTTTCTGCTTCACACCGTTGTAAAGATTATTTCAATCTAATGTGCGGATAGAGGAGACATCCACCTATGTCATATCCGAAATACAAGTCGCTAGGCCTACCTGGTGACTCATAACGATTTTTTGAAAGTGACCAACGCTTTCCCATAGTAATCCCATAGTTATCTGCCTAAGCAATGTTTTAAATTTTTTTCTAGTTTATGCCCTTTCCAATGGTATAATCACATGTCATAGAAATCACTAATTTCGTGGTCAAAATACGAGATATTATTTTGTCAGGGTTATTTGTGCCAGGGTTAAGAAAATACCTTTTGAGTTATTAATAAATTTGTAATCAACTTCATTTCAAATCCCTAAGCAGATACCCAGACATAGAAATCCACGAGTGTGCGATCTCGGGAAGGCGCGGGCTGGCCAATAAATAGAGAAACCCATTTCAATTTTTGGGAATGAATCATCTAAGTATTCTCCTACCATCATTGGTTATGTGCCGGACAGCCGTCATTTTCAAAAACAAACAGCACATCTTCCAGAACTAGTAAAATCAAAGCAGGTAGCTCCTTCTGAACAAATTCGAGATAATTATTTCCGGATGGGCGTTCTGACACATAATATGAGCCGTTAAGGTTTCGACCAATAACACCAGCCCAAACATTAACGCTGAACTTACTTTGTAAAGAATCCTGCTTTTTCATATGTGGATTTTGGCCTTTTCTGCCCCAATGAAGCAGATTGTGTAAATCCACAATTCTCTCACTATTGAAGTTAAACTCTTTTGTTCACAAAATCCTTTTCAAAAAGCTATCATCCTCAATATCTGTCTACAAAACTCCAGCCGTCAGTAATAGATTTTAAAAAATAAGTAAACTCTGTGTTAACTGCCTTGTGCTGTTCAGTCAATATGTCAATCTGCTACTGAAAGTGCCCGTGTGTTTCACTTTGTTCTTGTTAAATTGTTAATTGTTCCAGGTCACGAAAAAGGTAATAATGCTACCCTTTTAGAGACCTGAAATAACTACAAACAAAGTTAAACACACGAGCACTTTCGGTAGCATATGATGACATATTGACTAAACAGCACAAGGCAATTATCACCCAGTTTACTTATTTTTTAAAATCTATCAATAACTTAAAAAACATTTTCTGAACCCTAGCACAAGTAACTCTAACAAAATAGTCTCTCCTATTTTGACCACAAAATGAGTGATTTCTATGACATGGCAGTATACAGGCAGTAGACAATTTTTTATAGCAAGGCTAAGTTCAAGGTAGTGACGTTTTTCATAAAACTACACATTTTTTAGTATTTAGAAGCCCATAAGGCATTTTTCTAAAATAAATTGTATTAAATAATGATTTATTTAGAATAAAATCACATTGCAGAATACAATAAAAGTTATTTCGCTACAAACAAAAAGTTATGAAAATTTAAAGGCGACATTTTGGATAATTAAAAAAAAAATAAAATTATGATATCTCAGTTGCCACCTAAAACATCAGTTTAATGGGATAAAAGCTTCCAAATGACCGCCCGCCCCCCACCAATCTGCCAAAAAATTTCCGGTCCACGCTCCAAACACCGTGTATAAGTTCATTTCATTTCATTAAATAAAATTCATTACATAAATCTTCAGTTATAAAAATTTACCGATAAATTGGAAATATATTTTATACGGTAAATACGGTAAATCGGTAAACGGTAATGCACTCCCTAGTGTAGCTAAAATGTGGAACGGGTCGGTTATCCAAAAAATAAAATTCCAACTGAATTAAATTTCCTAAATCTTAATTAACCAAAATATAAAATTCCATTTTACAAAATACCATAACATAAAAATCAAAATTCAAAATTCCAATCGAGAAAATTCCAAAATTTATTTATTTTAGAAAAAAAATTCCAAATGTAAAATTCCATTAGATTAATAATATTTGCAGCATTTCCCCAAAAATTTAATTGGTTTATTTCAATTAACTTAATTATTATGGTTTAATTCTTTCAATAAAATTAATGTTATTATTTAATTATTTCATTAATTAATTTTAATTTAATTGTGCTTAAAAATGGCATGCTTGAAATTTTGCATATTGGAATTTTGAAATTTGTCATTTTGTACAGGAATTTTGTTTTTTTGGAATTTTATTTTTAGGATTTTTTTTATTGGATTTTTGTTTGTGGAATTTTATTTTTTGGAATTTTGATTTTGGAATTTCGTTTTTGGAGTTTTGGATTTGGAAATCGTACCCAACCCGCTAAAATGACAAGAGACATTATGAAGACTCACAAAAATCTACCTAAAACTAGTAGATTTTATATAATTTTTTATAAATATAGAGTGATTTTTGTTTTCTGACATTAGTATTTTGTAAACCGTATTATCGAGACAATCTATGGAGTTCCAATTGTGATAAAATCAATTTTATTAAATCAGTAAATAAAAGTTGTTTAGTAAAAAATTGTCTGAAATATTTTAATTTTTAAAATTTTAGAAAAATATTAAATAAGAGGCCTATTAAAAATTAAAATAAAGCAAAAAAATACAAATATAAAAATAGTAATAAAAGGAGCAAAATGAATATCTTATTGGCCAAAACGAACAAAAATAAAGACAAGCTGATTATTAATGGTTGCGCTTAGCATCTCCAAAAGATGAGCGAAACTCAAACTTATTCCTTCGAGAAGATGGAAAACATGAATTAAAAAAGGAACCATTAGATCATAATCACGCTCCAGTAGCTTCCGAAAAACATGTTTTTAAGGTAAATGAAACTGTAAAAAGTTTGGCAGAAGTACTAGGGTTGCGATGTTCTCATAAAATAAGAGATGTTATTGTTTAATGTGACCACGATTGTAGATTATATTTGCCTTCATACGGAGCACAAAAACAAAAAATTCCTGGAGTGAGGGCCACAACACTGAAAGAGCCGGAAAGTTTAAATGAAATTTTCATTCCAGAAACGATAAAATGTATTGTCTCTTTGTATTGTCGGAGAAAGATTTTGGAGAGGATAAAACTACTTTATTAGGGACAAAAACATCTTTGATGTTGCTAGCAGAGGCTGGCTCATGGAGGTACGTTCGATGTTGTACCGTCTATAATGAGACAGTTATTCTTGATCCAAGTTCAAATCGGTGACCATTATCGTGCCATTATTATTTTGCACAATGATCTCAAAATCAACTGAAGCTTACTCGGAGATGTTCTATGAGCTTGTAATTGGAACATCTCGTTAAATTAAAAGAGAATCGTGTATCAGATTTTGAAAAAGCAAGCGAAGCTGCAGCTAAAACTTATTTTCCGTTGGCTGAATACAAAGAATGCCTTTTCCATTTCGGCCAAATATTATGGAAAAAGTACAATGTGAACACTTTCAGGTAAATTTGGAAATGATGAATCTTTTAACATGCAAATTCGCATATTGAATAGCTTAGCATTCGTACCTTGTGAACCTCTTCCGAGTATTCTGACGCAATCAAAAAAGGATTTGACCTAGATGCCAAGCAAATTGCCAAATGGTTTCAAACAAATTATATAAGTTTGTTTATTGATACCAAGGAAGATCCGAATACAGTCCAGAGTTCTGGACTATCTTCCAGAACCATGGAGATGAACTCAAACCTCGGTTGAGGCCTGGTCCGCCCAACTAAAAATAGTGATCGGAAGATCTCATGTTGGGGTCTATAAGTTAATCAAAGGATTGGCAGGAGATGATGAAATTCAATACACGCATTGAAAAATGGAAAGCTGGTGAACGCGCACCACTATAAAAATGTGAAAAGAAACATCAAAATTTTAAATGTTGTTGTAAATAGAAACAATACTGATATAGTTAATTATTTAAAAAATATTTTTCATGCTATAAAGTTTCATTAATAGCTCTTAAATTTATTTAGTTATTTATTTTATCATTATAAATATTTCATCAAAAACCCAAACATTCTTTTCAGGGCAACCAAAAAAAAAAATATATTTTAATATAATAAAAGAACATATTTATACAAATTCAATTTTGTAAATTAAATTTTACTGTTATTGGTTGAGGAATGGCTTGAATTGAGCAGATCGAATTTCAAAAATTCTAGAATAGTTCACATTAAAATCCAAATTATATCCAATAACCCAAATTTAACCAAGATCGAGCAGAAAAAGACCGAGTTCTTAATGAAAATGAAGGTTTCAGCAAAATCGGGATTGTGAATTACAGGATTTTGAAAATTGGGATTTTGAAAGTCAGGATTTTGAATATCGGGATTTTAAGAGTCGGAATTTTGACAGTCGGGATTTTTTTTGTCGGGATTTTAATATTTCGGTCTTTTGTAGTTCGGGATTTCGTACCGACGCCTGTGTAAAGCCAATAGAGGCGGACATTAGCGGCGTAAACATTAAATCTATTTTTTTTGTATAAAAAATTATATAGGCAGAAAAGTAGTAAATCTGTAGGGTGGACACCCTATATAATAAAGGCGATTGATCGCCCGTCGCAATATGCAACTGGTATTGACAACTTTATCTTAAGTGCCTGATATTATATACATATACATATATAACACTGCATTTCACACGCAAAGTTCGATTTTGGCGGAAGATGTGCTGATAATTTTGTAACAATTAAACATGACCATACCCGATTCCACGTGTAGATATAGTAGAGCACTGCAGGTATTTCTTAGTAAATAACCACAAAAATTCAAAAGTATAACTCCGGAATTCCCTTAAGATTCATTTAAAACCATGTATAGACAACCTTCAAGTGTATGTTATGAAATTAACGCACTTACCAATTAATTTCTTTTTTGCAATCGAAAGTTGTTTTTTTGCCCTCGTATATTTTTATTTTAGTTGGTTATGACTAGGCGGCTTTAACAACAACAAAAAACATCGATAATCTTGAAATTGATCGTATGTTTCTTGTATGATGACCTTGCTCTTGAAATTTTAAACTGGTTAATAAGAAAATGTTTTTTTTTAAATTTTTTGAATTGATTTAAATTTATTTATCTACATTAATTTACGAAAAATTAAATAACAAAAATATCAAAGGGATGATATATTTGGTGCACAGGGATGGTATACAGACTAAACGGTGTTTGATGTAAAAGAATTACCAATGTGTTCCGGGTGCTGGTGCTACGTTGAGTGATTTAACCGATTGAACATGTCCTGGGAGTGGAGCAACATGTTCTGATCCACGGTTGGCGGCAACATATGTAGCACTGTGTGCAATTGGTGCAGCGTGTGCGGCTACTACGACTGGGGCAGCATGTGCAGCAACAACGACTGGAGCGGCATAAGCATTCCAGTGAGCACCTTCACCGTGCCATTGACCATCTTGACCTGGAGCATCACCACGCCATTGACCATCATCACTACCCCAGTGAACGGTTGGTGCACCCCATGCTGAAACAACAGCTGGAGCAGCAGCCCAGTGGGCAGCAGCTGGAGCCCATGCGGCGGCATAAGGTCCGGCAGCCCATGCGTTTGATGCATGAATTGCGGTCGAACCTGCACCCCATCCAAGTGCTTGGATTGATGCGTTAGCGGCGACGGCTAAGGTTAAAACAACGGCTACTGTGAAGAACTGAAAAATAATAAAAAAAAAATTGTTATAACACTCCGCGTATCCAATAAAATCGGTATCTTAAGACCTACTTTCATTTTTGATATTTTTGTTTGTTAAGCTCGGAATAAACTTTGAATGATTACTTGGTAATATGCAACTATATTCTGATTTAATTCGCCCAACACGACTTGTTTTTATACACAAATTTTTCTCGTTATGTACTTCGCGATATACACTTGCGTAAAGCGTAAATACCAACCGAGTGTACTCGTAAGTTTTAGATATACTTTCGTGAAGTTCACCTTTAAAACAAAAATTAAACTTTCAAGACAACTGTAATTGAGGCACACATAAGGAAACGGAATTTGTATTTAAAGTAAATGATTGTCGTTATTATTAAAAACTGTCGCATTCGCGTGGAATTTACGTATGAACATACACATACGCATACGTAATATGTAGCAAAGTGTTGTAGGCCGTGAATTTATGTTTACATATCGGTTTAAAGTTAATATGAATTGATTGATCGATTATATTTGGCATTTCTACATTGCTATACGGGCGTGTATAAACAGAAAAACGATTGAAACATATTTAGGATTTGGTGACCAGCAGGACTTTTAAAAGATGCTATACAATTTCTATTTTTGTTTTCATTTAAGTTTGCATAGCAAACCTTTGATGGATCGGAACGTATGGCACTCGATTAAGATTAAATAGGAAATACTGTCTATTGAGCTAAATGAATTCAATATTTATTTCTCCTAACATCAGTCGTCACTGCTCACGAAGTCGGTTGTTGCCTTGCTTTTTGAATGCAAGTTTTGTAACGTGCGAATCTCCTCAGGTCGACTAAACCTTTTGAGTGCCAGTTCTAAATCCTTTTGAGTGCCAGTCTACCAGCACGTTTCGCTTTCCCAGCCAAGCCTTATGTTTGAGCTGATAGACTTGGGCATTTGAAACGCAACACATAAAGCTACCGTTTTTAATTTCAAATGATCGATCGCAATTAAACTAAGAAAATGGAAAAAACAAAAAAGAATTTTATAGGTCACAACACAATACGTGCCCTTGATCACATGCGGTGTCGTCCATCTACCGAAACGACAAACAATGTGAAACTGACAAAAAAATAGTATTTTTTTTAAGTTAATTTATTTATTAAAACAGATTTACAAATCAGCTAGTAATCTATCTGTTATAATTTATATTCTCCTTTGAATGGTTGTAGCCCTTTGCCTAGATCTCTTTGGAGGTTGTCATTTCTTAAATACCACGTTGGACTTTGCTTTGGAATGCCTGGATGATATTGACAATATTTTTCTTTGTACAGCCCCAGAGCTGAATACCGTAAGTCCACACAGGTGGTCCACACAATCCAACTTTCTTTAATTAATGTTTAACACTTTTTCTTTTTAACATGCTCTTTTCATTTTCGTTTCGCGTCTATAGTTATGCCTAGATATTTTGCCGTGTTTGCATATGGAATTTACTGAGAATTCACTGGTATTCAGTTGTCCTTTTTGCTTGTGGATTCTTTTATGTTATCAACGACTGTTGAGATGGCCATATATCATCCGCAAACGTTGCTATGTAAATCTCGTCTTTCGTTGGCAGATTCGGGGTCGGTATGAAGTACTTAACGTTAATATAAAGTGTAGCTACACATTTTAATGAAAAGTGTTGACTCAAAATGTGTAGATACACAAATTATCAAAAAGAGTAGCAGCAAAAGAACAAAAGATTGGAATTCGAAATACGTGAGGTTTAGATAAAATTATTAAAAATATACAAAAAATATTGAAAATCACAGTACTACAGAAATAAGTTTATATTATTTCTTATACACATTTTTTTAAAAGTATTTTTAATTCAGAAAATCATCGGAACCTTAAGTACCGAGTGTGGGATTTAGTGTTCTCAACTTGGTTTGGTGTCTGAAATTTGTGCAAGAAATTTCAAGAGAATTTGCATGTTGTGATCAATGTACCGAAGATTTTTTGAATTATTAAAGAATTAAGTGAATTTGGCCAAAGACGCTTCCACGTGTAGGGCCATATCGCCATATTTTTTGCACAAATTTTAGACATAATGTCAAGTTGAGGACACTAAATTCCACACTCGGTTCTTATATGGATCCGATGATTTTCTGAATTAAACATTCTTAATTAAAAATACTTTAAACGTTAAGTACTTCACACCGGTAGATTCGAGATATATAGAATATATAAAGTTGGTCCCAGAATACTACCTTGGTATGTAAGATTTTAGTATTTCAAAAAAGTATTTCCGGTGAGCGTTGAGCTTTCTTTTTCTTGCTTGCTCTTTATTCCGGTTCAACACCCAATTTGTTTCTCTTTCTAATTATTCTTCTTCATTCGTATGGAATGGATTAATGTCATCATCGATTGCAGAGCTAGGTGTCGTTCCAAGTGCTGTACGAGTTTCAACTGCTTTTTTGAGTTCTTCATTCTCTTTCTTTATAATTGTAAATTCTTCTTTCAATTTCGTTGTAAATTTCTTTATTTCACTTAATTTTTCACGAAGTTCAGCGTTTTCCTCCTCGTACTGAAATATATTTCCGGTTGAAGATCTAGGTGATCTTGATAATTTGGAACTTCGTCCAAAGCGGTTAAACAATGATTGGCCCACCTTTGAATCTGTTAGGCCTGTCTCCGAAGAGTGTGGGTTTGACAGCATCTCTGCTGCTATTTCAATTGGAGTATTACATCCCGTATTTGTTGTACTCATTGTTTGGTCTAGCCAAGTTATACCAATGGCATTTGATCTCCGGTAGCATTTTCCTACTGCCGAAGCAGAACCTGCCCCTAACTGATATTTCGATCTGCCTCTTTGGCACTATTTAGCGGGAGATGTTTTGGGTATAGGATTGGCTATCTCGCAGCTTCTGTAATTTGCTGTTTGATGATTACCACAGTGTATTCATTTCACTGGTTCGTTCAGTTGTACCGTTTTATCATTGTAGCATTCTACTACTGCTCTTTTTTAATGTCTCCATCTTAACTTTTATATTAAGAATTGCTTTGATTCCATATACCCTATCAATGCTCTCAGTGTTGTCAACTATTAGCATGAAAATGGGGAGGCCAATTTTGGTTGTTTCTCTTTCACCATTTGTGTTTTTAGAGACTTTTTTCTTTAGTATGTTTACATCATTTAGGATTTTGAATCTTTTCTGGCGATGTTGCTTAATTTGGGCATCATACATGCTGCCCTCTGGCCAAGACGGGGTTTAAGTGTCTGGGTCAAGTGTATTCATTTTCCAAACGTTATTATTCAGTCAGGACAGTGACTTTATATTTATCTTTTGGAACTAGCTTCACTATTTTTTTGATTGCTTCATATTCACTAACATTAAGTATGTTAATGGGTGGAGGTAGTAAGTCTTTCTGTATCCTGCACTTTTCCGTGGATAGTAACGTTTTTTTTTTTTTTTTTTTTTTTTTTAGAGAGTATTAATCATCTAATGGATTTATTGTCTTTGTAAGGTGAGTACTTTTCATTCACGCACACACACAGCCATTCATCTACTTACACAATTACAGTGTACCGTTGCAACCTCCATGTTAACCTGCACACTGACATGGACGGTGGATCGGCACTGAATTCTGCACTCCAACAGAGGGTCTTAGTTGTGTTTATTGACATCACCGATCGTAATCGATGAAGAAAATTCGCTTTGCATCCTGTCTCTGGAGGGAGCCGAACCCATCCAAGTGCAGAACCTTTAACCACTGCGCCACTTGTACGTTGGGTGTATTTGTTGCAGTGGTCTCTTTTTCGGTTGCATTGTGATACGTTCTTATGTAGATTCACTTTGTTTACGGATGGCAGTTCAGGTCGTTGGGGTTGGGGTTTTGCTACGCTCTGTGTTGGTTTTTCCACCCAGGCGACAATTCTGCTTTTCAGTTTTATTTCGATGTTTAGTTTTAATTTGCCTTCGAATAAAACCATAGCCTCCTAAATATAAAAGCCGAAAGAGTGCGCCATTTTTTTCATGAGCTTACCATAGAGGTAAAGCCTTCTGTCCTTTTTCATACTAATCAGTGTATTTTAATACTTTTTAGAAGCGTTTTTGCCGTTTTATAAAAAACATAAGTAGTAAAAAGATAACTAAAAATAAAATTTAGTTTTCGCAAATCAAGCTTTTTTTCAATTTTTTTATATACATGCAATTGTTGTTGTAAATTTATAAAATTTACCAAATGAATACAGAAATTGTTTCATCCTGTGGCATAAACAAAACAAAACTTCATAAAATAAAAACATTGTTATTTTATAGAGCTTTACGCAATTACTAAACCAATCAAGAGATGTCGCTAAGTATAAATTTACAAAACAATAGCGACAAAAAATTGAATATTTTAAAACCCAAATGTTTGTTTATAAAATTTAACAATTCATATTCATTATGTATACTGCCTGGTTTAATATATTATGGAAACCTCCTGGAACTGAGAATAACGCAACACGAGCGAATTGAATTGAGAAAAAAAACAAAATGGAAAAATTGTGACATTTTTTTTTATTATTGTTTTACAGGCAGCAACTTATAAAATATTTTAATTTTTTACGACGAAAAGTTTTATTTACGCCAACCGTACTACAAATCAAAATTATAATTGTTTTGAGTTTTATTAATTATGTTAAATTATTATATTAAAGATTTCGCGCTTAACCTAATAATGGTTTAGTTTCGTAAATAGTTGTTGAATTAATTTATTCTTTTCTGTAATTTCAAGTAAATTTATTATAGAGACATCTGTAAACGGATTTTGAAATTACAGAAAGCATAAAATTGAAGTTTTCTTTTTTTTTGTTGTTTTTGTAATAAAATAATATTTAATTAAGAAAATCAACGATGTTGATGTTACATTCCCAGTAAATAAATTTTTATGAAATAATTTTATTATATGAATAATAATAATTATTTTTTTGCTACATGGTGGTTCATAAAAGATCGTTTCAGCTCACGTTTTATCTTTAATATAAATGTTATAAATGTGATCGTTTAGATTGCTATTAAGTCCATCGTTCATTTCGGAAATTCTGATGTGCATGTGACCAGATTTTACTGAAAAAGTTAAATTTTTATAAAACTAAATTTTAAATTGGATGTAAGAAAAATTTGCGGCATCACCCTTTTATTAACTTACTTTATTAACCTACACAACTAAACGGTATGCTAATTTTTTATAGACAATTAATAAATTTAAAATCCGCTTTAGTTTAAATTTAATAATTAAATACTGATTTTCCAATATGTGTTTGTTGAATATTTTATTAAAATTATAAAAATAAAAGTTAGATGATAGTAACTCAATAAAAGCTCTCGTTTAAATATTACGGCTCTTTAAAATCATAGATGGCTCTGATAAAACTCGTTTCATATGCCAATTCAGTTTCATCTGTTTCATAGGTAGCTGTAGTTCTTTCTTTCATTTTAAAAATGAGTCTCAACATTTTGAAAGCTATTGGACTTTTTTGTATAGTTGTCCATTGAGTTGCATTAAGCTTTCGAGCGATTTCTTTAAATCAGCATTTTCTCTAGCGATATCGTGGTGATCTCTTTTGGTTCAAGTTCTCCACGCGTGCAGCATTATGCGTGTGAAGTTAGACCTAATTAGAGTAGAACTAATATTAGGAATAGTTTAGCACATACTTCACACGCCTGTCATCGCTTTTGAACTTAAAACTATATTGATCCTAAACTATCAAACAAACAAAAAATGAGAATGTATTGGTAAAAGTTAAGTAAAAATTGCATATAGGCGAATTTTAAAAAAATTTGAATCAATTTTTTATGTTTGGTAAACCATATAAGGGTCTAGTTTGAGTCCGTTCATCCGATTGTACATTACAACCGAATGTTTTTAAATTTAATCGACTCGATCGAATTTAATCTGGTACGGAACTCAAGCATTTCTTAACCGATTATGTTGGAATTGTGTATATTGGAAATGGTATTCTTAAATGATTTTCAGAAGAATTGCTGGAATATGGCCACCTGGGATGGATAATTTAACGCTCCCGTTAATTCGGGATCCGTTAAATCGAAAGTTTACTGTATATCGCTAAAAATAATTTCAAATTTTTCCATCGCCTCGAAAATCTCACTCCCAAAATGTACGAACTCCGCAACGAACTGCAGTGCTTGGATAACCATCGACCTTTTGTAATTAACGATGCCATAAGTGATTTTTAATTTTTGACCTAATGTTTTAACAAACATTTGCGGCTCAGGTGGTGCTTCAATCCCGTACATTTTACTTAGCGTAGAACTATTTTGAGAAAAATTCGTTAGTGCCATACACATAAGTAAAATTAAACGGAAGTTTATTTATTAATAAACTGAATATCTCTCTATCACCTAATACTGTATGATTTCCTGAAAGGACTAAATTAGATCTATCAACCCCTTTTAAATCATTAAACAGCTAATGGGATTCACATGATCAAATAAATACTTTAATAGTCTACGCTGTAGTAAGAATTTAGTATTGAAATTGAACATCTAAAGCGTATTTCATTTGCGAAGGAATTGGATTTGGAATTGGAATTCAATTCTTGGTCAAAAGAAATAACAAATGAATTCCCGTGTTTTATTTCTTTTATTTCATCTTTTTCTTCAGAGAAAACTCTAGTGACAAGCACAGTAACTAAAAATAGAATTGGAATTTCAATACCATCAAATCTGTAGGAATTCAACGAATTCCAAATTATTATATTTATTTAATTAATTAATTATATTTATATATGTTACCGTTTCACTCCAACACCGTTCAACCGATCGCCATGAAGTTTTTACCATGTACAAGTTGCATATCCAGAACCAACCTTACGATATTTTGGAAGGGGCTGGACCCCGGGGTCAAGGGGCTGCGGTACAAATTTGTCCGAAAATTATAATTTTCTTTAAATTTTTCCACGAAAATGAGTTTATGGGGCTGGTTATATGAAATTACTGACATGTTCGAATCTGAGGGGCCCAGCCCTGGATCAAAAATTAATTTTTACATGTAAAGATACAAATCTTTGATTATTCCAAAATGACTTTTCAGCTGCTCAACCGATCGCCATGAAATTTTTACCATGTACAAGTTGCATGTTCAGGACCAATCTTACGATATTTTGAAAGCGGCTGGACCCCGGGGCCTGGAAAATGAGTTTATGGGGCTGGCTATATGAAATTACTGACATGTTTGAATCCGAGGGGCCCAGCCCTGGATCAAAAATTAATTTTTACATGTATTGATACAAATATTTGATTATTCCAAAATGACTTCTCAGTCGCTCAACCGATCGGCATGAAATGTTTACCATGCAAATGTGGTATGTTCAGGACCAATCTTACGGTAATGTGAAAGAGGCTGGACCCCGGAGTCTAGGGGCCATGGTACAAATTTATCCAAAAATTTAATTTTTTTTACGAGAATGAGTTTTGGCAAGGGGTTATATGAAATAAGAGACATGTTCGAATTCGGGGGTCCACCTTTTGGTCAAAAATTCATTTTTACATGTAAAGATACAATTATTTGATTGTTCTGAAATAACGCCTTAGCCGCTTTACCGATCGCCATGAAATTTTTACCATGGACATGTTGCATGTTCAGAACCAAGCACACGATACTTTTGAAGGGGCTGGACCCCGAGGTCTAGGGGCCGTGGTACACATTTTTTCTCAAATTTCAATTTTTTAAGATTTTTCGACGGGAATGACTTTAGGAAAGAGGTTATATGAAATTAGTGACATGCTCCAACCCGGAAGTCTACCCTGGATCAAGAATTCATTTTTACATGTATAGATACAATTATTTAAATGTTCCGAAATAGCGCCTTAGCCGCAAATTTAGACACCAAAAAGGATATTTAGCGTGCGATTGTTATACACAAATCATACCTCTGCTATAATTGATTTAATTATTCAAATTAATTTTATTAAATTAAATTTAAGACAATCTTTCATCACTTTAACTGAAGACAAATCTCTGAACACTTATATTATCCATACTAAGAATCCATTTTTACTGGTTTGACATGTACTGTTTAGTGATATCCTATTTATCATATCCTGTTTTGAAATGTACCATAGTCAGCGAGTTCTAATTTCCACATAACCTCAGAAATAATTAACATTCTATTTTAATCCACTATTGCAACCGGCGGCTTTTAATGAAAATAGTAGTTTCATACTAAACGCCAATAGTTTATTACTTTATTTAGTTTATTACTTAAATTATCAATGATTATTTCATAAAATCAATTCTAGGAAAGGTACTAAAAACCATTGTACGTATAAACTAATTTACTTTGAAAAGTACTAGCGTTTTATATTTGAAAATAGCATCTTCTACAAGAAACATCCTCGGATTCAAATTATTGTACGTGTAAAATTGCATTAGTTTGAAAAAACTTCTTTTGTTTTTCGAAATGTCATTTATAACCACAGTTCGCGGTAAAACTTATCGAAGTGGACGTAGTTTTAATCGTTTTGAATAAATTAATATTAATTTAGGTTTCGGATGCCGTTGTTCTCGATTAGTTCGCTATATTGCAATAAAATAATTGTTGGTGATTATTTTCCAGGTATTAAATATTATTTCAAGTGAATATACATTCTTATTAGATTTAAGTGTTCAGTTTATAAACGTGTTAATCTATGATTAATTTTTGATTGTAGATAACATTTGATTTTGCTTAAAAAAAATTCTGTAAAGACATTTTCAAACACAGTTCGCGGTGAAACGTATCGAAGGGAACATTAAAATCGTTTTGATAATTTAATACTAATTTCTGTTTTGAATGCCCGTCATTCCTGATTAATTAGCTACACGTTTCATTTTTGCTTAAAAATGCCACCGAAAAAAAGATCAATTGGGCAGGTAACTGCAAAGTCGAAGAAGATTAGAGCCGCAATGGTGGCTGAATCAAGCAAACAGTATGAAACACGACTTGCAAACGTTCTAAGCAGTACATCTTCTTCTAGAGCTAATGAAATAACTAAACAGCGCGAAACACGACTTGCAAACGTTCGAAGCAGGATGTCTTCTTCTAGAGCGGAAGATCGATTGGATCGTCGATTGTTACGATATGGACGATTAATAGAAACTTTTAGAGGTGATTTAAAGTTAGCAGCATTCAATTACGAGAAGGACTATGATTACAATGTTTCAATTGGGCAAATGGAAAAAATTTGTTTGTATTGTCATGCTTTAAAGTTTCACAATGAACCGCCTGGAATGTGTTGTTCAAATGGAAAAGTGAATGTGCCTCCTCTGGATGATCCACCTGAACTTCTTCTTGCTTACGTCTCCGGAACTACTGAGTTATCCAGACATTTTCTACAAAATATTCGAAAATACAACTCATGCTTATATACCTCCCGTGCAACGCCGGGTAACTCAGCTAGTAATAATATAAAATGCACCACATTAGAACAAAATGGAAAAACAACTCATATAACGGAATTTAAATAAAAAGTATGTATGTATTGCACTTTTCTACTTTTTAGGTTTTTTGTTACTTTAATTTTATTTTTGGAGCGATTCTGTTTAGTTTGTGACGTTTTATTTTACCTATCATAAAAAATTAAACATGAGATTCAATTAGGATGCGAACAAAATACAACAGATTGTACTATTGGTTATAGATAAAGTTAGCATTATATTAGATGTGAGAAAGGTAAAAGCGTGCGCTTGATCCAAGAAAAATACAAAACAGGAAGATAAACAATTTATGACCAAGTGAAAAATAAAAATGCAATTTTGACCCGTTCTAATGAAAGTGATTTGAGAACTGGTGTGGCACAAAGAAAAATTCTACGAACGGCAGATAATCCTCAGGTAGATAAAACCCTATATATGGGGTTCAAACAACAGAGAAGTTGGGTGTACCAATTTCTGGTATAATTCTGGTCCCATGGACGGCTCCAAAAATTTAAAAGTCGATATGGGATTTGACAACTAAAATTGTCTGGTGAAAAACTGTCTGCAGATGACGTAAGTGCCGTTTTCTTTGTCGATGCGCTGTCTTCTCTTATTGCTTAAAAAACTTAACACCCCAACAAGTGTATAACGCAGACGAGACTGGAATATTTTGAAAATGTTTGCACCGCACTTTGGCCGGCCCTGATGAATCAGTAGTCAGTGAGTCGAAAGAAAGTAAAGAGCGACTTACAGTATTAGTTTGTTCAAATGTAGCTGGTACTCATAAATGTCAATTATTAGTGATGAGAAAAAGCCAAAAACCACGGGCTGTTAAAGGAATGAATGTATATCTAGTAACTTATAAATCAAATAAACGTAGCTGTGTTAGGTCTTCCTCTCGACTGTGAAATAGTTTTGATTTTGAACTGTCCAGCACATCCAGATGCAAATTTACTGATTTATAATAACGTTTCTGTATTGTATTTACCACCGAATTGCACATCTCTAATTCAACCGATGGACCAAGGGGCTTAAAAAAATTATTTCAAAAATTCCTAATTATTTAACTGATTAATTTGACTGAAGTACTTTAATTTTGTTGATGTGAGGGCGTAGTGAAAAGTCTGGTAACATTGCAACAGAGGGTGTTACAATCGCAAATCTCAGATGTCTTGTGTCAATACCATCTGTCACTAGACCAAATTAAAATTTTCAAACAGATCTGTCATTTAGTTCAATTTTGACAACCATTGAAAACAGACAACCCATTGCGTTTTTGCAAACATGGAAAAAAATGAATTTCGTGTGTTAATTAAACATTATTTTTTGCGTGGAAAACCATTAGGCAAATCAAAACAGAGATTGATAAATATTATGTGGTTTACTGATTTTCGTTGTGGTCATACAACCAAAACTGATGCCGAATGTTCAGGACGCCCAAATAAAGTCACCACACCAAAAATGGTTGACAAAATCCATGATACGGTATTGCAAGATCACAGAGTGAGATTGCTTAGATAGTAGGCATCTCGAAAAGCAGACGAAAATTTGAATAAGAAAAAGCTATCCGCGCGTTGGGTTCCGCGTTTGCTTAAAAACAACCAAAAACGCACACGTATGACAACTTTAGAGGCAGGTTTGGCGATGTTCAAGCGAGATAAAAAGGAGTTTTTTCGTCGTGTCATAACTGTGGATGAAACTTGGAACCATCAATATACACCGGAGGCTAAAGCGGTTTTATTGGCAAACAAGGTCGTGGTTGCAGTTTTTTGGGATGCACGCGGCATAATCCTCATTGATTACCTTCAAAAGGGGAGAACAATCAACAGCGAATATTACTGCAACTTATTAGACCATTTCAACGACGTTTTGAAAGAAAAATGATCGCATTTGGCGAAAAAAAACTCTTCCATCAAGACAATGCACGGGTGCACACGTGTGTAGTTGCCATGGCCAAAATCCATGAATTACACTTCGAATTGCTTCCACATCCGCCATAATCTCCAGACTTAGCCCCCTGCGACTGTTTCCTGTTTCCGAACTTGAAGAAATGGCTCGGCGGAAAAAGATTCGGCTCTAATGAGGAGATCATCGATGCAACAAACGCCTATTTTGAAGGATTCACGAAATCGTACTAATCGGAAGGGATCGAAAAATTGGAAAAACGTATAAAAATATTGTTCCTCTCCTGCTGACTCGGGGGATGCATTTGTCTAGGTGGTCATCTAGAAATTCGTGGGAGGTGGATTAGCTACCTGTGCAGTTGGCGTACACCTGAAATATAAATTTCGTTTTTTTGTACACTCAATGCTTTAACGACTGATTATTGCAGTAGCTATCAACCTAATCAGTAATATTGGTAGTGGGTCAGTAGAAAGAACATCATTTGCTAGGTTCTCGGTATTAGATTATCCTGTCGTTTTTCGGTCGCCGGAACCTCGTTGGTTGATTAGCAGGGAACACATATATGCCCCTTATAAAAAATTGTCAGGAAAATAAGAATAGTTTTAATTTTTAGAGGGTTGTATATTGTAAAGGAAAAATTTCTCAATAGGAGATATGATCGATACATCATTCAGGCGTATACGGACACATTTTTCATGTGATCAGTAACCATTGTATAATCAGTAACCTTCAAAACGTCGAGAAAATTGGTTTTGAACTAAGGTCATTTTCAACTGGATTTCAATAATGAGGCTCTATAATTTCAAATTAATTTATTGGATGATCTGTAAGTAAAAAAAATGATCGATTTTCTCATGGTCGTCAGTTTGCATAGCAAAATCTCAGAAAAGCATGACCATATTTCAAAAGATCGAATTTAAGGAGTTTGGGCTGACAAGTGATAATAATTCAAAAACCAATTAAGGGCATTTCCAAAATGTCAAAACGTCAAAATCAAAATATCACTTATTTGTTCAAAATTAAACAAACTTTTCATCAATCTAAGATAAATTTCGATAATAAATCGTAATCTTCAGTAATCCTCGCTATATAAGGAAATAATAAAATCAAAAATGTAATAGTTTTAATTTATTATTGTAATTAATGAAGAAAGCTTCACATAAAGATTTTATCACGTCCGTTCACCTGGTTTCATACATAAATTATATACAATTTCTCGTTGCGTATTCTAAACATCCACATACAACAGCCAATTCACGGTCTACACCTCAATATCAATTCATTCAATCTAAATTCCATATACGCGTTTAATCGATCCAATTAACCGACAACCATACGTCACCCATAATTATTGTTTGCCAATTCCGGTTCCCTATACGAGTATACGTACCTCAATATGTTTTCGCGTAAGAACAACTATTTTTAAAGGTAATGGACGTAATGAAAGTAAAATCTTTCGAGTACCCTCGGTATGTTTACGTTTCGCAAGTGTAGCAAAGTAAAACATGAAAAATGTGTGTATGTAATGTATGTACTTCGAATTTTTGTATAAAATCAACTTGAATTGGGCGAATTAAATCAGAATATAGTTGCATATTACCAAGTAATCATTCAAAGTTTATTCCGAGCTTAACAAACAAAAATATCAAAAATGAAAGTAGGTCTTAAGATACCGATTTTATTGGATACGCGGAGTGTTATAACAATTTTTTTTTTTATTATTTTTCAGTTCTTCACAGTAGCCGTTGTTTTAACCTTAGCCGTCGCCGCTAACGCATCAATCCAAGCACTTGGATGGGGTGCAGGTTCGACTGCAATTCATGCACCAAACGCATGGGCTGCCGGACCTTATGCCGCCGCATGGGCTCCAGCTGCCGCCCACTGGGCTGCTGCTCCAGCTGTTGTTTCAGCATGGGGTGCACCAGCCGTTCACTGGGGTAGTGATGATGGTCAATGGCGTGGTGATGCTCCAGGTCAAGATGGTCAATGGCACGGTGAAGGTGCTCACTGGGAAGGTTATGGCGCTCCAGTTGTTGTTGCTGCACATGCTGCCCCAGTCGTAGTAGCCGCACACGCTGCACCAATTGAACACAGTGCTACATATGTTGCCGCCAACCGTGGATCAGAACATGTTGCTCCACTCCCAGGACATATTCAATCAGTCAAATCACTCAACGTAGCACCAGCCCCAGGAACAAATTGGTAGATTTGTTTTGTGATAAAAGTTCTATTCAGTCATAGTTGTTTAGTAACATCAATCTCTTCTGCGCCAAAAATTTCATTTTTTTGATATTTTCGGTTATTTAATTCTTCGTAAATTTATTGTAAAATGTAAATAAACAAATAATTTAAATCAAATTCAAAAATTATAAAAATTGTTTTACTTATATTGTGGTCAAAAACTAAATTTTTGTGTTAAAAACTTTTCCCTAATTTTCTTTTGCTGGGTTCTATTTTTGGTGGCTACAAGCTCTCCCATTTGCTACATCTGATATAGTATCGTGGGTTATGCCAAGTCCCTGACCCCACTACTAAAAACCATTATTAGTGTAGTTACACAAATTCTCTGAAATTGTACACATTTTAAAAAGTGTAGATAAAATTATGTGGTCTCGCGTATACTTAGTTTAACTTAGTAATTCCAGGTGTTGGAAAAACCAACAACGTATTATTACTAGAGGTTATATGAGCGGCAAGCCGCTCAAATTATTCTGTGGGTTTTACACAAAACTCGATTATTTATTGCTATTTTTCTTATATTTCAGATCCGCTTTACATGCTGAAAGTTTAGGAGCTGACCCTGCTCATCAGACTGCAATTGTATGATAATAATAATAATAATAATTATCCCAACGACCTATTACCCCTCCCAACCGCGCGCGGGGAGTCTCCATCTGTATTATTATTATTTTTTTGAGTATAATTCAAGTGAATTATAAACAAGGATATCGAGTTGCCTAACCAGTGAAATTGAAAAATTGAATGTTGAAACGGCTAAATATGTAAAGTATAAAAATCAAATATGATTATAAATGAATAGCTAAGTGAATAGTTAAGCAAAACGATACCCATCGCAGACGGAAGGAAAACGGAAGTTGAGTCTGCTTAGTACAAGCAGATAATGCTACATAGAGCTAACTACGACCGAAAACAGGTAGCTGCCAGTTGATTCATGTCATGCGTTTGTCCTTGAGACTTGCTAAATAGAAAATAATAATTGAATTCGCACAGGTATTATGTTTCGCGACATGAGCTCTACCACCAATCGTGTGTCGTTGCTTAAGACTTTTTAGGGTTCAAATTGCTTAGCAACATAACGATTATACCTTTTTTGAGCAGTAGTGCATGATGAGGCATTCTAACGGAAGTTTTAATACATCGTTCGGATCATTGGAAATGGTAAGTAAATCGCTTGGGCGTTTGTTGCATGTTGGATAATTCCTCATCTTAGATCTCCAGGCTTTTCAACGAAAAATAAATCAATTAGGTTTGCATTCATTATCATTTCTGGAAGAATTCGATATAGCACCCAGTGTAAAGTTGCTCGATTACTTCGAGATAGTACTGGAAGCATCTGTCTGAAATCGCCACCGATAACGATGACTTTGCCGCCAAATGGCCTTCAGTTTTTCATTATTTCGCGCAGTAATTGCAGTATTCGTTACCTCATCAGAAATAACGAGCGATGTTGATTTTAAGACTTCTGGATGTATCTAGTAGTAGCATTGGCAACTAAAACCACTATTAACAGTTCTCCTCCCTTTCAGAAGCGTTACAGCAATTCCTGTTGTTGTGAAGGGAAGAGCTTATTGTTCACATTTTCTCACGAAGGACATCAACGTTTCGTTGAGGAACGTTTTGCCGGATCCAGCAGGGCTCTACAACATAACGGCTGTTCTCAAATGTATAACGTTGCTTTAGATTGAGCTTTTCGATATTAATTTGAGACAAGTGTGGTAGTGCTACGCAATAGAGATTTTTCTCTGCTGGTGGGTTTTCTTGGAGTGTCACTTATTGTGAGGTCATTCCTTGACCGATCATAGTTACATTTGGATCATGGGATGTGATTTACATTTTAACATGAATTTTCCAACAATTATTGGAATTTGCCATGCTCAATGGTATTTGGCCATTAATTGCAACATTTCGCAAAAATTCTTATTTATTTAATTTAATTGTTCTCACCAATTAATAAACAAACATGATTCCAGGTTTTTAACAAATTTAATACCGCTTTGTGACTACAAACAGAGTTGGGGTTTTAGAATACCGAACCGTTTCTCTACAAACATACCTATATATGCTTACAAGCTTATTTGTAGTACTGTCATTAATAAATGGAACCAAACAACTATGGATCAAGTAGCACGATGCATTGTGCATCATTGTGCACTATATGCTTTTATGGCCGGAGCATTATAATTCCAACCAGAACCTGGCAAAGCCAGTCAGAACCATACTACAGCCAAACCAACTATGACACAAATATCACAATGCATTGCGCATTATTGTGCACTATATAATTTTTAG
Organism: Nephrotoma appendiculata; assembly: GCA_947310385.1. Classification (NCBI taxonomy): domain Eukaryota; kingdom Metazoa; phylum Arthropoda; class Insecta; order Diptera; family Tipulidae; genus Nephrotoma; species Nephrotoma appendiculata. The sequence goes on from OX371224.1 coordinate 73,973,394, forward strand.
CCGGAACCTATAAATTCAACAATATAAGATTTTTCAGAAATGAACCTTACAGACTCAAACTAACTTTGGCACAAGTAGCACGATGCATTTTGCATCATTCTGCATTAATTAATTTTTCAGCCGGAACCTTATAAATCCAAAAATATACGTTTTTTGGAAACAAAACCTTACAAATTCAGCCGGTTACAGCCAAACTAACTATAGAACAAGTAATACGGTGAACCTGATAAAGCCAGCCCGAACTATACTACATCCAAACCAACTATGACACAAGTATAGCACGATGTATTGTGAATCATTGAGCACTACATATTTTTTCAGCCGGAACTTTATAAATCCAACAATATTCGATTTTTCGGGAAAAAAATCTTTAGAAATTCAGCCGGAACCTACAGCCAAACTAACTTTGGCACAAGTAGCACAATGCATTGTGCACCATTGTGCACTATATGCTTTTTTAGCCTGAACCTTATAATTCCAACCGGAACCTGATAAAGCCAGCCAGAACCATACTACACCCAAACCAGCTATGGCACAAATAGCACGATGCATTGTGCATTATTGTGCACTATATAATTTTTCAGCCGGAACCTTATAAATTTAGCAATATAAGATTTTACAGCAAAGCAGACCTTACAAATGGAGCCGGAACCATACCCTCTAACTAACAGCCAAACTAACTATGGCACAAGTAATACGCTGCATTGTGCATCATTGTGTCCTATTTAATTTTTTAGCCGGAACCTTATAATTCCGGAGCCAGTCCGAACTATATTACATCCAAACCAACTATGACACAAGTAGCACGATGCATTGTGAATCATTGAGCACTATATGCTTTTTTATCCGGAACCTTATAATCCCAATCGGAACCTGATAAAGCCAGCAAAAACCATACTACACCCAAACTAACTATGGCACAAGTAGCACGATGCATTGTGCATCATTCTGCATTATATAATTTTTGTGTCCGAACCTAATAAATTCAGAAATATACGATTTTTTCGAAACAAAACCTTACAAATTCAGTCGGTTACAGCCAAACTAACTATAGCACAAGTAATATGCTTGTTGCATTGTGCATCATTGTGCCCTTGTGGAGATGCCAAACTTTCATCGTGGCGCGTCCCCAGGTGGCGGATATGGGAATGCTCTTTAACCGGCTTGCTGGAGGGTAGGTGGGAAATAAAATACCATCCGCCGACCAAAACTGACTAGGGGAAGGAACCCCGAACAATAAACTAACCATGGCAGATCAGAAGAAGAATAATGCTACGGTGTAGGGATTACGATGCCCAGTACCGGCGACTTCGGACAGTGAGCGAGCGGGCTTTCAGTCGTCGATATCCAGTGACCACAATGCTTTAGTAGTGGCAAGCTTAGCTACTAAAGCAGATTGAAGTATAAGCCCCTATCTCCATTAGAACTCATGCATTCTCCAACATTAACGAAAAGACACCGTATGCCTCAAGACAGCAATGAACAACATGACAATATGAGTTACAATGTAATAAATACAGAGATATTTTGGTAAACTTACAAAACAGAATCGAAACACTCGAGAGGCAAAATAAACCTTCTACGTCTACTAAAGGTAGAAGTCAGAGCCTACAAAGTCTAACCATTGACTACTTTACGGATGAAGAGGAACTTGAGAAAGAAACCTAACCTAGACGAAATAAACTAAATGTTAATAAAAAGAGGAGACTTTCCAAAACGCCATCACCAAGGGTATCTCTACCGCAAGATAACGAAATACCAAAACAACCACAACATTTTAATTGATTGATTGATTGGAATGTGCGACCAAACCTAAGTAAGATTCCCGGTTGACGCCGGGCCCATCCGCACACTCTTTTACATATAACAAGATGGAGGGATAGGAAAGGTTTATTAATGATTATGGAAATTGACCCGGTTTCAGACACCTAAGTAGTCAATAGTTAATAAATTGTTAGTTGAAATGTAATATAAGAAGGTTAGCACAAGACAACACAATTATTTTTGATTTTTTTATATAAATATTCAGCAATCAGCATCCTAAATAATTTATAATTAATTAAATTACAGTAAATTTCAAGAAATAAAATGTCATTATTATGAGTCAAATTATACTTGAATACAATAAATGTAATGTTCTGATTAGTATTAACTAAATTCAAAAACCCTCAGTCTCCCGAAAAAACCTAGAAAAAAGAAATGCCACGATCCTTGGAAAACTATCTAAGTACAGCAATATTTAACTGCATTTCAAATTTACTCTGTAGCTTCCAGGCTAACTGTAATTTCAAAAAGTCAAATATCCTCTGAAATATCAATTTTATTAGCAACCAGATAGCCATTATGATTCCTGCCTTGTCTGCTCTTCTGACTTGTAAATTAAAATTTTGTTTTTAATTAGAAAGTATGCTGGCTTCAAATAACTTCTGTAATCAAAAATCTTCATTAGGACAAAATAAATTAGCTTAATCAGGAACTGCAATTAATAATAAACACCTGATAAATCTCGATAATTCTAAATTGCTCAACAAATTAAAATATAAAATATATAATATTTTAATACTAAAATTCTAAATAATTGGATGAAGGAATTTAGTAAATTAGTTAATCTCTGAAATCAAACTGTGGAAAGAATCATTTTTATAAATAATGATAATAAAGTGTATCAAGAAAAACATATAATGTTTATCCAGGAGTACTCGATTCACGCTTTTCTAGAATCAAAAATCAAAGTCACTATGCGGCACATAAAGTTATTTTCGGAACGATCCCAATAGTCGAATCTTCTCCCTGTGAAACCTCTACTATTTACCAAGTGATCTTCCGCGCTAACATCACTAATCAACAACATTTATGACAAAGCCGTGATGAAACCATGACAGATTATAAACGTATCGTTGTAAATCTTATAGCCCAAAAATTTCAGCGTACGACTGATCATCCTAAATTTCAAAAATGATTCCACTCGCGCTAAATTGACGCTAAACTTCAACAAAAACATATATAATATTCATTAAAAAGACTAATTTAGATATGTACATATATCTAAAACTCAGACAAGGGTTCTGTGTAAAACTGCAAATTTGCCTTCTTATATTAATAATTGATAAATACATCAACTCCCAAACAAAACAATTTAAAATGACCAAAAATAGCTTAGAAATATAGGTAACAATAGAGCCTAATATTATATGAATACAACCATCCATATAAGCTGAGAAACATAATGTTGAATGAACTAGCATCACAAACCACAGATACCAACCTACTACTACTCATAATGAACCCATTTAAAGTACTCTAATATGAAAGAAAAACTCAAAAAATAAACAACAAGTAAACAATTTATATATTTATCCTCGTCGCCACTGTGTAGATTGATCTAAGATCTAAGATTCGATCGTTGTTTTTTGTGTCCTTTAATTCAGCAAAACATTCACACACACACAAGCACAAAAAGCAAATATATAATAAATATATTATAATTAGCTATATACCCTACTGGAAAGCAATCGATGAGCTCACCGATGGGCCCATCATGAATCCCTCAACCAAGTCTCAATGAACGTTATTCCGTGCCCGGAACCAAAGTTATTTATATATCCAATAAAATCCTATGTGATCCAACGAATGATCCTCATAACGCATTGACGAACTCATCAACGACCCCTGTAAAGAAGTCACTGAAACAGTAATAAGGCAGTTCCTACGAAAATTCATGCAAGCAGTGTAATATAATCCATTAAGGGGCATTTTGAATGATACCTTGTGTTCAATATTTTATGTTTCAACCACAAAACAAAAGACGTCTTCATTTTTGCAAGTCATTTTCAGTCCAGGTACACACATTGAACTAGCTCCATTGCACGTTCCTATTATCAAGAAAACATCCCACAATCAATCTAAAGATAAGGAAATAAAATCTGCGTCCCTAATCACTTCCAAAACTCTTACCAGAATGAAATGCCTATACAAGCTCAAAAAATTAAATTCGATTGCAACTGGATTTCACCATTAGAAAAGTAATAATAGCCTCTCCAATAACGACCTTCATGAACATGTTAGTTATTTTTTGAACTTGTCGCCTTCGATAGCACAGTAAGTAGAGCGCTTGCTATGTAATTCGGGGGTCCCGGGTTCGATTCCTGGTGGTGACAAAAAAGTTACGACTGGGCGTTTTTAATGTGTTATGTGTTACATTGTGTATTGTCTTATATATCTCAAGCCATAGTTATCGTCTTTTCTCCATAAATATTTTTCTATTCAGTAGAACGCCCAATACACAACTTCAACTTCTCACGGAGAGAAAGATAATCGCAACACACCTTCTGTTCAGAATTTCATCAAAAAGCGCACCCATGCTGTCGTCATCAATTGCCCGACCTACAAAAAATTTGGACACATACAATCAAATAAAATTTGATGGCTTTTCAATACCAAATCAAAAATCCATGCAATTCGCATGTCTGTGAGAGCTCCCGCGCCACTGTGTTCGAGCCCCGATGAACATTTTCCGATAGGGTAATACGAAATGAAGTAAATAAAATAAAATAAAATGAAAACAAAACTGCCCTGATCTCGTACATTGTTTCTTCTTATACCTATCGATACTCACACATAGCAGAGCAACTATACCACATTTTCGTGGGTATCGAAATGTAAATCTCATTGTACACCTCCAATGCTAATATCCATGTAAATATAATACATATAGCTACTTACTTATGAGTAAAATCATATATAAAACAAAACATAGGATTCAAACAAAATTACCAAAAGCAGACAAAAACAAAAAATAATCGTCGAGCAAAAACAACAACAAAAATTATTAGCCAGTATGATAAAACAAAACAACAGAATTGAAACACCCTCTCTTGCGCAAACACGATACTCGAATAACCTACTAGATGAGAATACTAGTACTTTGCGCCTCTATGAGTTATTAAATACAGTTATTATGATTATATACTTAAAATTTATTTGTAAAAGTATGTATTAATGTAATAAAATATGTGTTAAAACAATCAAAAAAATGAAAAACACTTATCTTGTGCATCTTTGGAATCAAAAAAGTCCTACATATTGAAGAATTACATACAAAATGTATAAGATGCATTCAAGCAACGGTATCAAAATACATACATATAAACAAAAATTGTTATGTACATATCCTACACCATTGCAAGCGCACCATATACAAATTAATATAACTGTACAATACGTACAACTTTTCACTTTACTGATTAAATTCCACAAAATATTATTAATATTATTATTTATTTATTTATGGAAACATATATATTAGTTAATTGATTAGTTAATCAAAACACATTTAAATTATAAATTATTTATTTGTTTAGAGGAGAGACAAAAAAACACGTCTTTTCTCTACGACGTTTAATCGCCCACCAAAACAACCACACATGCACACAAAAAGGAACCATTACCACCACCAATCAATGTCAGCAACGTTAGAGATTTTAATATAATCAGAGCTCAAGTATTGGCAGTGACAGAGAAACCTGCTCAGTTTAAAGCAATATCTAATAATGACATCAAAATAACAACGCAGTCTGAAAATGACTACCGTAAAATTAAAAAAATACTTAGCGATATAAAAGAAACTGAATCCAATAACAAGGATAGTACACTTTATAAGATGGAATACCATACTTATCAGCTCAAAAGTGAAAGATGGTATAGAGTCGTAATACGAGGTTTACTGTCATCTACCAATCGCGAAGAGATCAAAGCGGCAATCGATGGTCCTCATCATAAAGTAACCAACATTATTAACGTTCATAAAAATTCGACAATTAATAATGAGAAAATTATTAAACACTTCCCATTGTTTTACGTAGACCTGTTGCAGGGAAAAAACAATAAGGGCATATACGAAATTAAGACCCTGCTATATTGCAATGTGTCTATTGAACCACCTACAAAGGTAATAGGTATACCTCAGTGTACAAATTGCCAACAGTTAGGACACACGAAGAACTTCTGCAATAGGCAAGCCAAATGTGTCAAATGTGCAGAGAATCATCAAACAAAACAATATTAAAAGCCGCGAAATGTTATACTAACTTGTGCACTGTGCGGAGAAAAAGGTCATCCGGCTAGCTATAAAGGATGCCCGGTGTATCAGAAAAAACTAAATGCTCAACTACCGAGAAAAATAACAGTAGCAGAGCGCCTACAGCATAAGCCAAACCAACAATATTATACTATTAGAGAGGGGGTTTCCTACGCCCAGGTGACCAAAACCTCAAATAACAATCTAAATCAAGAAAGCAGGCAGAAGCCTGTGCCCAACGAGCCAACCATTAATAATATAATGAAAATGCTCACGGAATTTCAGGCAGAAATGAGACAAAATTTCAGCCAGCTTACTCACATGGTGGATAAACTGGAAGATAATTCCAACCCACCAAACAAACCGCTAAAACATAAAATGTAATGGATTGATGAAGTGATCCAGGAATAAACCGCATGAGCTAGTCATCTAATAAATAAAGTTTCATTAATGGGAGTGTTACAGGATGGCTACTGCCATCCTGCAGATTATCACTAAGCGCATGCAGAGGCCTCCACGGTGATATTTTGCCGGCTTCGTTCTCAGGGAAAAGTGCTAAGGTCGTGGGGTTTGAGGCTTGCATGACGCTCCTGGCTTACACCGTGATTAATACAGAAAGTTAATTTAAAATAAAAAAAAACGCAAATAATAATAAACAAAACGGATGTTCCGCCGAAATTCGTCGGACAGAACCTGAGGAACGAACAACACAATAATCATAAGAGAGAGAGAGAGAGAGAGAGAGGTGCCTTGGTGCGCGCATCCATTCGAATTCAAACAGAGCTAAGCCCTGGTTACGAAATTGGATGCGGGCACCAAGGGACCGCAATCAACACTACACCGACACAGAGGGAGTCCCCGCTCCCATCACACCATATCCAAAAATTTAATAATTCATTTTATTTTCTTTTATAAAGGACACATAAAAGAAAGGGAAAGCCAACTCCCCATAAAAGAACACACACTTCCCACCAGAAACAAAATACGAGGGAGCGAGAACAATGCGAACCGAGCGTGCACCCGCTGAGCGGCGCTCGATTACAAAATTGACAATTTGCATTGATATAAACGAGAAGCATATAAGAAAAACATTTTTCTCAAACGTTTTACTTTGCACACACTCGATGCGCATTGCTCTCACTCCCTCGTTATTCTTCTCATAACAGCGCCGTTTTTATAAAAATAAACAAAACTTAACAAGGCCGCGCACACTATCATTAATGGGCAAAGACACACACCAAAAAAGAATACGCAAACATTTACCACAGATGGGGGTATACTCAATAAAAGGGATATTCATTCTACAAAAAAAATTGTTATTGTTGACGACAACACAATCGTAACAGGAGCAGAATATTGATTTCTTGTAATCCCACACTTGCTCCACTTATTAGTTTCAAATAAGTGCGTTATTATTATTAGTAATAAATTATCATGTGATAAGATTGTATTATTTAAATAAATAAAAAAAAAAAAAAATTGAGCCCTATTAAATTTTTTAGCCGGAACCTTATAATTTCGGCCTAAACCTGATAAAGCCAGCCCGAACTTTACTACATCCAAACCAACTTTGGCACAAGTATAGCACGATGCATTGTGCATCATTGAGCACTATATATTTTTTACAGCCGGAACTTTATAAATCCAGAAATATTCGATTTTTCGGGAAAAAATTCCTTACAAATTCAGCCGGTTACAGCCAAACTAATAGCAAGTTCTTTCCAAAAAAAAAAAATTAATTGATTTTTTTTTATGTCAAAGAACACGATACACGATTGATTTTTTTTTGGTAGTGTATCTGTGATAAATTGACATTCAATTTTTAAAAATTTTATATTGACAGCTTATTGTCAACAAATTATCAACACAATTTTTTGTCAACACAATTATTTTAACACAGTGAAAACGAAACAATAAAATTATTTCGAAAAATAAAATTATTTCGTATGTCAAATTCTCATGGCCAACTAGTAAAAAAGTTATAATGTTTACGTTTATATTTTATGAAGTGTTTATGTTTATATTTTTGACGTGAACATATTTATGTGTTTGTAAACGTCAAAAATAAATCTAGCGAAATATTCAGATTTTTCAAAATTGATTGCGATCAAAAAAAAATCAATTTTTTTAGTTGGAAAGAACGTGCAACGTTATTTCGATCTTTTGATTTCAAATCAATTTTTTTGATTTAAAAATCAATTTTTTTTTGGAAAGAAATTGCTATAACTTTGGCACAAGTACCCCAGTGTATTGTGCATCATTGTGCACTGTGCTTTTTTAGCCTGAACCTTATAATTCCAACCAGAACCTATAAAACAGCAAAATTGTATATTACTGGATTTATAAGGTTCCGGCTGAAAACGTATATAGTGCACAATGATGTACAATGCGCATCGTGCTACTTGTGCCATAGTTAGTTTGGCTGTAGCTTCCGGCTGAAATTGTAAGGAATTGTGTCATAGTTGATTTGGCTATAATGTGGTTCTGGCTGGCTTTATCAGCTTCTGCCCGGAATTATAGTATGGTTCTGGCTAAATTTGTATGGTTTTTTCCAGAAAAATCGTATAACGCTGGGTTTATATGGTTTATCCTGAAAAATTATATAGTGCACAATGTATCGTGCTACTTGTGCCATAGTTGGTATGTCTATAGTATGGTTCTTGCTGGCATTTTAGGTTCCAACTGGTATTATAAGGTTCCACCGAAAAATCATATATTGCTGAACTTATAAGGTTCCAGCTGAAGAATTATGTCGTGCACAATGATGCACAATGCATCGTGCTACTTGTGCCTTACTTAGTTTGGCTGTAGAGGGTATGGTTCCGGCTGAATTTATAAGGCTTTTTCCGAAAAATCTTATATTTCTGGATTTATGAGGTTCCAGCTTAAAAATTATATAGTGCGCAATTATGCACAATGCATCATGCTACTTGTGTCATATATTTGTTTTTTCCCGGCTGACACAATAAATCGTTGACTTGAAAAATATTAATGTAAACATGCAAAAAAAAAAAATCGCTTTGTTAATTTTTAGTTAATTTTATTGAAACTCTTACACATTATCTTCACAGCGGTTCATTACCGCTATAGTTGGTTCTATACCTATCTAAGTGGAGGAAGTCATGATCTTTCAGTTGTCTAGTATATGAACCTTTATTTTAATTGAAATTAGTGAATCCGTTGCGTCGATTAGGACTGGTTGGAGATTACCAATAAATGTACTTTTTGGCAATTGACACCTATTTTCTAGCGTTGCCAAGTTGAATGTCTTAAACAAGCCAAGTTGAATGTCCAGTTAAATATGGTAAATGACGTCACTGTATGTCTACGTGGTATCGTAGATCATGGTCATAAACCATTCGTCTTTCCTTCGTCGTGGCTGTATTCTTGAAATAGGTGGAAATTTTCCCAATCGGAATACAATTTGCTTTGAAACTCTCTATATTTCAAATTTCGCCGGCTTCTTTAATCAGTTTTTTAAATTTCTTTTCATTTTTTAAATTAATTAAGAAACATAATTTTTCCCCCTCCTGATTGATACAAATATTAGTAAACTTGAAAACAAATTTAATAAAATGATTAAAGTAGCCGGCGAAATTTTCGATTGGCGATTGGGGAAATTTTCACAGTTTTCACGAATACGGCCCCAGCACGGAAATTCCGGTTTGATGAAAAAAGTCATGCATGGCTTTAAATGGTATAAATATTTTAAATGGTATAAGAAAACCATAAAACTGATTTCGATTTGATGCCTGAGAAAGCAAAACGCAGAATGAATATTAAAAAAAGTCATTAATTTTTTATCGTGATTTTTTAGTAGACCGCGTAATCAATCAAATAATTTATAGTTTTTTGATTGATTTTTGTTCAAAATTGAAATAATGTAATATTGGATAACAAAATAGTAAAAAGTGTCATTTTGTTAGTTTATTTTTATTTTTTAGTTACAAAAATGTTTGGGCTACATCGTTTCTTATTCCTTCTTCTCCTTCCACATCAGAATTTGGCTCCATTTCAGCTGCTACGTCTTCTTATGTGCAAAATTGCACAACAATTTACTATTTAGCGGCTTTATGTGAGGAGAGTACATTAATATGAGTTGCCGACTGAGGCAGCGAAATCTAGATTTCTTTCAACAATATGCCGTGTTTTTTATGGCTCACGTTGTAAGCCTCTCCCTGTGCATTAGATGGTGATGCGAAAGGAGTCATCAGCCACGATTGAAGCCCGTATCTACTATCACCTATAAGTACATAGTTTAAACATTCAAACTTAATTCAAAGTGTGCAAATTTGCAAATATCTAACCGAGCAACCACATATTTCTGATTCCGTTGTCATATTCAGTCCTTAGTTTTCGCTTGACAAGCGAAGTACTCCACACAAAACTATTATGAGATGACCCACTGTAACGAGCGTTAACGTTCATTTCCAATTTGCATCACAAATATAATTTGAACGTTTTTCGTATGTGCAGATTTTCTCTAGATGTAATATACGTGTTCAACGTCATTGGTAGACTTTTTAATTGAACTGTGCGTTCCGTCAATTAAGCTGATGACCAGGAAATTGGTACATATTATAAAACAGCGGCTTACCTTCCGTAAATTCTCTCATCGCTATGAAAAATTCTTGCCCTATAGGTCGTTGATCCCAACCAACACGAGAAACCGCAAAGCACATACAATTCGAGAAACCACAAAGCACATTCATACGTTGCTTATAAGCAGCCATGCAATTTGTAAAGAACTAAATATTGATCACAAAACAGTTTTAAACCATTTGAAAATAACTGGATACACCCCATGAATTAACAGTTAAAAATTTAATGGACCGGATTTCTATCTGCGAAACGCTGCTGAAGCAGAACGAAATCGAGCCATTTTTAAAGCGAATAAGATACGACAACCTTGTGCGAAAAAGAACATGGACGAAACGAGGTGATGCTTCCCAAACGGTATCAAAGCCAGGATTGACGCCAAGAATCGTACATTATGAGGTGCTGCCACCTGTGCTTTACTGTTAGCAACTAACGCATTTAAGACAAAAAAATTCAGTTCAAACGTCCAGAATTGGTCACCAGAAAGGGCGTTGTGTTCCATCATAATAACGCTAGACCACACACATCATTGTAGACCCAGCAGAAACTGAGAGAGCTTGGCTGGGAAGTTTAAAAGCACTCACCAAATAGGGCTAACCTTGCACCACCGGATTACCATTTGTTCAATTCCATGCAGAACCAGCTTAATGGTTTTACATTAAATTCAAAAGAGGCCTGCGAAAATGAATTGTCTCGATTTTTCGCCTCTAAACCACAGAAATTCTACAGTGATGGGATCATGGCTCTACCAGAAAAATGACGAAAGGTCATCGATCAAAATGGCACATATTTGGTTTAATAAAGTTCATCTGAAATAAGAAAATTCTTTGTTTCAATGTCACCCAAAAAAGGCCACGAACACTGTTCTCTCACTATTTTGCATATCGGTTTACTTAACCGAAACAACCTTTAAAATTCAGTATCCGTTTTTGCTTCAAATGGGTCACCAACATTTCTGAGTTTTCTACTGATTTTGACATGCCGGAATCTAAAATAAATTATTTTACCTATTTATTGACATCACTTTATTTTTTATGTTTATTATTCGATTTGAAGGCGATCTTCGTCGAACCCTAAAAATAATGTAGTCCATATTATAAATAATTTGTATTAATATTTTTATTTAATAATTTGTTCGTCGTATAACTTGAATGTTTAGGAAAATATTATTATTATTTAGAATTGTCAAAGCATTCTCAAGGCAGATTAAGTGTTGCATTCGTTCGTTCCTTCCTTCTGAATTTTTTTTAAACCAATTTCGTTGGTTAAAAATGACGTTTTTTTTGTGTGAAATTTTTTCATCAAGTTGTATTAAAAAAAAAAAATCAGAAGGAAGGAAGGAACGAAATAACGGAACACTTAAACCGCCTTCAATAAGCAAAACGGTCATGCTATAAAAGTTATAGCAAGTTAAAACTGAGTAGTAGGACGAGACTCAAAAATTTGATGATAATGAGAATTGATTAGTCAAAACAAAATCATATAATTTTGCCATTGCCATTTGTCAGCAAATCGAAATTCACCAGCAGGTTAGCGTATACACTTTCTTAATACTTTGAATATGTTCTTTGTAGAGCGGAATCACATATTTACAGCATATTCCAGCTGAGATCAAACGTAAGCACAATACAGGATCTTAATTGTCTCCAAATCAAAAATGTCACCCGTCCAACGTTTGACAAAATCGAGCATGGAGTTCGAGCATTTCGCTCTAGTGATGCACAGCTGAATGTGCTTAGTAAAGCTCACGTTTTTTACGAAAGTAACCTCTAGGTCTTTATAGTTTCAAGTACTACTTGAAGGAGTACATCATTTTTCTTGTAGCCTGGTGTAACAGGGTTTGCTTTTCCTTGAGTCAATTACGCGAACATCAGGATTTTGGAATGCTTGTCAGGAGTGGAATGAAATGGTACATCAGGATTTCTTAATTGTAAATTATTATTTCTTGGAAATATCAAAGATGCGCCTTTTTTATTCCATCGGGCGTGAAATTGAAAGTATTTTGAGTAGTAGTATATAGGAATTTTGAAAATTGTTATTTTGTGTTTTTTTTAAATTTTTTTTATTGGAAATTTTGTTTCTGGAATTTTGTTGTTTAGAATTTTTATTTTGGAATTTTGGATTTTGCGAATTATACCCACCCGTTCTGGAATTCGGCCATGCTGAAAATACTTAGTCAATTCTTGAACAAATTATGGTTAAATTTGGTATGTAGGACTTGTCTAAAAGTTCTGGAATTCGACCATTCTGTTCGAAATTTGGCCAATTCCTAACCAAATATGGTCAAATTTGGTATTCGGATTGGGGTTCTAAAATTAATATTGGACGAGCTTCTAAAATTCGTCAATGCTGAATGTCTGTGAAGTTAGCACGAAAAACACTATGGCAACACTAAAGGTTAAAATATTGAATAGTACATTTTAGTACAAGTTAGCACGAAACTTTACTAAAAATTTAAAGGCAAATAAAAAAAATGAACTTAATTAAAAAATAATGTGTTAAATATATAAACACTAATAAATAATTTAAAAAATCAATAAATATTTTCAAAATACTCGTCGAATACTAAAAATACAACAATGTAAGTGTGTCTTATTCGTACTTACCGGCAATGAATTATTTTTCACAAAACAATCAAAATTACCAAACAATTCTAATGGTATGGGAGTACTAATGGTTCATGATGAGCCTCTCCTCAATATTCTCTATTTAAACTTGCTAGCCGCATGATTATATCGCAAAATAAAAAAACTTTTTTGGGTCGCTCAGATGTACTAATGTATCGTGGGTGATTGAACCTCTAATTTGTCAACCTCAAAACTTATTTTAATGTCTAGATCAGACCATAACGTATTACCACAAGTATTTTCAGAATTTGTCTATGACTCATTCTCGAGTAAACGTGGTTGCCGCTTGATTATATCGAAAAATCAAAAAACTGCTTTGAGTCGATCAGACATACTAATGGATCGAGGGTGGTTGCACCTTTAATTTGTCAACCCTAGAACTTATTTGCTCGTCTCGGTCAGACCATTACGTATTCCCACAAATTTTTCTAGAACTTGTCTATGACTCATTCTCGAGTAAACGTGGTTGCCGTATGATTATATCGAAAAATCAAAAAACTGCTTTGAGTCGCTCAGATGTACTAATGGCTCGCGGGTGATTGAACCTTTAATTTGTCAACCCTAAAACTTATTTTAATGTCTAGATCAGACCATTACGTATTACCACAAGTATTTTCAGAATTTGTCTATGACTCATTCTCGAGTAAACGTGGTTGCCGCTTGATTATATCGAAAAATCAAGAAACTGCTTTGAGTCGATCAGACATACTAATGGATCGAGGGTGGTTGCACCTTTAATTTGTCAACCCTAGAACTTATTTGCTCGTCTAGGTCAGACCATTACGTATTCCCACAAATTTTTTAGAACTTGTCTATGACTCATTCTCGAGTAAACGTGGTTGCCGTATGATTATATCGAAAAATCAAAAAACTGCTTTGAGTCGCTCAGATGCACTAATGGCTCGCGGGTGATTGAACCTTTAATTTGTCAACCCTAAAACTTATTTTAATGTCTAGTTCAGACCATAACGTATTACCACAAGTATTTTCAGAATTTGTCTATGACTCATTCTCGAGTAAACGTGGTTGCCGCTTGATTATATCGAAAAATCAAAAAACTGCTTTGAGTCGATCAGACATACTAATGGATCGAGGGTGGTTGAACCTTTAATTTGTCAACCCTAGAACTTATTTGCTCGTCTCGGTCAGACCATTACGTATTCCCACAAATTTTTTTAGAACTTGTCTATGACTCATTCTCGAGTAAACGTGGTTGCCGTATGATTATATCGAAAAATCAAAAAACTGCTTTGTGTCGCTCAGATGTACTAATGGATCGTGGGTGATTGAACCTTTAATTTGTCAACCTTAAAACTTATTTTAATGTCTAGATCAGACCATTACGTATTACCACAAGTATTTTCAGAATTTGTCTATGACTCATTCTCGAGTAAACGTGGTTGCCGTATGATTATATCGAAAAATCAAAAAACTGCTTTGAGTCGCTCAGATGTTCTAATGGCTCGCGGGTGATTGAACCTTTAATTTGTCAACCCTAAAACTTATTTTAATGTCTAGATCAGACCATTACGTATTACCACAAGTATTTTCAGAATTTGTCTATGACTCATTCTCGAGTAAACGTGGTTGCCGTATGATTATATCGAAAAATCAAAAAACTGCTTTGTGTCGCTCAGATGTACTAATGGATCGTGGGTGATTGAACCTTTAATTTGTCAACCCTAAAACTTATTTTAATGTCTAGATCAGACCATTACGTATTACCACAAGTATTTTCAGAATTTGTCTATGACTCATTCTCGAGTAAACGTGGTTGCCGCTTGATTATATCGAAAAATCAAAAAACTGCTTTGAGTCGATCAGACATACTAATGGATCGAGGGTGGTTGAACCTTTAATTTGTCAACCCTAGAACTTATTTGCTCGTCTAGGTCAGACCATTACGTATTCCCACAAATTTTTTTAGAACTTGTCTATGACTCATTCTCGAGTAAACGTGGTTGCCGCTTGATTATATCGAAAAATCAAAAAACTGCTTTGAGTCGCTCAGATGTACTAATGGCTCGCAGGTGATTGAACCTTTAATTTGTCAACCTTAAAACTTATTTTAATGTCTAGATCAGACCATTACGTATTACCACAAGTATTTTCAGAATTTGTCTATGACTCATTCTCGAGTAAACGTGGTTGCCGTATAAACTGCTTTGAGTCGCTCAGATGTACTAATGGCTCGCGGGTGATTGAACCTTTAATTTGTCAACCATAGAACTTATTTTAATGCCCTGGTAAGGCCATTACGTATTACCACAAGTATTTTCAGAATTTGTCTATGACTCATTCTCGAGTAAACGTGGTTGCCGCTTGATTATATCGAAAAATCAAAAAACTGCTTTGAGTCGATCAGACATACTAATGGATCGAGGGTGGTTGAACCTTTAATTTGTCAACCCTAGAACTTATTTGCTCGTCTAGGTCAGACCATTACGTATTCCCACAAATTTTTTTAGAACTTGTCTATGACTCATTCTCGAGTAAACGTGGTTGCCGCTTGATTATATCGAAAAATCAAAAAACTGCTTTGTGTCGCTCAGATGTACTAATGGGTCGTGGGTGATTGAACCTCTAATTTGTCAACCTCAAAACTTATTTTAATGTCTAGATCAGACCATAACGTATTACCACAAGTATTTTCAGAATTTGTCTATGACTCATTCTCGAGTAAACGTGGTTGCCGCTTGATTATATCGAAAAATCAAAAAACTGCTTTGAGTCGATCAGACATACTAATGGATCGAGGGTGGTTGAACCTTTAATTTGTCAACCCTAGAACTTATTTGCTCGTCTAGGTCAGACCATTACGTATTCCCACAAATTTTTCTAGAACTTGTCTATGACTCATTCTCGAGTAAACGTGGTTGCCGTATGATTATATCGAAAAATCAAAAAACTGCTTTGAGTCGCTCAGATGTACTAATGGCTCGCGGGTGATTGAACCTTTAATTTGTCAACCCTAAAACTTATTTTAATGTCTAGATCAGACCATTACGTATTACCACAAGTATTTTCAGAATTTGTCTATGACTCATTCTCGAGTAAACGTGGTTGCCGCTTGATTATATCGAAAAATCAAGAAACTGCTTTGAGTCGATCAGACATACTAATGGATCGAGGGTGGTTGCACCTTTAATTTGTCAACCCTAGAACTTATTTGCTCGTCTAGGTCAGGCCATTACGTATTCCCACAAATTTTTTAGAACTTGTCTATGACTCATTCTCGAGTAAACGTGGTTGCCGTATGATTATATCGAAAAATCAAAAAACTGCTTTGAGTCGCTCAGATGCACTAATGGCTCGCGGGTGATTGAACCTTTAATTTGTCAACCCTAAAACTTATTTTAATGTCTAGTTCAGACCATTACGTATTACCACAAGTATTTTCAGAATTTGTCTATGACTCATTCTCGAGTAAACGTGGTTGCCGCTTGATTATATCGAAAAATCAAAAAACTGCTTTGAGTCGATCAGACATACTAATGGATCGAGGGTGGTTGAACCTTTAATTTGTCAACCCTAGAACTTATTTGCTCGTCTAGGTCAGACCATTACGTATTCCCACAAATTTTTTTAGAACTTGTCTATGACTCATTCTCGATTTAACGTGGTTGCCGTATGATTATATCGAAAAATCAAAAAACTACTTGAGTCGCTCAGATGTTCTAATGGCTCGCGGGTGATTGAACCTTTAATTTGTCAACCCTAAAACTTATTTTAATGTCTAGATCAGACCATTACGTATTACCACAAGTATTTTCAGAATTTGTCTATGACTCATTCTCGAGTAAACGTGGTTGCCGTATGATTATATCGAAAAATCAAAAAACTGCTTTGTGTCGCTCAGATGTACTAATGGATCGTGGGTGATTGAACCTTTAATTTGTCAACCCTAAAACTTATTTTAATGTCTAGATCAGACCATTACGTATTACCACAAGTATTTTCAGAATTTGTCTATGACTCATTCTCGAGTAAACGTGGTTGCCGCTTGATTATATCGAAAAATCAAAAAACTGCTTTGAGTCGATCAGACATACTAATGGATCGAGGGTGGTTGAACCTTTAATTTGTCAACCCTAGAACTTATTTGCTCGTCTAGGTCAGACCATTACGTATTCCCACAAATTTTTTTAGAACTTGTCTATGACTCATTCTCGAGTAAACGTGGTTGCCGCTTGATTATATCGAAAAATCAAAAAACTGCTTTGAGTCGCTCAGATGTACTAATGGCTCGCGGGTGATTGAACCTTTAATTTGTCAACCCTAAAACTTATTTTAATGTCTAGATCAGACCATTACGTATTACCACAAGTATTTTCAGAATTTGTCTATGACTCATTCTCGAGTAAACGTGGTTGCCGTATAAACTGCTTTGAGTCGCTCAGATGTACTAATGGCTCGCGGGTGATTGAACCTTTAATTTGTCAACCATAGAACTTATTTTAATGCCCTGGTAAGGCCATTACGTATTACCACAAGTATTTTCAGAATTTGTCTATGACTCATTCTCGAGTAAACGTGGTTGCCGTATGATTATATCGAAAAATCAAAAAACTGCTTTGTGTCGCTCAGATGTACTAATGGATCGTGGGTGATTGAACCTTTAATTTGTCAACCTTAAAACTTATTTTAATGTCTAGATCAGACCATTACGTATTACCACAAGTATTTTCAGAATTTGTCTATGACTCATTCTCGAGTAAACGTGGTTGCCGTATGATTATATCGAAAAATCAAAAAACTGCTTTGAGTCGCTCAGATGTTCTAATGGCTCGCGGGTGATTGAACCTTTAATTTGTCAACCCTAAAACTTATTTTAATGTCTAGATCAGACCATTACGTATTACCACAAGTATTTTCAGAATTTGTCTATGACTCATTCTCGAGTAAACGTGGTTGCCGTATGATTATATCGAAAAATCAAAAAACTGCTTTGTGTCGCTCAGATGTACTAATGGATCGTGGGTGATTGAACCTTTAATTTGTCAACCCTAAAACTTATTTTAATGTCTAGATCAGACCATTACGTATTACCACAAGTATTTTCAGAATTTGTCTATGACTCATTCTCGAGTAAACGTGGTTGCCGTATAAACTGCTTTGAGTCGCTCAGATGTACTAATGGCTCGCGGGTGATTGAACCTTTAATTTGTCAACCATAGAACTTATTTTAATGCCCTGGTAAGGCCATTACGTATTACCACAAGTATTTTCAGAATTTGTCTATGACTCATTCTCGAGTAAACGTGGTTGCCGCTTGATTATATCGAAAAATCAAAAAACTGCTTTGAGTCGATCAGACATACTAATGGATCGAGGGTGGTTGAACCTTTAATTTGTCAACCCTAGAACTTATTTGCTCGTCTAGGTCAGACCATTACGTATTCCCACAAATTTTTTTAGAACTTGTCTATGACTCATTCTCGAGTAAACGTGGTTGCCGCTTGATTATATCGAAAAATCAAAAAACTGCTTTGTGTCGCTCAGATGTACTAATGGGTCGTGGGTGATTGAACCTCTAATTTGTCAACCTCAAAACTTATTTTAATGTCTAGATCAGACCATAACGTATTACCACAAGTATTTTCAGAATTTGTCTATGACTCATTCTCGAGTAAACGTGGTTGCCGCTTGATTATATCGAAAAATCAAAAAACTGCTTTGAGTCGATCAGACATACTAATGGATCGAGGGTGGTTGAACCTTTAATTTGTCAACCCTAGAACTTATTTGCTCGTCTAGGTCAGACCATTACGTATTCCCACAAATTTTTTTAGAACTTGTCTATGACTCATTCTCGAGTAAACGTGGTTGCCGCTTGATTATATCGAAAAATCAAAAAACTGCTTTGAGTCGCTCAGATGTACTAATGGCTCGCAGGTGATTGAACCTTTAATTTGTCAACCTTAAAACTTATTTTAATGTCTAGATCAGACCATTACGTATTACCACAAGTATTTTCAGAATTTGTCTATGACTCATTCTCGAGTAAACGTGGTTGCCGTATAAACTGCTTTGAGTCGCTCAGATGTACTAATGGCTCGCGGGTGATTGAACCTTTAATTTGTCAACCATAGAACTTATTTTAATGCCCTGGTAAGGCCATTACGTATTACCACAAGTATTTTCAGAATTTGTCTATGACTCATTCTCGAGTAAACGTGGTTGCCGCTTGATTATATCGAAAAATCAAAAAACTGCTTTGAGTCGATCAGACATACTAATGGATCGAGGGTGGTTGAACCTTTAATTTGTCAACCCTAGAACTTATTTGCTCGTCTAGGTCAGACCATTACGTATTCCCACAAATTTTTTTAGAACTTGTCTATGACTCATTCTCGAGTAAACGTGGTTGCCGCTTGATTATATCGAAAAATCAAAAAACTGCTTTGTGTCGCTCAGATGTACTAATGGGTCGTGGGTGATTGAACCTCTAATTTGTCAACCTCAAAACTTATTTTAATGTCTAGATCAGACCATAACGTATTACCACAAGTATTTTCAGAATTTGTCTATGACTCATTCTCGAGTAAACGTGGTTGCCGCTTGATTATATCGAAAAATCAAAAAACTGCTTTGAGTCGATCAGACATACTAATGGATCGAGGGTGGTTGAACCTTTAATTTGTCAACCCTAGAACTTATTTGCTCGTCTAGGTCAGACCATTACGTATTCCCACAAATTTTTCTAGAACTTGTCTATGACTCATTCTCGAGTAAACGTGGTTGCCGTATGATTATATCGAAAAATCAAAAAACTGCTTTGAGTCGCTCAGATGTACTAATGGCTCGCGGGTGATTGAACCTTTAATTTGTCAACCCTAAAACTTATTTTAATGTCTAGATCAGACCATTACGTATTACCACAAGTATTTTCAGAATTTGTCTATGACTCATTCTCGAGTAAACGTGGTTGCCGCTTGATTATATCGAAAAATCAAGAAACTGCTTTGAGTCGATCAGACATACTAATGGATCGAGGGTGGTTGCACCTTTAATTTGTCAACCCTAGAACTTATTTGCTCGTCTAGGTCAGGCCATTACGTATTCCCACAAATTTTTTAGAACTTGTCTATGACTCATTCTCGAGTAAACGTGGTTGCCGTATGATTATATCGAAAAATCAAAAAACTGCTTTGAGTCGCTCAGATGCACTAATGGCTCGCGGGTGATTGAACCTTTAATTTGTCAACCCTAAAACTTATTTTAATGTCTAGTTCAGACCATTACGTATTACCACAAGTATTTTCAGAATTTGTCTATGACTCATTCTCGAGTAAACGTGGTTGCCGCTTGATTATATCGAAAAATCAAAAAACTGCTTTGAGTCGATCAGACATACTAATGGATCGAGGGTGGTTGAACCTTTAATTTGTCAACCCTAGAACTTATTTGCTCGTCTAGGTCAGACCATTACGTATTCCCACAAATTTTTTTAGAACTTGTCTATGACTCATTCTCGATTTAACGTGGTTGCCGTATGATTATATCGAAAAATCAAAAAACTACTTGATTCGCTCAGATGTTCTAATGGCTCGCGGGTGATTGAACCTTTAATTTGTCAACCCTAAAACTTATTTTAATGTCTAGATCAGACCATTACGTATTACCACAAGTATTTTCAGAATTTGTCTATGACTCATTCTCGAGTAAACGTGGTTGCCGTATGATTATATCGAAAAATCAAAAAACTGCTTTGTGTCGCTCAGATGTACTAATGGATCGTGGGTGATTGAACCTTTAATTTGTCAACCCTAAAACTTATTTTAATGTCTAGATCAGACCATTACGTATTACCACAAGTATTTTCAGAATTTGTCTATGACTCATTCTCGAGTAAACGTGGTTGCCGCTTGATTATATCGAAAAATCAAAAAACTGCTTTGAGTCGATCAGACATACTAATGGATCGAGGGTGGTTGAACCTTTAATTTGTCAACCCAAGAACTTATTTGCTCGTCTAGGTCAGACCATTACGTATTCCCACAAATTTTTTTAGAACTTGTCTATGACTCATTCTCGAGTAAACGTGGTTGCCGCTTGATTATATCGAAAAATCAAAAAACTGCTTTGAGTCGCTCAGATGTACTAATGGCTCGCGGGTGATTGAACCTTTAATTTGTCAACCCTAAAACTTATTTTAATGTCTAGATCAGACCATTACGTATTACCACAAGTATTTTCAGAATTTGTCTATGACTCATTCTCGAGTAAACGTGGTTGCCGTATAAACTGCTTTGAGTCGCTCAGATGTACTAATGGCACGCGGGTGATTGAACCTTTAATTTGTCAACCATAGAACTTATTTTAATGCCCTGGTAAGGCCATTACGTATTACCACAAGTATTTTCAGAATTTGTCTATGACTCATTCTCGAGTAAACGTGGTTGCCGCTTGATTATATCGAAAAATCAAAAAACTGCTTTGAGTCGCTCAGATGTACTAATGGCTCGCGGGTGATTGAACCTTTAATTTGTCAACCCTAAAACTTATTTTAATGTCTAGATCAGACCATTACGTATTACCACAAGTATTTTCAGAATTTGTCTATGACTCATTCTCGAGTAAACGTGGTTGCCGTATAAACTGCTTTGAGTCGCTCAGATGTACTAATGGCTCGCGGGTGATTGAACCTTTAATTTGTCAACCATAGAACTTATTTTAATGCCCTGGTAAGGCCATTACGTATTACCACAAGTATTTTCAGAATTTGTCTATGACTTATTCTCGAGTAAACGTGGTTGCCGCTTGATTATATCGAAAAATCAAAAAACTGCTTTGAGTCGATCAGACATACTAATGGATCGAGGGTGGTTGAACCTTTAATTTGTCAACCCTAGAACTTATTTGCTCGTCTAGGTCAGACCATTACGTATTCCCACAAATTTTTTTAGAACTTGTCTATGACTCATTCTCGAGTAAACGTGGTTGCCGTATGATTATATCGAAAAATCAAAAAACTGCTTTGAGTCGCTCAAATGTACTAATGGCTCGCGGGTGATTGAACCTTTAATTTGTCAACCCTAGAACTTATTTTAATGTCTAGATCAGACCATTACGTATTACCACAAGTATTTTCAGAATTTGTCTATGACTCATTCTCGAGTAAACGTGGTTGCCGTATAAACTGCTTTGAGTCGCACAGATGTACTAATGGCTCGCGGGTGATTGAACCTTTAATTTGTCAACCATAGAACTTATTTTAATGCCCTGGTAAGGCCATTACGTATTACCACAAGTATTTTCAGAATTTGTCTATGACTCATTCTCGAGTAAACGTGGTTGCCGTATGATTATATCGAAAAATCAAAAAACTGCTTTGAGTCGCTCAGATGTACTAATGGCTCGCGGGTGATTGAACCTTTAATTTGTCAACCCTAGAACTTATTTTAATGCCCTGGTAAGGCCATTACGTATTACCACAAGTATTTTCAGAATTTGTCTATGACTCATTCTCGAGTAAACGTGGTTGCCGTATGATTATATCGAAAAATCAAAAAACTGCTTTGAGTCGCTCAGATGTACTAATGGATCGTGGGTGATTGAACCTTTAATTTGTCAACCCTAAAACTTATTTTAATGTCTAGTTCAGACCATTACGTATTACCACAAGTATTTTCAGAATTTGTCTATGACTCATTCTCGAGTAAACGTGGTTGCCGCTTGATTATATCGAAAAATCAAAAAACTGCTTTGAGTCGATCAGACGTACTAATGGATCGAGGGTGGTTGAACCTTTAATTTGTCAACCCTAGAACTTATTTGCTCGTCTAGGTCAGACCATTACGTATTCCCACAAATTTTTTTAGAACTTGTCTATGACTCATTCTCAATCTCAAGTAAACGTGGTTGCCGCTTGATTATATCGAAAAATCAAAAAACTGCTTTGAGTCGCTCAGATGTACTAATGGCTCGCGGGTGATTGAACCTTTAATTTGTCAACACTAAAACTTATTTTAATGTCTATATCAGACCATTACGTATTGCCACAAGTATTTTCAGAATTTGTCTATGACTCATTCTCGAGTAAACGTGGTTGCCGTATAAACTGCTTTGAGTCGCTCAGATGTACTAATGGCTCGCGGGTGATTGAACCTTTAATTTGTCAACCCTAGAACTTATTTTAATGCCCTGGTAAGGCCATTACGTATTCCCACAAATTTTTTCAGAATTTGTTCATAACTCATTCTCGAGTAAACGTGGTTGCCGCTTGATTATATCGAAAAATCAAAAAACTGCTTTGTGTCGATCAGACATACTAATGGATCGAGGGTGGTTGAACCTTTAATTTGTCAACCCTAGAACTTATTTGCTCGTCTAGGTCAGACCATTACGTATTCCCACAAATTTTTTTAGAACTTGTCTATGACTCATTCTCGAGTAAACGTGGTTGCCGTATGATTATATCGAAAAATCAAAAAACTGCTTTGAGTCGCTCAGATGTACTAATGGCTCGCGGGTGATTGAACCTTTAATTTGTCAACCCTAGAACTTATTTTAATGCCTAGGTAAGGCCATTACGTATTACCACAAGTATTTTCAGAATTTGTCTATGACTCATTCTCCAGTAAACGTGGTTGCCGCTTGATTATATCGAAAAATCAAAAAACTGCTTTGAGTCGATCAGACATACTAATGGATCGAGGGTGGTTGAACCTTTAATTTGTCAACCCTAGAACATATTTGCTCGTCTAGGTCAGACCATTACGTATTCCCACAATTTTTTTTAGAATTTGACTTTGACTCATTCTCGAGTAAACGTGGTTGCCGTATGATTATATCGAAAAATCAAAAAACTGCTTTGAGTCGCTCAGATGTACTAATGGCTTGCGGGTGATTGAACCTTTAATTTGTCAACCCTAGAACTTATTTGCTCGTCTAGGTCAGACTATTACGTATTCCCACAAATTTTTTTAGAATTTGTCTATGACTCATTCTCGAGTAAACGTGGTTGCCGTATGATTATATCAAAAAACTGCTGAAAAATCAAAAAGCTGCTTTGAGTCGCTCAGATGTACTAATGGCACGCGGGTGATTGAACCTTTAATTTGTCAACCCTAGAACTTATTTTAATGCCCTGGTAAGGCCATTACGTATTGCCACAAGTATTTTCAGAATTTGTCTATGACTCATTCTCGAGTAAACGTGGTTGCCGTATGATTATATCGAAAAATCAAAAAACTGCTTTGAGTCGCTCAGATGTACTAATGGATCGTGGGTGATTGAACCTTTAATTTGTCAACCCTAGAACTTATTTTAATGTCTAGATCAGACCATTACGTATTACCACAAGTATTTTCAGAATTTGTCTATGACTCATTCTCGAGTAAACGTGGTTGCCGCTTGATTATATCGAAAAATCAAAAAACTGCTTTGAGTCGATCAGACATACTAATGGATCGATGGTGGTTGCACCTTTAATTTGTCAACCCTAGAACTTATTTGCTCGTCTAGGTCAGACCATTACGTATTCCCACAAATTTTTTTAGAACTTGTCTATGACTCATTCTCGAGTAAACGTGGTTGCCGTATGATTATATCGAAAAATCAAAAAACTGCTTTGAGTCGCTCAGATGTACTAATGGCTCGCGGGTGATTGAACCTTTAATTTGTCAACCATAGAACTTATTTTAATGCCCTGGTAAGGCCATTACGTATTACCACAAGTATTTTCAGAATTTGTCTATGACTCATTCTCGAGTAAACGTGGTTGCCGTATGATTATATCGAAAAATTAAAAAACTGCTTTGAGTCGCTCAGATGTACTAATGGATCGAGGGTGGTTGAACCTTTAATTTGTCAACCCTAGAACTTATTTGCTCGTCTAGGTCAGACCATTACGTATTACCACAAGTATTTTCAGAATTTGTCTATGACTAGAACTAACATCGATTTTAAGTGAAGTTCTAAATTTTGTATAGTATTTAAAACCCGGTGGCTTTTTATTTTATTGATTTATATTGATATTATATTGATATTGAAACTGCTTGGTTTCATTTAGCATTGCCGAACTCGAGAATATTTTCCGAAATTAATGTTCAAATTTCACTACAGCTCCATAAAATCATTCAAATATTTTGTTGAGAAAAGGCCAATTTTCATTCTCTATGGCCGAGTGCTTTACACACCAACTTTAACCTAAATTTTTAGTTCCATTTAGAGGTTCATGTTAGAGTTCCAATTCACAGGTGCTCGAAATCGAAAGTAAATTATTGCTGGAAGTGGCGCCATAAGCAACAAAATGTTAAAATTTTGGACAGAACTAATCCGACAGATTAATTTATCGGCTCAAGCTGTTGTATTCTACTAAATTCTATTTAATAAACGACCATACAAATATTATATACTGGTTGAAATCAATTGAAACTGGCGGTTTTTTGTCGGCATTTCTTTTTCAAGTCACCCACCCACCACTCCTAGTTTAGTTTAGATCGAATATTTTTTTTTCGAAAATATTATGTTTTCGGTACGAACAAAAATTACACAGGAAGCTATAAGAAACTGAAGGCAAGTACCAGTGTGAGATTAATTTTTGGTTAGATAAGATGATCGTGGTTTCCCTGGATTAATTAAGTTTCGAATTAACTGTAGGAAAAAATATTTGGCATCCTAGTTCCAAAAACATGTGTATTAATATTTTGGGTTGCTACCAAAAAATTAAGCGCCCACTCTTATTAATGATACTTGTTCCAGTCCACATAAATAATGAGCAAATAATAAGATGAACTTGAACTTGTTATTTTGCCATACACGAGCACCTCATTGTCAAATATTTACATGCTATAAAATGCAAATAAAAAACTATAAACTACAGTTCAATCAACTGAAATATTTAATGGGAAACCGAGCCCAACATTTTTATGGTAGGAAATACATACATTTAACATTTGCATACCGAAATTATACATATAGTTTATGTTGCTGCACATTTGGTCAAGTTTAACAACAAATTTTCTAACAATTTTATTATGTATTTTCCTTTAATAGTTTTGAAAGTTTATTTTGCTTTATGTTTAGTATTTTTACTCTCCACTTTTCAATTAAATCATTTTTGTATAAAAGCACCTTGGGTTGAATGAATTTAATCAGAATATAGTTGTACGTTAAACACAAAGTTTATTCCAAAACATTAAAACACAATATATCAAATATGCAAGTAAGTTATTATTATTATTGGATAGTTATGCGACTAGGTATCTAATAAAGCTTTGGATTATTTCAGTTCTTCACAGTAGCTCTTGTTTTGGCTTTAGCTGTAGCCGCTAATGCGTCATATGGTCCACTTGGATGGGCTGCTGGATCAACAGCAATCCATGCTCCAGGTGCTTGGGCAGGTGCTCCATATGCCAGTGCTTGGGCACCAGCTGCGGCTCACTGGGCTGCACCAGCTACCGTAACAGCATGGGGACCAGCCGCGGCCCATTGGGCAGCACCTGCTGCGGTTACTGCATGGGGCCCAGCTGCCGCCCACTGGGGTGCAGCTCCAGTTTTAGCCACTCATGCTGGACCAGTTGTCGCTGCACATGCTGCTCCAATTGCACACAGTGCATCATATGTAGCTGCTAACCGTGGTTCAAAACATGTTGCACCACTCCCAGGACACATCCAATCAGTGAAATCACTTAATGTGCAACCAGCTCCAGGAACCAACTGGTAAAAATAAAATTAGTACCAAAGCTCATGTAATAGAATATCAACAACCATAACGACTGTGCAATACTCATCTGAAAAGCATTTAAACATTTAAATTATAAATCATAATTGTAATATTGATATAGAATTTAAAATAAATTCCAAAAAAAAAAATTAATTTTTTTCTCTGAAATGTTACTACAGGTGTGAATTTCGATTCCCAAATATCATCTTTTAACAAGGCCAAATTATGACTAATCAGAGAGACACAAAAAATCAGATTTCACTACAAGTGACAGGGGAGCCGCGGCTAGTGTGTGTGCACCGCACACAGGCGGCCGATTTGAAAACGCGGCCAATTTCTTATTCTTTTTAAGCTATTATTTTATACCGAGCTAAGCTATTAGCCGAAAGTTTCCAGCCGAAAGATGGTAATGCAGATATTACCTTTGCTATTCCAACTGAAAAATGGTAATGCTGATATTAATTTTAACCGATAATATTTTAAAATTTCGATAATGCAGATTGTATCGATAAAGAAGATTAGCTTCAATATTCAAACCGAAAAATGCCGCAAATACAGATTTCAAAATTACAAATGAATTATCAATTTTCTAACATAAAATGTCAATAACAGACATCTACACAATAGCCACGAGACGCAGTTTGTATATCAAGATTTTGACAGATGAACGACGATCTGACTGTACCAATTTAATGAACCATGACCCTAACTAGAATTTGATAATAAATTTGGAGTGGGTTTTATTGGGTTATATTGATGAAATGTACCATTTTCCGTTGTTACGACGATAAAAATGTCCATCATTCTAGATTTTGCCAGATGGACACCAATCTGAGTGCCGATTCGATAGCCCACTATTATAGGTAGATTCTGAGTATAGGTTGCGGTGGGTCTGATGAGGTTATAGGAGCGAAATTTTGATTTTCCTCATTTTTCATCGATAGTATCTTACGTCATTCATTATTTTGGCATGTAGACACCAATCTGACGATGCCAATTCGATAGCCAGGTAGATTTTGATTATAGGTTAGGAGCGAGTCTGATGAGGTGAGGTTTCAGTGGTTGCTACCTCACACTTAGGCCAATTTTGGCCGATTGTGATACCACTCATTCACGCACATCATTAACCGATTCACCTATTCACCTATCCACACAACTACAGTATACCACCTGCACATTGCAAGCTCCATGTCAACCTGTACATTGACGTGGACGGTGGGTCGGTGCTGAATTCTGCACTCCATCAGAGGGTTTTAGTTTAATTTATCTCTGATGGGATTTGAACCCAGTACTTTCCGGCCCAAGGTGCCGAAGCTTTAACCACTGCACCACTTGTCCGGCCCTGGGGTTATAGGGGTGAAATATTGATGTTTCCCATTTTTCATCGATAAAATCGTTCGTCATTCGAGATTTTGCGATAAAGACACAAATGTGTCTATGCCGATTCCATAGCCCATGACCATAGATAGATTTTGATTATAGGTTGGTGGTGGGTATGATGGGGTTATATGAGTGAAATTTTGATTTTCGCCATTTTTATTGATAAAATCGTTCGTTATTCGAGATTTTGGCATATCCCTTTTTCTACCACAGAAAATTTTTTTTGCTTCAAATTATGTTCAATCCACACAAATTTGTGTGTGGAAAATGACAGGTTGTAATGGCTTTCGGATTTTAACGGATCTTAGTAAATCGGAATTATTTTTGAAAAAACATCATAATTTGATAACATATAAATTATATAACATTTTAATTATTTAACTATTATTATAGTTATAGTGTTATTTTTCGGACGAAAATGAGTTAAGAGGAATGCACAAATGTGTATGTTGGTTTAAAATACATACAAAAATAAATATTTGACATGATTCTTTTGCGTTACCCACACAATTCTTGATACCAGGCAGGAAAAGGGATATAGACACCAATCTGACTATACCGATTCAATAACCCATGACCATATACGTATGTAGATTCTGAGTATAGTTTGAGGTGGGTTTGATGGGGTTATAGTGATGAAATGACATATTTGCTTCATACACCAGGAAGTAGTCAATAAAGAAGATTGAAAATTATCAAGCATCGTCAAGAATCGTTCGTCATTCGAGATTTTGGCATAAAGATGATGATGATAGGTTAGGGGTGAATCTGATGGAGTTATAGGTTATTTCGCATCGATAAGACCGTTGGTCATTCGAGATTTTGCAAAATGGACACCAATGAATAGGCAGATTTGATACCCCATGAACAGCAGTAGATTTTGATTATTAATTACTGGTGGGTCTCATGGGGTTATAGGGCGAAATTTTGATTTTCCCCATTTTTCGATTCGATAGCAAATGATTATAGATAGATTCTAAGTATAGGTTAGGCGTGGGTCTGATGCGGTTACAGGAGTGACATTTTGATTTTCCTCATTTTTCAACGATAAAATCGTTGATCGTCATGCGAGATTTTAGCATATAGACACCAATCTGTCTATGCCAATTCGATAGCCCATGTGAATATAAGAAGAGTCTGAGTATAGGTTAGGGGTGGGTCTGTTGGGGTTATAGGGGTGAAATTTTTATTTTCCCATAGTCAGATATGGTGTATATGCCAAAATCTCGAATGACGATCGATTTTATCGTCGAAAAATATGAACAACTAAAATTTCAGCCCTATAACCCCATCAGACCCACCCCTAACCTGTGCTCAAAATCTACCTATAGTCATGAGCTATTGAATCGGCATAATCAGTTTGGTGTTCATCTGGCGAAATCTTGAATGATAAACGATTTTATTGACAGAAAAAGGGAAAAACAAAATTTTACCCCTTATCCTTATCAGACCCACCCAAAACCTATATTTAAAAGTTGCCTATGATCACAACCCATCGAATCGCCATAGTCAGATCTATGTATGTCTGTCATAGTCTTGAATTCTAAACCACTTTAACGACAATTACAGATTATTTAAAGCTAGATATTTTTTAAACTTCTTTATTGGCAATTTTCGGCTTTATGAAATAGATATTACCACTTATAAACCTCTTCCAAACCTGTTCAAATGAGACTTTTTCAAACTAGTCGGGACACTATCTGCATTGTCGATTTTTTCACTTTCGGCTGGCAACTTTCGGCTAACTTTAGCAAGCTTAATATTTTAAATTATGAACTGATGCCTATTGACATTGGTTGAAAATCGAAAATAACCAAAAGTTTTTTTAATTTTTCTAAAATCTAACGAAATTTTTACAATTCTAACTGTATGAAAGAACCCTTTAACGCTTTAACAAGTATTGCAGTACAAGTATTGCATATGGATTAGTGCCAAAAGAAAATTTTAATTTTCAATCCAAGAGCTTTTTTGTACCATGTTCCTCACATAGTTTGAATCTGGTTGTTAATGACTTCGCAACTATATCACACGAGACAGCAAAACCATAAGAGGTTCTGTTGAAACGACTGTGTGATCGTAGCCATGATTTTATTTATTTTATATTCCCCTCGTTTTGTTTCTTGTCAATCGAATAGGTTTGTGTCTTTGGTTTGTTTTTATCGGTTGATTGTTGGCGTCTGGACGCACTCTGTGGTGGCTTGGGTTTTGCATACCTTTTGTGGGATGGGATTGGCGATAAAGATGATAAGAGTGAGACCAATGTGCATCGGGGGTGTGTGCGAACCAATGCGCTCTAGAGGAATATTTTTTGTTATATGTTTCTCGTACAGAGAAGAAGAAAGATTCTTCTAGAGCGTTGGTTGATGCGAATTTTTTTTTGTCATTGAGTTAGTCTTGCTTAGAATGGTATTAAAAGTTGAATTTTGGAGACTTGTGGAAATTAAATTTTCCAATAAAAAGACCAGTGCGTTTAAAGTTAATTAGAGTCTTAGGGTGTTTTCCAAACACCGACTTATTACAGACTTATTGACTTATTTGACGCCATTTTGAATAAGTCGATCTAGTTGTTCCAATTGCTTTCACCGACCTATTTTGACAACTACAAAACAAAACTGTATTGTACATTGTAAAGACAATTTATTTGGTTTAATCGAAATAAATTAAATAAAATGGATAAAAAGAAACAATTTTTACTACTTAATTATTTAATAAAAAAAATATAAAGTGTTGTTTAAAAATAATCAAAGGCGATGAAGATTTAATGTTGTTTTTGGAGAATTGTGAAATGCGAAAGGTTTGTATGCGTATATGTAATGTTAATTAACGCAAAATAATCAAATTGTCTATACATATTAATCTCAAGAAATGTTTTTAAAATTGTAGGGATTAAAATATTGCCGTATGGAAAGAAATGTAATTTACGATGGAATCATGAATCGAGATGCAATTCTAATAAAAAGCCACCTTCGAATATCTGTAGAAGCTTTTCAAAAACTGGTTCAACTTTACCCTTCAAAGCATCATGGATATGATCCACAAATGGAACTTGGTGTAACGCTGTTCTGGTTAGCCGCAGGTACAACTTATCGCGTGGTTAGTACTGCTTTTAATATTCCAACCACTACGGTATTTAATATCGTTAAACGAACAGTAAACATGATCCTTAATTTAATGAAGCAAATTATTAAGTTGCCTGATGAAAATCAATTAGAAAGTGAAGGCATAAAATTTGCAAATCGCGCAGGATCTTATGTATTTAGAAAGGCAGTGGGTGCTATCGATGGGACTCATGTAAAAATAAAATGCCCAACCAAACGACATGACGAGTATATAAACAGAAAGTTGGACTACAGCATTCAATTACAAGGTATGCTTTTATACGTAGTTTAGTTATTGGTTTATAAGGTTCGGATATTCATTTATTTTGCAGCTGTTTGTGACGCTGAACATAAATTTATTCATATTTGTGTTGGTTGGCCAGGATCGGTTCACGATCAACGTGTTCTGAGAAATAGTGATATTTATTTAAATAAAAAATATCCACCATCGGACTACTATTTACTCGGTGACGGAGGATACCAGTTAACTGTGGATCCCATAGCAATAATAACTCCACTTCCCGAAAAATGCTCAACTCCACAGCAAAAAAAATTTAATCATCTTCACAGTAAAGCTCGAATAGCTATTGAACAGGCTTTTGGGCTAATGAAGACTAGATGGAGATGCATTTTTCTACGGTCACTAGAAATTAGCATTGAAAATTCAATTAAAGTCGTTGCTGTTTGCTGCATACTCCACAACATTTGTTTAAATGTTGGTGATCTGATTGCAATAGATAGTGAATTTAAACAAGCGAATAACGTAACATTTGCAAATGAGAATTATCAACCACAAACTAGCGCCGTAGAGTTAACAAACCATCTAGGTTCACTAATATAGAAAACTACAAGTGGATCTAACGACAAAAAAATTAAACTTACTGGGTCTATTTTTGTATGTTAATTTTTATTTTAATAAAGTATGCCGTGCTAAAATTTCATGTAAAAAAAGACTCAATGAGCTTATTTTTAATGCGCTAGATTCAATAAAAGTCCTCAATAAAAACATGTTAATTTCTATATACATTTTTATTAAATTCATTTCATTAAAATATAATAATTCATTTATTCAATAATTTAGTCGTTTTTATTTAATCACATTTCAAATATTATATATTAAAAATCCAAATTTCATCAAAAAATTAAGGGAATAACTCTCCATTAATCAGTCTCCGTGTCCGAAGACAACTCTGCTTCTGCGAAGTATTTCCGACACACCGTTCGCATCATGTTATTATTTTTTTTGATGCTTTTAATTATTTTGTGGTCTCGTTCTACAATATGGTCTAACAGCCGCTCTTTCACATTCTTTGTTTTTACTGTTTGTGTTGTTGTGCCCGTTGTAGTTTGGCTGGAACTCGAGATTGGTAAGTAATTCATTTCCAGATGTGATGAATTTTCAGCCTGGGCATCCTGCGGATCATATTCGATTAATTCGAAATCGGCACTATTGTCAGAGAAGAACTCGAAATTCGTGCTTTCTAATACATGCGTAGGCCTAATGGTGTGTTTGGTGCCCATTAGGTCATTCATTTTTGTGAAATACGTCCAGTTGGACGCGTTTGTTGACGTTGGTGCTGTACCGGTTTGTGGATCTTTTAATTTTTTAAATGTATCCACCAAATTTTTAAATTTTTTAATGCATTCTCGTGCTGTTCGAGATGCCAGTTCTGGTGTTGTCTCTTGTATTGATCTAAAAATGGAACGATTATTTTATTTTCAATAAATAAATTAAATTAATTATGCACAAAACTTACGCCCATAGGACTGGATATACACAATTTTTCTTTTTGAAGTCATCATCCTTGGCACTTCTAGCGGCAATAAGCGCAAAGGTCTCCTCTTCAGTCCCTGTAATTTAAAAAATATTAAATTATGCTATACGTATTATAATAGTGGTTACACACATAACTAAACATGTTTAAATATTCAATTATCCATTGTAAATAAAATTTTGAAATTGAGGTTATGATTGAAAATTCAATTTTTTTTGTAAAATAGCTTTCTAAATATACTTACAACGATTGTTGTATTGTTTTGGTTTCATATTATTTAATTTAAATAAATAATAAATAATTCGTGTATTTTAAATACTTAATTAGCAAAGCAAATAAGTCGGTGTTTGGAAAAGACCCTAAGACTTAAATATAAAGTTATAAAACAATTTAAAATTTTATATGCTATTTCCAATTGTGAAACTAAAATATTTTATATTTATTTTATTAAAACGAGTGTGTCGGACATTTTTTTTGTTTTGGGTTATTCTTGCGAATGCACTGTTGTGTAAAATTGGTTCTACAGTACGCGAGATTCATATTTGTGATTTTTTTTTGTTGTATCCAGTTGTGTGAACCTTTTGATAAGAGTACGTCAAAATACAATAAATATACGTACAATAAATATTTAACGGCGGCCACCGTATATGGACGGGTAGCAATTTATAACGATCACCGCAAGTATATCGACGAGTATCAATTTTTTAACGCTCAGCACAATTATATTCCACGGTTGCCCACCAAGGTAAAATTTTCCGTTGGACGTGCTGTCACGAGGGATCAAACATATTGACGGCCTATCGAGGCGAGGCGAGCGACCCGTTATTGACGCCCTATCGAGGCGGGGCAAGTAACCCGTTATTGACGGCACCAAGGCCGCAACCTTTTCGTGTGACTTGGGTATCGGTGGAAGGAACTGCAACTGTCCGGAGCGGCGACCCCGTGGCATGACGGCCGTACAAGGCCACAGCAATTTGATTGGTTTATTAAGGTATGAGTTTTCTTTAGTTTTCTTCATTTTATCTTTATTATAAGTTATTCTAATTTTTTGATTTTATAAAAAACAGATTTGTAATCTCGTCCCTTAATTTTATGGCGGGCAATTTCGTGATCTTTGTGTTTTTGCTCTCTCTTCCATTTTCCTCTCGTTTGATTTCTTGGGTTGTAGTTTCCAGTTTCCTTTGAAAGAAAACGTTGTACAAAAACGAATTGTTAAAAATCTATTTCGGTTTGGTATGATGGGAGCGGCGATTCCGTTCCGTGTTGGTGTTCCATTTTGGGTCCCTTGGTGTCCGCATCCAGTGTCGAAATCCACTGGTAGACGCTGTTTGAGTACGAACGGATGCGCGCACCAAGACATCGCACTCATGAATTTCGGCAGATCATCCGGGTTTGGTTTTCATTTAGTTTGCGATTATTATTTTCTTCTTAACTATCTGTAATCACGGTGTAAGCCAGGAGCCACGCAAGCATCAAACCTCACGACCCATAGCACTTCTCCCTGAGTTGTAGCCGGCAAAACATCACCGTGTGAGGCCCCTGCGTGTGCTTAGTAAAATCTGCAGGATGGCAGTAGCCATCCTGTGACACTGTCATAAAAAAATATATAACAAATTTGAATTTAAACATTTAAGTGAAACGCACTGGTCTTCGTCCAATTGATGCCATAAAACCTTTGAGGTATCATATTGTGCAAATTTATGACTCTTAAATTTCAAATAATAAAGAAGAAGTAGACTTTAAATCACGTCATATGATACTCTGTATATCATTATAATATTCAATTATCAATTCTATGTTCCATAGTAATTTGGCATACATTTTACTACAGATTGATGTAGTAAGCAAATTATTGCAAAATCCAGCCACTCATATGAAAGCATGCCTTTCTTCGTTAAAGAATTTAACCGATTTTTTTTTAAAATGTTTGTGAATACTGCCGATCGGACCGGCCAGAAGTTATCATTGTAGCTCGATCTGGTATTTTTATCTGATGCTAATAATTGTACTGCTATCAAACTTTGCCGAAAGCTTGAGCTATTTCTAAAAATTTATTGGAGCATATTGTCTAATTCTCAAGTGCTTCCTTTGAATGTTCAATATAGGTTTCAGCCTCTTGAGCAGCAGTTTATCAAATACTTTTGATATGACTGGAAGTAGTGACATCGGTCTATAAAATTTCTATCGTTTGCTGGTTTTCCGTTGGAGTATGGAACATATTCCATTTCGAAGTCTGCATTAATTATTTGAATTATTAGTTTTAATTACCAGCCCTGTAATTAAGTCATAACCTGGAGCTTTTCTGATACTTAAATTGTTATTTTCATTTGGCGTTTGTCTCGGCAGCGATTGAAAAGTCTCTTCCAAATATGCAACAAATAGTGAAATTTTCAGTTTTTCACTTTTAGCCCAGGATCCCGTCATCCTATTTGATAGGTGGCACATACATTTTGCTTCTTTTTAACTCGTTCGTTACTTTTCAAAGTTGATAATCGTCATTCTTTTGTTCAGAAAGGCCTGGGAGTCGCTTTTAATGCTTTCGTTGAAATGTTGAAATGATAGTCATTTACTCTTTTCGATGCACGCGTAGTCCTCTAAAATTAGAATATGTAGTATAGTATAGTATTGATGCTAGCTAATTGATTGCTCCTGTTCTTGTTTTACTAAGCGCGCATTTAACGTTTCTATTCTTCGGAATATCCTTTCGAGTGGATTTTCTTTTGTAGAATTAGTTATCTGCTGCGTTATTTACAAGTAGGATCTCCCCTCTGCTTCTAAGGATTGTTGTTGTCTCGGCGCTTTGAGTAGTTGGGATCCTCTTTCTTCGAACGTTAGAATATCCTATTTCTTTTTTGTTTGCAGCCGCTATTTTGCATCCTCTATGGAAAAGTTTTTTTATTTTTTTTTCTGTTGGAAAAACCAATATTTTATCTTTAAATCCCTCCTTAGAGGAAGAGAGGGGGTGCTGAAAGAAACCGTTTTTTGTTTCCGTTTCATACCCCAAATCACTTCTGGAGGCACTTGGTACACTTTTTCTTCTACAATTTTCATGATCAAAACCATATCGTTACAGATATCGTGTTTTATCACACCCATTGATCCGGATCAGTTCAAATGTTATATGGAAAATCTGATTCAAATATTGTTTTAGATCACAAAATTTGATTTACAAAGCGGTTTTGTGTTGTTTCATGAACAGATAAACCGAATTGGACCACATCAAGCATTCAGAAACACAGAGAGTTTTTTATTTTTTTTTCATTTTAACTAATTAATATCCATTTTCCTCCTAAACGTCATGTATATTTATTTGTACTGTGCATAAATGAACTATAAATAGGAGCAAAAGCAATTGGGTCAAAATTTTTCTCTGCACACTGGAAGATTTGTTTCTTTAAAGATGACGTAGCACAAAAAATAAAATAAGACAAAATTGTTAAAACTAGTGTTAGATTTTGCAATCTGGAAAATAATTTTAAATTATAGTCAAACTGTTTCTAGAATACAATACAAGCCCGTCATCCATTCAGGCATCCACCGTTATAGTTTTTGATTTAAGGATTTAAAATATTTGACTCGCCACAAGTACTCGCTTACGATCACACACATGCAAGCATCGAACATGAAATCCATAAGGCAAATCAACAAAAAAAATATTTATTTCCGTGTGTCGATCAAATATCAAACGAAATATTTAATTCAGACGCGCGCGGCGCGGACAAAATATAACCGATTTTCAAGAGCAAGGTTAAATTTGGCATGAAATTGAAATTGAAACGAGTGAACGCCTAAATTCAATTTTTTCCATTATAATGTAACGAGATCAAATACTTTAATTGTGTAATGTTGTTGTTATTGCTTTATTTCTGCATTTCTTAATCAATTTTGAATTTTGTTTTGATTTCTTTCTACTGGTAATTTAGCATATGTGTATATAGAAAAGTAATTGCCACCTACCTTAGATCAGCGATTTAATTAATGAGCTTAGCGCGTGAATTTGCATAAAGAATGTTCGCTATCCGGAATCAATTAAATGTTGTTATGAACTCAGCACACACCTATAAGAGAATATTACGTATGTGCGTGTGTGCGCTAATGTGGAAAATTCTTCGTTTAGGCTTACCCCAAAACTATATAACTCTTGTCATAGTAGCGCGACCTTGAAGCGCATATAGACAAGATCAAGAAACAAATTTTTGTTAACCACAATTTCTTCGTACCATGATTTTTGAAAGTTTGTTTTTTATTTTGGTTTGTTTTTGTGTGTCGATTTCGTTGTGGTCCGGACCGCACAAAAAAATTGTATAAAAGCATCAGGTACTCGATGGATACAAATCATAATATAATTGTGTATTAACCGAGTAACATAATAATTCAAACAAATCAAATTAAACATGAAAGTAAGTTTGTATGAGATACGATGTTGTATATAAAATATAGTGATTGATGAATAGTGGACAAGTTTTATTAATTTCATTGTTGTGTTTTATAGTTCTTCGCAGTAGCCCTTGTATTGGCTTTAGCCGTAGCCGCTAATGCTTCATTATACCCGTTACATGCTGGATGGTCAGCAGCATCGACCGCTGTACATGCAGCCCCATATGCATCCGCATGGGCTCCAGCTGCCGCACACTGGGCTCCAGCAGCCGCACACTGGTCTGCCCCAGCCGCCGTAACTGCATGGGCATCACCAGTGGCCGCACACTGGGCTGCACCACATGCTGCTCACTGGGGTAGTGATGATGGACAATGGCGTGGTGATGCTCCAGGACATGATGGTCAATGGCATGGTGAAGGTGCTCATTGGGATGGTTATGGTGCTCCAGTCGTAGTTGCTGCCCATGCTGCCCCAGTTTTGGTTGCCGCGCATGCGGCCCCAATTGAACACAGTGCTACATATGTTGCTGCTAACCGTGGATCGGAGCATGTTGCCCCACTTCCAGGTCATATTCAATCAGTCAAATCAATTAATGTAGCACCAGCACCCGGAACAAACTGGTAAATACGCGTATGATTGAGAATATAGGAGACCGATAATTTCATGTATATTTAAGCCATTTTCTAAAACTAAAGCCATACCATGTAAATATTGAATTGAATTTAAAATAAATTCCAAAAATTGTAAAATTTTGATGTTTTTCTGGAAAAGGAGGGTCGTTATTGGTAATTGACATATATACCTGAAAATCGGAATTAATTTAAAAATTAAGAAATTACATTGCTTTAATCACAAGTTGCAAGAATTAAAAAGCAACGTGCAGCTTTTAAACTCCGTAATCACTCCTTCTTCTGGTTCGACAATCGCTAGATATCATTGTGATTTTTGTGATGTTTAAAAAATTTTTTTTATCAATTATAATCTTTTAAAAAATTCCTCATGCGAGGTTGATCTTATTTCTTTGAAAGCTGTGCGCATAAAGAAATATATCTACACATCGGGGTTTGCGAATTCGACAACTGTTGATGCTATAGCGAAATACCTTAACAATAAGCTACGCAGATTCGTGAAAACAAGTTGAAATGTCGTTTACTTACGGGACCAAACCGCATGCTGTCAGAAAATTTAGTTCTATATCTCTTTTAAAATTGAGGTTATCTCTGCCATATTTGAGAAGCTGCTGAACCCTGATTTTGTGTGTATTTTTTTATTTTGGTGAATTAATTCGTAATATAAATTACAGTACAATTTTAGCAATAAAAAAATATAACAAATGAAATACATAATTCTAGTTATTATAATAAATTATTTAAAATAGTTTTCCTTTAAAGATAGTCTGATTCCAGATTTCGTCATATTAAAATCACAAAACATACTTAATTGATTATAAAACTTCGACATTAAATTCAAAGGTTCGTCACATCCATAATTAGTTTTATGAAAATCTAATTTCAGAAGGGTTCGAGTACGTAGATTCCTCACAGGGGCATACAAGTTAAGGTTAAATAATAAATACGGGTTGACTATTTCGCCATTTAGTAAATTGGAAATGAAAATAGCCCCAGCATGCTGCCGACGAATATCAAGTGGCTCGAGTTTTAGAGATTTACATCGCTCGGTATATGGAGGGAGGCCTAAAACATTCTCCCACCACATTCTACGATTATCAAACCCAATAGTTTTCCAGGCATAGAAAATTAAGAATGATTTCTGAACCGCCTCAATTCTCTTGACATGATTACTGTAACTTGGACACCAAACACATGACGCATATTCAAGTTGTGAACGGACAAGAGATTGATATAGCGAGATCAAAGCTTTCAGGTTATTAAACTCTTTCATAATTCGTTTAAGAAATCCTAACATAGAACAAGCCTTTGCAATTATCAAATCAATATGCCGATTCACTGATAAGGTTTGTGTAAACATAACCCCAAGATCTCTTACTTCAGTTATTCTTGATAACTTATCATTATTAATACAATAATCATGTATTACATATGACGATGAGCAGGTAAATGACACAATTTTACATTTCTTGGTATTCAAAAATAATAAATTATTTTCACACCAATGGCTATAATTGCATCAATGTCCTTCTGCAGATTAAATGAGTCTTGCGTATTATTTATAGGGGAAACTATTTTTAGATCATCAGCATAAATTAGACAACGAGCGAATTTGACACATTTGGTGATATCGTTCAAGAATAAAATGAAGATAAGGGGTCCAAGATGGGAACCCTGTGGAACTCCCGAATGCACTTTTATTGGGTTAGAAAATCTGTCATTGATTTTTACAAACTGTATGCGTTCAGTAAGGTATGATTCAATCCATTTTAACAAATTATTAGAAATGCCAAAAGATTTTAATTTTTCCAATACAATAACATGGTTGATTGAGTCAAACGCCTTACTAAAGTCAGTATAAATGACGTCAAGTTGCGCCTTAGCCTCAATCACCTCCAAGGCACGTTTTGAAAATTCCATTAAATTCGACACGGTAGATCTTCCACGGAAAAACCCATGTTGTTCGTCAACTATAAATGACTTCAGGCCGAAATACATGTGGTCACAAACAATTGATTCGAATAATTTAGGGATTGATGATAGTATAGAAATGCCCCTATAATTAGAGACATCATTCCTATTACCGGATTTGAAGATTGGAACAATATGTGAGGATTTCCAAGCAACTGGAAAAATTCCCGACGAGAGTGATCCATTGAATAATATTGATAGAGGAAATGCTAGCTCATGTCCAAGTTTTTTTAGGAAACTTGAAGGAACACCATCTGGGCCACAGCCATCTTTAAACTGAGTGAGTGATTTGATAATATCCTCCGGGGTGATACGAGGTATATGCAAGGTGGTGTTTGTACTATTATATGTTGTATCCGCAAGTGTTCCCTTATTAACATTATCTAGTCTATGGGGTATATCCTCTATCCGGACGCAAATTAATTATTTGCGATCAAAAATATGGTTACTAGATTTAATTGTCCATGCCAATTGACACTTTTTTTTAAATTTAATTTTTTTTTGCGATTGCTAAGTATAAATACATAAAAATACTGTGACCTCTGAAAAGGCGTAGCAGTCTTTTCGTAGATTTCTACTCTACAATCGCAAAATAAATTTAAATTTAAAAAAATGTGTCAATTGGCATGGACAATTAAATCTAGTAACCATATTTCTGATAGCAAATAATTAATCTGCGACCGAATAGAGGATATACCCCTATAAGTATTTTGGAAGAAAGAACCAAATAAGTTGGCTACGTCTATAGAGTTATTGCCCGAAACATTATTGTAAGACATTGTCGACGGAAAACCGCATGTTTTCCTTCTAGACTGAACGAAATTCCAAAACGATTTCGGATTTAATATCAAATCATTTTGAACCTTGTTGATATAGTTTCTATAAGCTATTTTATGCATGGAATCAAATTCATTAGATACAGAAGAGAAGGCCAATTTAACAGAAGCATTGTTGGATCTTTTCCATTTCCGATATAATTTCTTCTTGCGATTACCTAAATTAATCAAGCATTTATTAAACCACGGAGGATTATTTCGATTATTCTTAAAAACAGAAATTGGAACGAATCTGTCGATACCACTAAATAAAATATTATAAAATAGTTGCACATCATGATCTAAGTCATTAAATGAGAAGCGCGCATTCCAGTCAATTGATGAGAAAAATGAAATCAGGTTATCAAAATCTGCACGTTTAAAATCATAAAATTTAGATATAAAATTACTCTTAATTGAGTTAGACAATAAAAGTTCTGATTGGTTCAGATTGACCTCCATCGACTTATGGTTAATGTCATTAACAATATATGGAACGGGTGCTTCGATTACCGTATATAAATTAATCGAATTTGTAAAGAATAAATCCAAAAACCTACCAATGTAGTTAGGAACATCATTAATCTGGATAAAACCATAAGATAAGATGGAGTCAATACATGAAGTTTCAACAGTCGATGTCACGTTACAAGGTATGATATAATTTACATCCACATCATATACCCATTTGACATTAGGTAAATTAAAGTCTCCCAGAATTAGCACGTTGTCGTCTATGTTGGTTGAAGATGAAATTTTAAACAAACACTGTGTATATTTAGTATACACCTCAGTTTCCGAATTCGGTGGAATATATAAACCAATGACATTTATTGATTTCTTACAGATGTTCAGCTTTACACATAATAGTTCTATAGTTGGGTCGCAATCAACTGTATCACTTACGATAGTAGAGTGGACAGCTATGAGTATCCCACCACCTTTTGATTTAGAACTATTTAATTCAGATCGATCCCGTCTATAGAC
Source organism: Nephrotoma appendiculata (assembly GCA_947310385.1). NCBI lineage: Eukaryota > Metazoa > Arthropoda > Insecta > Diptera > Tipulidae > Nephrotoma > Nephrotoma appendiculata. The sequence continues at coordinate 74,015,401 of OX371224.1, forward strand.
AATGTATTCCGCAGGAAAGTACTCCGCATTGTAAATATCAGCATTCAAATTAGTTTCGACCAGTACATATACCGGATACCTAGTTGCACAAACAAACTTTAAAAATATCCTTAAAGACTTTTTTCTAAATTTTTAATTGTTTAAACCAAAATTTGGTTTATATTTTTTTTTTATTCTGTTTTAAAGTTTTTTGTTGTTTTAATATAATTTTAACTATAACTGTAAATAATCTGAAATCATACATGTATATTACAAAATAGATTTCTTTAAATAAATAAATAAAATAAATAAATAAAATAAAACGATAAACCTCAGAAGATTTTGAAGCAATGCCACGAACGTTTTGGAAATAGATGAAATTTGAGTTAATATCAACATCGACATTACTATCAGATAAGGTTATATACGCATTCGAGGCTGCTGGCGAACTCCGCGAAAATTTGTCTTCTGATTGAAGTTATATTCCTTAATGAGGAGATGTTCGGGCCATGCCTCGGCCTTCATTATAGCTTCAAAGCACTCAACAGGAACACCAACCTTATATGAAACATATCCAGCGTTCTTTTCAAAACGTGTGCAATTTGCATCCACAATACGAAGATTATTTTTTACGAGATTTTTAAATTCAATGTCAGTAACGGAACGAACGGTTGGCTGTAAACGGGACACGAAGATCCATTTTCGCGTTGTAATGGCTCCAATAGAACCAATACCCTCTGTAGCTGTACCAATTATAACATCTTTCCAAACTTGCATCTTTCCATTATTTTGGAAAGCCTTATTTGTAAACGTTATGGGTTTGTTTTGCAAAGTAGCGCCTTCGTCATTATTGTTTTGGTGTGTACGTGTGTTATCAGCATTCTTTTTGTTGCATTTACGTTTATGTTTATTTTTGTGTGTAGGTACTTGTTCGTTTTGATCAGAAATAACGGCATTAACGTTGGCATTAATTTTATTCTTATTATTATCATAATTATCTTCACAATTAATGTTATTATTGTTTGTATTTGAAAATTTACTAATATTATGATGAGTTTTATGAGTTTTATTGGTACTGTTATCGATTAAGTTATAACTTCGATCGTCCTTCGTCATCACCTGAGTTATTATATTTGTTACCGGTACCACTGATTGATCAATAAAATGACGATTATTAATTTTATGTAAATTCGAAGATATAACCTTGAAATCTTCCTGTAGATTAATCATGGTGTTTTTAATCAGATCGACAGACTTAGATACATTTGAGAATAGTCCAATTTGAGACTTCAATAGGTCATCACAATCATCACAAATGTAGCGCAGATTTTTTAGTTGGGCAATCAACTCAAATGTTGTCCTGCTTTTAATGCCAAGACATTTAAAATCGATTGATTTATCACACGCAACACAACAAAAATAATAATCGTATTGATGAAGAGGTCACAAATTTTTATTATCAAATGTTAGTGGGCTTCATACCAAAACAGAACTTTTTTTCTATAGGAGTATTGGAGAATTAATTTTATGTTACTGTTTTAACCGAGCTTTTATGGGAAATTTGATAAACTTTCTCGTGACAGTGGTGTTCTGATATCTGTAAATTCCATTTTTTGTAGTAAGGTAATTAATTTACAGGTTTTGGAAACTGTGAAGCCGCTTGTGTTCCGCTTAGAGGGTGTTCTAAAAATTTTACTGTAGGAGTGGACTGCTTCATGGAGCATTGTAATATGATCACTTTAATTGCTGAAAATTTTGATGATAGTACAATGTGTTTAATTCTTGTGGTCGTTTGCTAGATTTAATTTTTTATGCGGTAACTTATTTGAATTTTACTTTAATTTTAACGAAAGCTATGAGTCTTTAGTGAAGATGAACATCATAGATCTACTTAAATTGGATGGTGCAGTAATTAAATTTTACAAAAACTTCTTTATTGTATTTGAAAAATTCGTCGCGGTTCGAGCTTACCCTATAAGTGTTCCAAAACCCGTTGGTTAGTTCAGAGAGTTGTGTCGGGCCAAAAATAAAACGAATTATCTTCGTAAACAATATGATTCGTTTACTTGTAAAATTTTTGGTCCAAAAACAGTCTAGAGCAGAAGTACTCTCGGAGGAACTCCCTGCTATCCTTGCACTAAAAATTTAGGTCAAGTAAAATCTTATTTTACTCCTGATATTGCCGAAATGTTTCCAACATTTGCCGTGTTTCTTGACGCACATTGATCCGGATCAGTTCAAATTTTATATGGAAAACATGATCTTAATTTTGTTTTAGATCACAAATTTTGATTTCAATTCTAGCAAGCGCCTTTGTGTTGTTTCATGAAACATGAACTGAACTGAATCAGATCAAGTGTCAAGAAACACAGCTAATGTTTTCGTTCAATTTTTTTACTTCAACCAATGCGAATGTATCTGCTGAAAATGTTGTTCTTAGAGTAATCATCAAATCACGAATTAGTCTAAATTACATTTATAGATTAAAGCCAAACCGCGACTTAGGTCCTGCTATTATATTACATGTACTCGCACATCCACTTGCTTTCCGTTATCATTATTATTTAACAGTTTCTTCAACTACAAACCAATATCACTTTTGTCAGTTTCCCCTCGCCTAGGAACATCTTAAATCCAGGTATGGACAATGTTTTTAGATTAGGAATGCTTAAGGAACAAACTAGTCTTGTCAGACAAACCTGTTAAGTGGAGCTATACCTTGGTTTTTGCTGCATCAGCTTTTTCTGAAGTGCCAGAGAAACCATGTGGTTCTAACTTGGTTTCACCTATCAATGAAACGTTTAGAAATCGCGTTATTTGAATTTCATTCTAATTTAATTTTTTCCGGAAGGGGAACATCCCAGTCTATTTTATGAAGCCAGACACCTTGAGAAAGAATTTGACTCATCCTATGAATATTTTGATGAGACATTAAAAACGACGCGTAATTTCGTTGTTGAACTTGAATCTTTAAACACCGCGTGCGGTGTGGCGGATAATATGTTTTTGAATGGGAAAATCCAATTTGATAATAAAGTTGAAATGTGCAACTCTCGAATCCAGATATTAGAAAACGAGGTAGCACTTTTAAAACAACAACAAATTCAAAATGATATTGTCTTTAGTGGATTTCCATCTTTACATTATGCAGCTGATGTTGTAGTTGATAAACTCAACGAATATTCGGCATCAACAACATCGTTCAATCATATAAAAATTGAACTAAAAATTACAGATCGCGCCAATACGGTAACCAAAATAAATCTAAAAAAAAAATTCAAATAAATCTGATTTTTTGTTAAAATTGCGGAAAAATGGTCCTAAATATACCCTAATTAACAAAATCAGCAAGAGCAAATTTTCATTAATGGAAGAATGACGGCAACTGATGTAAAACTAATAAAAACCTTAAATCGACTAAAGAGAGACAAAAAAAATTGTGCATGTGGTAAAATTTTTGCACGCATCAAAGAAGGTGATCCTTCAATATTAATCAGATCTAACGATGACATCACCAAGTTAACTGCATAATTGCGCTCAAAATCGGCTGTTTGCGATATTATAATGAATGAACAAGATATATATTATTTAAGCTCAAATAAATATATTATTAATAGTAAATTAAATACAATTTTAGGTATGACCATCTTATACATTAACATCAATTTCTGCTTCCACTGGATCAAAAATTTGATATTATAGTGTTGACAGAAACTTTTCTTTGCAGTTGTGATATAGAATTTATAAACTTAGAACATTTTAAATCATTTCACGTAACACGTCAACATAGAGATGCATTAGTCTTCGTTAATTTCGGGCTCGATTCCGAATTTAAGTGCAGTAGATCGTACTTTGAAAATGACTTCTCGTGGTTTAATATAATAGCCTCGTTTACAGACCGCCACATACTGAATTATCTTCTTTTTTAAATTATTTTGGTTCTCTTTTGGACCAATTTAAACGATTGACGATTTTAACCTAAATATTCTGAACGAAAATGACAGTGATATTATCAATCACAAAACAATTTTAGAAATGTATTCTTTTAAAATTAAAAACAAAACTCATAAAAAATATTCTACCCGATAATCTAACTTTAACAGTACCATCATATATTATGTCCTTTCGTCAACATCACATCAATTTTGGCTTCCTGAATTAAGCTGAAATTAAAAGAGCAGACTTAAAAAATGTGTTTTATATGAAAAAGTGAGATCTTTTTTTTAAGTCATATTTTTTACACATTTTCTGACTGAACAAAGGTGTTTTACAAAAACTAATTTAATTTCAAAATGACATAAGAACGGCATATTTTATGTCATTTTTTGTACACATATATTTTTTAAATCATTTTCAAAATGACTTATAATATGTATTAATAAGGGTTTAAAAACAATTTTAAAATGAAATAAAAACGCTGGTTTTAAGTCAGAAAAACACCATTTTTAAGTCAGCCTTTTTTAATTCAGGGAGCCATCAATTTCATATCATAATTTCCTCCACTGATCTGAGTGACCATGAATATTTATTGTTTCATTGTTCAGCTGCCAACAAACGGAGGCAGGTCACACAACAGCTAACACAACCAACAAAATATCCATGCTTACGTGGACACTGTAGATGGTAGTAATACATCATTCCTAAATTTCTACGGAACATTAGTTAGTATAATTGTTAAAAATACCACGAAGATAGAACGTGTGCAAAATTTATATATGTATAGTACAGATACAACAAGCCGTGGTTTACAAATAATCTTAAAGAATTCGTTAAATCTCGAATATAATTCCAAAAACTGAAAAAAATATCCTGATAAGATATATTTTAGACCCAAGTTCAAGTATCTTTAAAAGCAATCTTACGATATGGTAATAAAATAAAAAAGGGATTATTATATAGTATTAGAGGATAGTATACGATCTAAAAAAATGTGGTCTTTAATAAACGAAGTTTTCAAAATCGTAATACGAAATTTGAAAATCCTATCAGTTTAATTGTGAATGGTACATTGATCACAAATCAAAAGGAAGTTGTAAATATTTTCAATAAATTCTTCAACGATATTGGTCTGCTTCCCTATAATACTGGCCCTGATATTTTAGTGGATCCTAACGTAAATAGTATACTGGATAAATTTGAACTTACAACATATGAAGAAGGAATGTAATCATATCTGACTTAGATTCTTCCAGCTCAATGAGCTAGGACTTTATATCAGCAAAACTTGTCAAGAAGTTTAAAGCTAGAATAACATTTATTTTATGTACTGGTATAAATGAAACATAATCCTAACCAATAAACTGCCCGGTGAGTTGAAAATTGCTCGTATTACTCGCTATTTAACCCTTTGCACTCGATTTATTTTCAACGTTGTTGGGTGTCAACTTGTATTTTTTTTTAATGAATTAAAATAATTTACAATGGTAGAATTGAACGTATTATATTTATTTCATTTTATTTATTTCATTTCCAGAAAAGGATGTCTTTCGCATGTTTCGCAAAAGTAAATAATTGTCTTTCTTCCATACAATCGTTATGTTTATTTTCCGAATGTGGTACTAGCTACTTACTGTGTTACTATGGTATTCGCCGCTTTGGTAAAATTCCGCTACTGAATGCACATAATATGTATATGGCGAAAAATACGTGAAATCACAAATTTGGTCTATGGAACCGGAAGTCGTGTTTAAATTTTTTACTTTTTATGTTTTGAGTGTGTAGTAATTGTTAAAAAAAAAACTGTAGAACAAAAAAAAATTTTGTAGTTGTTGTTGTTAAAGTTACAGGGTGTCAAATTTTGATAAAAATGATGAACATGATGTTGTATATATGGCTATAAAACTAAAACTAATTATCCGATCTTATAAACCTGGGCTCATTTTAAAGATAAATGAATAGGGATTCTCAAACAATTATAAAATTGGCACCATGTTTCAACTCTTCCTATTCAAAATGGCCGCCAAAATAGTATTTTAGAATTTTCTCAAAAACCTAATTTTGTTTTGTTTTTTTTTTTAATTTTTCCTCATTTAATTCTATTGAACACCCTAAAAAATTGTACTTGTGTTATTTTTTGTTTTCTTGCAAAAGACGTTTGAGTATGAAGATCTACCCATTTTTTGTATATAAAATCAAAGTCAATGTGGTATTTTCATTTTCAACTATTTTAACGATCAACTTGCTAAAGTAACTGTTTAGAATTATTAAGTTCACAAATCGTTCATAAATTACATCACCCTAGGTTTGATCATTTTTAACTTCCTTGCAGCGTTTTGCATCTACGCGTGTTTATTTAGCAAAATTATTCCATTTGATTAAAATTTTTTGCGATTTTCAACGCTATCTTGTTCAAAAGATGGAACAATAGCTTCTGATTGCAAATTGTTATATTGAATGTTTATCCTATCAAAGTGACTGCTGAAAGTATAATTAGACACGTTGTCACGTGACGTCACGTTACAAACTGTCATTTTATAAAACTCTTCCTTTTCCAGCGACACACGTCACAACAATCGATACTCCTCGAGATAGTTTATGGATAGCCCCTAAAGCAATTAGTAGAATAATACAATTTTGTCATGACTCATTTATTTTGTTAGGTTTAATCACTATTTTCTGTACCTGAATATAACTTTTTGGATCGAATTTTTAAAAATTTATTTGTATTCCTGAAATAATTTTTTTGTGATTCTATAGAAGGGGAGTAGGCCTGTAAAATAACATAACCAGTGGTTTTTGTTAACATTTTGGTATAAATTAGAGTTTAAAATAATATTTCAGTTAGTTTAACTTGTGAAATTCTATTTGAAGCATTTGCTTGTTTATATAACAAAAAATTAATTTATTGTAGTTCAATTAATAAGTGTAATAATGTCTGGGCTCAAAAAGTGTTGTAAGCCGTTTCCTGAGACGAAATGTTCGAAAAATTTAAGAAACGTTTCTGATTATATTAAAAGTCATTTGCCGCGCTCGACTAAAGTAAATGAAGATTTAAGTAAACAAATTTAACTGGAGACTAGACTAGGGAATTTGAAAACAATAAAAGGAACCCGCGATTTTCACGCAATTATTCTTTCAGGAAAACGCAAGTTAAAATGTAAAAAATATTCAAATAGTGAACATTATGTAATATGTAAATTTTGATTGTGTAAATACTTTAAAATTTCTTTATTTATTTTGTAATACATTTAATAAAATAATAATAATAAAAATAATAACAATAAAAAATAATAATAATAAAAATTGTATACTAAAAAATTGGACTTGCGATATTTTGTTTCCTTGCAAAAAAAAAAAAATAAAAAAATACCACATTAAAATTTGATTTATGCCTTTTGCAAGAAAACAAAAAATAACACAAGTACAATTTTTTGGTGTGTTCAATAGTATTAAATGAGGAAAAATTAAAAAAAAAAAAAAAAAAAATAGGTTTTTGAGAAAATTCTAAAATACTATTTTGGCGGCCATTTTGAATAGGCAGAGTTGAAACACGGTACCAATTTTATAATTTTTTTAGAATCCCTATTCATTTATCTTTAAAATGAGCCCAGGTTTATAAGTATCGGATAATTAGTTTTAGTTTTATAGCCATATATACAACATCATGTTCATCATTTTTATCAAAATTTGACACCCTGTAACTTTAACAACAACAACAACAACAACAACAACAACAACAACAACAACAAAAGAAAATGCCATAAACTTTTTTTTTTTAATCAAGACTATACATTGAAAATATAAAAAACATGAAATTCAAACATGACTTCCAAAAATTGTGATTTCAGGAATTTTTCGCCATATATATTTTTTTTTTCGTTTTTAGTCCGGCGCATTTCATAATTTTTTATTATTGCATCATCTCACATAAATCATACACAAAAAATATTTACCCCTTTCGAGTTACAGAAATAATTTTTTTTTTTTCATTTTATTTAATCGAAATTTACATACACAACTGTGTATCCGAGCCCGGTAAGGGTTCAAAAAAACAAAAACAAACTGCCTACAATTTGTTACAGTTCTCAGTGTTACCGCCTATAAACTGACATACGAGTTTAGAGCAAATTAGTATTGTCACTTCCAGAGTGACATACGAGTGGAAAAGGTTAAATCAGATTCTTAGCATGATATAAATAATTTCAGGCCCATATGCGTTCTTCATTTGCAACATTTGCAAAACCTTTTGAAAGTATTATCCATAAAAGGTTTCAACTATACTTAGATGATAATCAATTAATTATTTCTAATCAGTTTGGATTTCAAAGAAATAGCAGTACACTTTCTGCAACTTTAAACTAATTAGAAAATATTTACAATAATCTTGAAGCCACAAAATTTACGTCCTGTATTTTTACCGTGAACTTTTTCACTTCTTGTATATTAGTTACTCAATCGAAAACGTTATGTTCAATTGGGAAATTACATGTCCGAACAACTTTTTCAAAAATGTGGAGTACCTAAGGCCCTTTATTATTTACAATTTTCATCAATGATATTGTCTTACTCAATTTATCCGGCAAACTTCAGCTATTTGCAAATGGTGCGATAATTACGTATGGCGTTTTGAGTAGAGAAGATCTCCAACTACAGATGGAAAACGACTTAAACATCTTAAATACTTTTTTTCTTTCTAATAAACTTCCTCTTAATAAATTCAAAAACTAAATTACTAAATTAAATTAGTTTGAATATTCCATTGAAAGTTAGATAATAATTGTTACCTAGGACTGTATCTTTGCTATCATTTAAACTGGACGACTCACATAAACTATGTTCCAAAGCGTTGCATTAAACTGCTATTATTCACTAGTTCATTTCCGTTTAATTTATTTGATTCAAATTTGGGGATCTGCGGGTAGTACTAAAGTCAAAGAGTTACAATTCTAACAGAACCAAGCTTTAAAAGCACTCAAGAATATTGACATAAGAACACTAACGATTTCCTTCTTTTGTTTCATGATTAATCATGTTTTTCACTTTTGTATACTTTTATCACTTTAATTAATTATAAATAAACCAGGGTTTAAAAATTCGCTCGCTAAAATCTATTATTCGCTCTTTAGTGATCGAACAGTGCTTGTATTTGTAATACTGATCAGTGAATAATGAAAAGTAAACAAAAATATGTTGTGTTACTATTCATTTATGAAGAATAGTGTATAAAGAATAGTTACATTCTCTATTCGATCGTTCAATACAGAGAATAATATATATTTATCTATTCCCTTAAATCCCTACTACAATGAATGTTCGCTTTGTTATTCAAATAGAATAGAAAAGTAAAACAAGAGAGTAGTAGATCCCGTTCGCTCACACAAACAAAAAATCATCATTTCTTTTAGTTTTTTTTTTTATTATTCTCTCACTATTGGTTTATAACTGAATAATATTTTTCAAATTTCGTTTTACTATTCATGAGCGAAGAGAAATTAGCGTAAACACAATTCATTTAAAAATGAGCGGAACATGAATAATAAGCAACTGAAGAGTAGTGTAGAACGCTGAAATAAACATTAATTTTATTTTATGTACTTTTAACAATATTTATTAATTCTTCCTTATAGTGTTAATAAATTTAGTATTTGATTTTTAAAAGATCGATTTCTGATATATTCCTTCTTTAGTTTTTAAAATAACTATCACATTTCTTAATTTTACGTTGGTCTTATATACTATGGTTACTCTACATTTAGACTCCTCCTTTCTGTGCTTTTTATTATTAGGTCGTAAATTACTAAATTCTATTGGTTTTGGTGTTAATTTTGTCGGTAAGCAAATTGATATTGTGTTTTTTTTTATATATTTCAAGTTCTTCGGGCCACGCCACACACGGCTTTAGCTTTTGGCTTCAAACTAAGTCGTAATAGATTTTATTATTAATTTAAACCCTTCTTTTATATTTAAACACCACATTGTTTTTGTATTGTTTTATTCTGTTCTCTCGAAAATAAAATTTAAACAAAAATCTACATCTCAAAAATGGCTTTAATTTTTTTATTTTCATTTCTATTTTTTCATTTCGGCTTCAAGGACAAACATTTTATGTCGCAGCTGCTGAATCCATGTGTGGCTTGGTTCATCGCGTCTTATTAATTGCTGTCTTTTTCTAATTCTGTGTAATATTGTTAAGTTTGTATTTATATCAGTGTATTTATGATTTTAGTTTTTACTATCTAGTGCAAAATTTGATTCTGTTTTTGTTATGTCACTGATTCCTTGAATGTTTCTGGAAAGCTTCTACCTGTTTGCTCGATGTAAAATTTTGGGCATTCGTCACATGTTTGTTTGTATACTCCTGCGGCTATATTTTGGGTTGTTTCAAATTTGAGTTTCTGTTCTAAATTATTACTGTTTTTGTAGGGGGTGGTGTATCCGAATTTTTTGAAACTCTTTTCTATTATTTTGTGAGTTGTATTGTATTCTACACTTATGAATTTTTTCTCTGCACAGGTGTCAGTATTTCGTAATGCGGTTAAGTTTTGTTGGTATTTTTTAACTATTTTTCATTTATTTCTTCGATTAATGCGGTTTTGAATCCGTTTTTATTAGCTATGAATTTTATAGTGCTGAGTTCCTGTTCATAGTCATGTTTAGACATTGGTACGTTATTCAATCTGTTTATCATATGGTTGTAGGCTGATATTCTATGTTGATAAGGATGATGAGAAAAGTTATTAATTGTGTGATCTGTTTGTGTAGGTTTTCTGTATATGTATTTTAATTGCGTGCTTTGAATTGCCATTTTTCCTTCTCTAATCGACTATTACCAATATCACAAATGGTAAAATTCATTGTGTTGGTTTATAAGCTTAAGTATAAAATGATTAGAACTAATAGTGTTTTAATTACTAATTATGATAATTATATTAGACCTGCTGTTAATTTTCCACAATATTTTTATAAAGGATCTCAAAAAAGTTTTTTTTTATCGGAGATTAAAGTGGTTTAATAACCTTGAAGCTGGTTGGAAGTCTATGGCACTGATATCTTTAAAATAAAAGTGAAAGATTTGTTGTTTTCGGAGTTTGTTCAGCAATATGGAATTAACCATATTGTCCTCGGATTAATTTTTGTTAGTTAATAACTTTACATACTATTAGCAAAGATAAACATATCTTTGCTATCTTTGCTAGTTTATCTTTGCTATTAGTTTAATTGATTTATTAATTTTTGTATTATGTTCAACATAAAATACTATAAAGCATTAAATCGATAACAATATTTTGTTATCAAATTAATGCATTATAGTATTTTATGTTGAAAAAAAACAAAAAAACGAAATTGTTAATTGTTAATATTTTCAAAAAGAAAATGTATGTTTTTCGGAAAATGAAAAAAATAAGTCCAGCTACTGATTTCTGTATGTGAAATAAGAGACATATTACCCATCAGTGATATTTAGTTGATATTTTTCTAGGCGCAGTAACGAATGGGTGAAGTTTCAATCGGCTGAGTAATAACTGAAACTTTTCGGATTTTATTAAGTTGACAGTGATCGGAGGAAGATCAGAAGTTAATTTTTTCGTTATAAGAGCCCTCACGAGTAAAGACAGATTATGGAATCGATACCTTTAATATATTTACACTGGCATGGTTACGCGGAATATTATCATTTAAAATTTATCGATGAGACTGACTTGTGTGTCGATGTCAATGGTATTTTGAGACCCGAAACCGGTCTTAAATGAGTCCTTGTGCGATTCACCTAACGTAATTTAAATATGTGTGTATGCATATGGGTGTATTGTAAATATATGTACATGCATTGATGGGTGTTATTATTATTTATTATTAACTGCTTGGGTTATCCAATTCGAGGTTGATAAAGTAGAAATCTGTATACCGACATCTGTCAAAGATAAACGTCAAGTACGCTGTCATTTATTTAGTTGACATTCTGCCATTTAAGAATATGGAGCATTTAAGAATCGACCAACGCGTTAAAATTATTAAATCTGATTAAAGCTGATTTTTCGAACAAAATTTTCTTCAGTGATGAAGCTCATTTTTCGCTTGGTGGATACGTCAATAAGCAAAACTGTAGAATTTGGGGCTCAGAAAATCCACAATTGATTGTAGAGAAGCCATTACACCCGGAAAAAGTCACTGTTTGGTGCGCATTGTGGTCTGGTGGTGTGATTGGGCCGTATTTTTTTGAGAACAACCATGGACGAACCGTTGCCGTCAATTCTGAGCGCTATGGCCGCATGTTAACCGATTATTTTTTTACGAAAATCGAAGATTATGATCTTGACGATATGTGGTTCCAGCAGGATGGAGCAACCAGTCACGTAGCACGAGCAAATCGAGATCTTTTGCAAGAGAAATTTCCTGGACGTTTGATTTCGCGATTGGCTGATGTCAATTGGCCTCCAAGATCCTGTGATTTAACGCCTTTGGATTTCTTTTTGTGGGGCTACGCGAAAGATCGTGTTTACGCAAACAATCCTCAAACTCTTGACGAATTGAAAACTAATATTCGTAAGGTAATGGCCGAGATACCGCTTGAAATGTGCCGAAAAGTCATTGAAAATTACCTCAAAAGAATCAAGGCCTGTAAGAAGTCCCGTGGAGGACATTTGAATGATATCTTGTTTAACTAAAAATGGCAAGGATCAATCTGTAAAATGAAATAAAAATTACAATACATTCCGAATATTTTGTGTGTTTTTTTTAAGTTTACTTTATCAAGCTTGAATTGGATAACCCTTTATTTATTGAATTTGTGTATAATTTATTTAATTAAATTAATTTTTTCTCTTATATTAATCATGCACGGTTAAAATTTGTACTTAATTTCCAATTTCAAATAATATAAATATTACATATGTAAATACATATGTTTTTTGTAGACGTTTTTTTGATTGTTTTTTTTACTTTTTCATTTTCGTTTGTAACGACAAGTAAATCCTTGATGTGATATCCCTCGGCCTTTTAATACTGAATTTGTTTTAGATTGCTTACTGTTGGCACTATTTTCTAAATTGTATTCAAGGACTTCCTCATGCACCAAATATGTAAGAATCCTTCCGTGTGGTCCTATCTTCCGTTTGTGCCGTCACCTCACGTAAATCTTGATCTTTTTTGATTCATTGAGATGTGCGGAATTGTCTCAGTTATCTTTTTCTAAAAGGTATAGTGCGGAAGATGCATAAAATATTTTTTTGGTACGAGTCAGCTCTTAGCGGGTTAAGGCCAAGTTTGGTTCAGCTATGGTGAATGTAGGAACTGGATAATTATTTGGCTGATTATTTTCAAATTCAGGATTTATGTTGAAATTTCGATTTAGTTCATGATACCAGATTCGAACAGAATTAGTTAAGAAATTGCCTAGCACGACCGAATTTCTTAATTTTCTCTAAAATCCCTTTTTAAATCCCCTTCAATTCTGTATACCTGATTTGATAATGACTTTAGTTTCCTTAGAATCCTAGCCCAGCTCTACAAGCTAAAATCGAAAGTTATCGGTTGGCCGATAATGGCCGGCTTTCATTCATATTTCATTATATCTGAATCTTAAAATTTCATCATTCTCATTTCTTGAGAGATGGTCTAGTTCCATTGAGCATAATGTTAGAGTGCCAGTCCAATTCTGCATACCATATTTGAGAGTAATTAGTTGAGGAATGGTAAAGCTCCATTGAGCATAATATGTCCTGTGCAGTATAATCATCCTTGGTAATTAAACGAATATTCTTTGATGACCAAAATTAATAAAACATTTGAAATTTTTGTGAAATAAGCTAAATTTATTTGAAATATCCTATCCGGTAGTTAATCTGGCATTGAATAACATTGATAGTTTTCCGGGAAATATTGCCTTTGGGATGTCTCACATATTGTTTGCAACTTTTGATTTTTTTTTTTGCTATCTCGTGGTTGCCAATTCAAGAGTTAAATACTAATGGATTTTAAAGTAATTTTTAATATAATTTAAATAATTCTGGTTTTAGGAAATTCTATTGTAAGTTATAGAATTGCATGGCGAATTAAATTAATAAATTTTTATATTATTTAGGAAGCCGGAAAATATTAATTTAGAATTAAATTTCAGGAAATGCTTAGAAGTACGTGAAATAATAAAACTTTTTCTTCAGCTTGCTGATTTAGAGAAGCAATTGTTAAAGACCAAAACCATCGTTATCCATTAAACCTATTAAGCCTTTATACTTCTTCTAGTAGATTAGAAGTAGATTAGAATTGTGTTGTGCCGTACGATCGCTAGCTGTCTGAAACCGGGTCGTTCCGTCCCAAAAAACCCCTTCCTATCCTTCCTACTGTTATGAGTAAACAGGCCGTAGGAATAGGCCCTTCGTCATCCGAGACACTTGTCAACTACTTGAACTTACAGTACAGTCAATCAATCGGGGATGGTTACGTGGAACATTAATGGATTGAGCATATTTTCCGTGATCAAACTGGTTTCTGTTGGAGAAATGCAGAGTCTATTAAGGCTCTAAATTTTTGATAAGATCTTCGGCGTCCTGCACCAGAATTAAGGTTAGAAAAGAATTGGAAATTCTGAGAGCTAGTGTCTCAGATGAATGTACTGAACGGTTCTGTTGACAAGAGTGAATTGAAATAGAAGATTTATTTGAAATGTTATTTCAGGGCCAGCCCGAAAATTTTATAAAAACTGCATTATCTTAAATTCTAATCCCGAAATAATTTTTTTCATCGTATATTAAGCTATTTGATCTGCGAAAAATTAAATAATATAATAAAACACAATAAATAAACATTTTGTTTGCCACCATGCAAATTTATCAAAAAAATTTTATAAAAGCAAAATCATAAATGATCGTTGAAAATCTATACTAAATATATGGTTACGTGGTCGCCTTCACTAAAATTACCAAAAACTACTGCAAGTGCTACGAAAAAGTGATTAATATCACGAATATAAATTGTATATACAAAAATTATCATATCAGTGGAATAGAAGGTTCTAAATACCTGAAAGCACATAATGATCGGAGCACAAAAAATCGAATTTTCACTGTTACATTTTATTCTATAGCAGAATAAGATATCCGACTACTTCGGTCAATGTTTGGAGCTAATGTTGGCCATCAGAAATCTAAATCATATACCCCCATTACCATATCAGTGGGATAGAAGATTCATATTAACCTGAGTCTGCTCATAATGATCGGAGTACAAAAAACCGAATTTTCACTGTTACATTTTACTCTGTAGAAGATTACACAGGGATATGCGACTACTTCGGCCACTGTCTGGAGCTAGTGTTGGCCATCAAAAATTTAAATAATATACTCCCATTACCATATCAGTGGGATATAAGGTTCATATTAGCCTGAGTCCGCACATAATGATCGGAGCACAATAATTCAAATTTTCACTGTTACGTTTTCTTCTGGCCATATTATGGAGCAACATGAATTTCCTCAAAATTGGTTGAGAAATGGCTTAGTTCCACCCCAAAAATTATTTCATATCTTCATCTAAAAAACCATTAAGAAATCTTAATGGACTTGACATACCAAATTTTAGTGCCTTAAATGCGTTTGTAAACGCCCCAATACTTTTTTCAAAATCCCGTTTTGTATATGTTCCTCGACAGAAGGTAAACTTCTTAACTTCTTAGTCCAAGTTTGAACCACGAATCAGGAGGCGGCCACGGACATCTAATCAAATTGAGTATATGGTTATGTCAAATGAGCACATCGAATCATTTTAATCGTAAAATAAACGATAGACGATTTTAAATGATCTTCGATCGGATTTGGTTTTTAATAATTTGTTGGCGAAACAAATTAAATTAAAAATATTGATAAAATTTTGCTGATTATATTTTGATCGGGCTGATTGCCTGCGGCAAACTTTGCGCACTTTTGTTGGATACAATCTCGTATTAGTTGCCCGTATAAAGATATCTGCTCTGTAACCGGAATCAAATACATTTTGTAGACGGGGACGCCCATTTACATAAAACGCTAATCGCATGAATCAATCCAATTATCGTACCAAACCCATAATAAATTTGTCACAGCCGCATAGTGCTGTAATAACATAATACACACAGTTGAAGGACGTTAAGTAAATGCGCGCGCGCTACTACACATTATCTATTCGTTACATGTAAGTCAAGTTTTGTGTGAATATTTTCCAATAAATCATATTATGAATTACTTACGTTTTATTATGAATTTTTTGAAAGCTCTCGTAATTGTGTTTACGTTTTTGCGCTTACGATTTTCGTAGTACGAAAAATGCATGCAAACACCCAATTTTTTCTTGTATAAAAACACCTTGTACTCGGTGGAATAAATTAGACTACGACAAACTCTCAAGCGAGTAACACAATTACAAAAAAAAAAAAAAATTATTACAATATGAAAGTAAGTTTGGTCGATATAAAGTAATTTAAATTTTAAGTTTTCTTATTTGTGGTTTGGTTTTATTTTATATACAGTTCTTCACATTAGCCGTTGTTTTGACATTAGCCGTTGCTGCTAATGCCTCAATCCATGCTCTTGGATGGGGTGCCGGTTCAACCGCAATTCATGCACCAAATGCATGGGCTGCTGCTCCATATGCCGGTGCCTGGGCTGTACCAGCTGCCGCACACTGGGCCGCTGCGCCAGCTGCCGTATCAGCATGGGGAGTACCAGCCGCTGCTCACTGGGGCGCACCAGCTCTTGCTCACTGGGGACATGATGATGGTCAATGGCGCGGTGATGCTCCAGGACATGATGGACAATGGCATGGTGAAGGTGCCCACTGGGGTGGTTCAGCCGCTATTGTTGCAGCGCATGCCGCACCAGCTGTCATAGCTGCTCATGCTTCACCACTTGCACACAGCGCTTCATATGTAGCTGCCAACCGTGGTTCACAACATGTTGCCCCACTTCCAGGCCATATCCAATCAGTTAAATCGCTCAACGTACAACCAGCCCCAGGGACACATTGGTAAATTTTAGGCGAATACCAAATTTATTGTTTAGGACCATACGAGTAATGACACCGATATTTTCATTTATTTAAACCATTTTAAAAAATGCATAATTTTATTTGTAAATAATTAAATATGAATTGAATTTAAAATAAATTCGATGTATTGTAAAATAATATTTTGTGTGTTGGAATTTTTGTGAACCATTCTCAAACGTTTTCAACTGGTAATCAATCATATTACAGACCCTTAGAATTTTATTAGGTGCAATGCGTATTAAATGGCTTACATTGTCTAAAATCGTTAATTCAGTCAAAATAAAATAATTGAAGTTACTCTCTAATCTAGGCATACTATTTTTAGTCGTCAACGAGGCCTCCGCCTTTTTAGCACCCCACCTAAAGGTTAAGATAAAAATGATCATTGAATTTGTTTGGTCAGGATTGCTAACAAGTTTGGCCACTTACGGTTATGGAGTAAATAAATAATAAATATTGAAAAATTCAACAAAAAAAAAAAAAAAAAAATCCCGGATAGCATCTCATTGCAAGAAAATTATACCGCTTTTATCAAATTTTGTTAGGTAATCCTTAGGCCAGGATAGTTAACACATTTTGGAATGTATTTTTAGTGTTTTAGGCTATTTCTAACTGACTACACCCGATCGTTCATGGAATTTTGCGTCTGTTGTCAACGATGTAGACTTCAAACCGCAATATAAAGGTCGGTTTTTCCATCTTTAATAATTTATTACACCAGACTGCCACCAGATAATTAGTTAACCAAATCCTTGTTACTCCGAGAGCCTTTTGTAGGGAAAACGAAACCTTACCCTCGTGGATAATAAATTATTTTCAGGTTAGACGGAATTTTCTTCAGAAGGTAAAGGCTTAAAATATGTAATTTAAAGATCAATTTTACCACTTTGAAATTAATAAAAACAGACCGCCACCAGACGCTGGGTCAAATGTTACTCCATATGCAATATGCTATAAATACAACATGCAAACAGAAGTGCCAAGGTGCTTGGTTTCTAGAACAATTTATATTCGGAGAATTGAGAGAAAATGAGAGAAAATTCGTGATTTAATCTCATATTCTTTCTTCACGTGAATCTGCGACTCATTGCTTAACTATTGAAGTGGCTTACCAAAATAAATTAAATATTATCGCAGGAGTGGTTAACATCAACCAAATCGCTGACTCGAAAATATATTTTTTGCGTAGAATTAAAAGACACAACACTATTCTGTACCAATCTGGGTGCCTCGAACAAATTGATTGGTACAGAGAAGATGCAATAAATGTTGATGATTTTTATAATAAAAAGCTATTTTGATGGATACACCTTGCCGGTCAGCTTAAAAAGAATTTTGTTTTTTTCTTTTTTTTTTTTATTTGACAAGAAAAATCTAAACTTATTTAAATTCCCTAAAGATGGCATAAAGCGTTATCATTTTAGTACATTAACACGGATTCTCTGGTACATATTTATCAAGTGTACCTATATAACATTTATAAGATCTACAAATGGTTCAACTGTCATTTTAAGTACATATACATAGGTAAGCAAAATATTATTTTGATTTACAAATACATAATTAAATACATATGATTATTTCAGGGGTTGCTGAGCCAAGGTCAAGGGGAAATTTTACATAGCTAAGAACATTTTATAATTTAAATAGAATATAATTTTAATACATATTTTTTATCTTAGGTTTATAAATTGATGTTCAAGGTAAGCTGGTGTTGGTATTTTTCTTCATCTCTTTTGCAGGCTGATAAATTCATTGTTGTTTACGATATCCCGGCCGCCTTGAATCAACAGATTTAACTCACTGGAAGTAAACAAATCTTATGGATAGGACGTTTAAGTGTCCCATTGGTGGTTTTTATCGTGACTACTCTAACATTGCCGTCCGTTCGAGGATATAGTTGTATTATTTTTCCTAACAACCACTTACATGGAGGTAAATTACCATAATTAATAATGACGATGTTACTAATATTTAAATTTGATTTTCTTTCATGCCATTTGCTGATATGGTGCAAGCTGGTTAAATATTCGAAACGCCATCTCTGCCATATATGCTGGTTCATCTGTTGAATCACTTGCCATCTAGATAACCTGGACAATTTGACATCGGTAACGTTGTTTTCTGGAAGCTGCGTTGATGATCGACCTATTAAAAAATGGGATGGAGTTAAGCAATCCATATCATCATCGGAGAGTACGCAGATAGGTCGCGAATTTAACATGGCTTCAATTTCGGTGAGCAAAGTTGTCATTTCGTCTATTGTGAAGATGTGACCATTTGTAACACGTCTCAAATGATATTTAATGCTTTTTACCGCAGCCTCCCATAAACCACCAAAATGTGGTGCGCTTGGTGGGATGAACTTAAAGGATATTTCATCTGCCAATAAAAATTTAGAGAAATTATTAACATTTTGTTTTAAAAATTGGACAAAGTGATAAAGGTGATTGCGAGCGCCGACGAAGTTGGACCCATTATCGCTGTATATCTCTTTACAAATTCCTCTGCGAGCCACAAAGCGTCTAAGGGCTGCTAAGTAAGCCTCGTTAGTGAGGTCGAATACTAGCTCGATGTGAATCGCCTTGGTGGCAAGGCACACAAAGATGCACACGTATGTCTTATGAGATTTCTGCCATCTGCCTCTGGTGGCGTACGTTTGAAATGGACCCGCATAATCGACCCCGACTACAACTCTTGGATTTGGTAGTTGGCCCATAATTTGGTTTTGACTTTTAGCACTATATCTCATGCATTTTATACAGCTATGTAGATTATCTTACGGATTGAACTTCGAGCTCCTATTATCAAGTATTTATGCCGCAAAGATGCCATCATTAATGTAGGTCCAGCATGCAGGTATCAAATGTGATGTTCTCGAACCAATAAATCTGACAACTTGTCCCTTGCGGTAAGTATTATTGGGTGCTTTATATTATAGGTTATGGCGCGTTTATGATTCTTCCACCAACCCGTAATAAGCCCGATTCATCCAGGAATGGTTTGAAATATTTGATTCTGCTAGATGCAGGTAGCTCTCTATTGGATTCTATGGATTTGATCTCTGTTGAAAAGTGTTTGTCTTGAATATGATGAAAAATAATCTGCTTCGATTTCTGTATTTCATGGACATCAAGATAAGACGATGCAGCATCCTTTGTAGAGCGTTTTAATGTAAAACTAATAAATCGGTATACGTAAGCGATTACGTGAACGACGGTGGAAAAACTTGACGTTCTTTCGGATAACTCATCAATTATATGTACCTGTGGCATCTGCACCATTAACGACTGAGTTCGCAATTCTTCTACCGTATTCGATTGGGTTCTCGTACTGTCTGGCCAATTAGCGGAATTCATTAGCCAAGTTGGTCCGCTCCACCACAAATCAAAATTTTGTAATTTCTCTGGATCGAGTCCTCTGCAAGCACAATCAGCTGGATTGTGTCGTGAGTCTACGTGTTTCCATTGCGACCTGTTGAAATGAGATAGTATATCGCTCGATCTATTTCCCACAAAGGTGTTCCATTTATTTGGGGGCGCATTCAACCAATCCAGCACTATAGTGGAATCGGTCCAAGCCACTATTTGACTAATTTGGAGTTTCAGGGATTGTTTAACGCTTAGGAGTAGTTTCGAAAGAAGCGTCGCGCCACAAAGTTCCAATCGCGGGATTGACAGTTGTTTTACCGGTACCACTTTGGTTTTTGCAGACAAGAGTTTTACATACGAGTCTCCGTTCGTATTTGTTACTATGTCATACACTACTGCAGAGTAAGCTTGTTTGCAGGCATCTGAAAAACCATGCAATACAATTTCACTTCCAGGATCTGTATTTAGGTATCTCGCTAACTCGATATTTTCAATTTTTAATAGATTGCCCCGTAGTCTTAACCATTCGTTTAACTTATTAGATGGTAACTGGTCGTCCCAACCTAAATTTTCTGCCCATAATGTTTGGAAAAATACCTTTATACTGATTGTTACAGAAGCCAGCCAGCCTAAGGGATCGAACAGTCGACTAGCTTCGGAAAGAATTCCTCGTTTAGCGGTAGTTGGTTTTTCATTCAAATTGACTTTGAATCGAAAACAATCTTTGTTTGGATCCCAATGTAAGCCCAACACTTTTACAAAGTTATTCGATGATTCTTTGATTTCTAGCATCCCCGAGGAGATGCCACGTTCAGCATTGACATTCAACGTCTCTTCGTTAGATAACCATTTTCGAAGTTGGAAACCTGGACTGGAAAGTATTTTATTTATCTCGTTCTTGAGGTTGGTGGCTTCTTCTTTGGATGCAGCGCCGGTCATCAAATCATCGACATACATATCGGTTTTAATACGATTAGCTGCTTCGGGGAACTCTTCTGCATATTTATTTGCCGTCTCAATCACTGCTCGAGTAGCCAGGAAGCTAGCACTGGACGTACCGTAGGTAACGGTTTGCAATTCGTATGTTTCAAATGGCATATTTGATTCTTCTCGCCAAACTATTCTCTGGAACTTGGTATCATCATCGGCTATACGGACCTGCCGGTACATTTTTTCAATGTCCGCGGTGAAAGCTACTTTATGTTTCCTAAAACGAGATAAAATTTCATAGAGGCTTGATTGGATGATTGGCCCAACAGCCAAGCAGTCATTTAATGATTTATTAGTTGTAGTTTTCACTGATCCATCAAACACTACTCTCAGTTTAGTTGAACTACTCAGGTTTTTTATGACACCGTGATGTGGCAGGTAATAACCATTATTATTCGCCCGTGCTGGTTCCTTGTTTATCTTTTTCATATGTCCCAGCTTTAGATACTCCAGCATAAAGGATTTATATAACGAAGCAAATTTGGGATCTCTTTTAAACCTTCTCTCTATCGAATGCATTCTCTGTACCGCCTTTGGATAAGAATCGCCCAGCACAGATGGTGTGATTTTGAAAGGTAATCGTACTATGAAACGGCCAGAAACATCTGTAGCTTTGGTCTTCTGGAAATGGCTTTCCAACAGCTCTTCTTCGGCGGATAACGGGGTTCTTGTGACGTCTACGGCTTCAATCGCAAATTATCGATGTTGATAGTGATCGATTCAATTGGTGGTGAGTTACTTGGCTTTCCTGAAATTACCCATCCAAGCAGAGTATTTTGTAGTATCAATTGGTTGTCGGTAATTATTTTTCCATCGCAGAGTAATTGGAAGAAAGTGTCTGCCCCTATTATAATGTCTATCTCTGCTCCTTTGTAAAACTGTGGATCCGCTAATTCGTATTGCCTCAAATCATTGCTATTTACAAAATGAGTAATCGGTTGTTGTTTGGCAGTTAACTTCGGGAAAACTAATGCATCAATTAGGAACATCGGTTTCGTTTTATTCCATGGAGTTATAGCTAACGATACTGCACCTCTCGTATATCCATTTGTTATGGCTCTGATGCCTGAAATAGCCAATTTAGCGTTACTTCTCCTCAGGTGTAGCCTCTGTGCACATCTTTCTGTGATGAACGAACCTTGTGATCCAGAATCCAATAAGGCCCGGCATATTTTGTATTGGTTATTTTCATCTGCCACCTTTACCAAAGCTGTTGCATTATCTTCTTTCGATATTTTAGCGGCAGCTACGGTTATTTCTTCCTGGATTGGTTAAATTCTCGTGCAACATTGTATGGTGTTTTTTATTACATAGCCTACATCGAAATTTTGATTTGCAGGAGTAGACGTTGTGATTATCGTTCAAGCAGTTAAAGCAACTGGGTTTTTAGAACGTTTCTTTTGTCTTCAATTTGCATATCCTTAAAACTGCCACATTCAAAGAGCCTATGGTGTTCTTTCGGGCATAACGAGCATGCAGGTACTTCTATAGATTTAGCGATTACATGGCTTCTAACCTTTGCTTTTGGATTGTTGTATTACGGCGGGTAACGTTTTTCGGAACATTTTATAGAATCGAGTGCGTCAACTCTTCTGGCAAGAAAATCAAAAACCTGCTTTATGGTTGGTATATCATATTCAGCAGAAGCCTGAGCCCATAAACTGTTGGTTTCACCATTCAATTTGCTCATCAGAATGTGGATCAACCAATGATCCCTAGCTTCGGCTTCTTCTCCAAGAGCCTTTAACTCACGTAGAATTTCGTCGGACGTATCTAACAGGTGCCTTACATTAGCATTATTTGCCGTTGTTATATAGGTGGTTGAAGCATGACATTTTTAATAAAGGCGTGAATGGTGTGCTTCTTCTTGTCGTAACGATCTCGTAACTTTTTTAGCGCCTCGATATAGTTTGCATCTGTGATGCTAAAGTGTGTTACTAACTTCGCGGCTTCATCCTTTAATGTTCCTTTGAGGTATTGCAGTTTCTGCGACGGATATAGTCGTGGGTTATCATGCACAGTGGAGCAAAATAAGTCGTGGTAAGACTGCCACTCTGTGTACTTGCTGAAAAAATGGGGCATTGATAATTTAGGCAGTTTGACATCCATTCCGTTGTTGTTCTTAAGGCTCGGTTCAATCTTGCCACGGCTTTATAATAATTATCTTCGAAATCGGTGTCCAGTTCTTCTTCATTATTCAACGAAACGATTTTATCCTCGATTTCATTGAACTCGGCGCGATATCTTTCCACGTTCGTTAGTCGCACTTTGATATCTTCTGCTGTCGTAGCGATGCTTATATTGTTAATAAAGTTGAGCAATTTGGTGATGCTCCCTTTTATGCACGCTCGCCTCTTCTTCAAGGTAATGATATCAGCCATTATGCACACTACGCTTATATCACAACACAACACTATATTTATTTTGATTTAAACTTTATTTTGATTTAAATTGTTCGCTAGAGTTATTACACGCAAGTATTTTATAATTTTCAATGGAGAAATGCAGCAGATATTTATAGGCACAGTGGAAAATTATTTTAAACAAAACACAACAATTTCCAGATTCTTTCAATTTTATTATTTATTAGAATTTCTCATTATGTATTAGAACTCAACCTATAGTTAATAAATATTTAATTGATACTTGCGGTTTTTGTGAGTTGTGATATGTTCCATGTGCTTATCCCAGGTAATTGAATCGAGAATCTGAATTTTAATATTGTTATGTGCGATGATAATCAGTTTCCCTTTCATTTTATATGTATTGAGCTTACTGATTACACATCGACCAAATTATTAGCTGTTTATAGACCACCAAATTCAGATGTAAACTTATTTTTAGAATTTTTGGATGGCTTTAATATGGGCAAAACTGATACTATTATTATTGGTGACATAAATATACCTGTAAATAAAAAATCGAATTTAGTTTATGACTATAAAAATATTCTGATGAGCTCAGGAATGATTGTTACTAACACGTTTGCTACAAGATCAATTAGTAACAATATTCTTGATCATGTTGTATCTAGTTTTGTTAATATTGGCACAGTTCAAAATTCCACCATTTTCTCTAATACTAGTGATCATAATTTTGTCTTTACGTCGGTTAACTTCAAAGGGAAATTCTTCCGACGAAAACTGCAAAAAAGAGTTATTAACTTTGATAAAGTTGACTCATGTTTTGTTGATTTTCTCGAAAGCACGCATTTTGATACTAATGATCCTGATACAACTTTTAAACTGATTATTGAGAAATATAATCAGTTAGTTGAAAAATTTACAGTAAGTAAAAGTGTTGGTGCTAAATTGAAGAGCAACTCTTGTCCCTGGATGACTTACAATTTGTGGAAACTCATTGGGAAACGCAATAGATTATTAAAGAAACACAAATTAGACTCCAATAACATGGTAATTCGTGAACAATTGTGTAATTTAAATAAAAAGATATCATCGGAGAAATATTATGCGAAGAAACAGTTTTATGAAATTATGTTTAGTAATGTGAACCAAACACATTTATGGAAAAATATCAACCAGTTTTTAAATAGAAATAATTATAACTCCGATATCCAAACTATTGTCGTTAATGATGATAAATATAGTAATATATCTGATATAGTTGATATATTTAACGAATACTTTGTACGTATAGGTAATTCGCTGGGAGAAGCAATTGGAAGTGATAGAGATATTAATAAATTTAATACATTGCGTTCGAATCCTGACTCTATATTTCTATCGCCCACTACTCCTGCGGAGATTTGTAATATTATTTGTTCACTGGATAATGGTAAAGGTAGTGGACCAGATAATATTCGTAATCAGGTTAATGTAGCCTTCTTCACTGAAATTATTGCGAAGTTAATAAATACAATTTTTGAAACCGGTGAATATCCTAATCAATTAAAAATTGCCAAAGTTGTCCCAGTTTTCAAAATTGATGAGAAAAATCTAATTTCTAACTATAGACATATTTGTACTCTATCTGTATTTGATAAAATTATTGAAAAAGTTATAAATTCGCGATTCAGGAGTTTCTTAAATGAATCGAACTTTTTCTACGCATATCAGTATGGGTTTAGAGAAGGTGCGGGCACTGATGTGGCTCTTGTTGAAATGACTAACATGATTTACAATGCTTTGGATCGAAAGGAGTATGTTGCAGCCCTCTTTCTAGATCTAAAAAAAGCTTTTGATACTATTGATCACAAGCTGCTTCTCAATAAACTATATGGTTATGGATTTCGTGGTGTAGCCTATAAATTGATTAATAGTTACTTAACTAATCGCCAGGAATATGTTATGATTAATGGAATTAGCAGTAATATTTTAACTGTTAGATGTGGGGTTCCTCAAGGCAGTGTGTTGGGACCATTACTGTTCCTGATATTTATCAATGACATCTCGAATTTGCCCTTGATTGGCAAAATTCAAATTTTTGCAGACGATACTGCAATATTTTATGAAACTAAAGTCCCTTCTACAATACAGAATAGCATGGGGCATGATATGATCATCTTACTGGAATACTTCAAATCGAATGTAATCTCATTGAATTTAAATAAAACAAAATTTATGATCTTTCATTCACCACAAAAAACTCCAATTGATTTGCCATATCTTAATATAAATAACGTTGTAGTTGATAGAGTTTAATATTTCAAGTACTTAGGAGTGACTTTTTATACGCACATGTCTTGGAGTGAACACATTATATCCGTTTGTACTAAAATGGCTTCTTTAGTAGGATTGGTAAGGAAACTCTCGTATTTTGTGCCTAGTTATGTATTGAGACTGATGTACTTTGCATTTATTCATCCCAGAATTCTTTATGGAATTGTTGTTTACGGAACGGCAAGTCAGAGCAGGTTAAAACCTCTTCAAATCATGCAAAACAAAAGTGTGAAAGCTTTCTTGAAGCTCCCTTTTCGACTATCATCATTGTATTTATATGAAATTGAATCCAAAGGAATTTTGCCGTTGGGTGCGCTGTATGATTACCAAGTTTCATTGTATATGTACAGGACATTAAATGTCTCTTCTACCTTATCTAATTTAGAATTTAGTAATAGTAATCATAATATGGAACCAGATTTGCTAATAACATATCGCAGATCAATCCGATTTTCCGGTCCCCAAATTTACAACAGATTGCCTGAGTCATTGAAAACCGTAATGAATATTCATCAATTCAAGAAACAATTAAAGATCTATTATAGAGAATTGGTAAATAATTACATTTTGTAAATTTTATAACTTGGAAATGCATATATGTATCTGACACATGTATGAGAAATATGTTTATTATAATGTTAATTTCCCTTTAAAGGACAGTAAATCCATTGGGGAATTGACATTATAATTGTAAACATTATAATTGACATTGTAATATTATTTTATTGTAAATAAAGTTAATTAAAAAAAAAAAAAAAAAAAAAATTGCGGCTGCTTTCCGATCCGGCTCGAAGTACCAATATTCTGTACCAATCTGGGTGCCTCGAACAAATTGATTGGTACAGAGAAGATGCAATAAATGTTGATGATTTTTATAATAAAAAGCTATTTTGATGTATACACCTTGCCGGTCAGCTTAAAAAGAATTTTGTTTTTTTCTTTTTTTTTTTTATTTGACAAGAAAAATCTAAACTTATTTAAATTTCCTAAAGATGGCATAAAGCGTTATCATTTTAGTACAATTAACACGGATTCTCTGGTACATATTTATCAAGTGTACCTATATAACATTTATAAGATTTACAAATGGTTCAACTGTCATTTTAAGTACATATACATAGGTAAGCAAAATATTATTTTGATTTACAAATACATAATTAAATACATATGATTATTTCAGGGGTTGCTGAGCCAAGGTCAAGGGGAAATTTTACATAGCTAAGAACATTTTATAATTTAAATAGAATATAATTTTAATACATATTCTTTATCTTAGGTTTATAAATTGATGTTCAAGGTAAGTTGGTGTTGGTATTTTTCTTCATCTCTTTTGCAGGCTGATAAATTCATTGTTGTTTACGACACACAGATGTTTGACTGTTTTGTTTGAGAATACAAAATGTAGTGTTTTTATTATTTTTATTTACAATATTTTTTCTGTCTTTCAAAACTAACAGTTACAATTGATAAGATGCAGGTTAAAGAGATAACTTAAAATTAACCCTACGTGCAGATCAATTGGAAAACAAAGTTTTGGTTTTACGTTATGAATTAACTTACATAAGTTACGTAATAAAATTTAGTGATTTCACATTAGGTAAGCGATTTTATCACAGGAATACAATTTAATTAACAAATGTTTTCTTTTCAGATTCACCGGAATTTATGACATCAATGAATTAATTATGGCATTAAATAAATTAAATGTATAATATAAATTAAAATAATTGGTTTTGTGTAAATTAAATTTTACGAGAAAAGAAAGTAAGTCTTAAGCGTTAGCGACTATTGGGGTATCGTTTTTGAGTCAACTGAACCTTACATGGATGTTGTTTGTTCTCTCTACCGAAATAAAAAGTCCTTTTCTTCAAAGATAATATTTTATATTTTTCCTTCCTTTCAGTACACGATTTTCTTCTATACTAAAACGAAAAATTTCATTCTTCTATTTTTCCAAATATTGCTCGCTTGCTTGTTGCAAATTATTAACTAAATCAAAAATTTTAAAAGGTCCAACAATCCATCCTGAGGGTGTGAGCAATGACAAAGTCCGAAACTCATTCAACTCCAACAACATCGAGGATCAGCCCACCATCAACATCACAAGTTCAGCCAGTTCTAACACCAACGGAGGTTTAATTTCAGGCTCCCCATCAGCATCTTTCGTTGATCCAGTCTTTCCACCAGCAGTGAGGATGGGTATTATTTCATATAATGGCGATGGAAGATACCTCGTCGGGCGCCTCAGAGAAGACAAAATATTGGAAGCGACAAAACTATACGTTGCCCAGTACAAGGATTTAAAAGCCGGCACAAGCTTCCGAGGCACAACGTTCGAAGACCTTAAGTTAATTCTCAGAAAGGAAGAATTTCCAACCTGTGTGGAGAAGTTGAAGGATATCCTGGTTAACTTTTACCATGCATTCTGAGATTTCACCACAACCGAGAGAATTAATCACCTGAGAATAATTTTAACCAATTTTATTTTAACAAAAAAAATTTTTTAATTAACACGACGTGCATTTCAAAGATTAACTCTAGAAATGTCAACATAGATAGGTTTGACAACAATACTGATTATAGTAGTGAAACTAATTTAAATAATAATATTGCCATAAATGTTGACCAACATTGCTTTAATATTTTTTATGCTAATTGTGGAGGAATTAGAAGTAAAGTAAACTCCCTCTATCGAAGGTTACATTCCACAGAATTTAAAATTTTTGCATTGGCAGAGACCTGGCTAAATTCTAGTGTTTCTGACAATGAGATTTTTAATTCTGATTGGCTAGTTTATAGAAAAGACAGAAATTATGATCTAAGAAATAACGCAAGGGGAGGTGGGGTATTGTTAGCAATTCACAAGTCCATCCCCTCATCCGAAACAAATTCTGACTCTATAAATTCTACGTTCCGATACATCCACTATCTGAACAGATATGGTGTACTTTTAATTGCAGCAGCAAAACATTAATTATTGGTTGTATTGTATCTATGTCCCTCCAGCATCAGACGAAAATATCTATGAAAGTATTTTTAATTCAATTAATGTAATTTCAACTAACTTTAATGAGATTTTAATAGACAAATTATTAGAGATCCTGACGATGAAAATTTACTTTTACCGACAAATACAAACGACAACATTGATATTAGATTATGTACCAAATCTCTGATATTAAAAACAGTAACGATAGACAACTTGATCTAATATTTGCCACAGCTTTCGATCATTGTAACGTAAGAGAACCTGATGATGCTGAGTCTTGCTTCACTAATTCAATACATCATAAAGCATTAATAACCAACTATATCCTATCTACTTCACCTTGCAAACTTCAGAAGGAACCGATATACGCGTACAATTTCAAAAAAGCTAATTTTAACTCAATTAAGACAGAAATTGATATGATTAATTGGCAAGAAGTATGTTTCTATGACAACCTAGATTTCACTATTGATCAATTCCATACTATTATTGATGGAATTATTTCAAGACATGTTCCCTGGGTAAAACAAAGAGAAAATAGAAAAGAACCTTGGTTAGACAGACGTCTCAAGACTCTACGCAATAGAAGAAACAGAGCTTTTAAAGTTTTCAAAAAGAATCCAACAACGAACAATAAAACACGACACCATCAGTTATATGAAGAATTTGAGTCCGCATCAAGAATAGCTTACGATAACTACATCAAACAACTCGGTGAGAACATAATTTCAGAACCAAAAAAGTTTTATGATTTTGTTAACTCTAAAGGGAACACTAAAGGATACCCAGTAACAATGTATTTGAACGAGATATTGTCCTCAAACCCTAAAACTCTCTCCGATCTTTTTGCTGAGCGTTTTCAATCCATTTAGAAAAGAGAAGCCAATAAAAGCAGTTTACCTGATTTCTATCAGGAAAACATATCACCCCGTTATGAGCTACGGAATGTGGAGTTGGAAGAGAGTGACATTTTGACCGCACTGCGAAGTCTGGACATTAAAAAAGAATCTGGACCTTCCGCCCATATTTTTGAAAGAATGTGCAAACTCTCTAGTTAAACCATTATATTACATCTCTAACCGATCTCTAGTGGAAGGAATATTTCCTAGTTTTTGGAAATTGTCATTTTTGACAGCAATTTACAAATCTGGCGGAAGGTGTAATGTAGCTGACTACAGAGGAATTGCTGTCTTATCATGTATTCCCAAACTCTTTGAAAAATTAATTCATGATAAGCTTGCAGAAACCATTGTCTCCAATCTTAATGTTCAGCAACATGGATTTATCAAAGGTAGATCCGTATGCATTAACCAAAATGTCTTATGCTGCCTCATAACTATCACTAGTGTGTTGCCATGGACCCAGCGTCATAGCATAGCCTTTTCCGTAAGGCCTCCCGGGTTTCCTTTAAACTTCCCAAGTTGTGGGGGCCTGCTAGTTTCTACCTTGACCACTGTCGGCAATAGGCCCTTGGACTCAGCCAAGACCGACGCACTACAACTCGGCTCATTATTACACAGCGCATCTAATTTATCCTGAATCCTACCCAAGGTTGAGATAAATCTATACTCAATTTCAACGTATACACCATTCGTGATCAAAATGCTACATTGACGATACAGCATATCGAAATATACCTTAATCTTTCCTTACTTACCTTTCGTACCCGTAAATCAGAACCTGATAATAGCTCAAAGGTTCCCACTATCTGATATTTCAATATAAAACGTCCCAAAGACTCAATATGTTGTTCCCGAAGAAAATACAATCGATCTTGATTCAATTGCCCATAACCTGAGCCTATAGCTTCTTCAATCATTTCATAATCCTATGATTGGAGGATTGATTCGTCCTCGAAGTACATAATGTTTCTCTGAAAAATTAAAACTACGACAAAAAATTTGTGCTTAGTGCAATCGCAATAATACTGAAAATAAATGTAATAATCATTATAAGTTCGAATCTATCCAGTTCATATGTAATAATTTTCATCTATCTGAATGATGAGAGGTTCGTCACTGATTATACGAGTAACATATTCGACAAATACAAAAACAATTGTCTTGATTTACTCGCGTATCGCATAATTGAAGGACAACATCATATCAAGATAATTAAACAATTTCTTCGTCTTAAAATTATAATTTGAAAGCTTTGTTGTTACATATTATGATCAAATCGTTTTGATTTTGGGGTTGGCATAAAGCATAAACAGACACAATTTTTTTTTTGGATACTATATAAGCACCTTGATCGCGGTGAACTGAATTATATTAAATTTGAATATTAAACGTGCAGTAACGTTCTGAAATTAATCAACCGAAATATTATTAACGATGAAAGTAAGTTTTGGCATAACCAATTATGTAGTTGTTGTCATAATTTGTATATAAATATTTATTGTTTCTAAAGTTCTTTGCAGTAGCGATTATTTTTGCATTGGCCGTAGCCGCTAACGCATCATTATATCACCATGGTGGATGGTTGGGACCAGGATCACAAGCAGTACATGTGTCAAATGCATGGGCTGCTGCACCATATGCATCACATTGGGCCCCAGCTGCAGCACACTGGGCACCAGCACATTCACACTGGGGTGCACCTGCAGCTGTCACTGCATGGGCTTCACCTGTTGGCGCACACTGGGCAGCTCCCGCCGCCCATTGGGGTGGCCATTGGCATGGTGATTCTCATTGGGCAGCTCCACATACGGCCGTTGTAGCTGCACATGCTGCCCCAATTGGACATAGTGCTTCGTACGTTGCTGCCAATGGTGGATCAAAACATATTGCTCCTCTTCCAGGACATATCCAGTCGGTAAAATCAATCAATGTGCAACCAGCTCCAGGAACACATTGGTGAGGAAAAAAGTTCGTCGTATAGAGTGCCAAGTATTTAAGCATTCCATCTGTGTACAAAATGTGAATTGAGTCTAGTAATAAAGTGAATTAAACTACAAATTATTGTTTCTTTTACACATCTGTGAACGTATAGAGACGGTTTATCGAGTTTTTAGGGTTAAAATAATTAATTTATCTTTTTAATTTTTATTTCTTGCTATCTAGTTTTCTTAAGGAATGTTTACTGAAAAGAATTGCACGATTTTATAAATTAGGGCCTACAGCTAAACACCAACACCAAAAATTGGATTTTGTGCCATTCTACAGATAGACCAATTCATCTTGAACATCTTACCTCAATAACTGAAATTGGCTTGTTCAGCTCCAAGGTAATAAAATACTCAAACTCTTATGTAAACTGTATCACAACATTTAATGTTGGACGTACTGTAGTCATCTGAAAATACAGAGTCAGCCTCGTCATTCGATTCAGGTACTGCGCTGTCTTATTGGGTATTTTGCTGACTGGATTCGTATGGTAACTTAGTCCATTATTGAAAAACATAAAGCCTATAACTCGAAAGTCATATTTACCTGATTTTCTTTAGCTACTTAGCTCCAAGTACCGCAGTTATATTTTTTCATCTCTGCACATATTTTTTTCGTATTTTTTTATATTGTGTTTGAACATCTTCTATTGCATCCGCGACAGCCAAAACGTTCTGCTTGTAAAATCATAATTTTCCTCCATCAAATATTCAATATCCAAATATTCCAAATATCCCAATGCGGTACATTAACCGCATAGATAAATTCGCGAAGAAATCGTAAGATAATTTTTTAATTTCTGTTTGGCTCGCTAAATTTACATCTAAATTATATGAACAATTTAACTTAGCTCGAGCTGCGTACCAGCCTTAAATTTAGTACCTCAGTATTGAAATTTTACCCCAATCTGCAAAAATCTATTTATTTTCGAGTGTACATTTTTATTTTTAAGGCTGGTACGCAGCTGGCGCCAATCAAATAGGTGATGATAGTATATGTTTAAAATAATTCGAGATATTTTCCAATTTTCATTTTCAACGCCATGTTTTTTTCTAATGGGAAAATGGGGCAAATGGGTAACTGATGATGACATTTTTTGATTTTGTCCAAACATCACTGAAATCTTTCAATTTATGGAAAAAGGATCAAAATAAATTAGGAGATCCTACTAATTTTGGGCCGAAATTATTTATAAGAAAAATTATCATGGTTAGGCCTGGTTAGGTTAGAGTGGCTGCTATTGCACACTTAGGCTAATAGTGGCACATTGTGATATCACAGGATCCTATCTCTCCTTTACTCCCGTTGAACCATCCAGAGCTACTTATGTAGCGTAAAATATCTCGCACTCCACAGCCCGCGAGTTCTAAAAGGCTGTCCCTACCGTGCACACCTAAATACTTATGCCTTCTGCATGATAATGCTGGACCCGACTATAGGAAGTAATCTAACGTCACTTCCTCTTCCTCGTACAAACAGCTTCTACAAAAGTTATTCGTCTGTAGACCCAGCCTACTCGCATGCTCCCCAAAAAGGCAATGTCCTGTCAGTATCCTTACGACCAATCCGACTAGAGATAGTGCTTTGGAGTGCCGCAGGTCCAGTTTTGGCCAAACCTGTTTTGCTATACTGCACATGAGGATGTTAGTCCACCTCTCAAGCGCATGTACACTTATAAGCATACATTCCGTTCTTTGCGCTTTCTCCATCATCCTTATGTATATATGTCACCTTATCCAGAGCTGGCCACCACACACCCACCCCGTACATCAGCATAGGTCTTATCACTGTGGACCAGCTCTGCTTTCAAACCCCATCTCTTACTTATGACGTTCCTACACGAGTAAATAGCTACATTAGCCTTAATCACCCTTTCCCTCTAAAACTCTCGCTCTATCAGCAAAAGCCAGTCTCATGCCGTTCACAATAGGAGGCTAACCAGCTGGATTTTATATTTGTTGGTAAATAGAATCCGCTCTGTCTTGGAAGTGTTGACCCTTATTACACATTTGATGGCCCATTTTGTAACGATCAGGAGTGCATTCTGTATAACATCCCTAATCGTATCTAGATATTTTCCTGAGACAGCTATCGCTATATCATCTGCATACGTTACAATCCTTGTCCCCTCTGTCTCCGGTTCCAACAGCAATCCATTCATCACTATACTCAAAAGAAAGGGGGATATTACAACTCCCTGCGGGATTTCTCTTACCACCCGCGTTCTAATGGTGGACTCCTCCAGTTCCGAGGTAATAATCCTGCTTACCAGCATCTGGTTTATCATCAACCCACTTATGGGGTAGTCCACCTGCAAAATTGAAGATGATCGTTTACATGACCGCCTCCGTTTCTACATTATTAACGGCACTCTCAATGTCAAGAAACCCTACCATACAAAACTTTTGCGAGTAAATTGGTTTCTTAATCATGCGTACCAGCTCATGCAGAGCTGTGTCCATTGACTTCCCTTACAGTTACGCATGCTGCGACATTGCCCAATTCCTGGGTTCAATTTTTGTTTGAATACCTACATCTACCAACCTTTCCAAGGTTTTCAACAGAAAAGATGATAGAGTTAAAGGCCTCAGGTCGTTTGGATAGGCAATGTAAGTTCTTTCCCGATTTCGAGATAGAGGCCACTCCAACCTTCGTCCATTTTCTAGGAATATATAACAGTTTCAGACATCCCCTGAAAATAACTTCCAGCCAGGGAAAGATGACTGCCGAGTTCAGCGCTCACAGGCTCCCTCCAGCCATCAAAGCTTCCCGGAAAATGGATCTCAATGAGAAACTCCAATGATTCTGCACTTGAAGCTGTCCATGACCCGTCCGGTCTAATTAAATAACTAGGGCTGGTTGGGTTAGTAGATACAGTTTTCTAAGGCGAGAAGTCAGAGACCTTCTCCGTTCTACAACAGAAGAGTCTTCAAGACCCTCTTTGTGCCTTCCTCAACTGTTTTTTGTACTTTTTTAGGTCCTCCTTATAGGAGTCCCAATCCCAAACATCCCTTGTGTTCGAGGTCGGTTTCTGCCTGTCCCTAGGTTTTATCAGGGGGCAGCATTAAATGAAAGATTGCGAGTGAGAGTGAGAATATCAACCATGCAGTCTCATTCTTCTACTGTCAGGTTTAATGTTGAGGTTATATGTTACATATCAGTGATCAGAGAATGAGTGCTCCTTTGCCATTCTCCACCCCTTGATCATATGAAAAATTGCTCCTAACGTAAAGGTCACGTCTAAAACCTTCTCTAGATTTTTAACAATGAATGTTGGTTCTCGTCAAATATTTTACACAAAAAGGTTAGTATTTAATAATAAAAAGTAATCAAAAAATAACTCACCCCTCTCGTTAATGTCTGTGCTTCTCCAGATTGTGTGATGCCCATTTGCATCACATCCAAGTGTAACACCTACCCTTCTTTGACTTCAACGCGCTCACCGCTGTAACATTCCAACTACTAGATTGAGGAAGAAGAAAAATATTCAAATTGTTTTTCGCTGCACGAAATGCACGATCTGATCTTCTCAGAGTTACTTGAGTATAATAATTTATACCCTTTTGTTCTGAGACCACAGGTCATGTTATTGTTAATCCAGGTTCTTGGATTAACACGTCTGACTTAGTCAGTCTGGAAACGAGAGCTGCCGAGGCAGCCTTCGTGTGATGCAGGTATCTTTGTACAATATTAATCATTGTGGTCAATCTTACTCACCTCTTCTTGCATTCACTGCATTGGGATAGTGCCATCTGGCTCGTTGCTTTAGCCGCTATCCACCCTTGTCGAGAGTTCAACAGTATGTCCCCATCAGACTCAAGAGAGAGTAGGCTACCTCTCCTTAGTTTAGTTTATACGTCCAAAACATCACTCCCCTGGTCATTCCCGCGCCCGCTTGACCGTCTCCCACTGGGTCCGCTCACCGTCACCCCCGTTTCGTCCTCGTCTTTCTTATATACTATTTTTTTTTATTATCCCTGTAATCTGTTCTGGGGCCAAGGCTCTTCCAACACTTTCGCGGATAGCTTTTTCGGTCCTAACTTTTACGCCGTTGCCAGCCAATTCGAGGACGTACGGCTATAGGTCCGATTTTTATCACCATCTCTACATTGCATAGCTCCATGCCAGCCTATACTGTTATGGAAGTTGGGTCGGCCCATGAGCTTTGCACTCCGAGCGGGGGAGGGGGGGCGTGTTTGACGTGTTTGTCTCCCGATCCAAATGCCAAAGCCTTAACCGCTGTACCATCTGGTCGGTTTTATTATATATTTTATGAGTGATCGACCCGAACCCGAAGTTGATCCCTCCCTTTGATTTTGCAAGGGAAGCCCTGTATTCTTTATTGATCACCATGATTGGAAATCTAAACCCGCTCTTAGATTACTCCTGCTGTACAGTCCTCCAATCTTCCGTGGGAAGATCGGGAATACTGGCCCGAATGATCACCAGGATCTCCTCTGACTAATCTGGCTCGCACTTAATAAACACATTTTTTTATTAACCACTTGTTTTTTTGGCTCGGTTGATAACCAGACGCGTGCCCTCGGTCTGTTCGGGATTTCTCCTCTGCAGACTGCCTCAAACCACGCACCCTACCACACTTCACCTACTTCGGCTACTGCCCTTGTATAAAGATCGACTGATCTCAGGTCCGAGGTCACAGTTAACTTTACACGCCCTGGTACCATCCCGCATCTCTACAGGACGGGCGGATCCCGGATTTTCTCTCAGGACCCTGAATAATATGGAATTTAATGCATTATACACAACCCTCCACTTCTCCGACGTGATGCTCCCATCTTTCAGACTTCTGTCAATGACAGCTAGTATCAGCTCATGCTTCTTTAGGATCTCACTGAAGAGCTTCAGTTTATGATCCTTAGGAGCGCCCGGCATCATGTCCATTTGCACCTTCAAGCTCATCCTGGGACTTCTGTCTTTTAGACACTAGGACTCTTTCTTAGCTATCGCAGCCGACAATTTTCGTAGCCCACACCACAAATTCTTTCTGTTCTACTGTAAGTTGCCCCCCATGGGGTCGCATCCAGTTTCTCCAAAAATTCTGAATTCCAACTGTCTCTCCTTGTACCGTCGCTTCGCCGGAGAGATCCCTCTCAATACCTCACTATTTCGTTTGGCAGTTCCTTTTCCTCCTGGCTTCGATGCCATGTTGTCGCTTACCCTTGTCACTGATGAGGGAGCCCCACCTTTATGGCCCTCTTCTTTTATACTTTCCAGTTTTTGGAGGGCACCGGCTCCTTTATTTTTATTTTTTTGTAGATCATTCATGTTTTTCCCACGAGTGTCGGAGAAACACAGGTCCACCCGCGCACAGATCCATATATGCAGGTAAAACTAAATAAAACTGGAGGTATAGCCTGTTATGCAGAGGGCTCTGTTCAAGACTGCGTTTTGTTAAAGGCCCCCCAGCTTAGTCGATCATCAGCACGGGTTGCATAACACTTTAATCCAGCCCATTGGCTCACTGAGCACGCCGGCCCCAGCGCCCTCTCTCCAACATTCACCTTGTTACAGGCTGGCTACTGCCAACCTGCAGATTTCACTAAGCGCATGCAGAGGCCTCCACGGTGATTTTTGCCGGATATGTTCTCATGGAGAAGTGCTAAGGTCGTGGGGTTTGAGGCTTGCATGACGCTCCTTCCTTACACCGTGATCATACAGAAAGTTGGGGGGGGGGGGGGGGGGAACGCAAATAATAATAATAAACATAGAGTTCCGCCGAAACTCGTCGGCCGGAACCTGAGGAACGAACAACACAACCAATAAAATAAAATTATAAAAAAGAAGGAAAAATAATAATAACGGAAGAGGTGCCTTGGTGCGCGCATCCCTTCGAATTCAAACAGGGCAAACCCTGGTTACGAAATGGGATGCGGGCACCAAGGGACCGCCAACACTATGCCGACACAGAGGGAGTCCCCGCTTCCATCACACCATTTCCGAAAATTAATAGTTCATTTTATTTACAGAAAAAAACAAAAAAACGAAAGGAAACAACTTCCCCCTCCACCCGCACCACGATAAGAGAGAACGAGAAAGAGAGAGAGAGCAATGCGCATCGAGCTTGCACCCGCTGTGCGGCGCTCGATTACAAAAAATCAAAATTTAAATTTAAAAATAAAAAAAGTAAAAAAAAAGTATAAAATAAAATGAATAAAAAAAAATATAAAAAAAAATTCGTACCTTAAATACTAAAAAAAATTAATTTTGTGGCCTTGGTGCCGTTCCGTTGCGGCAGACCACCGATAAAATACAATAGCCGGTTGGCTACCGTTCCGTTGCGGGGCCTTTCCCCGATACCAAAATAACAAAACAATAGCCGGTTGGCTACTGTTAGTAAACTACTACGGCTCAACTGGCCGCCGGATCCGTTGGGCGTTGGCTCGCGTTTATTACAAAAATTCACCGTTGATAACGTGGCCTTAACGGGCCACCCAAAAAATATTTGACCTCGCCTGGCCGCCAGATATGTTGGGCGTTGGCTCGCCCACCGTAAATACCGTTGCCGTTGAAAAAAAAAAAAACTTGAACACCCAAGGATATGCGTTTACTGGTAGTGATACGGTACCACGTCGAAAATCAGGCACCCGCTGAGATTAAATTCAATACAGAAAACGTAATAATGCCAGGTCTTATGACGTCCAGTCACTTTTATCGTTACACCAAACAACTTTACTTTATAATGTCCATCATTTTGCATATTCCGCAAGAGGCACAAGGTAGATGTTTTTTTTTTTTTTCACTCAAATACCGAAAAACTTTTCATTTAATGCACTGTCTTTTAATTTCGCCAGCTATATACAAATAGGTGGCCGACAGATTTTAGAAATTTTAAGTCACCCAAAAAATAGGAAAATGTTAAATTTTACACTTTTCATATTATAATTAAATTTATTAATCGAATAAAGAAAAATTTAATTTTAAACCAAAAATTTTATTTTTACTTCAAAATTTTATAAATTTTTTTTCTAATTAACAACTATGTGATATTATAAAAGCCATCGCTCTCGACTCAATCTCAAAAAAAAAAACTTTTTATTTTATTTTTTATACTCGAATGCCCACCAGCAAAAAAAAATTTCTCGCGCCACACAGCGACGCGTAAAAATGTTCTAGAAAAACATCTCTCTTCTCTGTTTTTCGTTTATCTCAATTCGCATTGATATAAAAGAGAAGCATATAAGAAAAACATTTTTATAAAACATTTTACCTTGTACACACTCGGCGCTCGCCGGTCTCGCTCTCTCCCATTCTCGTGCAGTTGCACCAACAAAACAAAAAAAACACACAGGAATCCATCCACCATTAACCGCGTATAGACATCAAGTCTACACCCGGACGCAATTCAACCCGGACGCAAAACAACCCGGACGCAAAACAACCGAGGAGAATAAAAACACAAAAATTTACAAAAAATGGGGATGTAATCCATAAAATGAACATTTGGTCTTGTTAAAGACAACACAGTCGTAACAACCGGTCCATTCTATAATTTATATGGATATTCCAAACCAATGGGACTCATTTCATTCAAGGGATAACACGTTTTAAAAGTTCTCCACTCACTACTTGGAGACCCAGGAGCGCTGGAACTCGTGACACTCAGTTCACCATGGTTAGTAGTCGAAAGTTGTATGACGCCATCAGTTCGCCCTTCCATACTGGGTATCATAGGCCCTCAGAATTTAGTGAACAGAGGTTAACCACTCCCCATTTAACTGAGACTCTCCTTCCAGCAGAGCTACGGTTGGAGCGGCTTATTTAATTCACTGATGAACTACCTATCGATAGGCCGTCCACTATTCATCAACAGTAACCTTATCAAACCGTTCCTTCATCCTCTAAATCGTGAAGATAGCCTTTATATAATTTACATGAATGTTTTGGATCATTATCTTGATGAAAGA
This sequence comes from Nephrotoma appendiculata, assembly GCA_947310385.1. Classification (NCBI taxonomy): domain Eukaryota; kingdom Metazoa; phylum Arthropoda; class Insecta; order Diptera; family Tipulidae; genus Nephrotoma; species Nephrotoma appendiculata. The sequence continues at coordinate 74,055,181 of OX371224.1, forward strand.
TAAAATTTTGACTCAAAAGTCGAATTCCTGAAGGTATTGAGTGGTTCTCCAAAATTTGTCGGTACCCTTCTTTTCTTAGTATTCCGTCAATTTTCACAATATCGCCTACACTAGGACCAGCAAAATAGTCCCAAATCATCACTGTAAAACCTCCATGCTTTACGGTAGCGGCAATACAATCTTTTCTGGCATGTTCATCTACAGATCTTCTCACGAATATTAGTCTTCGGGTACCAAAAATTTGGACTCATCGGTCCATAAAACCTTGTTGCAATCTTCTATCGTCCAATGTTGATGTTCACGGACTCATTTAAGTCACTTTTGCTTTTTTTGTTTACTAGTAATGGTTTTTTAATAGCAACACGGCCATGGAGTCCGGATTCAGTGTTGTGCCTGTTTTTTACGTTACGTAATATACTCGGTTTTTAACATGTAAAATACGTATTTTACACATAACAATTTTTTACAAAATGTAAAATACAAAAACTACTCGTAACTAATTCAAAATTACTTATAGTTCATAATCTCAATTCTTACGTATCTATATAAACAAAATTGGATATAGGTATGATGTAAAATGAGAATTGAACTTTAAATAATTGAATTGAATTGAATTTATTTATAATTCTTCTAATTTATTAATTATAATTAAAAGCAAAATATTTGTAGAAAAATATAAATAAAATTATTTTTTTTTTCAAAGAAAATATGGTTTGTTTCTCAGCTACTAACTTATTTTTTAGAATAGAAAAACAAAATCCACAACACTATGGGATTGAAGTGTAAAACGATTAATTATCGAACTCATTCAATATTAACGCTATAACATTTTAATGTTATCTGTTACAAAAATTGTTTAGATGATTACGAGAAATCATTACCATCTTTTGACAAGATTATTTAACTTGACACAGACAGAGACATCTGTAGTGCAATTTGTTCTCTATCGATTATTGCTTAAAATAAGAATTACATTGCTTAAAATAAACAACTTCATACTGCTCTAATATTGTAGCAAAACCAAATAAAAAAATTGTTGCGCTATGTGACGTGAGGAGGAAAATCCTAAAATTTAGGTGTCATTTGTTATTGTCAAATGTCAACACAAAAAAAACAAAAATAAAAATCGAAAAATAAAATCAGGTATATAAAAATTTAAATATTATATTATATCAAAATAATATAATTATATCCACTAGCTCCAAATACACCAGCTCCAAAACTAGAGGATTTTATTACGGCCAAGGAATCAAGGATAGTGCAAATTTGCTTGAAAACGATATTTCGTATGAATGAGTTGGAGTTCAAAACTATGCTTGTTCGATGTATCGCTCATCTTAGCCTTAGCTATAAGAATACGGCAAATGAAAATTAGGCCCGAGATATTAAAATTTTACTAACCGTTTTTGAGTGAGTTTTCTAATATTTATTAAATTACAAGTCAAATGAAACTATACCAATGGCTCTTTGGCTCGAATATTTTAATTTTCTTAACTAAGTAGAATTTTGACTGAAAAAAAATTGTTTATTATTATAAATTCAGTTTTACTTTTAAAAGTAACATTAATGCAATTTTGTTTATCGCAAATTTTCATTATCATCACTAACAACAAATCGAATTAGAATTTCTTTATTATTTAAAGAATAATATTAATAAAGATGAATTAATTTTTTAGACCTATTAAATGTCAGGCTATTTCGAATTAGGCAAGGAATTTGACCCCGATTTGAAAATATCCGTTCAATCTGCGCTGTCGATGCTGGAAGATTTAATAATTTCAGTGCTAAGTTGGATACGTTTGGGTGGCTTCGCTGCAGTGCTCCAAAAAATGTCTGGAATCTTTTGAGTATAAAGTTTGGAAAATTCCACTTTGGTTTTGTAAATGTGCCAATCCCCAATCCTCAAATTTCCGTGGCCAATTAAATTTGTCAGACACTAAAATAGTTATGACAAATATATCAAAATTTATTTTTGATAAAGACTTTATCGAAAGCGTACAAAACTCAAAAGAATTGTTTGATCCCATATGTAATCTTATAAACACTTTCCAACGTGGAAAAACTACTTTAACGAATGCTGGTTTTGTGTGGCTATCATTTAACGTGCAGGTAAGATTTAGAGATAAACTACAAATATTTTTCGAACAACGCCAGCTTATTATGTGCATCCTTATTACGATACGACCTTTTAATTTGATAGTCAAATGGATAAAATCAATCAGTTTTAACAAATTTAAATGGCCAAGGAAATGAGGATTGGCTCATTTACAAAAACGAAAGTGGAATATCCCATACTTTATACTCAAAAAAAATAAGAAATCCACAAGATTTTTGGAACACTGCAGCGATAAGCCACCCAAACTTATCCAACTTTGCACTGAAATTATTGAATCTTCGATCACATTCGAAACTTGTCCCTCCCTAGTCGAAAATTTTTATCAAACAGACCCTTAGGGATTAACTACGATAGCTGTCTTAAAGAAACTCGTGCAAACCTATCTGAAAACTCCGTAATATTAATCGATATTACTATTTCGATTTTTATTTTTTTGTGTTGACATTTGACAATAACAAATGACACCTAAATTTTTGGATTTTTTCTCCACACGTCACATAGCGCAACAATTTTTTATTTCGTTTTGCTACAATATTAGAGAAGTATGAAGTTGTTTATTTTAAGCAATAATCGATAGAGAACAAATTGCACTACAGATGTCTCTATCTGTGTCAAGTTAAATAATCTTGTCAAAAGATGGTAATGATTTCTCGTAATCATCTAAACAATTTTTGTAACAGATAACATTAAAATGTTATAGCATTAATATTGAATGAGTTCGATAATTAATCGTTTTACACTTCAATCCCATAGTGTTGTGGATTTTGTTTTTCTATTCTAAAAAATAAGTTAGTAGCTGAGAAACAAACCATATTTGCTTTGACAAAAAAAAATATTATTTTATGTTTTTCTACAAATATTTTACTTTTAATTGTAATTAATGAATTAGAAGTAATATAAATAAATTCAAAAATTTAAAATCCATTTCTCATTTTGAATTGAAAGAATTGATTGATGTTTTTGAATTAGTTACGAATATTTTACGCAGTGGTCCTCGCAATGATTGCATTTGCGAAGTGTATATTTAGATAATGACTTCTGTAGTTATGCTTATGTCGTATTTTATATTAATTTAACTTAGCATCTTTTATTAATATAGTTTTTATCGAATGTATTAATATGATACAAATTTATGTTTCGTATATTAAGGTTTGCGACTTTACTAAGGTTTTTAAATACGTGTTTGATTTTATACAACATTATACGTTTTATACAGTAATTTAAGTATATGATATGATATGATATGATATGATAGAGGCGTACAGGCCAGCCATAACGGCGATCCTAGGTACGTTACCATAATGCTGAAATATCAACAATCAAATAACAAATTATATCTGAATGTGAATAATATTTCAACATCATGCGGGCCCAGGCCCTGCCTGCATCCTTAACAGATAAGGTTATTTAGGAAAGGATGTTAGTCACAGAAACAACTAGGGCGAACCGCAGCAAAGTCGTTATCTAACTACTTAAATATATTAAAATGTTAGTGTCAATTAAATTCACACTCTAGATTAGACTTTGTTAGTTTATTAATTTAGGTTAATTGTGGTTGAGGTAAAGGATACTAATTTTCATCATATGTATTCGGCATCAGTCATAATAGACTGGTTAGGTTATTTAATTCACATCTACGGGTCATCTCATCATATGCTGTTTGTAACCTTATTTACCCTATCTTCCTACCCAACACCATCTAACCGAGGGATTTCACGTTCGTAATGACTCGACAGCATTATCATACATATGATGACCTAAATATTCCGTTGCTCTTGTACAAAAAAATTTAAATTAAATTCGGTATTGTCATTCAACTACCTATATTTAAATTCATCCAACTAAAAGCAGGGTTGATTTACATCTAACATTCACACACTTCACCAAAACATAACCTGAATTCAACCAGAAAGATCGTTGAGAAACAACAGTCCATAGCAAAAAGTCTTTGGATCGTTAACATATTAGATTGTATTGAGTTTATCCTCAAAGCGTAAGTAATTTAATAGACCCCCTGATCAAGAATGTTGCAACCACAATCTTCCCTGACCTTTGGTTATGTTCAAAAACATCAAATAATAATAATAATAATAATAATAATAAAATAAATTGAATTATATTTGTCGATAACTTAATTGTTTTAAGTCAGGACTTTCGACAAAATTTCAATTTATTAGAGTTGTTTAAATTAAGGAACGAAGGAACACAAAACAATCCAGAAATGTCTCGGCTCTAGAACGTTTAGAAGTCATTTAATTAACTCAGAAACTTGTCTCTTTATGTATAATAACCCACCTAACGGAAGAATGGAGCAAATATTCACACATCGAAGAGACATCTACCACCAAACCAATTAATTATAAAATCGGCCATTTGTGAAGCAAACATTCACAAATCGAAGTGACATCTACTATTAAATTCATTAACTATAAAATGATAAAATCCTCCATTTGTAAATTTGGATTCCATAGCGTCCTTCTATTCTAATTCTGACGTTAACCTGAACGTACGTATTATTATAAAGCTATCATTATTAAAGTGTATAAAGTTAAAACAAATTAATTAAAATATTTAGTATATAATATTAAATTCAAATCAAATAATCAATATCATTGGTATTAACCAATTGTTCTCAATTATCAACTATTTGGGTAAGTTTTATTAGAAGATATTTATAACTTCATAATAAGGACTAATATAATCGTAAATTTATTTCTATAAAAGTATTTTGTTCTTTACGGTACCATGAATACTTTTCAAAATTATTCAATCATACAAGTGCCTCCCGATGGTAATTGCTTGTTCTCTTCATTAGTAACCCAAATAATATCCTGTCATAAATGGTGTAGTGAATATAGGAATTAGGAACCATGCAAAAAATCTTAGAGAAACGACTGTTAATCATATTCGCCGTAATGTTACTCGTTATAAAACCAGTTTAATCGAATCAGCCAAGGATAAATGGCCTGAAATAGAAGCTAACGATCAATTAATCAATTTATTTCTTGTTGAACTTGCTCGTGATAATACTTGGGGTGGTGAAGAAATATTACAGGCTACATCAGAGATATATCAGGCCAAAATCGAAGTATATCAAGTCAATGCAGCTCCAATAATCTTTGGTAATTCAATTCAAAAAATATTTCGAGTACTTTATATCAATAACAATCATTATGATGGATTATGTAGAAACGATCTTATAAAATACCCTCTCATTCATCCACCTTCAATTAGTCACCTCATACAAGTGCAGACCGATTCTAGTTCATTCCGGTTACAACCAGTCGAATCCAACAATCAACTACCTCCCATAATAACTAAGCGTACTGGTTTTAATGTAGGAACATGGAATGTTCGAGGTTGTGCTAAGGTTACAAAGCAATTAATAGTCGATAAAGCTTTACATAAAGTTGGAATAGATATTGTAGCTATACAGGAAACGAATTCAGTTGCCCTTCAAATCAACACTCCACATTATAATTGGTATTTGAGTCATAGAAAAAGAGTGATGCCCACTGTACGGAACCGTGGAGTTAAAAACGGAGTTGCAATATTAGTGAAACAAAATTGTGGGCTAAAAGTGCGATATTTTAGTGGTATATCAGAAAGATTATGTTTTGCAATCGTGGATGTCAAAGGATTAGGTGAAATATTGCTAATTTGTACCCATTTCCGATCAGAATTCAATTCAACAATTTCACATCTCTTAACTCGTAGAATATCTACAATTATACGAAAGTATAGTAAAACACGAGCTGTTTGCATTTTGGGCGATTTTAATGCTCATATAGGATTGGACCAATCAAATTTATCACGTAAAAAAATATTAGGGCAAAATTTATATCATCAAGAAACTGATGAACGTGGCGATATATTAATTGAGTTTGCACTACAGAATAATTTATCAATTTGTACCACTTTTGGTCGTAGATCCTGCCTTACTACTTGGAAAGGACCTAAATCATCATCCCAATTAGATCATATATTGTTCAATCCCGGAAAATCATTATTAGAGATAAAACATGTAAAAGGCACATTTTCAGAAAAAATGCAAACGAAGGAAAAAGGTAGACTAATAAAGAAATTTATTTCGGATCATAAATTAGTATTTGGACATGTAATCAAAGTGCAATCTGACTCACGGAAGCCGATTAGAATTTCATTGCATTCACATGAAGACTACGAAAGTCATAATTTTAGAAGATGGAGAGTTGATTTATTAAAAGATCCAACTATCTTAAAACAGTATCAATCCAACATAACAAAATTTCTGGTTAGAGAAGGTTTAATATTAGATGATACTTTCAATTTCCCAATGATAACAACAGTTGAAATAGTTTGGAGGGCTTTAGTGCATTCTATAAAGGCTTCATCAGACTTAGTTTTAACCAAACAAGTCACTATGACTAATGGACAGAAAGTAGCAATAAATTCTTTGAAAACTGCTTTAAGAAGGACACCACGTAATCCTCATCTAATCAGAAATTGCCGATATAATATTCAACAAGAATTTAGAAAATCCAAATCAGAAGAATGTAGAGAATTTTTCCGAAATTTAAACGATGTAAATCCTTTTAGTCGACTCCACCAAACCTATCAATTTATTCGTTCATATAGACAAAATTTTAATAAGATGGCAAGTACCTACATTCCTTTATCAGGATGGGAGCAATTATTATCAACTACTTCAGGTTCCGCCGTTCCTCTAATAACTGAAAAGGATCATTGGCCATTAGGATTGCCTCCAACCCAGGAAGAAATAGAAACCATCCTATTTTCCATTAGAAGAGGAACTGCTCCTGGTTTAGATCAGATTTCAATTGAACTATTACAAGCTTTACCTGATGAGGGAATGAAGGTCTTTCTATATGTTTTACAACAGGTTTGGCTATTAAACACCCCACCAAGTGAATGGTTAGAGACGGTCCAGTTTCCTTTACCAAAAAAACAACGACCTAGTACCATCACAGATTATAGACGAATAACTCTTTCAGACACTGGGTATCGGGTATATGCAAAATTCCTATTATCTAGGTTTGAAGAGATACACACCCAGATAGGATCATACCAGGCTGCATTTATCCGCAATCGGTCGACCGATGACCATATGTTTGTTATACGACGTGTTATCGATGAGGAATGGAAAACAGGAAAAACAATTTATATCCTATCACTTGATCTAAAACAGGCCTTCGATAAAGTTGATCTTAACCAAGCAACTATTATTCTCTCTCATATTGGAATTCCCCATCATCTTGTTAATAGAATAATACGAACTTGTATGCATGAATTAACATCAATCATATGGTATAAACAAAGAACTAGGGCATTTCAACGTGGCATGGGGTTCAAACAAGGATGTCCCTTTTCACCGACCTTATTCAATTTAATATTGGATTCCGTTCTACAAACTCTCGCAGAAGTCATTCCTGGTTTACAACTTTCGCAAGATCAAGAAATTAAATTGCCATTAATATTAGCCTATGCCGATGATTTGTTACTCGTTAGTGATGATTTAAACGTCTTGTCTAATATTCTAGAGGAATTGGTCCCTCTACTACACTCAATAGGATTAGATGTAAATGAACGCAAATCTGAAATTCTCATAAGACCAAATAATGAAAATATTTCGACCGTAGCAATAGGTGGTCTGAACTTTCATGTTAGTTCAACTTTGCGATATTTAGGCACTTATATAACTGCCGGACTAAGCCGTCCAGAGACAATCCGAAAGCGTTGCCGGCAAGCACATGGTGTTGTGAAAATGTTGACAAGATTTATTCGTGAACACAAATTACCTTTGCCGATTGTAATACAGATGTATAAACAACTAGTAACTCCCATCATGACATATGGTTTACGAGTCGCTGTTTTGACTAAAGCATGTCGTTTACGATTAGCACGTTATGAAAAAAGTTTTTTAATACAATTATTGCAGTATTGTACTAATCGGCCTCTAAGAATTTGTGTTAGAAGAGTTTTGAAGGGAAAAACAATAAATCGGAGAGTTACTGCATATCGTATATCCTATTGGGGCCATATTCTCAGAAGAACTAGAGGTCATTTATTACATGCAGCAAGGAAATTTACAAGAAATTACAAAAAAATTGGTAGACCTATTTACACTTGGCATGATTCACTAAAATAGGATATACAGAGAATATCAATTCCTGAAACTCGTTTAAAAATTGCCGCACAAACAGGAAAATCAGATTTAAAAAAGGAAGTTGATTTAATTTATGACTCAGATAATCCTTCCACAAATGAATCTGATGATTACGTATACAGTTCGGACTCCAATTAAGTATTCATTATTTAAATTGTTTGTACACCAAACCCAAATTACCAAACCCAAACTAACCAATCCCTCTCCTTTTCCTATCCTGGGAGTTGAAAAGATGAATTATGCGTCATACATAGCCTCTTCTCATCTAGTCGGAGATCACCAGCCTTCTCGAGGCAACTCCTGTCTAAACTAATGGTGACACGATGACAAAGGTGAAAATCCGAACCTTGGAACACAAAAACATCTACCAAAAGAGGGAATAAATACCTCCCAAGCCGGCTCGAAATCCAAACATACGATCATCCACCTCTCATCAAGCAAGCATGTCAATAAAATAAAATAAAATGAAAAAATACAACCTGATTTCCATGATATATCCACTTTTTATGATCCATCTGTTCCATTTATGGTCATTACTCTGTTTGATCCAGAATTCATTTAGCCAGGCAACTTTTCACTGTTTCATCTTCTTTGATTGATCATTTTGGTTGAGGATCTTACTAAGTATACAGTAATTTAAGTATATTACCATTTTTTACGTAAAAAATGTATAAAACAGTTTTTTACATACAATTGCACAACACTGCCGGATTCCTGTAGAGGACGATTAACCGTAGAAACACTAACTAGTTTTGGGCGACCAACATTTGATTCTGCGGTTATTTCCGGGGCTGTGTGTCTATTCGTCTTGCTAGTAATCACTATTCTATGATCATCTACAGATGTTGTGGCTCTTGGTCTCCACTACGTCTTTTATTAAAAAAACTGTCACTTTCCCGATATTTTTTAACATTACAATCGACCGTAGCGTGGTCTAATTCCATTTTTTTGGCAATCTGTCAATTACTTATGCCAGCTGTATAGTAAGCTATTATAAGCGCACGTGTTTCAGTACTTGGTTCTTTTCTTGGAGGCATTTTAAATAATTGTCACTCGATATTTCACTTACGATGTTAACAGTGTAAAAATCTGACTGCAACTGATCCTATTTGACTCATTTCACTGAAATCTTTTCAAAAAATCAATTTAACTATCATTACCTAGAATAAACCAGACTGATAATTTTTTCTTGAAATTCATACAGACTATTATTGTAATTGTACCGTAATAAACAGTTTACGACAATCCAACCAAGCGCAGATAGTAAAATTAACCCTATATCGTTGGTGGTTATATAATGAAACTGCGTTTCAGATAAGTGTTTCATTTTATTCAAATGTTGTTTCATAAACATAATACTGTATCAATAATACATGAGAAACGGGATGACTAAACACTTTTGAGCGGTATTTTATATTCGTGGTAAAATAAAATCGGCTTTTGGCCAAAAATATAAACCCCAAATTTATTTGTGAGTTGAAACCAACGAAGCCTTGGTCGCATATTCATCCCAAGTTTGACTCATGTAATTATCCAAATTTTCAATATTTGCGGTGTATCAACAGCATATAACGATGACGTCTCGCAAAAGGAACTAAACTGTAAGGTATTCGAAGTTTCCTCCATTTCTTCATATTATTGCTATGAAAATTGCTAAATATGACCAAAACTAAAAATTCGATCGATCATCGACAAATTACTTAATTTAAAACTGCAAGTAAATATATATTAAACCTCCTGCTGTTCCGACATGAATTACACGGTATATATACCAAATCAATTATTCTTTATCCAAATAGCAATTCTACAGCATAAAGTGTCAAGGAGATCACGAAATCCAATATAAAAACAGAGAACCAAAACCAAACCCAGAATTGGATCGAGACGAAATATTTTTGATATTAATCACAAACCGTGAAATTCCTTACAAAAAAATATTTTGTACAGCCGTCAAATCGTAATGACTTAATTATTGTGTGTATGATCTAAGGTAAATATTTCCTGGTATAAAACAAAAACAATCCAATTACAAGCCGCGCGATTAGGTGTAATAACCAGCATTGTTGTAAACGTAAACATAAAGTACTCGGCGATATATAATTGAAATATTTAACATTTTTTTATTCGCTTTTAATTCAGCTCGATAAAATATTGAAAGTCGTTTTTATAAATCGTAGCTTAACATTCTAGATATACAACAACAACAATAACAAGCCAGAACGATAATCATTTAATTAGCTGTGATATCACAGCTGCATATAATTATTTTGTAATTGATGGTGTCATACGAAATAGACAGTTAGGCGATTTCGTTCGATTCGATTTACCACCGCATTCGACGCAGTGATAGTGTATCGCGACCGCATCCACCTGTAATCGACCGCATAAAGAACAGCATATCGACAAGGTCGCATCTGTTAGTAGATCATGTGCAAACACGTAACGGAAAAGCGAGAGTGGAATGCAATTTAAAATTATTTTTATTATGTGCTCGCTATTTTAAACAGATCAAATCGGGCAATAAAAATGTGTTGCTATAAAAATAAATCGATAGCAAGAATAAAGGTTACAAAATTGTTTAAAGTGGTGTTGTTGTTGCTGGTGTTTTTCAATTATAATTTAAGTGGAAAATTGACGTAATAATTAATAATTAAAATATTTTTATTTTGTTCGTTTTCATATCGATTTAAATTAGTAAATTTGTATTTTTATGATTGATCGCCTAATCGGGCGGCGAAGGAATTTTAATTAGATGAAGAGGTTGACCCGCGCTATAAATATCTGGAGTGCTACCTAGTTAGATAAGCTATGGTTGAAGACCCAATTTTTTTTAATTAAATCAATTTAAAGGTGGTCGGGCAATTAGCAATAACGTATAATTGTGTGATCTTACGACAGACCTGCTATGCTTTTCCGGTAGGACTCAGATTGGGGACTCCCCTTCCGAGGAACAGCTAAAATAGAAGGCACACAACCATTTTATGAGCCTAATTGTTAGAGTTTAGTTGGCCTATCGTGGGTCGGACCTAAACCACAAATCTTACTGTATTCCACTTCCATGAAAATAGATAAATCAAAGCTCTTAAATTTCAGTTAGGCATACTAAAAACTTGAAACGGTCGACATTGACCCGATTTTTTCTGTTAAGGAAAATTTTTAATTTATGACCGAGCCCAGCGATGTTCAAAATTTGCAGAAGAACATAAAAAAAAAGTTTTTGGAATAATTCGAGTACCAAATTCTGAATCAAATTTGTGAATTTGTAGTTTGCTTATTCAGAAATTTAGTTTAATAGTTTTCGAAATGAAATGTTGGGTTATTTTTTGTGATAGCCAGATATTTGAGTTACTACAAGGTGAGGTTACCTGGGCATTCAGAGTTTGGTTTCGAACGAACGAAAGTCATCACAGTGATCAAACTACAAGAAATATTGCAAATATTGTTACGAATTCTACTCTACACACACGGTGGTCGAGTGTTTAAGGTGTAGACCGCAAGTGTTGCCATCCCAAAGGAAATTATTTTGTTGAGCAGTATTATTATATAACTATCACAAATTGAAAAACGGTTCCAGCACAAATAATTGAATGAGTTAAGATTTCCCATTGAAAACTCGTTAATTTTTGGTCCATCTCGTTAGCGACAAATCTCACATAGATATTTTGAAAGACTATTAGTTAGGCTATTTAATGTTTATAATGAAACCGCGTGGACATATCTAGAATCTGCCCTAATAACAAACTGCACATCGGTCCCAACATAGAAACGTGAAATGAGGTAATATTTTCCATTAAAAGCTTGTTAATTCGTAGTGCATCTCACTATGACTGCAGTTTGGTGCAATCTCTGTGATGTTTTGAAAACGGCCTAAACAAAATTCTCTCAAAATCAATAAAACCGATTAGTTTTACTCACAAAAATTGTAAGGATCAAGTCCATAATGGAATGATACGCCAAAACCGAAGGAGTTACTTCAGTAAAATATGCATCTCTAAAAGGTTTCACTTTCTTAGTCATGCAACTTAAACAAGTGTCCACACCGCCTCTATACAGCGACCACCGGTAACTACTCCGTAACTAGAGTATGCTTAGTGTTTGAGAACTGGGAAACAATTGTTACGATAATACAATAAAAACCTCAGATAATTAACTCGGGTTTTCACCAACGACCTCGGACTCGAAATAAAGACAACGGTTTAAAATTTGGCATCTCAGTACAGGCTCGATCTAATTGCACTACAAAAAGCTTATCGGAAAAATAATGTCAATAACGATCACCATAGTTTTAGTCTGTGTCAAAGCATCAACTTCGATAAGCACGAGTGTGGCATCAGTTTTCTGATCAGCAATCGTTAACGCCAATTCGACAGTGAAAGTATTTTAAACAAAATTCCCCATCACGATAAAAAGATTCTTTTGGTTGCCTTTAACGCGCAAAGCAGCACTGCCGACACTATTCTTCGTGGTACTATTCACTCAGATTCTCTACACCTCGCATCAAACAACAACGGGATGCACACCACCAAGCTAGCTCTCCTGTATAATCTGGTTGTAGCTAGCACATACTTCCCACATAAGCGAGTCCACAAAGTCACGTGGGAAACATTTTTTTTGAGTGCGTAACGAAGTCCCGGTTTGCAAAATCCTGGTTTTCAAAATCCCGGTTTTGTATAAAAAAATCCCGAATTTTAGAAAATCTCGGTTTGATGTTTTAAAATTTGACATGTGGGAAAATGGGGCTCAAATGATTTTTTGCCAAAATTCAAAAATTTCTCCAGTTCGAGAGTCATACCGTACCTTGCTAACTCGCCTGCCCAGCAGTTTCCTTCAACGTTAGAATGGCCCGGAACCCAGAACAACTGGATATTGAAATGTTCACTCATCTCGTTAAGAGATGTGTGACAATCCAACGCCACCCTTGACGCCACGAAAATGAATCCAGCGAAAGGATGGCCGCCTGACTGTCCACATAGATAGTGATATGAATTAACGATATTACAATATGTTTCAACCAATGCATGACCTCATCGCTAAAACTTCAGCCTGGTACACACTGCAGTACTCAGGCAGACGAAAAGATAAATTAACATTTAATTCTGCACAGAATACACCCGCTTCCACTCTATCATCGAGCTTGGAGCTGTCGGTGAAGAATGTAGCTGACCCAGTCTCTATAATGAGACCACTATTCCACTCCTCCCTAGAGAGGAGAATCACCTTAAAAAGCTTGCCAAAACACAACAGGGGTATTATATAGTCTAAATTCGTCAGGTCATGCCTCACTGAATTGACTATAGTTGAGTGCCCTTTTTGCAGGCACTTCCACCCCAAAGTCACTGATAGCTGGGCGGCCGTATTGGCCGCCGTTTGCTTACCAAGGATATCCAACGGGAGAAGGTACAGCATGACCTCTACAGCACTAGTGGGGGTTGTTTTTAGAGCCCCACTAATGAGCAGACAGGCTGCCCGCTGCACCTTCCCCATCATGTTCCTGTATGTCAATTTCTACAGAGCTGGCCACCATACGCTCACACCATACAACAGTACGGGCCTTACAACTGCCGTGTAAAGCCAATGTACCAGCTCCGGTTTCAAGCCCCATTTTCTTCCAATGGAATTTTTACAAGAGTAGAGTACCACAGTAGCCTTCTTCACTCTTTCTATCGTGTTTGGTTTCCAACTGAGCTTACTGCCCAGAAGAATCCCTAAGAATTTCGCCTTTTCAGTAAGGACCAGTCTAGTACCATTCAGGCTTGGTGGAGCTAATCCCCAATTCACATCTACTGGCCCAACTCGCAATGATTGATAGCGCATTCTGCACCACATCCCTGATTGTACACAGGTGCTTACCCGAGACAGCTATCGCTTCGACATCGGCATAAGCAACCACACTCATTCCTTCCATCTCCAGTTCCAGTAGTAGTCCATTGATTACTATGTTCCAAAGAAGGGGAGAGAGGACATCTCGCTGGAGTGTTCCTCTAACGACCCGTCTCCTGATGGAAACTTCTCCCATCCTCGCTATGACCCTTCTGCTTCCAAGCAAGTGATCGATCAGCCTGGTTAAGCCCTTAGGGTTACTGTGCGAGCTTCTACCTGCTTTCAGGATGAAGATCACTCCAGCCTCCCTCCGTTTCATCGGGATGTACCCCAGCTTCAGACACCCTATGAAGATGACTTGAAGCAAGACCTCCGAGTTCTTCTGTTTTTCTGCTGGCACAATCCCATCCGGGCCAGCTGACGTGAAAGGCTTAAACCCTTTAATAGCCCATTTTATCTTCCGTGTATTCAGAAAATCCTCTGTACGTAACAGATGGACCCCGCAGTCATTCCTAGGACCGTAGTCATTCAAAGGCCCCGCATTTGACACTTCCTCACTTCCAGCGAAGTGAGTTTCCATCAAAAGATCGAGAGTCTCTTCACTAGACGCCGTCCATTCGCCATCCGGTTTTATCAGATAGCCTGGAACAACTGGACTACTGAGACCCCTTCCATTCTATCACAGAAGCGCCTCCACGACATCCTTTGCGCCTTCCTTACTTCCCTTTTGTAAACTCTGAGGCCTTCCTTATAGAAGTCCCAGTTTTGAATTTCTCTAGATCTTTTCGCTCAATTGAAAGCAAACCCGTAAGCTTTCTGGCTATCCGCTAATGCCGAGGTCCACCAAACAGGTTTTAGCTTTCCTCTTAGCTTTGTTAATGGGCAAGTCTCCCTCATAGAGATATTGCAAGCCCTAGCAAGAGTATCCACCATTGAGTCCAGTTCACTACCCGTGTCGGGGAGTCCTGGAACTCGAGATGGAATGATGCCCTCCAATACCTCCCTATATACACGCCATACTGTCCTTCTAGGATTTCTGAACACGTATTGATTTGTAATTTGAAGATTCAGTTTAAAAAATAAGTATCGATGGTCGGAGAAGGAATGCTCCTTCGCCACCCTCCATTCTCTGATCATCGGAGAAATAAATTCAGAGACCAGAGTAACATCCAGAACTTCCTGTCTATTACTAATAATAAAAGTGGGTTCCTGACTTATATTACTAATAGTGAGTTTAGTTCTTAAAAGAAATTCGAAAAATAACTCACCCCTATCATTGATGTCCGAGCTGCCCCAAATGGTATGGTGCGCATTCGCGTCACATCCCAGGATAGCTCCCACCTTCCTTCGTTCCGCGTCACTGACAATTGACGCTAGTATATCTGGCTTTTCTCGGTCCATGTGTGCGGCTAGGTAATCCAAGTCGGTTCTACCCGACTTCGTGTAGTTGGGCAATTACTTAACCTTCAGAGACACCCGAAACCTTCGGGAAATGCTCCATACAACCGAAACCGACAACCCTCCTATGCATCTCAACGAAAATGGAAAAAAATAGAAACGTATGTTTGTAGAAACCGGTGGGGTAATAGTAAAAACACGGAACCGAAAGTCGGGTACCAAAAATTCGGGTAATTGGATTCCCTAGTCGGGTAATTGGATTCCCTCCAATGTATGGGATATGTACGTTTACGTTTTTTCCATTTTCGTTGAGATGCATAGGAGGGTTGTCGGTTTCGGTTGTTTGGGGCGATGCCCGATGGTTTCGGTTGTCTCTGGGGGTGAATAATTGCCCAACTACACGAAGTCGAGTAGAACCGACTTGGATTCCCTATATGCGGCTGCAAACCAGAATCTTCTCCCCTCCGTCTCGATGCAGACCGCAGTTATGTCCCCATTGCATTACTGTGGATGTAAATAAGCATTTATATTATTAACCACAAGTATACATGATCTGCTGTTTTCCGTCCCACGAGCGTAAAATAGTTTGTACCCGTTCGCTCGCAGATCACAGATCTTGTTATTTTTGATCGAAGGTTCTTAGATTAAAATTATTTCCTCCCCAGACTTAGCAAGTCTGAGAAGTAACGCCACCTATGCATCCTTTGTATGATGTAAATTTATCTGCACAAACCTGATCATTGTTAACAGAGTTCACTTACCTTAATACGACAGCAGTGCTACATCGATTTAATTCGACCCGATGGAGTCGATGGTATCCTCCGTTTCACTTCCTCCGCAGTCCCTAAAATTAAGGAGGTCTTCATCTCCCCCATTAGAGTCCGATGTGTTCCCCTTCCCTCTGCCAACAAATAGGCGGTCGCGAATTACGCTAGTCAGTTCCTCATTAGGGTTCGCCACTAACTGTGTCTCCTCTGAAGATGTACCACTCGTCACGCTTCCTCCTTCAGGCTGGATCTCTTCCTCCGATTTTTTGGGTTGCGCAGTACCTATATTAACTCCGACTTCGTCTTTTCTAAACATCTTTAGTGTAATACATCCGAAGCCGAAGTTTATAACGCCTTTTGTTTTTGTCAGGGGAGCCAGGAATTCCTTGTTGATCACCAAGATTGATAGTCTGAAGCTACCCTTAGGCTCCTCCTGTTGCACAATCTTCCAGTTCCCTGTCGGAAGTTCCGGATTACAAACCTGGATGATCCTCAGGGATTCCTCCAAGTTTGCCGGTTCCGTGGGAATCCAGACCATTGCCCTAGGTCTGCTCGGTATTTCCTCCTTGGAAACTGCCCTGAGCTTAGCTCCTGGCCATACCTCGCCTACCTCCTCAATCGCTTTCCTATATAAGAAGGCCGATCGCTGATCTGAGCACGCGGTCAGCTTCAGCCGTCGCTGATACCATCCCGCGTCTTGACAAATTGCTGGTGGTCCCGAATATTGTCCAAGAACTTTAAGGAAAACTAGGGCACTAAACTTAAGGCACTTAAACACTAACCTTTTTTTCCCCGGAGATGCTCCCATCTTCATGGCTCACATCGGCAATGCGATTCTTCGCTCACTCAACCGATTGCCTCTATTCTTTCGTCCATTGCTCCTCCGGAACTGTAGCCAGTCTGTCCAACGCACGGAAGGCCGAACGCCTAGCCTTGTATCTCTGAACCGAAGGAGCAACCACCTTCTCATTTTTTACCGCTGCCCCTGGTTTCCGGCTTGCAAGCCTCGGACTCAGTCTTAACCACACCGACGGCTGGAGTCTTAGACCCCCCGTCTCACCCAGCGTTTTGGAAATGCTGGCTACTTCTTTATTATTTTTTATTTTGGATTCCATTTGATTCCCTCGAGTGACGGAGAAATGATGGTCCGTTCATGACTGGGCAATTATTTTTAGATGTGTCCCCAGCCTAGCTGATCATCGGCACGGTACGCATAACACCTTGATCCAACACATGCGGCACTATTTAGCGTGACCCACCCCACACCTAGGTTACTTGTTTCACCCATTCCTGTTGCCAAGATTGAGAACCTGAAGGCGGTGGCGATTTGTGGAGCTTACCTAATTAAAATTAAAATAAAATTCTAGTTATTTTTTTTGAGTTCTTATCGAAAATTGTGTATATAAAATTAGAAAAAGGACAAAATATATATAGAAATAAAGTTGTAAAAGCCGCTTTGCAGTAAAGAATTATTATTATTATTTTTTTTTTTTGGAGGTAACATTAACAGTTTTCTGTTTGCTACACGTGTCTGGTGCATTTTGGTGGTGGTAATTTGATTTGTGAATAAAACTTAAGTAGTGCAAGTAGTATTTTGAGTCAAGTTATATTGGTGGATTAACGTTGCATCCACGCCGGTTGCCTTACGTGGCCTAAAGTCAAATTATTTCGCCGTAAACACCATAGCCCATAAAGTTTGGCGGACGTAGCCGTTACAATTTATTGATGCAGCATCTCGGATAATTTTCAACATTAGGGCAAGTTACAATTAATTTTGTTAGACTGCCAGTTCGTGGTTTAAATTTAAAAGAGTGGGGTAACTGTCCAGTAGTTAAACAATATCAACGGAAACTCCAGTTATATAAAGCACAACGTGCAGGTGAGGCCAACTGAGGCTCGCTAATTGCAATTTAAGGGCGGTCAATTAAGGCTTGTAACACATTTACGGCAGTCTATCGAGGTAAAATTTATTAAAGGCGGGAAGACTCCCAACACATTTTTTTTGGTAACGGTGAGGAGACACCGCTACCCAGTTTGGTGGAAAGGGACATCGCAACATTATCGAAGACCTAACCGAAGGTCAAAAGGAACAATTTTGTTTTGTTTTTTTATATTTTTAATTTTTCAATTTTGGTTGGCGTAATCGAATGGCAAACAACGGTCGCTTGGTGTGCAAACGTGATCCACATTGGTTTCGCTACACAATTTATTCAAGGTCAGCGAACATTTTTTTTGTTCGATTTTTTTTTTGCTTCACAATTTTTCCAGTTCAGCGACCATTTTTTGTTCGATTTTTTTTTTTTTCTTTTTCCTTCCTTCCTCCTTTTATTGTTGGTGAAATGAATTTAGTTACTATTTCGGTTATTTTACTTACTTTTGTTTTTTTTAATAAGATGAATTACTAATTATTCAGATGGTATGATGGGCGGGAAAATCTTATTTCGTGTCGATTCCATAGTTACAGGCTGGGTTTGTCACTCCCCGTCCTCTCCTTCCAGGATATCCACAGGGTCGATGTGGCGAGTACAGCAAATGTGTCGTCCATTCGGGGACGACCGTAAAATCTACACGGTTTCCCCGTGGCGCACCGGCAATCTCAAGCTGTCGGAGTGTGAATTGTGGGAGATCCGGTCGTTCCAGGGTGTACACACCCGGTTATTATTATATTTATCTTATTGATCCCCAAATTTTGGCCAAAGGATTCTGGTGTAGTTTCAATTTAGTTTCAGCATTTAATTTTATTTTTATTTTTTTGTTCTGTTACATGGTGTAGGCCAGGAGTATGCAAGCCTCAACTTCCCCATGACCCAAAACTCTGAGATCCAGTAGGCAAAATCACCGTGAGAAAGGTCTCTGCATGTTTAAATGAAATCTGCGGGCTGGATTTGTGCCAACACGTAACAAAATCACTGTGTAGAGAGACGGAACGGGAATGGCACAAACAATAAGTGTTTAAAATAGAAACCGCCAGTTAAAGACTATACACAGATATCGCTAAAGAAAAGAAACCGCTTCCGGCTTTCATCCACGTATAGTAACGATATTTGCAGCAAATCTGGAGATTTATAAATGGTCAAAAACACCGTCCCGAAAGTGTGACGAAATTAGTTCTCATCACTCTTAAATATACATATTATCCTCCAGCAAACAGCCAACATCATTACATCAATTTGATATCAATTTAGAAATGACACCTCCATTCGCTCCATCTTACGATGAAGTGTGAAGGTTCATATCTAAAATGAGAAAAATAAAAATAAGATACCTGGTGAGGATGCCATCTATCTAACGAAATGCTCAATAACAGCGGCGATTACCTCTTCTACCGCATGTTTGAGATGGTTTTATCGATTTGAGAATCCAAGAAGACTGGCTAAGACAAAATAGCTCTAATTTGTCCACTACATAGAAATGGTGATCGCGGAGATTGCAGAATAGTTTTGCTTAACACTTTAAAAACATTGGGCATTCCTTCAAAATTGTGACCATATGCAAAACATTAATGAATGGCTCTAAAAGTTAGGTGAGAGTTGAAGGTAAGGTCTCGAACGTTTTCAAAATAACATCAAGAGTTCGACAAGGGAATCGAATTAACAAAATTATATTCAACCTATTGTTAGGATATGTCATTTGCAAGCTCAACATAGCACACCGAAAACTAGATTAGCGAAAACCAAATACGTGGCTATCGTGAGAAGGCCAACACTTGGAGAAGTTTTAACAGGCGACACACAATACGAAAAGATGAATGAGATTAAACATCTCGGATCGATAGTAGTTGTGCAAATATTTCAGTCTCTGAGAAATGATCTGGACAAGTCTGTTATAATTGGAACAATTAAGTCATCAATGCTGAGATGGCTTAGACACGTTCTACGTTCCCAAAATCGAACCATAAAACAGGCGCTGGAGTCGGCACCAATGAAGACAGGTGATGACCTCCAAACTTTTGGTTATCGTGTCAGCTTGGTTAAAGCAGCCATGGGGTACTCGTGGAATGTAGAGCCAGCGAAGAAGAAGAAAATTAAATTGTTCACGGTATATTCCTGTATGATGGTGACACTTTGGCGCAATCCGTGTTATTTTCTGTTATTGGCAATGTCGATGATTGTTTTACTTAAAAACGCGTATTGCGCAAGTTCATATTGAAGTGGTTCATAGGTCGTTTATTCCTGCCGATTTATACTGATATAAACATCTCGTTTTGTGTTGTGTAATATATTTTAGTACGGAATACGGCATACATATACTCGCAAGTACAACATTTCTAAATCGTAGACATTACGGAAGTAAAGCAAAAATTTAAAAAACTTAATCAAAAGGTGTGGCACCAAAAACTTTAATCCATTTTTCTATTGTATAAATAAAATAAAATATCAAATTACACCAATCCTTACATAATCACAAACTACATTAAGTAATAACAATAATAAGACATTTATTATTGTTGTTATTTATAAGTTATAAATAGTCGACATCTTATCTGCCGCTGTACTCTGATTATGTATTAAACAAGACTAGACACTGAACTCGATTAAACGACTTGCCCAATTCGATTACTTCACCGCAAAACACAAAACGACAACAACGACAAAATTATTATATCAACGAAACGAGAAAATGGAAAGTAATTTGGGAACGAATTGCGATTACGAAAAAGGTGTCACAAAACCAAGAAAATATTATAACAACAACATTGATGAAGATCACGTAAAAGATCAAGATCAATAGAAAAAGAAATAAAGTAGCACGATTGTTATACCAGGCGTGAACCAAATTAAGCAATTTGGAAACATTTAATTTGTTGTTGGATTAAAGCGTATTTTAAATAATTTCGTGTTATTGCTCAGGAAGTACCTTCAGGTTAAACTGCGTAGTAAATTTACACGGACATTATTTAACATTAGCTGAATCCATTTCACATCATAGATTTTTCTGCAATTGTCGCAGCATTTTAGTTGTCAAATTATTAAATATCAAAATCTAACCTCAAATTATCTAAAATAAATATAATGTTGATAACATCAGATTTGTTTACTACAAATTCGATAATACAAGTTTCATAATAGTGTAAATCCGTGTCGAATCGAATATTTCCGTTAAGGGAAAAATCCGAAACGGTAAAATTTCATAATAGACCTCCTGTTTGCGATCGATGATACAAATGAAGGCGTAATTTTACTTTACGGATACATCGAGACAATCAGGTAATGAGTATAAATTTTTAAAATTTTTAAATGTATCATTGTTTATTATCAGTTTTTAGGAGGGACAGCTAAGTTTATCCGGAAAATTTTTCACTTATTTTATTTTTTCAATATTTTTTTTTATTTTCTTTAATAATAAGTGTTTCGTCAACCTTGCAGACAAAGATCAATAAGGATGGATGGATTGGCACAAACCCCCGCTTTTCCAGAATTTATGCAATTCTTCAAGTGTCAAATTTTATTTATAATTCTAAACTAAGTAAAAAAAGAAAATTGATAAAATTTCAAAATTTTCCTGGAAAAAATACTTGTACTGTCGAAAAACTGTTAAGATACAATCCTTATATCAACATTTCTTTTTTTTTAAGTGAAAACTTTAATTTTCCGGAAAAATTTAGCTCCCCCTCCTAAAAACTGTTGATAAACAATCGTGCATTTAAAAATTTTAAAAATTTATACTCCTTACCTGATTTTCTCGATGTATACGTAAAGTAAACTTTAGCCCAAGAAGTACTTTCTTAATCGGATGATACCTTAGGTGATACATGACGACTGCGACCGAAATATTTGATATGCTTAAAATCGAGGGAAGCCTATAGAAAGCTGAATTTGGTCGATGCTCTATCTATAAAAACTTTAGCTCTATTTGGATTTGTTATTCTTCGTCAATCACGCAGCATCCGATACTGGTAAAGCGAATCATGTTTTGGGAAATCGTGAAATTGTACTATACTTTAGGATTACTTGTCCCAATAATAGTCATGCCAATACTACAAATGCAAAAGGCACTCAAATCACACATCAATTGGGACGAAGCGCCATCTTCACATGAGTGACATACTTGGAAAAAAATTACGGATTACTGTTCACGTGGTAAATGATATTAAAAAGGCCCGTTGTTTGATTCCACCGAATGAATTACCCACATAACTGCATGGGTTTTTGGATACGCTTCCGAGAAGGCGTACGGTTTGAGCACATACATTAAAACCCTAGGTCAAATGAACAACATCTCCATACTATTGCTTTATATAGTAAGTCTAGAGTTGCAATAAAGTAAGTAAATCAATTACATTGACTACTGGTTGCCGCGGGTGTTCAGCAAGCTACGATGAAGCGCCTCTATCGCATCATGCACTCGTCCTACACTATCGGTTTGTACTGTAGCAAAAGGGCGCGAGGATGCTGCTTTTAATTATATTGTACGTCGGGACATGTCCACCCGTCTGGTTGAGAGGTAATTTAAAATTTGAATGTGACGTCTGCCGAGCGAAGTAACATATTATGAAAGAAAACGCTACTTCACCACTCTCAATAAATTTTGTGGTAAACTTCTCTTTGCTCAAGCAATAGCTGTGGTACCGTTTCAGCCAAAATGGCCACCAGCTCCATGACCAAACTAATCGAAACATTGCAAGCTCTTATCTATCGATCGTTTTCAGATCATTTGCATATTTAGCAGTATTCTTAGACAAAGCATTCAAAGTTGTTAAAGGATAGCCCTCGACCGGTGTCCATTGTAACTGGCATTTCCACTCTTTCCTCGCCGCATTCCAGGTGTAGTAGCGTGGTACTTCGTGGAACCACCGCTCACCATTGGGCAGATGCACCGCCAGATGTGCCACTGTTTAGAGTCTCGCGTGTCTTATCAAGCCTAAAATCTGCCCATTGCTTCGTTAGTGCTAAGTATCAACACGTTCTGAATGTTTGCACCTCATCTCTGATAACAGTTATAGCTTGGCATCCGCTTGCTGTAGAAGGTTGAGGGCAGCCTGATCTTTATTTATCTCAGACCTCTACATTGATGTGAGAGTTATACATTTTCAACAGGAGGGGAATATGAGTCACCCAGATGTTGTCCACCACGAATTCTTGTTTGTCACCTCGGATTCTAGCGATACATTTTGATGCACTTGTCATCCTTAATGCACTGCGATGACGGGTTTTAAGCACATCATGAACGTGAATTAGTTACCGTACATCATGTTGTTGTTGGTTTGTTCTTGGGTTTGGAATTTCAGCCCTTAATTTGTAATTAATTTAGTTGGAGTGCAACTTTTCGTGCAACCAACTAGAAGGACGAAAGGCAAACCGCAGTTCTGACACTCGATCGAGTACATAAAGCACCGTGTCTCTCCTAATATTTTATCTCTTGTAAGAAGAGCAACCAATTTTTGAACTTTTATTTTAAAAACTCTAGCTGCCAAATAATGAACATTCGTGGATTGTTTTCGGGGCATTAGCTCTTGGGTAATTTCAGGTCAGGTGGGGTTACCTGTGAATGTAAACAGAATAGACTGTCCGTGGTTAAGCACGTATACGTGAAGGTACGGCTAGCTATTTACAAATGATGACGGGAGGATTATCACCTTTCACAAGTTATTCGGATCTTCATGATTTTTCACCGCGTCTTGTAAGTGGATGTAATTTTCCGTCCGCAGTTTTTTTGGCTTTTAAATAATAAATCGTGACCGTTTGCTCTTCTACAGGGTGTGCCATTTACAGGGTGTGCCAACAAAACAACAACGCATTTTGATTGTCAAGATTTATTATGAAAATAATTTTTCAAAAAGATCAACATTTCGTAAATTTCATGAGAGTTTTGGTCGACGTGGACGTCCTACTGAGCGTGCAATTCTGAAAATTATTCATCGTTATGAAGAAACCAAGAAACTGGTCCAGTGGAAGGTTATAGACCGTATATCAACATGTTCATCCAGCTCGTATTGCTGATGGCAGGTGTTAGTGAAAGTGTTCGTAATGAAACAAGCACATCAACCAGGCATCGTTCACAAGAACTAAACATTTCATAAACCACATTACGACGCAAATCGCATGTTGATTTTCATTTGCATCCGTACAAAATTCAGACTCAAAAATTGAAGCCACCAGACCATTTAAATCGTCGTCGTTTTGTTGATTGAATGCAAAATTTCAAGAAATTGTGAAGTTCCTTGGCAAACCGGAAAAGAAGCCCGAATTTAACACCACTTTATTATCAATAAAAAGTTTTGACTTTTCATATAAAAATGTGTGTTTTATTTACAAATGAAAAAATGATTTATAGATGACCCACCCTGTACTTCACATACCTGTTCACCAGAAACTGATGCAAGAATAGCCTACACCGAGGTAATAAATTAAAATTCACTCAATCGACTATCATATGATAGGCACAAGTCGTCGTCGTCGCACGTGGTTGTAGGTACTTTGTAGCTTTCGTTTAGTAAACTATTCCGAGCTGACTTGAATTCATGCACTAAAATGTTATCGTGCAGAACTAGTTACGGAATGGTTCAACACCATTCCGCAGATTTTATCTAAACACACAGATGACTCTCTCATGGTGATTTAGTCGCAGCTCAGGGTTTCTGGGTCGTGGGGAAGTTGAGGCTTTCGTGTTTCCCGCCTATACCGTGAAAAAGAATAAACAAAAATAAAGCAAACTAAATAAAACTGAAAAAACCTGAAATTAATTTAAGGGTACCAGAATTCGTCGAAAGAACTTTAGGAACGCGTTATAAATAAAATAATAACCAGGTGTGTTCATCCCGTGAGATCTCCCCGACTGACAAGTATCCAGACTGATGAAGAGACCTATTCCCAGTGACCCATCTCTTCAACAGACCAGACCTCTCCTCCCCCGGAGAGACATGCAATTCCCTTCAATTCACACTTCGGCAGCATGAGACCGCCGAAGTGCCATAGGGAACCGAGTGGATTTTACCATATATGCTGGAGTGGCCACTCCGTTAATGTGGATGTCCTGCCAAAGGGATGACGGGGAGTGACAAGCCCCTCCTGTAAATATGGAACCGGCATAGAATAAGAATCTCCCTCCCAACACACCGATCCGAACAGATTGAGTAATTCATTTTCTTTATTATTTTATTTGTTAGATATAAAAAAAGAAAAGTAAAAGACCATTAAATGGAATGACCCAGAATCGACACCAACAAAGAAAAATATAAAAGCTTATGCCAGGAATTAAACAAAAAATAAAGAAAATAATTCACCAAAAGACGAGAGGCGGAAGGAGGGAAGAAACACAAAAATAAATCAACCTGAAATGATCGCCGAACGGGAATAACTCAGAGCGAAACCTAATGTGCACCCAATGCGCGTAACAAAATAGAATTAAATAAAAATTTGTAACTTAAAAAATTGAAAATAAATCTGAATTTACTTTAATAGAAAAATAAGAACTGCATAGAAATTGGAATGGAAAAAAAACAAAAATTATACCTCGTGGACCTTCCTCAAGGTCCCACCGAAAAGGGTTGGGCGTCTTCGCGTCTTTGGTTCACACTCCACCGCTGGGCGTCTTCCCGCCTTTGGTTACCACTCAAACCTCGGTACGCTGTCAACACTTGGGCGTTGTCTCCAGAACCACATCCGTTGAATGGTCTCATGTTGGCTTGCCGAACCGAAAACAATACACCATTGAATTTAGTGTACTGTAAAAAAACAAATTTGGCACACGTACTCCAAATTGCAGCACAGGTTGATATTTTGCAGCCCGCACTACTTCATATTCCATTTGCTGTTGACATCGAAACTGAGGCTGTTCCGGTGTCTCAGCAGATCATTGGGGCGAAAAATATTCTACGTGCTGTTGATGCCGAGCCTGGAACTTTTCTGTTATCTCAGCAGATCATTGAGACGCCATATAGTTCGCTTGCTGTTGACGACCAGATTGGGATTGTGTCAGAGTGTCCGCAGACTGTTGAGATGCCAAATATTCATGATTAATGCTATTGACGCCTTTATGGGGCCTCGGGTTTCTCCAGTTCCATGAGTCCCTGACGCTCCACCTGCTCAATCCTTCAAAGTTCAGCTTGTGGACGTGTCTCCTTGCTTCTGGCTACTTTCACCGGTCGGGTTTTCTTTGAGCTCTGTGAAAGATTAGACGTGCTTTTTCCTGCCATATCACCGTCATGTCGTCGCATTAATTAGTGAAATTAAGTTTTTGTTAGTTTACTTTCTGATTAGATTGCTTAGACTTTCG
Source organism: Nephrotoma appendiculata (assembly GCA_947310385.1). Classification (NCBI taxonomy): domain Eukaryota; kingdom Metazoa; phylum Arthropoda; class Insecta; order Diptera; family Tipulidae; genus Nephrotoma; species Nephrotoma appendiculata. The sequence goes on from OX371224.1 coordinate 74,081,663, forward strand.
AAAATACCCAAAATTTTGAATTGAGACTATGTAAATTGAAAATTAAGAAGTTTAAAATTTTGGAAACCATGGTGTAAACCACATTACGTTTTTACAATATTGTTCGAAAATTTACTGAAATATTCGAATATATAAAAGGGAACCCGTGAAAGTTTCCCGGATACGTGATATATACGTGTATGGTTACGTAAAAATGTCTCTAACAAATTAAAAATCATCATAATATAATCCCGTTCACCACACCTGTCCACCTGCTATTGTTATCTAGTTATGCTAGAAAATTTCAATCAAATGGCAATTGGAGACTCGCAATAATATGTATATGCTATATCTGTATGGTACATCTGTATGGAATACATGCTATGTCGGCAGAACTAGATAGCATAGCATGCATATTTTGACGTTTCTTCAATTTCAATATGGCGTCTACTAAATTTTTTAATCGTTTTCATACAAAAAATGATGACAAGAGAATTGTTCCTTAACGTCAAATTATAGGAAGTTTACCATACAAGACTCCATTTTGGCAATTTTTGATAGAAAGAGAAAATGGATGGCAATAGTATCCAGATAGTAGCCAGGGTGGAGAAGCCATGTAAAATTGTGAAAACAACCTATTTTGTAGTTAATTTATCCTAATCTTTCTAATACAATGTAACATATGCTTTGTCCATTTAACAAAATTGATGAAGTAAAATAATAATTTTCGTAGAATAAACTATTTTTTGTAAAATACTAATAGATTTGCAAAATTAACCGAGGGACATGCTAATTTTACTAATTTGATAGTAGAATATAATTTTTAGAAAGGTTAGTATGCTACTAATAACATGAGATGTTAAATTAACAATGTAACAGTACAATATTTTGTTTGTATACACCTGCATTCACTTCTTCGTAAGCTAATATATCAAATTTAAAAATCGTTAACAAGTAAAATTTACTTAGGCAATCCCAAATAAATTTTTTAACAAAAATTTACTCTTGCAAGGTAATGGTTGCAAATTGGTTATTATTGCATTTTCAATATAATTCGCTAGGTCAATTACTGTTTATTTCTTTTAAATTCATGAAGTGTGAAACATTATTTTTGTAGTTGAATAACTACTTAACCTGATGAGTATATCGAATCTTTTAATTAAAAAGATTTAAAATATTTACCTCATTGGTTTTGAAAAGGTGAGACCTCATCTCGTTGTGATAACAAATATTTGAACTATTTTGAAATATTTAAATAAAGAACCACGTTTTTATAGTGTATCTGTGTATAATATTTTGATATAAGTCAACAAAATGCATGAAGTCAAATTCACATTTCAAAATTTGTGGTTTACTTTGCGCTACTTAGGCTCAACAGAGGTTTTAAATTAAATTTACTTATATTTTTTATAGACTTTACCCTATTATTTTTTTCAATGTGCATTTTATTTACTTTAAAAGGTTGTTGGTTTTACTTAATCGTTCGGTTAATTTCACCAAAATGTTATTCATATTTCACTTTGTGCAGTAAAATCTACATATTACATTGATAAAAAATATTGTCTGAATTCGATACCATTACAAACGACGTCTTGGATAACTTGACCGAAGATGATTTTAACGAAACTTTTCAAAAGAGTTGTGATGTCTTTGAGGAGAGGTATCACATCATAAAAGCAATTATATTATCTCTTACAGAGCCTTCCGAGGATTATAATAATTCAAATAATATTTCAAAGGAAAATCTTAGTCAGATTATTCCAAGACCGTTAATAAAATTACCTGAACTTAACATTAATTATTTTGAAGGTGACCCTCTTAAATGGGTCACATTTAACGCGGGTTCACGTACGTGATCAAAAAAATTTGATCACAAATTGAAGTTAGAAACAAAAGCTATTGCTCTAAATATTAAGCTATTTTACTTGACGTTTCATTTGTCATTTTCAACCATTTTAATTTGTGTGTTGTGTGTGGCTGTGGGGTGACGACTGATAATAAAATAAAATAAAATAAAAACATTCATTTCATTTTTCATCAACATTCGTTCATGGTTGAGTCTGCTAAATCACAAATCAAATGAATGAGTGATAAATTGATGAAAAGTTTAGAAGATGCCCGTAACAATCCGTTTCAATTTCGGCATTTGCAGTTGTGTCACAATTTGGCGGATTTAAGTAAAGTTCCGAGCCCAAAGATCGTGTTAGCTTCTACTTCCGATATTGAATGTGGATAAGCACGTGATTTGTTTGTACAATGAGCTTCAAATTCTAACAACAGCATTATTCTAACGAATCGTACCTCGCCTGGGACTTTTGCTCGCAATATGCGATAGTATAAATATAAAATAAAATATGTATTTCATTTTCATAAAATAAAGACAAAAGTGGAAAAAAATTGATTAAAATCAGTCTTGTCCGATCTAGCCAATCCAATTATTTATTACTCTACCCTACACTTTTCTGCTTATTGTCTTAAGGGATTACAATTGGCGCCGTGCATCGGTGTGATCATTTTATGGTAGCTAGTTAAATTCATTTGTACCAGCTGGTCGCCTATATCTGCACCTTTCGAATCCTTCGTAGTACGTCCAAATCGCTTAAATTATTGCTGTAATATTCATTCAAAAGTTAAATGGAGATAATTTAGTGATTTAAACAAACGATCTACTCACATGACTACAGCTGTCAAACGCTTATTTAAAATTAAGTTTTCTAGCACATCTAATTTACGTTTCTGATTATCCTATTTTACTGTAATATTAGCGATATGGCACAGAATCGCTTGAAATGGTTAGTGATCGCATCGGCTGTCCTATTTCCGAATTTTATTCAATCTAATAATTCCGCAATTACACAACATTTTAGTACACAAGATATTTTGAAAATACGTCGCACAAAATTACAAATTGTTTTCACAATTTTAATACATCTATTAATATTAAAATTAAAATTAAATTAAAACTAAACAAACACCAAATGCCGACAATGAAAATGGCGTGTGTTTTGTTTTTGATATAGACGTGAGTCATATAGAAATGTCAGAAAAATAGCAAAATTATTTATCCCTTTCCACTTACCCACACAATTGTGTGGGTAAGACCAAATTATCGTGTTTTGTATGTGTTTTGAACCAACTTAGACATTTGTACCTTCCTTTCACACAATTGTGTTGATTGTACTTCAAATCAACCGAATTTTTTTATCAAAAAGCCTTAGGTAGTTTTTTTAATTTACACATTTGTGTGGTTTGGACTTAAATTTAGCATATTTTTTTTTTGTAGAAAAAGGGATATAATGAGCGTCATTGTTGCTCATAATTTGTTTTTTGTTTTTTCTATGTTGGATGCTTGCGATCAAAAATTTGCCCAAAGATAAAAATATTTCATCTCAGGCGGGGAAATTCCAACGATTTGATTGGCATGATTCGCGAATCATTTTTTGATCACGTACGTGAACCCGCGTTTAAAGATATTTTTGAAGCGTTGACTCATAATAATTCCCAACTTTCAGATGTTATAACATTCACGTATCTGCAAAATCATTTAAAAGGTGACGCTAAATATTCTTTGGGTCACATAGAAATTTCTGATGCTGGTTATAGTCGTGCTTGGTCAGAACTTAAACATCGGTATGATAATCCCCGAATCATAGTGGAAAAACATGTAGATGCATTAATTGATTTACAAAAAATTACCAATTCTAATTCAATCGATATGAGGAAGTTTACGAATACTGTCCTGTCCTACGTCACTGCACTTGAAGCTTGCGAGGTAGAATTTGACAAATGTTCCGAAATTGTACATTAGTTATGCGATTAGTAGTGCGGACACTAGATAAAGAATCAAAAAATGAATTCTTCAATAGACATACCGAAGTGGCAGACATTTCGTGGTTTTTTAGAAAAACGGTGCAGAGTTTTAGAATCTCTTTCTATAGTTTAAGTCAGAATGTAACCATCAAATCCCCAATCAATAATTCCAGACAAACGCACTTAGACTTACGCCTTCATATAATAAACCAAGAATTCAAACTTCTTTAATGGCGAACAATTTAAACACAAACAAAATTAAATCAAATTGTAAAATTTGTAACGGCACTTTTCATGCATAATTCGGCTGTCCGGCCTTTCTAAAGCTTATCTCTGCCAATAGATTCAATAAAATCAAAGAAATAAGGGCTTGTATAAAATGTAACCCATACCATATGGTCAGTGACTGTCGTTCATCTGGTTGCTGGTTATGCAACAAAAAACACCATATACTCTTTTACACCGTGACCAAACTACGGACGGTGGCCATTCATCAAACATTCCATTTGAACAATCAAACGGATGAAGTCATCAATCATCAAACGTTAAAGTTCTATAATAGGTATTGAACAAACAACTGAACGGCATAAGTTTAATTTACATAAAACATCACCTATTACCAAAACTGTCATTTACCTACGGCAATTGTATTATTATAACGTCCCAATGGAAAATATGTCGAGTGCCGAGCTTTACTCGACTTATTTGCTAAAATCCTTGATTGCGAAACAGATGAACGGCATTTGCTCTACTTCAACAAACGTATAAGTGAAATGATTTTAACCGAATTAAAATCGCAATATCGTAATTCAACATTTAACGTTGATTTTCTTGTGATCGATAAGATTTCTAATAAGTTGCCACAAAATAGCTTTAATAATATAAATCGCTGGTCAATCCCTCCGAATATTCATTTAGCGGATCCCGATTTTCATGAATCACGTCATATTGATATTTTACTTGGGGCTGAAATATTCCCAAATATTTTACTCCCAAATAAAATTCCTTTAAAACCAAATTTACTTATTCTTTAGGAAAGTTGTTTTGGTTGGATATTATTTGGAAAAGACGAACATAATGTTGAGCAAAACTGACACTTTCACGTTTCATATGTTTAGCAGGAAGAATCAATTTCTCCTTTACTCACAAGATTTTGGGAAATAGAAAATATTCCCACAAAAATTGTTTTTGTCACATTAAAAAGAATGATGTGAAATACAAATTGCAGAAACGCATTACAGAGATAAAAATGGAAGATACCATGTTTTTCTGCCCGTACGAGAAAATGTAGTCATGTGTGATTCAAAACAAATAGCCGCAAAAAGGTTTTCGTATTTAGAACAAATATTGGACCATGACTCGAAACTTAAAGAACAATATATCACGTTCATGAACGAATATCTGACATTAGGTCACATGAATGAAGTTATTGTTCTGAACAAAGCGGTAACATATGTTACTATATTCCCCATCATGCAATACTTCGTCCGAATAGTTCTTCTATGACTTCGGATATACAAAAAATGTATAGACAAATTTATGTTGACTCTATGTGCGCACAGGTCTTCAGCGCATTCTTTGGCGAAATAAAATGCAAGATACTTTGAAGACATATGAATTAGCAATATTAACATACATGACAGCAGGGGCTCTATTTCTAGCTACTCGATCGACGGAGCAACTGGCTCTTGACGAACGATCAAAATTCCCTATTGCATCACAAGCACTGTTAAATAGCACGTATATGTTGACGATATTGTAACAGGTGCCGATACTTTCAATGAAGCATTCGAACTTCAATCGCAATTGTGCGAATTAACTAAACGTGGATGTTTTGAATTGCGTAAGTGGTGCACAAATGACGAACGAATCCTGGAAAGAATTCCAGAACAGCAACGCAAAAATCTTAAACCTAATGAATTCAGTGACGGTCAATGCATTAAGGCACTCGGTCTATTTTGGCAACCGAAAGAAGATTGTTTGTATTTCAAATACCATAAATCGACGAAAACACAACAATGACGAAAAGAAAGCTGTTATCAGTTTTAGCAAAACTGTTCGATCCTCTAGAATTGCTTTCGCTCGTAATAGCAACAGCTAAATTATTAATTCAAACTTTATGGTAAAATAAACTAGATTGAGACGAAATTATACCCATTGAAATTGAGCAAATATTGACGTCCTTTCGTAACAATTTACCTGCAATAACCCAAATTAAATTACCGAGATGTGTCATCGTAAGAAACGTAGTACTAAAACGAACAGAACTGCATGGATTCGCCGACGCATCCGAAAAAGCATATGGTGCTAGTTTATATTTGAGGACAGTAGATATTGAAAGCAATATTAGTGTAAACTTGCTTTGTACCAAGTCCCGAGTCGCCCCTTCAAAAACGATTACAATTGAATCATTAAGTATGAATTTTCAAGATGTTATTTTGTGGACCGATGCAATTTGTATTGGATAGTTACACCACCGCACAAATTAAAGACTTTTGTCTTTTTTTGCCAACAGAGTTAGTGACATACAGCAACACACTATTAATTTTACATGGCGTCATATCCCATCTCAATCTAATCCTGCAGACATCGTATCATTTGGGTTAATGCCACACGAGCTTAAGGATACATCAATGTGGTGGTATGGTCCAAACGTTTTGCATAAAACAGAAATTATTGTTTAAACTCCTATCTTTAACACCAAAGATTGTTCAACAAATCTTGAACTTAAATCTGCAAAATTCGATGTTTTCACAGTTTAAGCACAAATAATCACAATAGCAAAGTTCTTACAGAATCTTTGATATTTAAACGGTACAGCTCATTTAATAAGTTCATTCGGGTTTTGGGCGTATTGTTTGCGTTTTGCGAATAAATGTAAAAAGAATACAGCACAAAATTCCGAATTAACTGTTCAACAATTGGATAATGCGTTGAAATCGTTGATAAAGAATGTACAACAAAGTGCATTTCAAACAGAAATCAAATATTTAACAACAAATAAACATTTACCAAATAATAGTAATATCAAATCGCTAAATTCATTTATGAACAAAAAAGGACTATTAAGAGTTGGAGGAAGATTAAACAATATACATATAGACTATGACTCAAATCATCAGATGTTTTTACCAGCTAATCATGACTTGGTTAACCTTTTGTACGAACACGAACATAAAAAACAGGGTTACGCAGGTCCTCTACTTCTTTTATCGTTGGTTCGGCGAAGATTTTGGTCCATCCATGGTAAAAATAAAGAAAAACAAACTGTGCGAAATTGTATAATTTGTAAACGAACAAATTCGTTTCCATGGTTCTTTTTTAATTCGAGATCGATTTCAACGTAAACTTGTACCTTATAAAGTATAAGTTGCTTCTTTTATATGTTTCTCTATTAAGGTCATACATCTTGAAGTTGTAGGTGATTTGACTTCCGAATCTTTTATAGCCTGTCTCAAAAGATTTCTGTCTCGTCGTGGTAAGGGTGACAGTATTTGGTCCGACAATGCAACAAATTTCAGTGGTGCGAATAAAGAACTAAAAAAATTGCAAAGTGATTTTTTCTCGCAGAACGAACAAAACAAAATTACTTCCTTCTGTGCTACTTAACATATTACTTGGCATTTCATTCCGCCATGTGCCCCACATTTTGGTGGCCTATGGGAAGCCTCAATAAAATCTTTCAAATTCCATCTTAAACGAGTGACAAAGGGTACAGTTCTAACATTGGAAGAGTTTCAGACACTCACGGTTCAGATGGAAGGATTTTTTACCGCACGACCTCTGACATTAGTTTATCAGATAATCCTAATGACGCCAAACCTTTAACTCCTAATCATTTTTTAACTGGGGGTCCAAATTAAAAATTTTATGAACCAACATTAGAAGACGTAACCGATAATTCCTCTTCCAAATGGCAAAGAGTTACAAAAATGGTTGATTCGTTTTGGAATCTTTTTCAACTGTGTATTTGCACATACCCGTGAAGTTTGTCCTAACTTTGTCCTAAAATTCCAAAAACAAAATTTAGAAAAAATTTACGACAAACTTTACGCGTGTGTCCACGAACGTGAAGTTTCTCCTAAAATTGTCCCAACTATTTTATTATGAGTATGTATTAGTTTATCTTTCGTTATAATGAATTATCATATTTGTAATATTTGAACATACGTATATAATCAAATTTGAAATAAAGGTATAGTGAAAAGGTCGTTAATTATCATTTACAATTCAGCGACTCATTTATTGACGCAAGCAGAAATATTGTAAATGATTTTAAATGAAAGGGTGTGTATAAATTGTGTCTTAACAAAGTTCCTATATCAAGAATATGTACGTATACTGAATTTAAACGTGGTCATACAACCACCGATGATGCATCACGATCTGGAACCCCAAATGAGACTGTGGCTCTAGAAAACATAAAAAATCCACGAAAATATTTTTGTTGACCATAAAGTAAAGTTATGTAAAATAGCTGACACTGTATCAATGTACCGTGTAATATCAATGGAACGTGTTGGTCATATTTTGCACGAACATTTTCCATGAAAAAGCTGTGTTTGAAGTGAGTACCGCGTTTGCTCACAATGGATCAACAACGATAACGCATCATGATTCCGTGCGCTGTTTGTAGCTGTTTGAGCGCAATAAAAAGGATTTTTTTATGCGGTATATGACAATGAATTAAGCTTTGATTCCCCGAAGCGACCAAGAGCACAGCTGTCGGCTGGAAAGGTTATGGCGTCTGTAGTTTAGGATACACATGGTATAATATTTGTTGACTACCTTGAGAAAGGAAAAAAATCAACAGCGAATACTATATCGGGTTATTGGAAGGAAAAAATCGCTTAAAAACGACCTCAAACGAAGAAGAACAATTCCTCTTTCACCAAGATAATGCACCACGTCACAAGTCGATAGCAACAATAACAAAATTGCACGAATTTCACAATGAATTGCTTCCGCATCCGCCTCGCGAGATTTGGACCCCAGCGATTATTACTTGTTTGCAGACCTCATAAAAATCTCCAGCAAAAGAAATTTGGCTTCTCTAACTACAAAAATGCGATTAATAAAAATGTCCTTCAGCCTGAATTTTTCAACTGATTACTAAGACTGCGATCGAGGACCTTGAGATTTTTGCACATGTACCATTAGTTTTATCGGCGATGATCGAAAATTTGCTCTTGAAAACCCTCTCTATGAGTCTGTCGTAAGGATTGACTGAGCGGTTTGAAATTGCTTACTTAAGCTTTTCCTATAAATTGAAGGTCCCCTGATTTTTGCCCGAAACTGGTTTTTGCAAGTGGCCGCTTCTATGCGACTTCTACGTTTTCCATATAGACTCTCTTCGCTTATTAGAACAAATAATGGGTTGGGGGAAAAAGTCCATTATTTTTTCGCTAGATGGCTTTATTGACATATATCTCGTGATGTATTTGTCGCCTTATACCATACTTATACTCGTTAGAAAGAGGGATTCATGCACTAAAAAATTATTTTATCATGGTTTTGATTGTTCGTTTCAGTTGTGGGTTATAGCTTGTCAAGGATGGAAACAAAAAGAAAATTCGCTATATTTTACAATTTTGCTTCGATAAAGGCGAAAACGCAAGTCAGGCGGCTGAAATTGTGAATGGTGTCTGTGGTCCCGATACTGATCACAGCCAATTATGTGCAATTCTGGTTTCGTTGATTCAGTTCCGGTAATTTCGATATTAAAAATGTACCACGCACTGCACTCAAAAAAATTTTAGCAGTGTAATCTATAAAATTGTTTTGTAAAATGGCCTACTAAAACAAATCATACATTTGACAAAAGTTTGATTATTTATAAAAATAAATTAGTATATATAAAAAAATTTTCTAAAGTGTACAATTTTTTTGTTAAATTTGACAAATTTTTATTAAACTTTGAAAACATCATTTATGTTTTCTAATTTGTGTTATTAATTGCGTATTTTATATAAATAACTGACATTTTTGTAAATTTTCCAAAAATATTATTTATATCTATAAATATGCAGGATTATTTTATAAATTTTTTTATAATTTACAAAACGAAAAGAAATGAACAAAGTCGGGGTTTTGAATCATTTAGAGTAATTTTTGTAAATTGTATTGTACAAAACCAAGAAAATTTATATAATTTACTAATATTAGAAATAATTTTCAGTATTAATAACAAAACTAATTGCACATTTTTTAATGGTTGTTATAACTTCTACTACTTCTAGTTATTAAAAACTAAAACGTGTAATAACAATTGTTCAGGATGACATCGGCGGCAACATCACCTAAATTAAAAACAAAACACAAAGAATCATCAAACAAAAACAAATTAAAATTTTAACACTTATCTGATGATACCAGCTGATCTGCATTTCCGTAACATTTATTAAGCTTTGTAGTATACTCATCTAAAAGGAAAAAAATGGAATTAAATATGTGTAAATAGTTAATATCAATTAAATTGAGAATTTGTATTATATAACTTACCTTTAAAAATTCAATAATTTTGACATCTTGTTTTGACATTTGTAAAAACAACGAGAGTAAAAAGAAGTGATGGAGCATTTTTAAATATTGTACTAAAGATTCAGGGATACTATTCAAACGCAGATAGCACTTGTCATCATCATAAAATTAGTTAGTTGAAGCATATGTTGTTAGATGACACTTTGTACTTTTTATTCTCTAAAAAATCAATAAGTTGTAAACAGAAAATTCAAGATCATTCGATTTTGTACAACAGTGAACAAAGAACACAAAATTACTAAATAAATTGTGAACAAAAAAATAAATTGGGATTAAAAGGGTAAAATACAGTCCAATAATTGAAAAGGAGGAACCTGAGGTAGTCATTGAATTGTAGTGTGTTAAATTCATTGGGAATTTTACCGCGATCGATACGAGTTAACACACATCACATTTTCAAACCCCTCAGCTGGCTCAACAACAATAATTTTAGTTATATCATTGTGTTTATAATAAATCATCCTCAGTTCTTTGTAGATCCATTATGAGCTCACCGACCAACTGAGTTACACACAGTCTTCTCCACACAGCAAATACATATGAAAAACATAACCTTCAGACATTTATTCACATGGAACTACAGCAATATCTTTTGTGCAATCACTCAATACTTACCATCAATCTCACGAAAAGTGCCTCTTCTTTCGCCAATTGTGCACAAACACCAAATATAGTCCGGCCGTGACACGAGAATTGAACGACGCAATAATGAGAAATTGCACTCATTTTTTAGTTTACTTTGGGCAACAGCAAATCACACAATTACGAAATGAAAAGATTGAAATGTCTAACTCATTGTAAAATGTAACTTAGTATAGTTAATGGAAAATTCAAATATCAAAGAAACGATTGCTGAACCCGGTTAGAGCAGCCAACCCAACGCTCGGGCCGCACTGTCGGGTCCACTAGTATATATATATATATATATATATATATATATATATATATATATATATATATATATATATATATATATATATATATATATATATATATATATATATATAAATGATATCGTATTTTTAGCGGATGAAAATATACCGTCTATAAGATGGCTGCTAGGAAGACTTATTTCCATTATTCCAAGAAAAGATAATAAAGTCCAAGTATGTGCACACTAAAAACAGAATTTTTAAGCGACCTATCTCCTATTTGGAACAAGCAGTATTTGTTTGATGGTGTAGATCTTTAGTTTTAGTTTTTTTTCATTTCCATTTTTCTTTTAATTAATTAGTTACTAAATAAAATAAGAACGACACAGTCCTACTAAAAATATTATACTAATAAAATACATCCAAAAAAATCATTGCATTTTTATTAAACAAACAACAAAAAATAATAATAAAATCCAAAAAACATAAAACGGATACAATTGCATATCGTTAGGAAATTGTTTGATCTTTACAATGATGCCATTAGGGACTCAGGGACTTTTCTAAGATACGAGTTAAAGATAATCTAAAAAAAATCAATTTCACTACAAGACAAAAATGTTTGGTATTATTTTTGGTACTTAAATCACAATTCACAATCATGGAGAATAGTGAAATCCCACGTTTAACTTAACTATACGAAATCGTTTTGGAACTAATAACAGCAGCTGTAGAAAGTTCGTCACTGACTTCTGATAGAAGTCTGGAATCCAATCCAATCAACTGTTGTGTAAATAAAGCCCTCAATACAGTTTATTTTTTAAAGAACGTCGACGGAAGCGATAGTTGAGTTTTATTAATTATAGGTGCCGCTAAAATATAATAAGACCTGCGGGCATTTTGGTTAGGTAAACTATAAAATAAGTATTTATTTAATAAATTAACGTAAATCAATCGCAAGTTTTAACAAATTAATACACGTCATGTGGCGCCTTGCATTTTACAAATAAAAACAAAAAGTTAAAACAAACTTGCGGATTAAGTTCCAGAAGTAAATTACAATTAGTTTCGACATTAAAAACTCATGTCACCTAATTAATCAAAAACACTCAGCTAAAATGATTTACTAATTGTAACCTTGTGTAATACGCGGGATAAAATCCGCCACATAATATTGAGCAACTCGGAAGTTTAAAAACCGTTGCACGATTAATTTACGTTAGTGAGTTTCTAGGCGCGTCCAAAATATATAAATAAATTTACATACACGGACCTAAGATTAGTAATCTGCGTGCGAATCGAATTTAATCAGAATTTTGAAATCGGCTCTTTGTCATTCCATCACACATGCGGCCTCACATATCCGATCAAAACTATACTAATAAGAACTAAACTATATCTATGTTCGTACATATACACAGTTATGCATAGTCGAAAGAAATCGAAAGTATTTGCAACCAGTTTTCTTGTGTACTACAACAATAATAATAAAATAGTTTCATGAATGGCAGGCAGCATACAAAAAAAAACGAATCCAATTTATTTATTAAAAATGAGATAATAAATAAGCGCGCAACCAAGAAGTAAACTGTAAAGAAGTGGATACACGGACGGAATTATAGCAAAAGACATAAACCGCGATAAATAATTAATTGTATTTCGATTATATGTGACATTGATCTTGGTACGTTGATATAATGAATTTGTAAATAAAAAAAACCACTGTATCGCATTTTGTGAAAATATTTTCGCTTGAATCGAAGTAGCTTTTCCGATCTAAACGCCAAAAAATTTGAAATCTTTTCTGACATTACGAAAAATATCGCGGTATTGTCAACGTCGAAGGCGTTCTTCGTCTTTGCGATATTAAAATATTGTCTTTATTGCCCATTTTATTTTTATATAAACTTTAATCTAGTGCATCGCGCCATATTTTTTTTTAAATCTTCGGTATTTTATTGGTCGTGAGAGTGATAAAAAGATATAAAATAAAATAAAAATGGGAGGGTCAAAACGCAAGAAGAAGGTATGCAAAATACTTTTGTATAGATTTGCTTTGGTTAGCTTACCACAAATTTTTTTTTATATAGTATCGCGATCCCGATGCGGACTCATCTGAGACCACATTTGTGCCGGATCCGACGTTGAGTTGGTGGGAATCACCGCCGATCATCTTTGGGTAAGTCCCAATCCATTTTTACAATTCATATAGAAATTCTAAATTTTGTGCGACATATCAAAAATAGGGTGATTTTTGGAATTTGGATATTGACATCAAATTTGTGCATGTTTGGCTTTTGATGAAATCACCGATTATCAATACAAGACACTTTATTTTTGGTCTAGTTTAATCACGTGCGAAACATGAACGGTTTCATGTCGTTGTGTGAAATCAACGCATAAAAGTTTGAGAAGGACTTTTCAGTTAGTGTATAATGGATGTTATCCCAATATTCGAATGGCACCCAAACATTGAGATGCTTTTTGAAGCCAGCTTTATCCAAATGGTTAAAAATCGTTTTTTGTGGTCGATCTTCAGCTCTATTTCGCTAATTTCCAGGATTTTATCAACATTTTGACGTTGGGCCTTCCAGTGCATGGTGCATCTTTGATATCAAAATTCCCAGCTGTGGCAGTATCGCGGCCATAGACACCATTCACAATTTCAGCCGCCTGACTTGCGTTTTCCCTTTATCGAAGCAAAATTGTAAAATTTAGCGAATTTCCTCTTTGTTTAGCTCCATTCTTGACACGCTATAACTCACAACTGAATCGACCAATGAAAACAACGACCAAATAATTTTTTAGTACATGAATCTCTCTTTTCAACGAGTATGTCTCACTGCGACAAATACATCACGAGATAAACGTCCCTAAAGCCATATAGCGAAAAGTTCTTGTAAAAAATGCTTTTATATTCAGCGTTACGTAATTTTGCTGAGTTCGTATCTCTCTTCTCTCTCTTGCATATTTGTGAACTTAGGTTTAGGAGGCTATCAATTTGAGGAGGCTATCCTAATTTAGGAGGCTATCAATTTGAGTTGTGGCGAACACCTGTGCCAAAAATCGGACCATATTTTTTGTACCATCATTGAGAAATAAATTAAAAACCCGACGCATGTTCAGTGCCAATTTCAGTGTAGAATGTGCAGTTCAGCCGCCTTCCAACAAAGTGCCTGCTATTTCAGATAAAGTCAATGCCGCAGAGCAACGTCAGTGCCAACAGCAATGAAATTAAGACCGTTTTCTAGTCCCTCGGGAGCATCCACAAAGTAAATGTCACCAGTTCCATTGTTCACAGCTCCTATCAAAGAGCAGTAAGCAGCCTTTTGTTGTTTATTCAATTGCGGAACATTTGTACGAACTACTTCGGCTAATGCTTCAGTGTCGTATTCTAGGTTTCCATTTCGAGTACTCGGATACTCGAGTACTCGATAATTTCATCAATCCATCGAGTTTTCGAATACCCGGTTAATTTAATCTAATACTCGAGGTTTAGAAAAACTAATATTTTCTCTAAAATAAAAATTTAATTTGTTGCATAATTTTAGGCTTTGAGTTGTATGCTATAGTTAAAATTTCTTAAGCCAAACGAAAATGAGTTTTTAAACTATTCACCTAAATAGCATTAAAAATTATGATTGAAAATGAAATTGAAAATCGTGAAGTTTCAGAAACTGAAATATTGGAACTAGAAGATGAATTAACGGAATACCATAATTTACAAAATTGTATTCAAACTTTAATCAGACCTATTCAAGCTGTGATACACAGCACAGTGACAAAAATACATAGTCGATGAGGCATAGGTACAAGGGTCGGCTCTCGAACTGTTTCCAATTAAAATGCTGTAAATTGGTCAATTTTTATTTTTTTTATTTCACAACTTCAGTATATCGTAAAACATTTCAAATTTAACAAAAAATATGTTATAGTTCGATATAGTGCGTATAATAGCATCAAGTCTGTCCGAGAAGGCTTCATATGCTGCAGCACAAATGTTGTCTGTATTTTGTACCATTCTCGGCGAAGAGCAATCTTTTAAGCGTCGACCGTCTCATATTTCTTAGTTAATACTTTAGCCTCCAGAATGGACCATATAAAAAATCCATTGGACTTAGTCCGGGGAACGTGGTGGTCATAGTTGTGAAGAAATGTATCTGGGATTTTTTTTTTTATAAAAAACGTTGAGTTTCACGGTCTTTATGGGATGGTACCGAGTCTTGTTGAAACGTCCAATAGTTTCTATGCCGAATTGTTTACATGCCTAAAGTAACAAAGCATCGTTTAAAATCTTTTCACGGTAGATTTGGTGATTTACCTTTACGCCCTGTTCAATGAAAACGAGTGAGCGTCCTGTGGCAGTTACCGCGGCCCAAAGCATCATTGATGCAGATACTTGCTTCGCTGGGCTAAATTGCCTTTTGATTTGCAATCTAACCAAACACGATCGCTTTGTTTGTTTACATATTGCTGAACCGTAAAAAAAATTTCTTCAAAAAAGATCAAACTCTCAAGCTCGCCATCCAATGTGCAAGTGTTTTAACACCTTTGCTTGCTCTTGCTAGGTGAACTGCTTTTGGTGCAAGTGTTAAATCTTGCACTTTTTGTATTTTGTAGGGCTTCAATCGTAGTTCATTTTATAATATGCACACCATGCAACGAGATGACACATTGAGATTTTTCGCCAATTGAACTTCGTTTTGTCGTAGATTACGTTTAATTCTGGTCTTCACCTTTCGAACCATTAATGGCGATGTTGCTGTTTTAGGATGTCCATCTCTATGGCGTTTTTGGTGCTACCAGTATCAATGTAGCGTGTAATGGTCCGATACACAAACATTTTGTTCACATGTAAATGTCGTAGCTCATTATCAAATGGCTGGGTGCGATTTTTCATCCAAATACAAAGCAACTGTTGCGTTTCAAATCCATTTTGATAATTTTTTTTAACTGCGTAAAATGTTGAAGCTTTTCAAATATGCCCTAATTTTTGTTTAAATTTAAAAATTATACTAAAATTATATTTCCATAACCTACTAAAATTATACTTAAAAGATCCTTATTTTGGTTTTTGTGTTATCTTAATTAATATATAAAATACACTGATATTGGTATTAATTTTATAACACAAATTATACTTTTAACTAGATAATTAGCAAAAGTATAATTTCCGTTTAATTTTTAAAATTATACTAAAATTATATTGCCATAACCTACTAAACTTATACAAAAATTATTATTAAATTTCTATGAAATCGTAAGTTTATTTTTAGTATAAAAAATTCCAATTTTTCCACTAGGGATTCCAGTTGAGATCGAACGTAAGCGAAATAAAATGAACATAAGGTTTGAATATCTTTAAATTCACCTGTCCATCTTTTAACAAATCCAAATATGGCATTCGTTTTCGCAATACAATTTTCAGTATGCCTATTGAAACTGGCGTTTTCGACAAAACAGCTAAGTCTATAAACTCATTGACTCTTTGCAATACTTCATTGTATGCTGTATAAGATAGCGGAATTTTGACAGCGGAAAATAAGAGATTGCGCTACTCTCCGCAACTGGCAGCACTATCACTAAAGAGAAATAATTTTGTTATGTAATTACCAGCGGAAATTTTTCATTCATTATGTACCACTTTTTTCACTAAATAAAATATCCCAGCGGAAAAAAATATTAAAAGTGAACCTTAAAATGGCAAATTAATTGATCTCCGAAGTAAAGAAACTCGGTATATGAAATCTTGAAATTTAACAACAATCCGTCTATCCGCCATTTCTTCCAATACTAACCAATACTTTCGGTTGTTTTTCTAGTAGCCTAGGTCATATTGAGACTATATGGAAAATTTGGGGAAAATTCATATACCAGAATTTTCAGTAGAATTTTTTGATTTTCGGTGGCCAAATAAGAGATTTTCAGTTTTTGACCAATAACTCAAATAACTTCCACTAGTAACCAATACTTTCGGTTGTTTTTCTAGTAGCCTAGGTCATACTGAGACTATATGGAAAATTTGGGGAAAATTCATATACCAGAATTTTCACTAGAATTTTTTGATCTTCTGCGGCCATATGTTATTTTCAGTTTTCCAATAACTCAAAAAACTTCCAATAGTAACCAATACTTTCGGTTGTTTTTCTAGTAGCTTAGGTCATACTGAGACTATATGGAAAATTTGGGGAGAATTCAGAGACCAGAATTTTCACTCGAATTTTTTGATTTTCTGCGGCCAAATAAGAGATTTTTAGTTTTTGACCAATATCTCAAAAAACTTCCAGTAGTAACTAACACTTTCGGTTGTTTTTCTAGTAGCCTAGGTCATACTGAGACTATATGGAAAATTTGGGGAAAATTCATAGACCAGAATTTTCAGTAGAATTTTTTGACTTTCTGCGGCCAAATAAGAGATTTTCAGTTTTTGACCAATAACCCAAAAAACTTCCACTAGTAACCAATACTTTCGGTTGTTTTTCTAGTAGTTTCGGTCATACCGAGACTATATGGAAAATTTGGGGAAAATTCATAGACCAGAATTTTCACTAGAATTTTTTGATTTTCTGCGTCCATATGTTATTTTCAGTTTTTGACCAATATCTCAAAAAACTTCCAGTAGTAACCAATACTTTCGGTTGTTTTTCTAGTAGCTTAGGTCATACTGAGACTATATGGAAAATTTAGGGAAAATTCATATACCAGAATTTTCAGTAGAATTTTTTGATTTTCGGTGGCCAAATAAGAGATTTTCAGTTTTTGACCAATAACTCAAATAACTTCCACTAGTAACCAATACTTTCGGTTGTTTTTCTAGTAGCCTAGGTCATACTGAGACTATATGGAAAATTTGGGGAAAATTCAGAGACCAGAATTTTCACTCGAATTTTTTGATTTTCTGCGGCCAAATAAGAGATTTTCAGTTTTTGACCAATATCTCAATAAACTTCCAATAGTAACTAACACTTTCGGTTGTTTTTCTAGTAGCCTAGGTCATACTGAGACTATATGGAAAATTTGGGGAAAATTCATAGACCAGAATTTTCAGTAGAATTTTTTGATTTTCGGTGGCCAAATAAGAGATTTTCAGTTTTTGACCAATAACTCAAATAACTTCCACTAGTAACCAATACTTTCGGTTGTTTTTCTAGTAGCCTAGGTCATACTGAGACTATATGGAAAATTTGGGGAAAATTCATATACCAGAATTTTTACTAGAATTTTTTGATCTTCTGCGGCCATATGTTATTTTCAGTTTTCCAATAACTCAAAAAACTTCCAATAGTAACCAATACTTTCGGTTGTTTTTCTAGTAGCTTAGGTCATACTGAGACTATATGGAAAATTTGGGGAGAATTCAGAGACCAGAATTTTCACTCGAATTTTTTGATTTTCTGCGGCCAAATAAGAGATTTTTAGTTTTTGACCAATATCTCAAAAAACTTCCAGTAGTAACTAACACTTTCGGTTGTTTTTCTAGTAGCCTAGGTCATACTGAGACTATATGGAAAATTTGGGGAAAATTCATAGACCAGAATTTTCAGTAGAATTTTTTGACTTTCTGCGGCCAAATAAGAGATTTTCAGTTTTTGACCAATAACCCAAAAAACTTCCACTAGTAACCAATACTTTCGGTTGTTTTTCTAGTAGTTTCGGTCATACCGAGACTATATGGAAAATTTGGGGAAAATTCAGAGACCAGAATTTTCACTAGAATTTTTTGATTTTCTGCGGCCATATGTTATTTTCAGTTTTTGACCAATATCTCAAAAAACTTCCAGTAGTAACCAATACTTTCGGTTGTTTTTCTAGTAGCTTAGGTCATACTGAGACTATATGGAAAATTTAGGGAAAATTCATATACCAGAATTTTCACTAGAATTTTTTGATTTTCGGTGGCCAAATAAGAGATTTTCAGTTTTTGACCAATAACTCAAATAACTTCCACTAGTAACCAATACTTTCGGTTGTTTTTCTAGTAGCCTAGGTCATACTGAGACTATATGGAAAATTTGGGGAAAATTCAGAGATCAGAATTTTCACTAGAATTTTTTGATCTTCTGCGGCCATATGTTATTTTCAGTTTTCCAATAACTCAAAAAACTTCTAATAGTAACCAATACTTTCGGTTGTTTTTCTAGTAGCTTAGGTCATACTGAGACTATATGGAAAATTTGGGGAAAATTCAGAGACCAGAATTTTCACTCGAATTTTTTGATTTTCTGCGGCCAAATAAGAGATTTTCAGTTTTTGACCAATATCTCAAAAAACTTCCAGTAGTAACTAACACTTTCGGTTGTTTTTCTAGTAGCCTAGGTCATACTGAGACTATATGGAAAATTTGGGGAAAATTCATATACCAGAATTTTCAGTAGAATTTTTTGACTTTCTGCGGCCAAATAAGAGATTTTCAGTTTTTGACCAATAACCCAAAAAACTTCCACTAGTAACCAATACTTTCGGTTGTTTTTCTAGTAGTTTCGGTCATACCGAGACTATATGGAAAATTTGGGGAAAATTCATAGACCAGAATTTTCACTAGAATTTTTTGATTTTCTGCGGCCATATGTTATTTTCAGTTTTTGACCAATATCTCAAAAAACTTCCAGTAGTAACCAATACTTTCGGTTGTTTTTCTAGTAGCCCAGGTCATACTGAGACTATATGGAAAATTTGGGGAAAATTTATATACCAGAATTTTCAGTAGAATTTTTTGATTTTCGGTGGCCAAATAAGAGATTTTCAGTTTTTGACCAATAACTCAAATAACTTCCACTAGTAACCAATACTTTCGGTTGTTTTTCTAGTAGCCTAGGTCATACTGAGACTATATGGAAAATTTGGGGAAAATTCAGAGACCAGAATTTTCACTCGAATTTTTTGATTTTCTGCGGCCAAATAAGAGATTTTCAGTTTTTCCCAATATCTCAATAAACTTCCAATAGAAACTAACACTTTCGGTTGTTTTTCTAGTAGCCTAGGTCATACTGAGACTATATGGAAAATTTGGGGAAAATTCATAGACCAGAATTTTCAGTAGAATTTTTTGATTTTCGGTGGCCAAATAAGAGATTTTCAGTTTTTGACCAATAACTCAAATAACTTCCACTAGTAACCAATACTTTCGGTTGTTTTTCTAGTAGCCTAGGTCATACTGAGACTATATGGAAAATTTGGGGAAAATTTAGAGACCAGAATTTTCACTAGAATTTTTTGATCTTCTGCGGCCATATGTTATTTTCAGTTTTCCAATAACTCAAAAAACTTCCAATAGTAACCAATACTTTCGGTTGTTTTTCTAGTAGCTTAGGTCATACTGAGACTATATGGAAAATTTGGGGAGAATTCAGAGACCAGAATTTTCACTCGAATTTTTTGATTTTCTGCGGCCAAATAAGAGATTTTTAGTTTTTGACCAATATCTCAAAAAACTTCCAGTAGTAACTAACACTTTCGGTTGTTTTTCTAGTAGCCTAGGTCATACTGAGACTATATGGAAAATTTGGGGAAAATTCATAGACCAGAATTTTCAGTAGAATTTTTTGACTTTCTGCGGCCAAATAAGAGATTTTCAGTTTTTGACCAATAACCCAAAAAACTTCCACTAGTAACCAATACTTTCGGTTGTTTTTCTAGTAGTTTCGGTCATACCGAGACTATATGGAAAATTTGGGGAAAATTCATAGACCAGAATTTTCACTAGAATTTTTTGATTTTCTGCGGCCATATGTTATTTTCAGTTTTTGACCAATATCTCAAAAAACTTCCAGTAGTAACCAATACTTTCGGTTGTTTTTCTAGTAGCTTAGGTCATACTGAGACTATATGGAAAATTTGGGGAAAATTCATAGACCAGAATTTTCACTAGAATTTTTTGATTTTCTGCGCCCATATGTTATTTTCAGTTTTTGACCAATATCTCAAAAAACTTCCACTAGTAACCAATACTTTCGGTTGTTTTTCTAGTAGCTTAGGTCATACTGAGACTATATGGAAAATTTGGGGAAAATTCAGAGACCAGAATTTTCACTAGAATTTTTTGATCTTCTGCGGCCATATGTTATTTTCAGTTTTCCAATAACTCAAAAAACTTCCAATAGTAACCAATACTTTCGGTTGTTTTTCTAGTAGCTTAGGTCATACTGAGACTATATGGAAAATTTGGGGAAAATTCAGAGACCAGAATTTTCACTCGAATTTTTTGATTTTCTGCGGCCAAATAAGAGATTTTCAGTTTTTGACCAATATCTCAAAAAACTTCCAGTAGTAACTAACACTTTCGGTTGTTTTTCTAGTAGCCTAGGTCATACTGAGACTATATGGAAAATTTGGGGAAAATTCATATACCAGAATTTTCAGTAGAATTTTTTGACTTTCTGCGGCCAAATAAGAGATTTTCAGTTTTTGACCAATAACCCAAAAAACTTCCACTAGTAACCAATACTTTCGGTTGTTTTTCTAGTAGTTTCGGTCATACCGAGACTATATGGAAAATTTGGGGAAAATTCATAGACCAGAATTTTCACTAGAATTTTTTGATTTTCTGCGGCCATATGTTATTTTCAGTTTTTGACCAATATCTCAAAAAACTTCCAGTAGTAACCAATACTTTCGGTTGTTTTTCTAGTAGCCCAGGTCATACTGAGACTATATGGAAAATTTGGGGAAAATTTATATACCAGAATTTTCAGTAGAATTTTTTGATTTTCGGTGGCCAAATAAGAGATTTTCAGTTTTTGACCAATAACTCAAATAACTTCCACTAGTAACCAATACTTTCGGTTGTTTTTCTAGTAGCTTAGGTCATACTGAGACTATATGGAAAATTTGGGGAGAATTCAGAGACCAGAATTTTCACTAGAATTTTTTGATTTTCTGCGGCCAAATAAGAGATTTTCAGTTTTTGACCAATATCTCAAAAAACTTCCAGTAGTAACTAACACTTTCGGTTGTTTTTCTAGTAGCCTAGGTCATACTGAGACTATATGGAAAATTTGGGGAGAATTCAGAGACCAGAATTTTCACTAGAATTTTTTGGTTTTCTGCGGCCATATGTTATTTTCAGTTTTTGACCAATAACTCAAAAAACTTCCACTAGTAACCAACACTTTCGGTTGTTTTTCTAGTAGCTTAGGTCATACTGAGACTATATGGAAAATTTGGGGAAAATTCAGAGACCAGAATTTTCACTCGAATTTTTTGATCTTCTGCGGCCATATGTTATTTTCAGTTTTCCAATAACTCAAAAAACTTCCAATAGTAACCAATACTTTCGGTTGTTTTTCTAGTAGCTTAGGTCATACTGAGACTATATGGAAAATTTGGGGAGAATTCAGAGACCAGAATTTTCACTCGAATTTTTTGATTTTCTGTGGCCAAATAAGAGATTTTCAGTTTTTGACCAATATCTCAAAAAACTTCCAGTAGTAACTAACACTTTCGGTTGTTTTTCTAGTAGCCTAGGTCATACTAAGACTATATGGAAAATTTGGGGACAATTCATAGATTAATTGATTAATTGATTAATAATTGGTTTAAATCATATCTTGCAAATCGTAATCATGTTGTTAAGGTGAATGAAACAATGAGCTGTCCTTATGTTTTAAACATTGGTGTTCCACAAGGTTCCGTCTTGGGACCCCTTTTATTTTTGATTTACATAAACTCAATTTTTAGTACAAATTTGGCAGGCACGATTGTTGCCTTTGCAGACGATATGAGCTTATATTATCGTGAGTCCTCACAAACTGATGTTCTCCGTAAAATTGCAGCGGACCTTTTAGTTTTAAGGAAATGGTTTGACCAGCATTTCTTAAATTTAAGTGACAAAACTAAGATTATGCATTTTAGTTTGTGTAGCAGTATTTTACATTCACCGTTAACGTATCATTCCAGTTTTTGTAATACCGTTAATTGCTCCAGCTTGTGCATTTCCATTGAAGATGTTGAGAGTTTCAAGTATCTTGGAATTATTGTTGATTGTAATCTGAGTTGGAAGCATGTAGCTCCTAAATCGGTATTGCTAAAATTCTACTATGCCTGCATTAACTCTAGGCTCGAATATGCTTTATCGTGTTGGGGTGGTTGCTATCATTCAACTTTTAAAATGCTCATTACTGTTCAGAAATATGCTATTCGTATCATGTGTTTTAAGTCTTCGCGGGTTTCTGCATGGCCATTATTTTTGAGCTTTAAAGTTTTACCATTACAACATTTATATGTTTATAAGGTTTTACGTTTTGTATTTGCGAAGTGGGCACCGATCATTGAGATCAAATGTGCGATACAACATTAGGAACAATGATCAGTTCTTATTTCTGTACCCCGGAGGCATACAACACTATGTCCAATTTTTTCACAAATTGAACTGCCCACATTGTGGGTTCATTATGTTTAATTCTTTTTCTAAAGGAATGTGAAACTATGTGATCCTTAAAGTCCTTATGGTTCACATGTTTGAAATAACAACATGTGCGGTTTCCGTTAGAGGCAGAAGGCAGTATCTGGACCTGAATTCATATACCTCTGAAAAAAAAAAAATTGGACATGGTGTCGTATGCCTCCGAGGTACAGATTTGTTGTTCCACATTTTTTTAGTGAACATTTTAGAAAATATTTCCTGGTAACTGCTCCTTCCTTATTTAACAAACTTCCATTTAGCATACGGCAACAAATAAATTCAAAATCATTTCTCCAATTACTTAAAGTTTGGCTTTTTGAGCACCCTATTATCGATTTCCTTTTTAGAGTTTTTGTCTGATGCAGTTTAATTTTAGTTTCAATTGTTTATCTTTTTGATATTTTTATTTTTTTATTTTTATTGTTAAATTTTTATTTGTAATATTAAAAGTTTTTTGAGTTATTGGTCAAAAACTGAAAATCTCTTATTTGGCCGCCGAAAATCAAAAAATTCTACTGAAAATTCTGGTCTCTGAATTTTCCCCAAATTTTCCATATAGTCTCAGTATGACCTAGGCTACTAGAAAAACAACCGAAAGTATTGGTTAGTATTGGAAGAAATGGCGGATAGACGGATTGTTGTTAAATTTCAAGATTTCATATACCGAGTTTCTTTACTTCGGAGATCAATTAATTTGCCATTTTAAGGTTCACTTTTAAAATTTTTTTCCGCTGGGATATTTTATTTAGTGAAAAAAGTGGTACATAAGGAATGAAAAATTTCCGCTGGTAATTACATAATAAAATTATTTCTCTTTAGTGATAGTGCTGCCACTTGCGGAGAGTAGCGCAATCTCTTATTTTCCGCTGTCAAAATTCCGCTATCTTATACAGCATCTTCATTGTTGACTTTGTATGAATTAATTACCGGATTTATTTTACGATGGAGACATGATTTTGCATTTCTTAATATTTAAGTAAAGTGAGTTTCGATCACACCACTCACTTAATCTATCGATGTCTTCCTGAAGTTTCTTCGTATCTTGCATTCCATTAACAACAGTACGAAACATTTTCACGTCATCAGCAAATATGAGTACGTTTAAGTTTTTGGTTATCTCGGTTATTCGATCTATGAAAACAATAAATATCCCAGACCCGGTAGTCAGTAGCTGATTGTTTGCTACAGCAGCGTGAAGTTGGTAACATTTCGAATGCCAAATTTTATTTTAGTTTCATTTGCTAAATAAAAAATAAACTCTTTGTTATTAAATAAATAATATTAAAAGAACTATGTGTAGCTGTTTTTTGATAAAAAATTATTTTTTCGAGTACTCGAGTAGCCGGTTAATTAGAAAACAGAAACTTGACTACTCGAGTAATCAAATTTCGAGTAAAATGGAAACCCTCACTCTAAAAAATGTTAGTTGAATTTTACTTCAATAATTGAGTGTAACTAATTACAATCAATTATTGTAGTAATTTTAAACGCGTAAAAAATATTTAACTTCCTGTTTAAACATCAACTTTTGAAGAAGAGAATTTAAGCAAAAAAATTATTTATGACATTTTGAATATTGTTGAATTATTAACAAAAATGTGTTTACATTTAAACAATATAAATTATACTTTAAACATATTTAAGATTAAATTAAAACAATTTAAACATTATTTTCAACAATAGTTGATGAATTTGGCATGTACATACTATAAATTTGCTGAATTTTTTGTATAATTTGTTTAATTTCAACCATTCGTTGTTAGAATTTAAACTCAAAAATGTTGATATTAAGTCAAAATTTACTTTTATTTTTAAATTTATTATATTTAAAATATATTTTCTGTATAATATTCCATTTAAATGAACATTTTTGACTTTGACGTTTAGCAACTTCAGTGTGGTCAGTGGATGACGATTGAGACATTGCTGTACTACTCATACTTAAAATAGTTGCTAATAACATATTCGAGGTACTAGGCGACGATTGTTATATTCATTCAAATCATTATAAACATCTTTGGAGCTAAAATTTTTATTTTGAGGCTTTAAAATAATTAATGGCGAATCGTCTAGGTATATTTTGGAGCATTGATTTTCTTCGTGGTGTAGTTGTGTGGTAATTGAACTATTATGCGGTTCACTTGTTATTGTTGGCAGTGTTGGTGACATCCATGCCTCCTCGTCAAATTTTACCAACATAAATCTCACATTATTTTGAGCAGCATAATATTGGAGAATATCGTCCTTTGTTATTTCAGATCCGCTTATTTCAAGGACCAAATTGATTCCTTGCAATCCAAAGGAATATGCTGTAAATATGAAAAATAATCTAAATGATATGGTAGGAAATGATATATTACGAAACGACATATAATAAGCGAAAAAATATTACACAACTTTTACCGTAACTTTATAGACGCGTGTTTTATGTAAACTATCCAAAACGAATGGTCTCGGTTTTGTTTAATATTACATAATACATACTAAATTTTGACTTATTATAATAATATTATTTTATAATAATATTTTTATTATTATAATATTTTATCTCGTACTTCCTTAAAAATATATTACTCAAACTACTTTAATTCCACTTTACTTGACTGTTAGCTTTTTACGTTCGTGCTGCAGTTCTATATGGTTTCAGATTTACTGAATTTGTACAATACGTCACCTAACTGTAAATGAATTTTGTTTTATTTTGTTGATTATTCAATAGTTTTATGTTTAAAATTTACCACAAAATGATTTTATTCAAAATTTTTACTGGAAATTTAACAATAGATTAAAATTCAACAAACGTATTGTTTAACTTCCAACAACAATTAAATTTATAACATATTGGTGATGAAATTTAAACAAATAATTGAAAAAAACCAACGTTTTATTTAAAAAATAACAAAAAATTCCATTACTACATTTATTGTATGAAAATTGCTAAAATAATTCAAATGAAATTAATTGATCTTTAGTTTAAATTTGATCAAATTTTTTTGAGTGCTAGTCGTATTGTTGTTCTCTTTGTAATGCGTGGTTGAATCATCGTGCATGAAACGATTAGGTATTATCATGCTCAAATACGACAACACTTTATTCATCAACACATGTCTTCTATCAATCAATGCCTCATTGTCCATTTCTGCTTTCGTCCTTATATTTCACCTACAAACTGTTTGGATTCGAAGGGGAAAATGTGGATTAGATAATCACAAAATATTTGTGGTTTTGATGTGGTGATGAAGATATGACGGAACTTTTGAGCATATTGTCCCAATCCGAATTGTTATCGAGCAACTGTAAAAGTTGACATTCTTCACGGTAAGTCGCACACAGGTGCCCGTTAATGGTTGGACATGGAAGATGGGTCGGCTCATGAGTTCTGTACGCCAATAGGGGGTCGTAGTTGTGCTCCTTTTAATCACAGATCGTAATATGTTTATCGCATTCTGCCCCTATCGGGATTCGAACCCTAAACCACCCGATCCAATAACAAAAGCTTTAAGCACTGTGCCATTTGGTCGGTAGTTCTCAGTTGTTGAAATGACGTCGGACCACTAACATTCACCAACAACAATCGAGATCAAGCAATTATACCAAATAACAGCCCCTCATCCCCTTCACACTTGCCCCATAATTCGCGTGGGTTACCTAGGTTTACGACCTATCTAATAAATATAGTAGGATCGCTGGAAAAGTGGGTTTACTCAAAAGTTGCAGAACATTTTATTAATTTAGTTTCGAAAATTTCAAAATTTATTGTAATTTATACGTCATACGATTTGGACCATTTTGGTAAAACTATGTAGCTCCTGACAGATTATTGCTGTATTCTGATTATTTGGAAGCGATGCTAGAGCTAATAAACAATATCTACACTACCATCTTTCGGCACAATTTGAACGTAATCTTATGTACACCAAACGCAACAAGCTGCTATCGTTGCCTCGCAAAATAAATCTTAATGAAGTTTGTAGAAAAAATTCTTCACTATCGATTTCTTCGAAACACAACCTTTTTTATTGTTCATTGAATATTTTCCTGTAAAAAATATTTATTTCCGACGTTTCTAAAAATATTCTTCAAAATATAGATTGAATGTTCTTTCCCTAAGGATATTTTCGGCCGAATTTCAAGCTAAGATTAGTTTATAGACAAGGGTATAGTTTGATAAGTTAGTTAGACAACCTCGTGAATTTTAACGAAAATGGAAAAAAGTGAATTTCGTCGCTGATGATCACTTAAACCAAGAAAAGAAATTGGTTTACTGAATTCCGCTGTAGTCGTACCAGCACAAGTGACATCGAACGTTCAGGTCTGTAAAAAGAGGTCTTCCCGCCTGAAATAATCGATAAAATCCATGGAATGATATTGGACGATCGAAGAATGAAAGTGCGTGAGGTGGCCGTAGATTTGGACATGAAAAGGCGATTCGCGCGATTGGTGTCGCGCCTGCTCACACTCGACCATTAGCGCAACCGTGTGACCACTTCAAATGAGTCTTAGGCGATGTTCAGCCGTAATCCGAACGAGAGTTTGCTACGTTTTTTTAACCGTGGACGAAACATGGATCCTTGACAACACAACATAGACCAAAAAACAAGCAAGACAGTGGGTTTCTCTGGGTGAACATGCATCAAAGAAATAACTAAGGTGTGTCTTTCGGCCAACAAGTTCATGGCCATAGTGTTTTGGGGTGTAAGCGGTCTCACCAGATCGATTACTTTGAACACGGTAAAACGATCACCGGCGTAAGTTATTCAGAGCTTTTGGACAGATTGAAGCAAAAATGACCGTATTTGTCGAAGAAAATGCTGTTCCATCAACACCATGTACGGGTGCACACGTAGTCATAATGACAAAAATCCGGCTCCCTGAATTATAAATGGGTGAAATTACAAAGGTTGACTTAAAAATGGTGTTTTGAAAAGATGGGACCCTTTTTAAGCCATGTCAATCTGCAAATTTAAGTTTGTTTTATATTTTCATTAATGAAAGCACTATAGTTGCAATAATTGAATGGTTTGGACTTACATGTCCAATAGAAAGTACCATTAGTCAATTTTAAAATTAAAAAATGAATTTAATAAAAACGCCATTTAAGTCAGCCTTTTTTAAATTTGGGGAGCCCAAAAATCCATAAATTGGGCTACGAACTGCTACCTCAAATAGCTGCATGGGCGGTAAGAGATTTGGTTCTAACGGACGGGTCATCAATAAAACACGCGTATTTTGAGGGCTTTGAGAAAACCTATTATTTGGAAGCAGCATAAAAAACTTGGAAAAACGCTGTACTAAATGTATCGAGCTTAAACGAGATTAAGAACTAAACGCTTTTTTACCGAAAAAAATATCTTTTATTAAAACGTCGCTGACTTATCAAACTGACTTATCAAACATAACAAAATGTATAATAGCCTGGGGTGTGGGTAACTGAAGTAGAGAAACTTTCGAATTTGAAAATGAAAATTGGCCAATGAAAATTGGCATACCGATTAAGGGGTATATCCTCCATCCGGTCGCAAATTAATTATTTGCGACCAGAAATATGGTTACTAGATTTAATTTGCCATGCCAATTGACATATTTTTTTTAAATTTAAATTTATTTTGCGATTGTAGAGTAGATTGTAGATTAAATAATTAATTTGCGACCGGATAGAGGATATACCCCTAAGCCCAATTTGTGCTAATTAGGGCTCCGGCAAAAAATTAGTGCTAGTCCAAAAGCCGAAAAACCGGGAAAAGAAAATTTAAATTTCGCCTGAAAGACGAAAAAAGAAACCCCAATTTCTAGAAAAAAAACCAGAAATAATTTAAGCCTAATTTTAAAACTTCACAAAAGTGGCTCCACCGACGAAATATGTGGTTATCATAGAAATATGATTTTCATAAATTTTCATTAATAAATTGAGGAAAATCAAACTAGCCCCTAAAAGATACTATATTAAACAAAAAAAAATACAGATGTATACCGTTCAATAATATTTTTGTTGAACAACAAATTAAAAAATAGAAATAAAATATTATAAAATCCAAGAATAAGCAATTCAGATAGCATATTCCTGTCAGGCACGTTCATTGCCATCCGAACAATATAGTGGCTGAATTTGTGCTAATCCAGAATTGGTGCAATTGCGTTGAACAACAAAGACCGTGGAATGAACAATTTTCTGACAAAAAGTGTTCTAGAAACCAATGATGTTGGCACTTCTGATTGCATATTCCTATCAGGTATGATCATTGCCATCTGAAAAATATAGTGGCTGCATTTGTGCTAAACCAGAATTGGCCCAATTCCGTTGAACAACAATGATTCAACAGTTAACCAAACTAATGAACCAATGTTCATTGCAGCCGATGCTAATCCAGAATTGGCACAATTCACTTTAACATTAAATGGCGTTGAAAGATCTATTTGGAGTGCTAGCTATTAAATGTAGTATCTTAATTTATAAAACCATTTTTATTTTTAAACAAGAATATTTTATGTTTATTAATTTTTATTCCAATTTTATACTTTATACACACAATTTCAGTATTTTACATTTTAAAACAAAATTATATTTAAAATTCATAAACTACCACTCAAATCATTCTTGATATTGTACTACTTTGTTGTAAATTAGTATTGCTGGGTTTGCTAATTGTATTTCCCTCTTTCCTTCTGATAGGTCATCATATGCCTCAAATTCACCATTTGACCGCTTGATTATTCCAACATAATATCCGATGCCGTTTGTCGTTGAATTTGAAATAAAATGAATAATCCTTTTCAACCAGAAAACGTCTTTTTTTACTTCAATCTCATTCTGAATTTTAATAGGTTTAATAGAATAAAATTATTATATGTTTAATGATTGAGTATCAACAAATAATAAACCTTTTTCAGTTTCAATATATTGCGCTTGTTGACAAAATTCACGTATGTTTATATCAAATAAAATTTGCGTCCGATATAAAGTATCAAATTATTTCCAAAAAAAACTCGATCAAAAAAATATACAAATGATGTTATCATTTAATCATTTGTATAATTCTTAAGTACACTCTTAATCTTCATTATAGATGAATAACAGGTTTCGGTAACGGTGTAATGCAACCGGTGTGAAGTTTTTAACGAAAAGTGTAGCTACAGAAATTAAAGAAAAGTGTAGCTACACAAATTAACGAAAAGTTTAACTTTTAAAAAGTGTAGCAATTAAAAGTGTAAAAAGCACACCAGTAATGAACTTAGGTGGCATGAATGGGTCGAGAGGTGACTCTTTTCCAAGTTTAATGCCGTTCGCTACCGAAATAAATTGATCAACTATGTAGAGCTTCAATGCGGTCTTTTACTCTGCCGGCTAAGGCTCTCGGATTGGGGTGGGCTTATTGAAGATTCATTGGTGCTAGCTTGACCACATAAAATAGGAGTAGGAATGCTAGGTAATGGAAACTACTAGATTGGAATAGAGACAAGGCCTACTTACCTCTCTTATAATTACTTTAGTGTCTTATTCTGAAACTCAAAAATTAGCAAATGGAGAAACGAAAAATTATACTAACGTAGAACTGGTGAACCAATAAAGTAAAAGAAGCAAATATCAATTCAAAGTTTGTATTTAAATAATTAAGAAAAATCATAATCAACCAAAACAAAAACAAATATAACCAAAAATTGTACTTTCCTAATTACTAACACTTAATCTAGGTGACGTCATGCAACAACTAATTATGTAACCCAAAAAAAAAATTCCGAAATCGACGAGCAAAATATCGAACGAAAGTAGAAGTACAAATACATACATAATTAGTTACCGCTATTAATATAAGAACTAATTTTATGTAGATAAATTAGATGAATAAAAGAAAGAACTAAATATAATAATTAAATACGAAATGATCTTAATATCTAATCTCAAAATTTTGAAGAGAAAAAAAACTAAAGAAATATATAATATAAATTTAAATATAATAATAAAAAAAAATAGAAAACACTTGCGCTTGTGCCGAGGACAATGATGTTAATCCACCGCTGCTTTCGTTTGTAATCGAATATATCCCATATGAACGCCGTTAATATTAGTAAATGCAATTCTATGCATGCCGTTATCGATAACTTTTACTTCGTCGATTAGTAATTTCGACTATGCGTAATTTGGTTTAACTTTTCACCATTTTTACA
This sequence comes from Nephrotoma appendiculata, assembly GCA_947310385.1. Lineage (NCBI taxonomy): Eukaryota > Metazoa > Arthropoda > Insecta > Diptera > Tipulidae > Nephrotoma > Nephrotoma appendiculata. The sequence continues at coordinate 74,113,427 of OX371224.1, forward strand.
CATTAGTATTGTACTCTTATTATCTCCCGTATTTTATTGGAAAATCACTTATTCGAATGTTCACTGTGTTTCGAGATAAATTGTTCGTGCACTGTATTTATATAAATTTAATTTTTATATACCGAATTTTTTTTGCTGTATACAATTAAATTTAGTGATCGTAAGATAATTTTCGGAAACACATTTTCCTTTTGAGCACAACGGTTTTCACTATATAACACAGTAGCGTAATCAGTCCCTTTGTGTTATGTCACCACAATATTAAAATTTGTAATTATAAAGTGTTTATTAGTTTATCCATATTTGATAGTTATTAGAAGCATAAATTATTTAAATTTTATTATGAAAGTTGAACACATAACATTATTTAGATTTTAAGTTTTTTTTTTTCTCTGACACCACATGGTCTTTGCCACATATAAGGTATTATGTCAGCATCCGTATAATAAGGTTTTCATTAAAGTCCACAGTAATGGCATTTACAACTTAATTCACTTTTACGTCCACGACACGTTTTGTACTTATAATAAATACTATATAATTTACTAATTCACTGTACAATTTTAAACAAAACAACTAATTTTATGTAGTTCTAGGTGATTATCACTTTTATGTTATACTATTAATCACAATATGGATTATTTCCGTGAACCAAAAAAAACTTTATACTTTAAATTGCAATTTTCGACCTTTTACCCCATTGCAAATTCACACTCAACTAAATAAAAAAAATAATCTTATTATTCGACTGTCCCATCTCGAGCGTTTCGATTTGTTCATTTATATACCCCAAAACACAACGGATTATCCGACTACAACACAAACACCATCAAATTCAACGGTATAAACCAGTAACGATCATCATTCCCCAACTTCAAAACACATCAATTTATAAATTGCTCGAGCAGTACCTAACATAAGCAAATAACGAAACCAGGAGCATAAAACATTGCAACCTTGTAACGAAGTAGCGCAGTGGTCGTTACACACCTTTACTAAAGAATATCGTCAAAATGTATATTTCATGTAAATTTCAGGATCATAATAATTCTAGTTTAAAAGTTGGGATTACACGTGTAAAAATATTATTCTTTAAATGTTTGAAATGATATACATATACTCGTAGATATGAGGCACTATGGCCGAAAAAAAATCTCAGAGATGTTATCAAGTATAGATCTATGCCGACTATATTGGAAACATTCAGATATTTAAAACAGCTAACCACATTAAAACTAAAAGGCCTGGGGTTGCTTCAGGACAACTTATATATCGGTAAATTTAATGAATATTCTAATATTCGTCAAAATACGTGCTACACTATGGCAGATTCCAGAAAATTCAGAGATGACGAATATTAGAATATTCATTAAATTTACCGATATAAAAGTTGTCGTGAAGCAACCCCAGGTCTTTTTATTTTAATGTGGTTAACTGTTTTGAATAGGTCAATTCATCCACTTTTAGAAAATATATACCCACACTTGATACGTATATATGGATTAAATAATTAAATAATTAATAATACGTATATATGGATTAAATACGTATATATGGATTAAGATACGTATATATGGATTAAATATAGAAAAAGATTAAATTTGTGTATATAAATATATTAAAACTATAAAATAAGATTAACCTCGGAAAAACCTGCCCATAAAATTTGCACTACTTGATTTCTCTTATATATTTATTGCTCGATGATTATACCGACTTAATTGTGACGTAATATCAAAAAAAAAAAAAAATGCAATTTCTGTTATATGGAAGAAAAAATTTCCTTGGCATAATGTTGGTCGTTGCCACTAGATTTGCAAAAAAAAACTGCATGATTACATTTAGTCAAGGCACATTTTTGGAGACTGTTACAGGCTGGCTACTGCCAACCTGCAGTTTATCACTAAGCGCATGCAGAGGCCTCCACGGTGATATTTTGCCGGCTACGTTCTCAGCGAGAAGTGCGAAGGGTCGTGGGGTTTGAGGCATGCATGGCTCCTGGCCTACACCGTGACTAACAGAAATTTAAATGAAAATAAAAACGCAAATAATAAAAAAAAATACCCGGATGTTCCGCCGATATTCGTCGGCCGGAACTTGAGGAACGAACACAACAAAATTATAAACCGAGAGCGGTGCCTTGGTGCGCGCATCCATTCGAATTCAAACAGGGCCAAGCCCTGGTTACGAAATTGGATGCGGGCACCAAGGGACCGCAAACACTATGCCGACACAGAGGGAGTCTGCTCCCATCACACCAAACCCGAAAATTAGTAATTCATTTTAAGATCAATTTAGACACATTCAAAAATAATTAAACACAACTTCCCGCAAAAAAAAAAAGAAAGGGAGAGATCGAGAGAGAAGCGAGAGAGAGAGAGAGACCAACGCGTACCAAGCGGGCACCCGCTGTGCGGCGCTCGATTACAAAATTTAAATTTTAATATAATGTAAAAATATAGAAAAAAAATGAAATCAAAAAAATTAAAAATAAAAAAAAAAAAAAATGGTACCTTAATTAATTATAAAAAACTGTTGCGGCCTTGGGGCCGTTCCGTTGCGGCCGACCACCGATAAAAATATAATAGCCAGTTGGCCACCGTTCCGTTGCGGCAGACCACCGATAAAAAGGCAATATACAAAAATTAATGTTGCGGCCTTGGTACCGTTCCGTTGCGGCAGACCACCGATAAAAATACAATAGCCGGGTGGCTACCGTTGCGTTGCGGCAGACCACCGATAAACAAAACACAATAGCCGGTTGGCTACCGTTGGGTTGCGGGGCCTCTCCCCGATACCACTATAAAACGAATGGCCTCAACTGGCCACACGAAACTCGTTGGCGTTGGCTCGCCTTACCGCATGCACACCAATGTCACCTGGATCGGACACCAAAGCGGCGAAACGGCGTCTGGCCAAAACCGTAATTACCACAAAAAAACGTAGGGCGTTGGCTCGCCTTAAAACCGTAAAAACTGTATGGCAGCACCTGGCCACCCGTTGTTACGTTTGTACCAATTTCCTTTGTTCCAATTTATGCACTCACTGACTTTGTATTTCTGGAGACTTTTTGTTTAGATGGTTTTGGTTTATTTTGTGTTACCAACATAACAGAACACAATATACCAGTAGGTATCTTTATTTTCCGTTGTTTTTTTTCGGTTATAAAACCCCATACATGTCACTTTTATGTATTTTCCAATAATAAAAAAAAATTTGGCAAATGAAAATTCAACTTTTAATATATTTTTTTCCACTTTATTCCGCCATTTTTATTGAATTTATTTTCATATGACTTTTAATATAATTTAATGTTCTTATTAATATACACTTTATTTTTATTAATCCGACTCAAAAATCAAAAACTCGACTCTAACATTTGACCCTACATTTTCACCAAAACTTGAATTTTTCATCAAAAATTAAAACTCTAATTTATTTTTACTTTAAAAAAAAATCAAAAATCGGCTTTTCACAACCAAAAATCACCACTTGAAATTTTCACAACCAAAATCACAAACTGAATGTTTATTATACCAAAATCACAATTCGAATGTTTTTTTCAGAAAAAAAATTCTCGCGCCGCACAACTCACAAAACGTTATAGAAAAAATAATCTCTCTTCTCTGTTTCTCCATTATATCAATTTGCATTGATAGAAAAGAGAAGCATATAAGAAAAACATTTTTTCTAAAACGTTTTACTTTGCACACACTCGATGCGCATTGCTCTCTCTCTCTCCCATTTTCGTTTGGTTACCATTACCAACAAAACAAAAACGTCGCGGGTGCGTTCAGCGCACAATTAACAAACAACTACCGAGGTGAATATAATTTGTGGTTGCGACCACACAGTCGTAACAAGACATTTCTGTGTAGACAAACTTATTCAAATAAGTCAGCTCGCGAGGTGACTTATTTGAAAAAGTCGGTGTCCACACATAAGTCGGTGTTTGGGACACAGCCTTAGTGTTGAATTCGACAATAATTTTCGTTTTTAATAACGGCTATCGTTTTCCTATAGCAAGCGTGGAAACAAAAGAAAAAGAATAATACAAATTTCATACATTTTTATTTTTTCATTGGAATTTTTCCGATGCGATTATTCAGTATTTGTCGAGTTATGGGGTATTGGATTCCACGTGCATTTGTGAGGAACTCCTTGCAGTAGGATCATATTTTATTTAGCATCGTAGTCAATCGATTCCCCTGTAAAAACCCACAATTTACAAAGCCCCTGCAACATATAACATGGCTGAGTTCATAACCTACATCAGTAAGCGGCACTTATCTTTTTTTTGGTCTAACGGTTGCCACCAACCTTGTAACGAAACGCGGCTGGGGGTTACCTCCTCCAACCTCATCCAGGCCCGTTACCAGAACATGTTCAGTCACCACCTGCAGCTTTGCCGACTTTCGCTCAGTCTATGTCGTGGGTGTTAGTGGTGGTGCCCTGTAACACTTATATTAGCTGCTCTCTATTTGCTTGTAACACTAAAATACAGGTAAGGAACATTGATCACTGCCAATGTGGTACACCTCCGCGACTCATCTCCTCTCGAATTGAATAATTTAGAGACACATATTGGTAATTAAATTACAATCATGTTTGGTTTATTATTATATATTATCAACAAAAAAAAATAAATAAACATTAAACATAAGAAAGAAAATTTTAAGGTATAAAATTAATCATAGTGTTCGATGATTAGACATATTAAGGTAAGTGCCACTAGTGGCTTATTATATTCGAGATAAATGCCCGATATTTTTCGTGATTAGCTGCGGTATGTGGGATATGGTATCCCGCTGCTGTGTGGCACTCGCGACCGCAATATATATATATATATATATATATATATATATATATATATATATATATATACCCCGAAAACAATTTACAATTTTAGTAATGTAAATTATCCGATGAGGGTCTGAGGTACCGAGTAGTTTTTGGTCGGGCAATCATTTCCTCAAGTACACTAAAATAACCACGATTTGTCAGACCTTGGGCCATGCTTGTTTACCGAGAAAATACCGATCAGTTATTTTGCAGTTTTCTGTTAGTCAAATGTAAGGCAAAAGTTAGACTCTGTGTGGTACTAGTTAACTGAACATTGACCGACCGGTTATTTTGTGGTTTTGTGTCAGTGAAGTGTTAGGCAGAAGTCGGATGTAACAAGTTACTTGTTGTCTCAACGAAAACCCATCAGTTGGTTAATAGTTTTTTCCCCAATAAATGTTAGACATAATTCCGACCTTATGCGGTGCTTGTTAACTGAATGAAAACTAGTCGGTTATTTTATAGTTTATTTATTATCAAATGTTAGGCATAATTTAGATTTTAGTCGTTGTTAACTGGGAAAGACCGGCCAGTGACTCCTTTCTGATAATTTCTAGAGAATTTGGGAAACAATTTTTTCAGATGTAAATACATTTTTTCGGTCATTATAAGATTTCATCTTTGGGAATTTATTTTTCACATAAAGTTTGTCATGGAAAAGTTACTCCCAATTTTAGTATGTTTCACACAAAACTACTCCTAACTTTTATTCTTAGTATGCCAGAATAAAATTTATTTACAGTAAAATATAATGAAATTGTTCCCCCAAGTCCCTGGAAATCACCAGAATAGTGCCACTGGCCGAACTTCATCCAGTTAACAAACATCGACCAAAATTTAAATTATGCTTACATTGTACAATTTCAAGCCCAATTAAATGAAAAATCATTTTCTATTCTTTTAAAATTCATTTATTCTATTCTTTTAATTTCATTCCTTAGCTCTTTGAATGCAATGATAAGAAAATTATTTTCTAATATCGCACCTTTGATTTAAAAGTGGCACAACTAAAAAAAGTAATATTTCAGGAGAGGGAATTTTAAATCAATGGTTTTTTCTAACAATCATTGTGATAATACCTGTCCACAAATAAATTTAATTTGTATGTAAAACAATGTGTTATAACTTGTTTTATTTGAGAGTATGCGATTTTTTCGCAATACTACCCCACTACCTGCCCAAATGTTAGATATGTCAGTTTTGAATTGACGTAATTTTGAAGAAATTTAGAGTTATGACATTTTTAAATTCAATTATTATCATTGTCGAAACAATAATAGCAAACAAAAATAAGCTTTTGTAACTTCACGTCATGACTTTATTATTTAATTCAATATAAGTACAGTTCAATTAAAATAAATTTAATCATAAAAAGAAAGTATTAAACAAGAAAATAAAAAAATATTAACATTTTGTTAAATTAAATTAAGCACAACTACAAATGCTTGTAAAAATTTGCGTAAAATTGAGGAATATGGTTATTCCTTAACAAAGATAACAAATCACGTTTTTTGTTATCTTTGATTTTTAATGAAGTTTTATAAGCTGGCGTTAATACAGGGAGGTCTGATCTGAATAATCCGATATCCTTTCTAGATAGTTCAGCTTCTTGAAATTGTCCCTCTGAATAAGACGTTTAAAAAAACAATTTGTTTGCGAATTCCTTTTCAATTTTTAATACTCTTATTGACGTAATTTTTATTTTTGTAAACGTTATTTTTAATAACTCTGATAAACTCTTTATAGAGTAGAAGTCCGAATGCGACAATTCATTTACTTTATAAGGCTCCCCGCGCTTTTTTGTCATTTTTATTATTTGGGCGTACTGAGACGGAACATAGATCGGTCCAGACTTTAAGGTCCTTTTAATCTGTTTCTCTATTGTGGAATGTACGCTGTCGCCCTCGTTTTGCGTATGCCCTGTAACTAGGTACTTGTGAGTAATTGTGTTTATTTGCGGGTATTTTCTGACTGCATAAGCAGATATGCAGCTACCATATACTTATTTTTCTGCTGCCCACCGCAATTGTCGGAGTAAAACACAAAGTCCACCTTTTCACTGTCTTCGATATTTCTAATAGATTTCTCAATCGACGCAACTCGCTATTTCATCAACTCCTCCATTCCCTTTCCCTTCGTGCCAGAAATAGCATTCCGTATGCAAATTTTTCAATTCCGATATTGTAAAGTTAAAACTGTTTAATTTTGATTTGTAATAAAAAATTGAAACATCCCCTCTATAGGGCTCGGCATAATCGCCTGTAAATCATACACGGCAACTATATAATTTTTATTCGCCTGAACCTTGTCTGCGTATTTTTCTTGCCGTGACAATTCCTTTTCGCGCTGGTGTTCGTCGTATTTGTGTTGTAATTTTTGCTTGTCGTCGTTTTCTGCATATTTAAACGACGTGCATAATTCACATTGGTCTTTTTTAGGTATATAGAACCCTATATTATACTCGTGCGTAAATATTCTATGATACATAACGTAGTTTACGAACGGCTTATCATCTTTTATGCAGGCTTCTTGGTAATCTCTAAACAAATCTGACACAGTTCGGCCTCCGCCAATGAATTTACGGGTCGTCTGAGCCCGGAGATAATGCGACTCTATTTGCGGGATCGATTCAATGTGTTTGCGGACACCATCTTTTAATTCCGGCGCGATGGTTGAATGATTAGTAAGTTTGCCTCGTAAGTCAGGTTCAATGAAACCCAAGTTATTTTTTTTTGCAATAATTGTTCTTATTGGGCGGTCATATATATCTAGCGTCGATTTAAAAAATGTTTATCTATAATGTTTATCCAATATCTATCAAAAATTTCTTGTCGATTTAGTTCATTAACTTTCTTGTTACAACAAGTTTACATTTTTCCCCGCATGCAGGGCGTAGTTTTCTTGCTTCGTACATTTTCTTGCTTTTCGAAGCAGATAAGTAACTTCTCCCAGAATTTCGGTTTAGCTTCGACTTTTTAATGGTCCACTCAAGGCGTCGCTTTTCTTTTTTTCCCTGCCTTTTTTGATATTTCTTCCAGAGCACTTTCTACATCACATTCAATATTTTGGTTGACTTCGTTATCTGATTCAGTGGATGACGATTCCTTATCAGTTTCCATTGATGAAGTCATTGTGTTTAATTCGCTTGATGAAGTTATAGCGGCCTTGTAAGAGAATTCCGGATCTTTGTCTGAATCATAATATTCACTATCATCGCTATCCGCTGGAGAAATACAGTATTTAACTGAAGATCGACGAAAGCACAGTTTAGTGGGATTTTCAGAATTGACTGTTAAAATAAATTTAGAAGAATTTGCTTCCATTGCTGGTAAATATTGTTCAATTTTATCCGATCGTTCGTTATTACGTAAATTTGTAGGTAATGTTGAAAGTATCTCAGTCGATGGTGACATATTTAAATTCGGAGTAACAGCCTCAATCAATGGTAAATCTTGTTCAATTAAATGTGATCGATCGAAAGAGATTTCAGACTGTACTGCCGATTGCGAAATTTCTAAAATCGGATTAGACACTGGTAACTCTTGTTAAATTAGATGCGATCGTTCAGCAGATAAATCAGGCTGTACGTTATTTCTTTTTTCAGCTAATGTAGGAACAATTTCAACTGATGGTGAAATTTCCAGATTCGGATTAATACTGCTACTATTACATGCTTCACGATCTTTATTATGTAATAACATCTGTAAAGATTTTTCTGCAGGAAAAGAAATAATTATTTTGTAATAATTATACATTCATAACAGTAAAACTCTCATCCCGTCCTTAAAAATTAAAGCATCATCTTCGTTCAGTACTGAATTCAATGATTGTACATCTTCGTAAAGTTTTTCCCTTTGCTTTTCTAAGCTAAGTTTTACCATTAATCCACTCCGACTCAAGGCCATGTTTGTTTTATCTCCAAAAAAAACAAATTAAGTACAAAATACACAACCTTAAACCACCAAATACATACAAAAAATACAACTCTAAGTAAGAGAATTACGGAAAATTAATATTAAATTAATTAAAATTTTTATTAATTATAAATTTGGTACAAATAAACAGTTAACATAACATACCCTCATCACCAATAACGTCACAATTTCACGTCACAATTAAAATTTTTTTTTATTTTAACACAAAAACAAGTCAATAAATCATTCAATAAATCATCAAAAACAAAACGAATAAAACTACCTTTCCATATCAACAAAAACGTCACAACTCAGGTTAGGACCTCGAAATACATTTATTGTAACACATAAACTGACACAATTCGAAATATTACTTACCATAAACGAGAATAATGTCACAACACAAATTAAGCCTTCAACTAAATATTTTTTTTAATATAAAAATTGACACAAGTCCAAATAAAACACTTTTCTATATCCACTTAGGTCAACGGGTAAGACACAACTGAATTGTGTCATTTTTCCTCTTTTTGCATCCGTTATTTTTTTCACAATCAAAAGTGACACTAGCGTTCTAATACGAGCAATAGAATAATATTAAATGTGTCGCTATTGTAGATCAATAATTTAGCTTATTTTAACCATTATGCAACAATTTTGTCAAAAATCACGATTTTTGACTTGTGTCACTTTTGAATCGAAGGTGCGATATAATGTTTTAATAAGGTTTATTTTATTTGTTTTAATTTATTTGTAGAACGGAAACTGGCTCTTTTTAAAAATTCTTGAACACTCTGCTTTTGACGTTGTCCATTGTGACAACATTGTCATTATTTTAATAATTAAATATATTCTTGAATAGTTCCAAAATATTGGAATGTAAAAAACAAGAAAGTGATATGTTGGAATATTACAGCAAAGATTTTTAATTTTACAATCGTAATATAATATTTACCTTTAGCAAACAACGTTTAGCCCAGGAATATTTAATTCACAAAAATCAAAAATCAAGTATATTACAAAATTGACCGATCAATCATAACCACCACCACGTGTTTTTGAGAGGTACGTATATTCTGGTGAAGGAGAAATTAATCAACAACACAATAAAAATTAAAAAACTCAAAAAAAATTTAGAAAAATAGTTGAAATTTTAATTAGCTATATAAAATTCTACTTTAAAAATAAAGCGGCGCTGCAGTCGAAAATTACTGATAATAAAGTTTAGCCTTTGGATTATTAAGAAAAATCTAAAAAAAAAGTTGATTTTTGTGTCACACACTTAAACCATTAATGAACATCATGTATTAAAATTTAGGTTTGTTCTACATATTTTAACAGAATACGCGTATTATAAGCAAAACGAATTGAAATATATATATGGGATTCCCCTCAATAATACATGTACGTACAAAATACTTTAAATTTAAAATTAGTATGCATCGCGAGAACAAAACTGAAGTTAAAAAATAATTCAGTGACAAATTATATTGTAACACACAAAATAGATAACAATATGTATCATTACATCATTTCAAATTTTCATTAATTTTAATACGCACCACCGCAAATTAAATAATAGGTTTTTATTTAAATTAAAACATGCAAGTTAAAAATAAGTACTTATTTACAAAAAATCTTATTTACAGAAAATTTAAGCAACACAAAATTAATCTTGTATATAACAAACACTGACGAATTTAATTATATATAACACTACAATTATACGTATACACTATACACCTATCGCACTGCATCTAGTTTGTAAACTGCTAGGACGCTCCCGATTTTACATGTTTCACCAACGTTTAGAGTTTGTTTCATGTTCGTCACATTCGACTATGTTCGGACAATTTTTTTATTTTGTAACGTAACCAAACAACCGACGAAAAACTAATATTGCACTGTAAATGGTTTCTTGGTTTTTAAATTTATTTTTTGTTTTGTTTTAGATCAGAGCAGCACTGCAATACAGTATTTTTAGCGTTATAATTTGGTTTTTTTACAACCTACATTTAACCGACATGAAACTGTCAACTCGTTTGTGGTTCATTTTTGTTTGTCGGGATAGATATATAAGTAAACGCCTCGTCGTGGATTCCAAAAGAGCTCTCTTATTCCGACGCCGAGACCTGAAATGATAATATAAAAAAACAACGCAACGCGCCCAGTTAGTAGTATATACTAAACCGGAATATTACTTCCCCCACACTGAGCTAATCACTCTTTTATCCCGCTGTGTATAATCCAATGCTCGAACCCGGTTACGCTACCCGTTTTGGTTCTCAGTCGAATCACCTAGTAATCTATTCGCTGGAGTGTGAACCCTCCCGTTATAGAATCGCACGAAATAGCTGTGGGCACTTGTTATGCTAGCTCACGACTTTAATTACGTGTGCACTTGTTGTTATCGCACGAATTCACTGTATGCACTTGGTATATCAGTGCACGCCGTTAATTATGTGGGCCCTCGATATGTTCCCGCACGGTTGAAAGTGGGTGCCCCCGATGTATAACCGAACCAATTAAATTTGCGTGCACATATTACCGCACGAATTCAATTTGTGTCCACACGTTGTTATCTACGACTTTACTGTAAGCACTTGCTATGCTAACGCACAACTTTAATTTAAGCTTGCACCCCAATGTGTTCTCGCACAATTAAATATGGGTGCCCCTGTTTTATAAATACATAATTATCATAAGGATAATAATAGCATACGTATTGTATGATATACAATTTACGCAATAAAAGTAGTATATAGTTTGTTTTATTTTACCTGTTTTCCCTCTTTGTTGTTTGATGTGTGGTTTGTTTGGTGCTGATGGCTCAAACGCCCGCGAGAAAAGAATTATAAAATTTTTTCGTGCTGTCAAGTTTGAAAGAATTTCTTTTTTCCCGATTACAGCTCACATTTAATATTATGTTCGATACCGAAACTAATTTGAACCGTGAGCTATTGCACCGGCACCTATTGGACAATAGCTGTACTGTCGCAGAATTTTATGCAGGGGACAGCACAGAGGATGGCTGTGTAACGACACGAACGTTACAACCTTCTCAATTAGATAACACTTTTATCAGCAATATGTTTGTTTCATTCCTGTAATTTTAATTTTTCGTTATGCATTATGCCGAAGGATTGGACTATAGAGAACTGTTTGTAGATCTGTCGGCAAAAAAATAAATCTTATTGGGTCTATTTTTGTATGTTAATTTTTATTTTCATAAAGTATGCCATGCTAAAATTTCATGTAAAAAAGACTCAATCAGCTTATTTTTAATGCGTTAGATGTCACATTCCCAACTTTAACAATCCTCAATATTTTGTAGTGCATTTACTTCATATTCTCCGATGGTATGCCATTTACCAATTTACTATCTTTATCGTTTGGTCAGGTGAATGTTTTCAATATTTCAATATTTCATTTCAACATCATCTGCATACCTGACTAGTGATAGTGAAGACTCAATAAGCACAGGCCCCCGAAATTGAACATCTTATAACACGTTCTACAGGACAGCCCAAGAACCAATTTCAGTATTGCTGTGCCGTTCTTTGCATTTCCTACCTTCCTTTCGTAGTATTGTACAAAAACACGCATTTCCTAAGATAATCTCTCACCATCACCTCACGGTTTTTCAAGCTTGTGTTATAATGATTAGTTGTATCGCTCCATATAGTGCTGAAAAAACGTGATTTCCTTATTCTATCTTTCATAAACTTTATGACGCCCATGATGGTGTCGATTATTAAATCCTTGATCAAAATCAATTTTGGAGGTGGCTCATAGCCAACTTTGAATGAAGCGAGGATACCCGCAGCTTTCTTGTTTTTAGGGAATTTATAGTCGCCTCTAGTTTTTCTGGCGAGAAAAGCGGCATGCGTCCTATTTTTGCACTGGCTTCTTCAAACTATTCCGGGTGGCTCGGTAAACAGCGTTCGTTTTGTTCTCTTCAGAAAATATATATTTCTTCTTTTTAAAATGTGAAATTCTAAAAATTTCTTCTTGTTAAAATTTGACTTTAAAGCTCGAATATTTGTTTATATGGAATTATCAGTTTCTGATAAAAAAAATGTATTTCGAATTCATTTAAGAGTTTCAGAGTTTCGTTCAAAATTCATATCAAAACTCCAATCTCATCAAAAAAAACACACTCACAAAAGACAGTAGTGGGATGCCCTGGCGATTTTAACCTTTATGCCTAATTTCATCATACAATTTGAATTTCTGCATAATCGGATATGAAATATTCAACTATTCATGATTCTAGCTCTCTAGAATTTAAAATTCACAAACAAACTGAATTTTTGACGTATATGGTTAACTACGCATATGGACTAAGGCCCAGTAAGTAGAGCCAGATTCCAATACAAATAATGTTTACAATTTTTGACACATATTGACTATTTGATTCAAATTCGAATTTTTAGAATGAATTTTCGGATCTGACCGGCCAGATCTTCTAACAAACTTCCAGAAAGAATATAAAAACACAATTCAAATTACACGATTTATTCTAACGGTACAATTTAAATACTTTCCTTTTTATTTGGCATGGCTTTTCCTAGTGCAATCGCTTCTTCAATTGTGTCAGGTAGCTCCGTATTAAGTGTTTCCGGAAATTGTAAGCATATAATTCCGGCCAATAAGCCGGTCACTGTAAATAAATACATGGACGAATTTTTTAGTACCAATTCTAGTAGCGGCACCTGGGGCGCAATCATCGACCCGATTCGGCCAAAAGCTGAACACATGCTCAATAATGTTTGGCGTAAACAAGTTGGCATTAATTCCGATGTATAAACATAAAGCACTGAGAATGCTACCGTAATGGTAAATTTTCCAATAATATAAATCGTCAGTCGCGCCCAATGCACATCCCCTATAAATGTGTAAACTAGTAGCGCTAAAGCTGATAGGATAAATGATATGGATAAAGTTTTTTTTCGTCCAATTCGTCCCGATATTAACATTACGAATATACAAGCTGGTATTTCGGTAAATTGTACAGCCATGAAATCGGTATATTTATTACCGCCAATTGCAACCGATATTAAATTCAACCCATAGTAGATAAGCAAGTTCGTTATCCAACAGTAAGAGCACGCTGCTACTCGTATTAGCATGGCGGGGTAGCTAAATACGATGCCAAAACTTACCCGTTTTGGAGGATACGATACAAACTTTTCAACTGGTTTAAGGCAATCCGTTTTTGGTTCTTGAAATAATAATTCAGGATTTAGTTCGATTTCATTTCTAATTTCCTTTGATACTTTAATCCTATTCGTCTTTATAATACAATGCACAATTTCGAGCACATCTGATGAGCGCCCTGTCGTTAGTAGCCATTTTGTACTTTCCGGTATTAACCAGTAGTAGAATAGCGCTATCAGTGACGGTGAAAATATTACCAAAAGTAATGTATCCCAGGACGGAATGTACATTGCTGATATGCCTAATAATAGATAGCCTAATGACGAGAAAGCAAACAATATTGAAGATATCCTGGCGCGATGTTCTGGTCGAACTAGTTCCACACCTAAAAATAAGGCAAACATTTTATTAAGACGAATTTTTATTAAACATTTAAAAATACTACCTAAAATCACTGCTGAGCCATAGGACCCGGCTCCAATCAAACTTTGTAAAAATTTGAAAACCATAAACGATACGTAATTCCATGAGAATGATTGCAGTATCCCAAATATTGCAGCACCAACAGACGACCCAATGAAAACTGTGCGTCGTCCAAATCTATCACTTAAATATCCGCTTATAAATAAATTAACCAAAACTCCGGCACAGTGCACAGTGCCTACGAGAGCCAGCTTCCATTTATTGTCATCACACTGTAAATTAAATTCCTGGAGTATAGTTCGCTCCTCCGATTCATAAATAAACCGATTACATCGCACAATTCGGTCACGATTAAAATAATTCTCGTCGCCACATGTCCCGGTATAGTTTTTTCGCTGTGCATATCGATAACAAAGTACGGGGGCATTACGCCGCTCATCGTACGGAACAGCACGTGACACCAATGAATTACTATACGGTCCACTATTTAATTCGCACTCCTCAATGTGGCATCGATAGTTTAAATCACCCGCGGTAAAAACATACGATAGCGAATAAATATTAGTAAAGCAGACGAGAATACAAATTAACGTAAAATTTTGTATTTGATATCGACCGATCCGTTTAATCGATTGGGCTACACTTTGAATACTATGATCTTCCATGTTGAACACTGTGCGTAAACTGATCGTTTTGATGATTCGTGTTTAATATATGTGTACGTACAATATCAGTTAAACCAATCAACCCTACACATATTATGTTGATCTTAATGAATGCGAGTACGTCACAATAATTGTGGACCAGCGTACACTGACACAATTTAAATCAATTTCTAGTAATAAATTTCATTAAGTAATTCAATTCATTAAACTATTTCTGTAATCTATTATTAGAGAATAAGTCCTGATTATTAAGCAATTTAATATGTATGTCGTGTTAACATGCTCGCATTTCGCCGGGATATCGCATTCCAAAACATACGCGTTTACATATGTTCAACCTAATTTTTTATGCAAATTCATCCGGGCTATTAACATTAACATAACGCAAAAATATAAACAGTAAGTTGTTATTAGTTATGACAAGTTTATGTAGTACCTACCGCGTGTTTCGAAAACTCTCCAAAAACATTATTTTTCGTAAAAAAACCAAATCCAATCGAAATTCCTTTGTTATGTTTGATCCATAAACTAGGGCGATATTCTATTGTGTTTGTGTATAGTATAGTCACGAGTAGACAACATAATATCCCTCTTCTAAAATAAAATGTTGAACTCTGTTGGTTTTCCCAAAATATGTGTATACATGGTTTCTTAGTTACCTCACACCGTGTTACAGTTACAGTATACAGAACACGGAAAATAAATCATTTTCTATAGAGAATGGTGGTATCGGAAATTGATTCACACGCCATGGGTTCTAATTGTCGTTAGACCGAAAAAATAAGTTTTCGTAGTAAAGTATTGATTTGATATCGTAATTAAAATGTTTATAATGAAATATTGGTGTGGCATTTAAAATGTCGCGGGTAGTTTTCAAAATTCATTACTCTTAAATATATTTTGAAAGATTAGAATCAGAATCACCTGCGGTATAAAGTTATATATAGTTGACTGTCCCAGGTTATTGTAGAGTCTTCTCCAAGTCTTAAAGTCTTATTTACCCATAAAATTGCATCGGTATCGGGTTTTTGAAAATATTACTTTCTTTGATTAAATAAAATATAGTTAGCAACATTTTGACATCGAGATTTTCGCAGATTTACTGTATCGCCGAAGCAAGAAAAAGTGGTTTTTACCGAGAGAAAAACATGATGAGCCAAAATAATAAGTAAATTCTTTAGGCAGAAGGTTCCAGAGAATTGTTAAGTTTTCTATTGAGTTCTTTAAATTAAATGGTGAAGCCCACACAAATGCGCCTAGAGCGCAAACATTTTTGCAATACACTGGAATTCAATTTTTCATTTTAACTAAAATCAGTGAAACCATCTCGATCTTTTACAAATATTGTAATAATGGGTTGCATGGGTCCATGCCTGTATGGGATGGAATTAATGTTGCATGAACATTTCTATTTTTCCTGGGATGAAAAACTAGTAGGATAACTTTTCGTTTCCACAGTTTTTCGAACAATATTGATTTCTACTTTAAACGTACCTAAAGCTAAAATTTTATATTTCGACTTCACACGATTTTTAAAATTATTCGATTTGTATTTAATGATAAAGCTCCAAGATAGTTAGCACTAAATCAAATAAATTTGAAAACTTTCACTTTAAATGCCAATAAATTTACGGTACAAACTGTTTTATATATCAAAGCTCTGTAATTTCAAAATATCCATTAGCAGTACATAAAAAATCGTTAATTTCTTTATATCGCGCTCTTTGATGCCATGTACAGTTCCAATAAATTAGCCAAACTTGACACGGGAAAATTGTAAATGTTGTTCAGATGTTGGAAAAATTTCAACAATTTCAAGGTTCATACATATGTATACAGTCAGGGAAATTGAATTAACTCCATTTTGATTTTTTGGTTAAAAAGTGTTGGCGAAACAAAAATGAAAGCTTATTTGATGAAAGCTATACATATTTTTTTAATAAAATTTAAATTTAAAAAAAAGCGCTCAGGTGTGGTAAGTGTTTCAAGAAAACTCCGAATTGTTATATTTTTATACTACCTTAATGTTTTTTTCAGGCCAGGAGGTATTTTGTATCGGATTTGATCACGTTTCCTAAAGAAGCAAAGTGTTCCAACCGCAATATTTAACTTTTAGAGAATATTGATTTCAAAATTTTGGAAAATTTAAGTTTGACCTGGTGACTGCAGTTTTTTTTTATATAAAATATACATTTTGAAAGAAATGTGTACAAAATAGAGTCCTTTATCAATAAACGTTAAAAAATGACATACGGTTGGTATTATAAAAAAAATTGTGGAATATCACTTTTCCATACAAGAATTTTCGGAATTTTAAATTAGAACGTTGAATATATCATTTCACGACTATTTATTTAACAATAAAGCATAACAAATAAAATAAAATCGATATAACGAAAATTCATTTTAATAAAAATAAAACTGACAATTTCAACCGGTTTCGTGTGAAAAAAATCAATGAAAATTATTTCATATTTTAGTAAAAACCCAGTTATCACTTTTTAGTTATTTAAAAATAATTCTTCACTTTCTCCCTAAAGACCATTATCTTCCATCTGTTCTGATGATTGTAATTTTTTGAATAGAACCTATAGCATATTGGTGGCACGAATGGTAGCAAATCATTCAGGCCTTTAAATTTTAATTTGTCAATCTTTCGACCAAAAACTAGAAGGAGAAGCGGTACCATAAAAAGTTTGCTATTCCTTTTTTGCCAAGTTTACTTCATAAAAAAGTGAATCTTCATTATATTTAAAAAAAAAGTTGAATATTTAAAAGTTGAATCCATTGAATCTTCAGCCATTCAACTTTCATTTTTTCCGAATTGATTTTGTGGTTAGTTATTTGTTGTTCCAGCTGTTTAGAAGAAACAAAGTGTTCGGATTTCATTTGAACAATATTAAAGGGGTATTTCTTCCTTGCCCCTTTAATCACAGGCAAACAATCATCAGGAATATGAATATTTTGATGGAACTTTTTTTTCTTTTCTATTAACCCAAAATCTTCAACATACATAAGCTAAATATGAATGACCCGAGATTGAAAATTTATGGTCAATCTTATTGACAACCAGACTAGGTAGCGTAACTATGTAGTTACAAAAGCTGACAATTTTTAAATTCTTATTTTGTCCAACGCATTGATCACTATACATTATAAGTGAACTAGTTTGTACGTAGTTTTTTATATAATGAATTAAGCAGGAATCAATTTCCTGCACACACCGTGAAGCTCTGCTTTCAATCCAGACATACATTACATACCCGCATTGGATGACAGATTGTGAACACCAAGGCAACAGGTTCACAATTGTCGTTTGTAATAACAAATCCCCGTCGAAAGTACTAGTGTGCGACTGTCGATGACTGTCATGTCATTGTTAATGTCTTTTTCGGCATCAACCTTTATTTGATTTCTCGCCACTTCAGCCTTTTTATGATGCAACTCTTTTTCAAACCTTAGTTTTTGCCGTTCTTCAGAAGTTGTGTGCTCTATTTTTATTACGATTTCATCATATTTTCGGCAGCTATCAGTCACTGGTGGATGAAAATTGCACATTGAACTTTTCATTAAATATTTTTTGAAACTAAAACATCGACAAAAGAACATGATCTTCATTTCTATTCACCAATTCTATTTTGTACAAATTTTACATAATTGTTATCTTCAAATCATAATGTGATAAATTTGTCGCGAATTTGTTGATAAAATCTTCTGCGGCTGCGAGTTTTTCAGGTCTTATTAGCAGGTGTAGATTTCCCTCGTTGATCTTTATAAGGGGGCTACCTTTTCTTTTCCCCTTAACGTTCTTAACAATCTGCCATTCGAAATGCCTAGAGACTTTAAGAAGAACTCTTTACATACTTGTTTTTCCAACATATATTCGTTCCACAAGTAGTAAAAACGGCTGTTGTTTCTGCTATTAAGTTGATTTTTTGTATAGACTCGCGCTTTCGGTTTTACTTGTACTCGTTCACAAAGGTACGACGTCTGTCAATTGAAATTTCCAATTTGATAATATTTTTCAAATAAATGTTCACGTTGTTTTAGCAGTAGTAACGTGTGATACTTTTTTTACACTTGCACCCGAAAGAATTAAACATTTTCGCCGCAATTATTTTCCCCATTTTTGTTATGTACGATTGTCCAGAATTTCTTGCTGTTTTTCGAATATTTCGTTTCGATTTTCTAGATTCCATTTTTTACGGGAGTTCGATCTGCTTGGCATTTGGTTGGAATCTAATTTCTCAGAGCTTGATATTTCACTTGACTCTGAAGGAACATATGATGAAACCAATGGCGAACACATGTTTCAACTATAAATATATTATTAAATCAATAATAATTGCAAACAGAATCCTGCATTATAATAAAACACCTACCCTCCGAATCAGATTTTATTTTTCGATTGAGGTAAACTGTTTCACTTTGATGTTGACTAATTAATAACATTCAGAATACAAAAAGATACATTTTAACGAAAAAAATCTGCGACACAAACACGATCCAACATGAGTAAAACAAATAAATAAAAAAAACCAAAGTGGAAAAAATCAAAAAGGTCGTTTCTCCCACCAAACATTATTATTCATACACATGAAGAGAATTATTTAAGAGAAAAACTATGTCAATGCAATAGTGGTCCAACTCACATAAAAATATGCACCTTGTGGATTAGACCATTCTTCTGTTTTAAATTTGAGTTGAAAGCTAACCGGAAAAACAAAATTTTCCTTTATAGCGTAATGAATAATGGTTTTATCTGCAATAACAACAATTTAACTAAAAGTTCCTTTTAATATGAATAAACTTCAACAATATTATCAAAATTGAAATTTTGTGGGTTGCACCACTTTGCTTCTGAACGCCCCAATTATGACAAAAGAATGTCTTAAAATAAAAGGGAAAAGAAAAATGTGCCTTCTGCCAAAAAATTGACACTAAAATCCGAGAAACAAACTTCCAACGAACATCTGCAACACGCACATTGGTTTTTTTTCTTTTTACAGCAAGTCGAAATGTCTTATGTAAGAATATTTTTTAAAACCTATGTTTGCCTACTAATGCTCGAATTTTACTCGCCCTTTTTATGGCATAACGCTAGAACGTACACCTTGACAAAGAGAAAATTTATTAAAATTGATGATATTTTTTTCATGACGCAAGACAAAATACAGTAGTGTTCAGATAAATGTTACTATACGAAAAATATTCCTGTGTTCATACAAATGCATTTTTGTCGAAATGTTTCAAGGTTACCTTAGTTTTTTGTGTCTATACTTTGTTTTTATAATTTTAGGAGTAACGGAACCAAATTTTTTTTTTTTTTGTTTTGCTCTGAAATTTCATCAGTTGTGATCAAAACTGCGCAAGTTGTAGTATGAAAACAATGAGAAAATTAAACTCGTGCGTAATCCTAGCTCTGCGAGAGGAAATTCTTTCTACAAGATACATAGCCAGTTTCGGTTTTGAAATTAATAAAAAAAAATTGCTATTTTAAATACAACAGAGAGAGCCGCGGGAACATTAAAATCAAACAAAAAGTCAACCCAGCGGATAGACAGAAAAATAAAAAACATGTGTTTGACAAAAATATTTTCGACTTCTAATGTAATGAGCTAAGAGAACGTTTTGGAATACATATTAGCGCAAGAACAGTTCGTAGATTATTGCAACAAATGGGTCTTAATTACCAAAAAAAGCTTGACAAAAAAAAATGTAAAGTGCGCGGCTCGATTTTGCAAAAAAGTATCGGAATTGGTCTGTAAATGACTGGAAGAGAGTAATTTTTTCAGATGAGTCTAAAATTAGTATAAACCAATCGGATGGTATCACATACGTGCACCGAAAGGTAAAGGAAGATTAACACCAGGACACTATAATAACGCGAAATAAATGATGCATCAGCTAGTACGGATGTGGAGACTTGGCGTTTATTAACGGAACATTAAACGGTAACGAGTATATTGACATCTTAAAAAAAATTTGGATCAATCAATTGAAAGGCTGTTTCCAATAATCATTAACCCGATTTTTCGAGATGATTCTGCTCCATGCCATCGGGCCAAAAACGTAGTTATTTTTTAGTAAATCCTATTGGCAATCGAATTGTATTGTAATGGACGATGTATCTACTTCTACATTAAACAGGTGAATGAATATGTCCAACAAATAGGTTTGGAAAAACTGAGCTGGCCTGCGAACAGTCCCGATTTGAACCCGATAGAAAATTGTTGGGCAATTTTAAAGAAGCGGGTCAATGGGAAAAACCCAAAAACTAAATTAGAATTAAAGCAAGCACTAATTGAACCTTGGGAAAACGAGATATCGGTGGAATATTGCAGGAATCTTATTAACTCCATGTCCGATAGGGGGAAGGGGAGGATATATAGGATTTCAGCCGTCATTAAACCCCGGGGAAGGCACACCAAATATTAATTTACTTCTCAATGGCCATACTTGCAACTATTCGAAAGTTTTTAAAAATTGTTTTCATTTTTACTAATATTTATTGTAATGAATTACATGATTGCGCTAACAAATAAATACCTTTAATTTTATTTTAAATAAATATTTCTTGTTCAACATCTTTTTTTCCATAATTAGCTTCCTTTCCATTTTAGTAATTTACTATTCCGTCTATTATTACAGAAAATGGATTAATGAAAATGGTTAAAAATTTAATTTTTTTTTCAAAACATCAAAATTTTTTGGATGGTAACATTTATCTGACCACTACTGTAGTAAGTAGAAGATAGTATTTTAACTCACTTAAACAAAATAGAGAATATAAAATGGTTTTACATACATTTTGCTGTTAATATAGTTGTGAGTATAAAAACACAATTTTGTCGATGACATTGTTTTGCCGCGACAAAATTTTTTGAGTAATGACCGAACATTATGTGTTTCATGGCATAATGGTGAATATGGTGACTCTTCCCCTCACATAGTTATATCTCCATTTCTATCAGTGTTTTTATATCTGGCGCTAATTTTATTGTATCTTGAAGCGTTAGAGACTGTGGATATACAGGGTGTTTTGCATGCGGACCGACAACGTTTTATGGCAGATTGGGGGGGTCATTTGGAAGCTTTCATCCCATGGAGCCGATGTCCTAAGTCTCACGGTTACTGAGATATCATATTTTTAAGTTTTTTTTTAAATTATCCAAAATCTCACCTTTAAATGGTCATAACTTTTTTGTTTGTAGACGTAAAGACACGAAATAATTTTTATTGTATTCTGCATTGTGATTTTATTCTAAATAAATCATTATTTAATACAATCGGTTTGAGAAAAATGAGTTATGGGCTTCCAAATCTTAAAAAATGTGTAAAAGTATTATAAAAAATGTCTACATTCTATATGCATTTAAAAAAAACTAGAGATTGTTTTGAAATAACTTTTGTTTTAAAAACTTTTCTATTTTATGCCCTTTCCAATGGTATGCTACTTGTCGTAGGAATCACTCATTTTGTGGACAAATAAGTGATAATATTTGGTCAGGATTATTTGTGTCAGGATTAAGAAAATACGTTTTGAGTTATTGATAAAATATTAATCAACTTCATTTATTACGTTTTGTTCAAAATGACCTCCACCACTCTGTATACATGCACGGTATCGTTTTTTTTATCTCCACGGTTGTTGTGTGGAGTTTCATTTCATTCCTCATTTGTTCAAATGCAGCACTTATCTTTTCTTTTAAAACTTCTTTTGTGGGTACCTCTGTTGCATACACCAATTCCTTAGCACGTCCCCAGACGTAGAAATCCAGGGGTGTGAGATCTGAGGACCGTGCGAGCCAAGAAATAGGGCCACCTCTACCAATCCATGAGTTTGGGAACGAATCATCCAAGTATTCCCTTACCGTTCGTTGGTAATGTGCCGGACAGCCGTCATTTTGAAAAATAATCGGCACATCTTCTTCTAGAACTGGTAAAATCAACTCAGGTAGCTCATTTTGTAGAAATTCGAGATATATTTCTCCGGAAAGGCGTTCTGGCAAAAAATATGGGCCGATAAGGTTTCGACCAATAACACCAGCCCAAACATTTACACTGAATTTCTTTTGGAAAGAAACCTGCCTTTTTTGTGAGGATTTAGGCCTTTTCTGCTCCAGTGATGCAGATTGTGTATATTCACAACTCCCTCACGACTAAAGTTAGACTCATCTGTCCACAAAATCCTTTTCAAGAACATATTATCCTCAACATTCGTATGCAATATAAACCTATAAAACTCCAACCGTCTAGCATTATCACCCTCTTCGAGACCTGGAACAATTAATTAAATTCGTGAGTTTGTGACAATTGCTCAAATTTGATACGTTTCTGTAAACTGAGAGAAGTAAAAATTAGGTGTAATTACCATGAACTGGAGTGTAATGGAATGCATGCTTAATTGCTTACCTTCCACCCGTAGAACCGACCACACTTTCCAGACTGATAAGTTGAATCTGGCAGCGACAACTCGAATGCTTGTAGTAGGATCCTCGTTAAAAGCTTCTAAAATTTTTTTATCAACTGCAACATTATGTTGCCTCACATTCACTGGCGGCTCGTGAAAATGTAAGTTGCCGGTCTCCTTCAGACGTCGATAGGTTGAGAAGGTTTCATGGTGCGGTAAACGTCGAACAGGATATCGAGCCTGATAAATTCTTCTCGCTTCATGTCCATTGCAATTAGCACTGCCATACGCCAACAACATGTCAGCATACTCTTCGTTACTAAATATGGGCATCGTAACAACAGCGACGACAAAATCAACGAAAAGTTTTTAACAATTTAACACGAACAACGTAAACTTCCGGTAGCAGATAGTGTAATATCAAGTAAACAAGTGAAGGCAATTAACACCCAGTTTGCTTATTTAAATTTAAATATAAAAAATAAATGAAGTTGATTATTTTATCAATAAATTAAAAGGTATTTTCTTAACCCTGATACAAATAATCCTGACCAAATAGTATCATGTAGCATATCGTTGGAAAGGGCATAAAATAGAGAAGTTTTTAAAACAAAAGTTATTTCAAAACAATCTCTAGTTTTTTTTAAATGCATATAGAATGTAGACATTTTTTATACTTTTACACATTTTTTAAGATTTGGAAGCCCATAACTCATTTTTCTTAAACCGATTGTATTAAATAATGATTTATTTAGAATAAAATCACAATGCAGAATACAATAAAAATTATTTCGTGTCTTTACGTCTACAAACAAAAAAGTTATGACCATTTAAAGGTGAGATTTTGGATAATTTAAAAAAAAACTTAAAAATATGATATCTCAGTAACCGTGAGACTTAGGACATCGGCTCCATGGGATGAAAGCTTCCAAATGATCCCCCCAATCTGCCATAGAACGTTGTCGGTCCGCATGCAAAACACCCTGTATAGTGGGTCACAGCCAAATGATGTAATCAATTTTTATTGTTTTTAAAAGTAACTATTCAAAAACAATTATAAATATCTATTTTTAAATAACATTTTTATAAGCGTCAGCATTTATTGCTAATTTCATAAAACAAAACAAATAAAAAATTTCAATTTATAATAAAATAGTATCAAAAATCAAAATTTCTACGTAAAAACATGTCTCATCTAAAATGTAGAACTGAAAATGATCCTTAATATTTAACTTTTCAACACTTTCCTCCAAACTCCTTTTTAGTACGTGTAAATATACATTTTTGTTCAAATTGCCTTCAGTAAACTCTAAATTTCCATGTCCGGAAGACGCCATACAAGCCCTTAACATAACATGACCTCCACCGTGCATAACAGTGCTTCGTAAATTTTTAACTGCTCGCTCCGTATTAGTCTTTCTCCGTACGTAATTTCATCCGTCTGATCCAAAAAGATTAAATTTGGTTTCATCAGCAAATAAAACCATGTTCCAGAATGTTTCATCTTTGTTTTTATGGGCTTAGTCAAATTTAATTCTAGCTTTACGATTAACTTCACTGATGTATGGCTTTTTCCGCATTGTTCTACCATGAAAATTTGGTTCTCTTAATATTCTGCGTATTGTATGCTTCCTCGGTTCACTTTGGAGCACTTATTTTGGGGTTTTCTTTTATTTTTCTGACAATCCATTGGCAATCTTTTTCGGAGAATATTTTATTGTGCGTTCTTCTAGGCTAATTTTCAACAAGGTGCTGATAAATGAAGCGTTCAATAATATTCTGAAAAAGAAGAACTTGTTTTCGCCATTTCTGCAATTTTAATAAATAATTCACGCGTTCTAATAATTTTGTAGCGTCCCATTTTCTCAATTATTATAAAATTTCACTTATTGGTCTATATTGACACACTAAAGTGACTATAATCGACTAAAAGGTTCTTTAAAACGATACACTGAAAATCTTGTTTTGTGTAGAAACAGTATCGCTATTTTCAAAACAAAGAGAGTGCATCATTTTAGATGTGACACAATTTTTAATCGGGGATTTTTTATTTTTTTTACTATGTATTTTGTTATAAATTGGAAATTTTTTTTTGTTTTGTTTTCTGAAATTAACAATTAATAATACTGAAGCTTATAATAAATGTAAATTAAAAATAGTTATTTATAATTGTTTTTTGAATATTTACTTAAAAAAAAATTTTAAATTGATTGCATCATTTTGGCTGTGACCCACTGTATATATCCGGCCTTTGCATTTATGGCTAGATACAGTTAAGTGTATTGACTGATCTATACGTTTTTTTTCTATATGATTAGAAGACGAACCGACTGCAATTAGGTAGAAATTCGTGTATCGTAGCACACATTTAGCCTTGATTTGTATTATACCCTGATCCTTAAAGACTGCATGATTTTATTTCATGATCGATTTGTTGAGTTTATGATGTTATATATTGTCGATGATACTTCACATAGAAATCTATTTCCTTGGCACAATTCTTCACTTCTTCTTTGGTTCTAATTGGGAAGGTGCGATTACGTGCATTATGGATTACAAAAAGTAAGGCTTGTTGTGTGTCTTCGAAATTTTTCAATATAAATATTAGCTCAGTGGTTGAAGTTAATGTCAGGCGAATTTGTTTTTCCCTTTTAAGTATTCATTTAATTTTTCATTTTCAGCCTTCAGCGAATATCAATTTGTTTAATGATTCCATTATGCTTTATAGTTTGACTGTGTCTGTTATGGTAGTATGATTTTTTATCAATACCTCCAATTGTTGCTGATCGTTGTTTGATGGGTTCAAATTAAGTTTCGTATTCTTTTGCTTCATGTCCTGTAAGGATCCGAAAAATGCCATCTAACAGAACGCCTACTGTGTTGCCTAAGCGTTGTTTTGATCTTCGCACTTCCTTATTGTTTTCTAATAATAATTTAGTACCCGCATTCAAATAGTTGCTGTCATTTAATTCGTTGAAGTATTAATTCGCAATTTGTTTCAAACACATCTATGCATGCCGCTTTCTGTTGGTTTTTTGCCGTCTGTAATGCTTCCATTTCATGGCTACCACCTCAAGTCTGCCTGTTTATTTAAAGTGTATGCTCGTAGAGTGGTTGAATGAGGTGATTTGAACGTTGATCTGGGCAAGTCTCAAAAAACAATATATGGATTAACAATATATTTCGCTTATCTGCTGCTGCCTCGGAAACCTAGAGCGCGAGCTGGCTAGGTGAACAATAATTTTGTGTACATATACACTGTATAATATATAATTTTATATTTGTATTTTATTTTTTCTCTCATGTGTCTGTGCATTTTGTTCGTTAATTTATAAAGGCAGGTAGCAAAATAAAAAGTTGAATATTTACGATGATGACGTATTGGTGATTTGATTTTTCATTTTCAAATATTTAAACAATACGAAACCGCATATGATACATCAATTTAAAAAAAATATAAACAAAACGACACGCATGCGCTCAAGCAAACCAATATTAATAGAAAAAACCACCACTGTGTTTTTCCGGTTTGCTCATCTCGCGCTGTCGTTTTTGGTACAAAATCGACACTCTGAACCAATTTTTTCACCTTGTTTTTATTGATGTGTGCTCTATATCTGCGACCGCCAGTGCATCTCTTATCAAAAAACTATAATGTTATTGCAATGGGTCAGTTGGATCATTGATAAGTGGAGTTACCGGTCGCTAATTTAGGCACGCTTTTATTTGGATGGTTATAGATATAGATAGAGCCCCACAAACGTGAGTGTTGCTTCCTCTAAAATTTGTTTTAAATGGAATTTTTATTCTTATTGCGCAGTTTTAATCTTTTTTCATTATGTTATTTGCTTCAATGAAATATGTCCCATTGTCAAAGTAGATATCCGTACATAATCCTCAAAGTCAGGATGATCGGTTAACGTTTAAGCAAATCTTATTACAGCACGTATACCGTTAAAAATCCAATATTTATTTTTTAAATGCATAAAGGTTAATTGTGCACCCCCATATAAGGTACTAACATCTCATCATTCAAAATTCAATTTGTCCTACACAAGCTATTCAATGGCTACAGTTTAGGGTTCCCAACCGTCTTTTTCTGGGAAGGACAGTTCTTCTTTTTTAAAATTTATCCTTTTCACTTTCCGTATGACAAAATGTCCTTTTCTTTGTTGAAATGTCCTTTATTACATAAAAAGGTTCTTTTTATCTCCTACCAAAATAAAATCTATTTTCATTTTCGTTAACCGAGTAAAAGTACTAATAAAATAGCGAAAAGGTCTGTACTATAAACAAACCAAAACAAACGTTTAAAAATAACTGCAATAGACCTGTTTACTTAAAAAAATTTGACAGATGAAATATTATCTGTAGGCCACACAAACGATTAACACCGTGTATGGTTTGTGAATTTTGCTCTTTTAATAAAATAAAATTAAATTAAATGTGATTATATGTGTGATATGTTATATATATATGTAGGATGACTTATGTGAGTCACCCTATGTTGTTACACAAGATGTCAAAGTATTTGTGGTATAAAATCTTGTTTTTACGTGTGCTGCAACTGTACTGTATTTTATTTTACTTTTGGTTATAATTTTGTAATTTTAAAAACAGAATATAAATAGAGTTTGATCATTAGAGTGCATACGACTAATTCTGTCAATAAATAAGTTAATTCAATAGTTTGATTTTTTCTTAATTGTGAGCTTACTTTTCACTTGGGAATCGGAATATTTCCTACATGGGGGCTCGTCCGGGAATTATATTGATTAAGATACGCATCAATATTTTCGGTACAATTGCTGTGGAAGTACGGTGTACAAAAAATTAAATTACAGTTTTCTGATCGGTGAATCAACGTATTAGTTTTGTGTAAAAGAACGAAAACACAAATTGTTACGTGGTTGTGTGCGTGTTTGTGTGTTGAGAAGTTCGCGAACTAGTGCCGCAACTTTAAGAAGAGGATAACACAAACAAAAAAAAAAAGAGGTACTGTAAGAATTTTTTGGTAGTGAATAGTGAAAATACGCTCAGAGACAGGATAGTGGAAATAATAAATCAGGTATCAGTGAGAAAATTGTGTACCTAACGTGATTAAACACATTTTTATGAAACGGTTCAAAAGGAGAATAAAACCATAAATAAGCGTGCTTTTGCTGTTACAATTATACGGTAAATAGAGGTCGTTTTACAGTCGTAAAATTGGAACGCGTTGTTCAGTAAAAATTTTGCAGTTAACATTGTGTTGATCGCTTTTCCCAATTATTTATTTTATCGAGTGTGCCGATTTATATTCAATAAAATGGGGAAAAAATTGAAAAGTAAAGACAGCAGTGCAGACTCCTTTGCCAATGAGGAGTTCTACCAAAGAATGTTCGAAAAATTTAAACAAAGTATCGATGATTTAACCATTACTGATAGGCATTCTTCAGCACACCAACAAAATCATAATACAGGTGCAACTGGATTAAGCGATGATGCGCTGCATGAACGAGAAATGGCGTTGAAGGACCAGGAGATAGCCTTGCTGAAGAAACAAAACGAGTTGTTGACGGCGCGTAATGTAAATTTCACAGCAAACACAACTAACGAAATTGATAAGCAACTGTCACCGTTGCCGCGTTATAAATTCGAGGATGTAAAAGAGTCGATCAATATATTCAGTGGAGACGATAATTATCGGATCGACAAATGGGTCGAAGACTTTGAAGAGTCATCAAAATTTTCCATGTGGTCAGATATGGACAAGGTCGTATATGGGAAACGGCTGTTGGCGGGAACCGCTAAGCTTGCATTAAGGACAACCAAAGAGTTGAACACGTGGGAGAAACTCAAACAGTTTTTAATCAAAGAGTTCTCTAAGAAGTTCAACAGTGCCATCATTCATCGACAAATGGCAGAGCGGAAAAAGAAGCCAGATGAATCTTTTAATCGATATTTGTTTGAATTACGTGAGCTGGCAGTGTTGGGCAACGTTGAAGATTCTGCGATTATCCAGTATTGCATTGATGGGATACCGGATCAACAAGTTAACAAGCAAATTCTATATGGTGCTACAAGTATGGAACAATTTAAGCTGAAGCTTAATGACTACGAAGGGACACATATGAGAACTAATCAAAAACCTGCTCCAATGCCCAAGTTCAGTTTGAAATCAGCTGATAATTCTCAATCTGCTGGTAGAAGTAATCGAAGGTCAAGGTTTATCGTATGTTACGAGTGTGGAGATGGTGGACATACCGCAAGTAGCTGCACGAACAAAGGAAAAGGGAGAAAGTGTTATATCTGCGGAGAATTCGGACATATTTCACCATCATGCCCACAAAAGAAGAGGAAAGACGTCGCTTCGGTTCAGAATAAAACATCTCGTTGTGGCAATGATTTAAAGGAGTTCTCGATTAATGGCAAAAATTTGATGGCCATGGTCGATAGTGGAAGTGATTTAAATCTAATGTCCGAGTCGAAATTTAAAGAATTAGAGGTCAAAAATTTTGTAAACCAGGTTACTGCGTTTAATGGGGTCGGTTCGAACGGGTTGATGACCAAAGGAAGATTCGAGGCAAATGTGAGTATAGACGGAGACCATTATAACACTGTTTTTCACGTTGTAGACGAAGGGCTGCTACCCGTAGAGATAATACTTGGGAAAGAATTAATCAACCAAACAGTCACGATACTGACACCAGAGGCTGTTGTTATGCGCAAATGGATTCCGGACAATAACGTTTTTGTCATCGAAAAAGAAGATGCGCTCGATTTAAGTCAAGTCAACGATGTACATATTGCCGATGAGATTAGGAAGCTTGTAGTTAATTATTCACCAAGAAAAGCAGAACCATCGAGAGATGTAAAGATGACGATAGTTCTCAGTGACAACACACCAATTGCGTCAAGGCCGAGACGGCTATCACCGCTAGAATCCGACGTTGTCCGGCAGCAGGTAGATGAGTGGATGAAAGAGGGAATTATTCGTCCGAGTGTGTCGAATTATGCAAGCCCTATTGTACTAGTGAACAAAAAGGATGGGTCGAAAAGACTTTGTATCGATTTTCGGAAATTGAATAAGGTGGTGGTTAAAGATAGGTACCCACTCCCGCTCATTGACGACCAAATCGACCAACTACAAGGTGCGAAATATTTCACGACGTTAGATCTTCGTAATGGGTTCTTCCACGTTCCAATCTCTGAAAAATCGATAAAATATACCGCTTTTGTGACACCGTTCGGCCATTACGAATTTATGAAGGTCCCATTTGGCCTGTGTAATTCGCCAGCAGTTTTCCAACGTTTCATAAACAACGTTTTTCAAGAACTGTGTAGGGCGAAAATCGTGTGCATATACATGGACGACTTAATTGTACCTGCGAAGAGTGCCGAAGAGGGTTTAGAACGGTTGACAAAGGTGCTCGAGGTGGCAGCTAGAAATGGCTTGCAGATGAATTGGAAAAAATGTCAATTTCTAAGAACACGTATCGAATACCTTGGCTATGATATTGAAGAGGGTTGCGTGAGGCCGGGGAGGATGAAACTTAAAGCTATCGCGAAGTTCCCAGCCCCAGACACATTTAAAAAGCTACAAAGCTTTTTGGGACTGACGGGGTATTTTCGTAGATTTGTTGAGGGTTACGCGCTGATCGCAAGACCATTGTCCAACCTATTGAGGAAAAACGTCAAATTCAAAATTGGAGAGGTGGAGAAGGACGCAGTTCGAAAGTTGAAAGAAGTCTTGATTTGTCAACCAGTTTTGCAGTTATATGATGTTGCTGCAGAAACAGAATTGCATACCGACGCATGCAAAATTGGATTAGGTGCCATTTTGTTACAGCGGTCTGAATCGGATAGATAATTTCATCCAGTCTTTTACCTCAGTAAGAAGACGTCACCATGCGAGGAACGCTATAGTAGCTACGAGCTAGAAGTGCTAGCGATTGTTATAGCTTTAAAAAAATTAAGAGTATATCTGCTGGGTCTCAATTTCAAAATTGTGACCGACTGTGCTGCTTCTAAGGCCACCATGAATAAGAGGGAGTTGAATGCGAGAATCTCTGGTTGGGCGCTACAACTTCAAGAGTTTAATTACGATCTCGAACATCGACCTGGAAATAAGATGAGGCATGTCGATGCATTGAGTAGGGATCCTGTAGTCATGGTGATTGAAGATGGTGTGATTTCGAGAGTGAAAGCAGCCCAGAGAACCGATCGAGATTTGCACCCTATATTCGAGCTACTCAAGAAAGGTGCGTATGAAAATTTTATTGTTAATAATGGAATTCTTTTTAAACCAGTTCAAGGCTCGTTATGTATCGTGGTGCCGAGGCAAATGCAAATGGAGGTTGTCAAACATTACCATAATCAAGGTCATTTTGGGAAGCAAAAAACAGAAGAGTTGATAGGAAGGCAATTCTACATCCCAAAGTTAAGCCAGAAGATTCGGATATGCATAAACAATTGCATACCATGCATATTAGCGGAGAAGAAAATGGGGAAACAAGAGGGGTTGTTGCATCCAATCCCAAAAGGAGATGCCCCATTGAAAACATACCACTTGGACCATCTCGGAAATTTAGTAGCAACGAGTAAGCAGTATAAACACATTCTTTGTGTTGTGGATGGATTCTCGAAATTTGTGTGGTTATATCCGTCAAAGACCACAACCACCAAAGAAGTCCTTCAAAAGTTGGAACTGCAGAAATCGGTATTTGGAAATCCTAGATGTATTATATCGGATCGAGGTACCGCATTTACTTCGTCAGAATTCCAGGATTACTGCAAAAACCAGTCAATAGAGCATATAGCCATTACAACGGGTGTTCCGACCGGGAACGGGCAGGTTGAACGCGTTAATAGAATTCTAATACCGGTTTTAACGAAGATAAGTTTAGAAAAACCTGGCGAATGGTACAAGCACACCGATAAATTGCAACGATTTTTAAATAACTCGTACCAACGAAGTATTGGAATGACACCGTTCGAGCTGCTGACTGGGGTAAAGATGCGCTGCCCTGAGGACCACAAATTGAAGGAAATAATAGAAGAAGAGGAGGCAAAAGTCTTCAGTGAAAGTCGAAGTAAGCTAAGAGAAGAGGCGAGAGAGCAAATTTTGAGAGTTCAGGAGGAAAATCGTAAGACATTTGATAGGGGGAGAAAACATGCATCACTGTATAGTATCGGCGAGATGGTGGCAATTAAAAACTCTCAGTTTAGTGGGGGAAACAAAATTGGCCCGAAATATCTTGGGCCATATGAGGTGGTGCGACAACGGGCTAATGATCGGTACGATGTCGAGAAGGTTGGTAGAACGGAGGGTCCGAAAACCACATCAACAAGTGCGGAATTTATGAAACGTTACTACGATGGATTAAATGACGATACAGATGAGGAAATTGATGGTGTTGGTAGAGAGCCAGAGGAAGTCGATAGTGTTGAAGAGAACGAGGATGATGAAGTGACAGTTGCGGAAAATGGTAATCCGAGCCGGATGACTCGTAGGATGGCCGTGTAGGATGACTTATGTGAGTCACCCTATGTTGTTACACAAGATGTCAAAGTATTTGTGGTATAAAATCTTGTTTTTACGTGTGCTGCAACTGTACTGTATTTTATTTTACTTTTGGTTATAATTTTGTAATTTTAAAAACAGAATATAAATAGAGTTTGATCATTAGAGTGCATACGACTAATTCTGTCAATAAATAAGTTAATTCAATAGTTTGATTTTTTCTTAATTGTGAGCTTACTTTTCACTTGGGAATCGGAATATTTCCTACATATATATATGTGATATTAAAACAAATTAGTTAATTTGAATCAATTTAAAAATAAATGTGAATCATTATAATGCTTGGTAGGTTATGTTTTTATTTGTAATGAACCGACTCATTTAAAATTTATTATTTTAGGAAATGATCAAAATAATCGATATAAATTATCGAAGTATGCGACGAGCCTCAGTGGAGCTGAAAAAATTCGTTATGAAGACAAAATATCTAGCATTTGCTTCGATCCATATTTGGGACAATATGACGAACAGGATTTGCCAGAAAATATTACTTTTTTTGAAATCTACCAGTATCTGGTTAATAAAAAATCGTATTACAGTGCAAAGGAACTAATAGCGTTCAAGTCACTGGAATCATACCAGCTGTACAAAAGTGGATGGGTGCAATTCATGGCAGGCCAAAAAATTGAAAATGGATTTATGGTATTTGGCAAGGTAGCTAGTTGTAGCATGAAAATTTAAACAGTTTAATTCATACATTATTTTAAACAGGTACTTCATAGCCAATCTCTAAATTTACCGGCGCTCAAGGTATGGATACACCTAAATAATTCGAGCAATCATTAATACTGCGCACTGTACATGTGTCGCTGTGTTAGGTGAATGCTGCACCCACATTGGAACAATTTTATTTGCTTTACATGCAATATATATAAATATTTTAGACAAAGACACTGTAAGAATTTAATTGCATATTCAAGTTTTTTATTGTACATTATATCCTTTTTTATTTTAGGAATCATCAGTTCCAGATAGAAAAGCACTGTGGATCGTACCATCTTGCAAACGTTGCATCCAAATGGGCACCAAAAAAATTAATTATTCATTGGGTAATCAATCAAAAGTTGCATCACCAAATGCCTTAAAAACCAAAGACAACACATCAGCAGATCTTGGAAGGAAAACTTTAATTGATCAGATTTTGGCAAAAGGTAGAACTCCTGTAGCATTAATGGGGCTTGCTGAGTATCTACCAGTACGAAACAACAAGTCTGATTTCGAGTTGGACAATTTGCTAAAAGTCTATTTCGCATCTCGGAAACCCGAGAATGAACGACAGTCACTTCAAAGATTGATTGATCATTTTTCATACGATAATTTCAAAATGGAAGAGGGAAAAGTGGAATTAATTGGATGGGCAACACGTCAACAGTCGAAAGGAGATTATTGGTTTAAATTAAGATTAGGACGTATTACAGCTTCCATTTTTAAAGAAGTATGCAGGAGCAAAATCAATCGAAGTTTTCCACTTGGATTACTCAAAAGAATTTGCTATCCAACAGAAAATATCATCAGGACCAAATCAATTAAATATGGGTGTGCTCATGAAAAGGTAGCACTAAAAACTCTTTTTAATATGAACAAACTTCATTAAAATTTAAAAATCTCGCCATCTGGGTTGATGATTTTAAAGGAAAAATCATTTTATGCTGCATCACTAGATGCAGTTTGGAGCTGTAGCTGCTGCGGTCAAATGCCAGTAGAAGTGAAGTACCCATATTGTTTGAAAGATGGTAATCTCCTCTCGTATCTACCACGAAAAGTATCTATCACTTTATATTTTAAGCGTTTAGTTGGAATCATTGGGCATCTAAAAAATTTGATTCCACGATTTCTATCACCTCGCATAGAGCAATTCACCACACAACATTTTAATGGCATTGCACAGATTATTGTAATCAATATAAAATATGTTTATAACAAAATAAAATGCAATAACAAATTATTATTTTCACTTTAATTGAATATATTTTTAAAAATGCAGCGACTACGACAATAAATTGCAAGAATGATTGGCCTACAGATAATGTTGACGTTTATATTTGATAGATAAGTAAACAGGTCTATTGTGCTCTCTTTATATTGCTATCGCATTTTGCATCTATATACTATAAATTTCGGTATATCTATTCGACATTTATCAGGTTTTTACATTTCGCACTCGTAATAGAACGAGCCACTATGTACGTGCAACACAAAAAGTGTCGTCCTATTTTATAATAAAATTTTTGTTTTTTGGTTTTTTTTATATGTGATTCAATCAAGTCGTAACTGTTATAAAATTTTGGTTTGTGATTTGTTTGTGTCTTGTGTGGCTAAGTTTAACAATATAAAATATATAACTTTCAATAAACAAAAAAAAATGAACGAGGGAAAGTATCAGCAAATAATAATTCTTTATCATTACAACCACCAAAAAAAACAGTAAATGCTCAAAAACGGAGAAAAACGTATTATAATGCAAATTGGGAAGAAACCCACAAATGGTTAACCAAAGGAGTTAGCAACTGGTTGCAAAATGTAAGTTATTTTTAAGTATATTTTCTGCCGAATACAGTGGCTATTCCGCAGTCAAAACACACGTTGAATCGATCGCACACAAAATTAAATCCAGCACCACCGGTAGTACTTTCATTCATTATCAAACATTTTTGTTAAATGTATAGATCGGATATAGAAATGAAAGTAATATTAGTTGAGGTGTTTCAAGTTTATCATTCCATTAAGCACAATCAATCATATAATTCTCTTGATTGCTCGATGATTGCATTGCAAAATATTTGGGCAAAAAAGCTCTAGCTAAAGTTTTGGACGAAATAAACATCCATAAACCAAAACTATTTTATTCAATCCAGTTAGATGCTTCGAATCGAAAAAATAATTAAGTTATTTCCTATATCGGTTTAATACATACATGGTTGAAAATGGCTAGCAAACTTATTTGTTGGATTTTATCGAGAATTCCGATGAAACTGTGGATGGAATGTTTAAAATGGTAGAATAATATACCGATGAGCTACAATTAAGTTGACAGAAAATATCTTAGCGTAGTGCAGACAATACGCGAGCTTATATGCTAATTTAATAGTGGAAAATGAAAACATTCAGAAAGCCAATTATCACGCACACACGATTCACAACTGTGTAAAAGATGCTTTAGGTTCCTTACATGTTGATATAGAAAAAATAATAATTAAAATTTATTCTCATTTTTCAAATTCGGCCAAGAGACGGGAACCGTTAAAGGGCTTCCACGAATTTGTAGCATGTCGGGATTCGTTGTCTCTCATTTAATCCCTGTATTAAACGCATTTTGCTGAAGTATATTGGCTTTTGCAGCTATTTTTAAAGTATAAACGACCTCCCACAACAAGTAAAAAAACTTTTGAAAATATATGTTGTCAGTTTTCGATATGGCCACCGAAAAATTAGAGAGTAACCAAACCACTTCTTTGGACTTGTTTAACATAACTGAGAGATGATATTATAAATAATCGTATAGAGAATAATTTTTACGGCCATGAGGTAAACAAAAAATAGAAAAATTTTACTAGCACCGACAGTATTTCGCTTCAAAATGACTTCAACAATTTTTACAAAAAGTCGGTAAAATATCTCGAAACTAGATTTGATTCTACTGAACAAAATTGCGTATCAAAACTATATGTTTTATCATTATCAAACAACACTTTCCCAAAATACATATATCGACTTTGAAATAGCTTTATCCGTAGATTATAGTATATAGATAGAATACCGACAGTATTGTTTTGATGGCTGGCCAGATGGTATTCAATATTAATGGAGGGATCTCAGAAAAGAAACCAAGTACATTTCTAAGCGGGATTTTGGAGGTGATAGATGGTATGGGTTAAACAGCTTTACACCACGTTCCATATTTTTTGTACATAAATCAAGAAGAAAGTTGGATTTTCCAGCAAGATGACACACACATTACACTCTTCTGCTCAAAATAGTGAAATTCTTCCTAAATCCTAAAAACATTTGATTGTTGTATAATTAGTATATTATACTAAATTCGGATAGGCCGATTAAACCATTGATTTAATAGTTATTACATACTAATGTAAGATCGAACTTGGTACAAATTATATTATACCTAGAAAACAAAGATGAAATGCCCTTAACCCTCATGTGAGTGAAGAAAAAATATCTTAATTTGAGTGATTAAGGTACAGGGTACCCTACCATTAAGGGTAGGGTACCCTACAGCAATTTTTCTTAAAACTAATTTTTTTTTTAATTTTTTTTGCAATTTCGAAATCTAATAACGAAATTGGAAACAGTTTTGCATTAGCTGCAACATGTCAGTTTTCATCTTTTCAACATTCTGTAAAAAAACGTAAATAATCCAACATATCACATCAGTGAAAAAAATGATCGATAGTAATAAAAAAATGTTGGTTAGTTTTTTTGAAACAAATAAAAATATAAACATAAATTAAATGAAATAAATAAACAGTAATACAAACAATGAAATACAACGACATATAACACAAAAATATAAAATATTTGCATATTATTTCTTTCAAATATAGTGTAAAATATGTAAAGGGACCCGGGTACCTTTGTTACTCTAATTCGTACAACTAAACTACTTTTTGCTCTCACGTGCGTCCAAGTTGTAAAATTTCTCATTTTTAAGTGTGATCGTAATCTATCAATTGAACTAGAAGTTCTCATAAAATTAAAACTTTTTATTATGACTGGAACATACAAAGCTAGACGTTTAAAAGAGCAAAAGGTACCCGGGTACCTTGTCACTCACATAAGGGTTAAAAATTAAATAGATTTTGGTGTAAGCATATGTTCAAAAATATTTTATTTAATTAAGACAAAATTTTAGGTTTTGTGTCGTCAGGTCAGCAAAATTTACTTTGAAGTGCTTTAATTCTAACGAACAGTTTTCTGAATTTTATCGATAAAGTACTATAAACCAGCATGCTAAGTGGCGTATATTCTGAGGTGCTACTAGACCCCATCTAACAGAAAAACTCTTTCTTTTGATCAAACTGGGAGTTTAGGATAGCTAAATTTTCATTCCAGAACCATAAATCAAACGTACAGTTTTCTGAATTGTTCCTAGAAACTCCAATAAACCAGAAAGCTATGTGACGTATATTTTGAGATGCTACTAGGGTCCATCTAATAGAAGAAATTGTTTATTTTGATCAAATTGGGAGTTTTGAGTTTGTAGGACTGTTAAATTTGCCATGGAGTGCTATAGCTATAATGTACAATTTTTTTAATTTTTCCAAGAAACGTGAGCGTGGTAAGTGACGTATATTCTAAGACGCTTCTAGGTCCCATCTAACAGAAAACAAGTTTATTTTAATTAAATTGGTGGTCTTGTTGTTTTAGAACTGCTATATTTGCTTTGGAGTGTTATAATTCTCAAGTGTAAAATTTTCTGATTTTTCCTAGAAAATCCTATAAAGCCTTCTACGAGGCCTCATTTTATAGAAAACCTCATTTATTTTAGCCCAATTGGGAATTCAGGGTGTTTAAAACAGCCAAATTTGCATTGATCTTCTATAAATCACATGTACGGTGTCCTCAATTTCCTGGGCAATACTAAAATCCGCGTCCCTTAAATAAACACCAATTTTATATGGAGATTGGAAATTCAGGGTTTTTATGAGAGCCAAATTGGCATTAATCAATTCAAATTTGGCTGTCCATAAGCGTGCTTTTCTATTATGAAGGACCTGTAATGCAAATTTGCGCGTCCTAAAAAATCGTTATATCGAATCATTTAGTGAAAATACGTTATATCGAGACATTCTCGAAACACATCTTTTGTTAGTGTTGCTTTTTATGACAGAATTAGGACAAATATCACCAATGTCATGTTTTAAATATTTTCTGTACTATTATAATGGTTAGTTTGATGGGAAAGAAGGTTCGCCATAGCTCAGTTCCTGTTGTGTTAAGACTCTTTTAACCCGTAGAGCGTCAGGTATCCGAAATTCCATGCTATCGACCAAAATATTGTTTTGTTTATTCATCCCTTAGTTTAAGTGTCTCACTTTTGTTTGAGGACAGAAAACTAATTTGAATAAACAAAGTTTAAATTATACTTTTTTGAGATATTGAATTTAAACATCTCGACGCCCATATCTTATTTGTAACACTTAAAATGTTTTGATGGTTAGACCATTCAAATTTCCTTTACTGTATAAATATATTATGTTTTTCGATGACTTTTAATCACTGGCATGACCTTAAATTTCCTTATTACATTTTTGAATTTTGGAGACGAGACCAACTTGAATTATAGTATAGTGGACGAGTAACATCGAGCAAGGTACGCAACTATGCATTTGAATCATATCGGCCAACATTAATCTTAATAAATTTCCAATCAAAACGTTCGCAACAACAAATGTGAAATTCATTCAAAATTAGGGTTACGGAAAATCATAAAAAAAATAAAGAAAAACTATTTTGACTTTACTCTATACACACACACCGATTCGTTGTACATAACTACATACTCGTATATATTTGGTGTTGTATTTTGTTTATCGTCTGGGTTTTCTATTATTTTCCCAATATATTTTGTAGTTTATACATTTTCTAGTAATAATATCGCTTTGAGTTTCAATTTGAACGTTATTCAAATCGGTCGTGATTCTTCCTCATATACACGCTGTGGTTTACTCTATATACACACTCGATTTATATAAGCGTATATTATCGTATATTTAGTAGTAAGTGATTGCTAGTTGCTGATACTGCTCGTATTACCCAAAAAAAGAAATTATGATTAAAATCAAAAAATCAACAAACAACAACAACAACAATAGCGGTACTAATCTAAATAATAATCAGAGCAATTTTGGTGTATGGGACACAATCGATTTATTAACGAAACATCAAGCTACTAATTCGGGACGAAATGTGTACGATAACATCCAGGATTGGTTGTACAAAGTAACGCACAAATTAAATCAAAATCAAATTGATGAACGAGATTCTGGTGTTTTTGATAAGGATACGACCACAAATTCATCACGTGATGAATTAATTCTGGGTACGTTGCGTTTGGATAGTGAGACGTGTAATTCAACACCGCGGGCGCCAAATGATAAAAACATGAATGTGCAGCAACGGGGCAGCAAAACAAAATCGAAAAAAGTTAAAAATCCTGATGTAAAATTGCCAGTTAATGGACCTAAGGCGGCCGGAACGAAGATGGCCGGTCCATCCGATGTCAAAACTAAGAAGGACACCAAGAAGAATGTGAAACTGCCAAAAATTAATAAAAATAAAAAGGTGAAAGATGAACCGATTGCGGCAGATGACGAGTTTTACAAGGATGGCTATTTTGGATCACTTGTTGATTGCAAGTTAGTAAAGATTTTATTTATTTTGCATGTATAGTTTGACCGGTTAAATTTGTAACTTTGTAGTGTTGACACATTGCATGCGACAGTTTCGTGACTGGCTTATCTTCCAAATTTTGTATTTTTGGTATTTATGGTTCTTTTAATAATAGACATCTTTGTACAAAAATAAGTAATAAACTGTGTCTGTGCGTGCTTTGAAAAGCAGATACTATCTCTGCGTCATTTTCAAATGTGTTTCGTGTCATCAACCTTTCCAATTTACGTAGTTGATAGATTACTGTGATATTTAACAAGGGTATAAGGGAAGATTTTTGTTAACAAAACGGGTTAGATGGAATGCGGATGGGCCATTGAAATTTAAAGGGAAGAACTTTGGCCAAGATTCGGTCTGAAGTACTTATGTTTCAATTTGCTACTTTAAAAAAAAAATAAAAAATTTATTAAAATTCAAAGGCAAAGAGCAATTTTGATTAAATTTTATTAAGGTCGAAAATGTAAACAGAAACTGTCAATTTTCAAATTAATTTGGTAAGTCAATGTAAACCCATTTTGCAATTTTATACACAAAATAATGGTTACCTTTTAATTAATACTCGTAAATGGGTGATGCTGATAGTTGAGTGATAGTGATAGTTAAGTTGAGTGGTATATTACTGAGATGGAAGTGTTTGGATCATAGTTTTCTGTTTACGAATTTGATAATACAACGGGTAAATAATCACCTTCAAAAGTGTAAATTTTTATATAATCGTTGTTAGATAGAGCCCATGTTTAGATCCATTTCTCCGTTTCGCTTATCTAGATTAGGAATTTGATCTTCTAAATTAGGTCACAACCCACGCCACTAAATTGCTTTTAAGAAGAAATAAATTTCGTTGAAATAAATAGGTTTATTTTACTTAAAGTTATCGACCATTTTTTGGCATGTTCGATAAATAATGAATGTGGTAAGAAATAGCCCATTAATCAGCCTTTAAAAAAATACTGAAAAATATAATAGATTCCAGCACAAGTTATTTTCGTGCAAAATTACTTATTTTGGAGGAAACATGTTTACAAAATAAGCTGCTTTGGTTAGTTTTTCGGTGCATGTGTAAACAAAATGAACTGAAATAGTCGAAATTCTGCAACTGAAAAAAATGATAAATTGATCGATCTCCGAAGTAAAGGAGCTCGATAAACGAAATCTTGAAATTTAACAATATTCCATCTATCCGTAATTTCTTAACGAATTACGATGAAATTTGGATAGTAGTATTGATCAGGGGTTTTAAAGTGAGTTTTGGACAAAATTCTAGGATCTGTTCATACTGGACTTAACTTGGCTACATACAATTTAAACTGAGGGAACTCGGCTAGAGACAATTCTGAAAAAAATTATAGATTAGAATTTTCACTATAAGTTTTTGATTTTGTGCGCTCATATAAGTTATTTTCAGTTTATGGCCAATATATCAAACACTTCCACTAGTAACCAATATATGCGATTCGTCAGTATTATTATAAAAACAACCGAAAGTATTGGTTGAAGTTTTTGAGATATTGGTCGAAAACTGAAAATAACTTATATGGCCGCAGAAAATTAAAAAATTATAGTGAAAATTCTAATCTATAATTTTTTTCAGAATTGTCTCTAGCCGAGTTCCTTCCAGTTTAAAATGTATGTAGCCAAGTTAAGTCTAGTATGAACAGATCCTAGTATTTGGTCCAAAACTCACTTTAAAACCCTAGATCAATACCACTATCCAAATTTCATCGTAATTCGTTAAGAAATGGCGGAAAGACGGATTATTGTTAAATTTCAAGGTTTCGTTTACCGAGTTCCTTTACTTCGGAGATCAATCAGTTTGTCATTTTCGCTGGTAATTACATAACATAATAAATTTTAGTGATAGTGCTGCCACTTGCGAGGAGTAGCGTAATCTCTTATTTTCCACTGTCAAATTTCTGCTATCTTATACAGCATTAGTTGAAGCCAGCCAGTCACATGCGATTCAAATGTTTTTGAAACGATCATTCAGATTCGTAACAGAAATTCGCAGTTTATCCTTCTACAGGGTGCACGGACATTTGAGGAATCGAGATTTTCCCTCAGCAATAAATAGTTTCGCTTTGCGACAGCCGAATACGTTCAGCCATTGCTGCCTTAACAAAATGAAGAAGAAATGTTTCACTGCTGCTGTACCATTATTAAATGATAAAGGAATGACAGGTTTAAGCCGACC
This sequence comes from Nephrotoma appendiculata, assembly GCA_947310385.1. Lineage (NCBI taxonomy): Eukaryota > Metazoa > Arthropoda > Insecta > Diptera > Tipulidae > Nephrotoma > Nephrotoma appendiculata. The sequence continues at coordinate 74,156,007 of OX371224.1, forward strand.
GTGAACCAGCTTTTGTCAGAGAATCTGCAATCTTGTTGCCATTAATACGATTTATGAAATGCTTGCACTCTCTGATGTGCTTAAAATCCACCAAGTGGTTACTGAAAGCGTTAAGCACCGCCTTGCGTCACTGCATACGACCGTCAGATTGTTGAGATGTTAAGATTTTCAAATTCTCGTCTTGGGGCTTCGGGTACACAATGAGTCAGAACTATGACCTTAGCTTGAAAAAATGCTCTCAGTTTTCTCTGACTCTCTGATGGCTTAAAGGGCTGCTTTTTACAGTAGGCATGGATGCTTGCACAACGGTTATCGTGCGAACCGTCTGACTAGAAGCCTAGTGGTTTGATGGCCACCATACAATAGAAGCAAAATTAGCATGAGTAGAACTAGTGACCGAGGCCAGCTACTAGAACCAGATCTTTTTATTTCAAATTAAGAAAGGATGGAAAACGTTGGATCGAGAGCACCAAAAAGGTATCAATGTATCAATGAGAAAATTCGGGTAGTTTATTGTGTCGTATAAAAAGACGTTTCGAATTTTGAGGTGTTTGCGACCATGCGATACTTAGTCATTTTTGCTTTATATAAATTTGGATTATGTTGAGTGCGCGAATTTACATTCCGGACGAAATTTACGTGAATTTATCGAGTTTGCATACCAGAAAACACCTGGAATTTTTTTTATCACCGCACGAGATTGTGAGCTTGATGGACTACGATTTCGAACTACGTCTTTTACTGTATCGGAGTGAAGTTTATGCCAAAATAACAAAATATACACTGTGACCTATAAGTACTTAGTTTTGAGTGAATTTTATAAAATGAAACTTTAAAACAAAATACAGTACGAATCGAAAAATCGTAAAACAAAATACAGATGTGGCCAAAGTGGTTCCGAACTAGTATTTGATCTAAGAAGCAAATCTTATTTATCCAAATGGTCGAAAATGTGTGAAATTTTTGTTATTTGAGAGAGAATATCATAGAGTGTAATTCGAAAATTCTTAATCATTTGAAATTATATCACCCTTAGTGCGCCGATAAAAGGAATTTTGGGCAAATTTGGTGATTCGACGGAGCTCAATGAGTTAATCTAGTTTAATATTAGGCCCTATTTTGAAAAATTTATAATTTTCCTGGAAAATCAAAATATATTAATGTGTCATATATGACACAAAATGTAGTAAGGACTAAAACTAAATATTTCGTTTCGAATTCAGTAGATATATATTTAGATATATAGTTCTACATATATTTATTTATAAAATAAATCACAAAAATCACATAATTAACTCATTTAGTGTAAAATAAAAAAATAAAAAATGAATTTCATATCACAGCACTGTTGCTGCAGTCTTAATAATAATTAATTTATAGGTTTGTTTACTTGTGAAAGTCCATAAAACAGTTTCTTGTCGCATTTAAGCATAAGCTGACTTTACATTTCAAGCATTTTATAAAAGTTTGCTCCTTACACGACGGTAATTTGCAGCGCGTTCGCTTGTCCCATATTGCAAAATGATCTATTCTATCGATTCTAATATCTTTAATCGGAACATTTTGGGCTGATTTTTTTCGAGTCTTTGTCATTAATTTACTCGTTTTGATGAACTAGCTGATGCTGATTTTTCATAGGAGCCAACTAAACAAAGGCCTTTCGCTACATCGGTCCTAAATTGGAGTAAAGTCATTGCTGGCATATTTCTGGAAGCGCACAGTTGCTTGTAAAGAATCCACGAGTTTACTACTGATACATCCAGAAAATGGAAAAATATCCGTAAGTACCATTTTGACGATTTAAATTTAATTCTGTATCGCCCGATAAAGCTGTCATGCAAATCGACACCTCCCATGTGTCGGTTATACTCTTTTACTATTTTCGGGCATTGAATATTTATCGATTTTCTTTTGGTTTTATCCCATCTCAGTACAGTTGTAGTAGGGAGCGCTCCACAATAAGACGATATTAGGGTAACACTTTTATTGTCTTTCCAGTGGACGAGCGACATTGGAACATCTTCAAATGTGGATGAATACTCCTCGTAAAATCCCCCAACTAGCATTTTGCTATTTTTTTTGCCGTGGCAACGTCACAGTCAAAAGACGTGCCTATTTGGAAACATATGTTACGAAGTAACGCCCACGGTGTGTCTTCCCGGTTACGAAAGTGGAGCAACGCTAAGCGGTAATTGTGTTTAACACTGTTTCGACTATTGTAACTTACAAACACATTTGATATACACAGTGACTAAATTAGTACCTTCTTGTACATATTTTAGTGGCACAATCAATTCCTTGTTACGACACAAAATGACGTGTCTGCATCAAAAATGTTTGTTTATTGTAATAATTGTCAACACAAATAAGGAATTATTACTTTTTATAATAAATATTTTGATCGTATAAAACGATGTACGTATTACGAACAAATCGTTGTACTAATCGTGAAGTTAATTTACTATATGCTTTAAAATACATCTAGATATTATATATTATTAATGAATACATATAAAATTGTGAATAGAATAATGTCTAACTTTATAGTATGAAAATAGAAAGTTATAACCTTCAATTCTATGGGAAATAGTATTTTGCCAGTGAAATATATTGTTTTACTTCGAAAAACACGATTGTCCTTAAAAATATGTTATAATTAACAAATACATATAATAATAAATTCAAAATTTTGTAAATTTAATTTCCGAAAAACAAATTGTAAAGATTAAATTTTAAAGATTTTTCTGAATAAAATATGCTCAAATTGACATTTAAAAGCTTGTTTAGTTTGGTAAAATGCATTAAAATCCTTAAATAAGTTTTCAATTTTTATATACGCCATTTTTATTATGCGATAAATATGTCCGCGAAAAAAAATCCTATATGCGAATTGCGTTTAAAAATAAACATTTTATTTAGGAATATTGTATTATTTGTGTGTCAATCAATTTCTAATTAGGAATTGTGTTTATTTTCCGTTAAAAAAGGCTATATTTAGGAATTATGTGCAAATTCGTTTCATATAATTCCTATTTAAATATTGTGACTATTTTGTAGCAAAAATGTGTGATTATTGCGTCTACTTTGTGTAATATTTTTTTTATATATATAATATTAACGCCCCTATATGTAGACGGTCACTTTATTTTTTATGGAGTTTACTAACCTAGAAAACAAATAATAGAAATATTTTTTTTTTTTTTTTTTTTGTTATTTTATTTATTTATATGTATATCTCGCAAAGTGGAATACACAATATTATGGCATTATAGATAAATTTTTCCCAAATTTATCGGTTTGTTCGTAAAAAATTTAATGTTTTGATGATATCTGCATCTGCAGAAAATCGGAGAATGTAAATTGGTCAGATTTATATTTCTGACATAAATTTAAAAAAGAGTACAAGTAATTTTTCTATTGTTACCATTAAAAATACTTAATTTTACTAAACTTTGTATAGTTTACTAAAAATTACGGAAATACATTTGCTCAGTAACAAAAATTGGATGTATAATTTTCTATAAAAATCGATTTATTTTTAGTCCCAATCTACTTTTAATTATTAAACTGTGTTTCTGCATTGAACACCGCTATTCCATACATCATAAAGTGGAAAAATATGTATTTAAACAACCTCAAAAATAAATAAAATAAAATTAAAATTAATAATACTATATATTTTATGTTATTTGTACAAAACAATTGAAATTTAAAATATTACACCAGATGTCAGATACTTTGCGTTAAAAAATTTAAACGCGATTTTTTTTTATGTTGAGTTGGCCGTGTAATTATATGCTTTGATTGTATTTTATACAGAACTGTCAAAATCGTATTAAATTTTAAAATGCCAACTGTGTGCTCAGAAGCATAACATAATGATTTGAATTTTTGACTTATAGATGGCTAATGTGTAAGAATCACAACAATCAGTTTCGAACAGATGAGACTAAGGATTTGAAAAAATCAGTGTTCTCATCAGGTCGCGACGACTGATGTTGTTTAGTACATTGAAATATTGTCTATATAAATATATAGAGCAATACCATGTAGTTGTAGTACTAGCGAATTACTGCGTATAGCGTACGAAATTTTTTGAGTCTTTCACATTTCCATCTATATTCTATTTTAACAATTACTTTTCGAATTCACGAATTTTTTTTTATATTTTACTTTGGTTTCTATCAATTGTAAAATTCAAATTTATCCGCGATGCAGCGTTAAAAGGAAAGAAAAATGTATGGGGTGGTTCAGAAGTTGATTGTGTATAAGTAGGTGTCGATTATCATAGTCGTTGTCATACAGATTGACGCAAATGGAAGAATTTCCTACGGTTGTGTAATTAATTCGAGAGTGCTGAAATAGACCAATATACGGAACAATCACAATACAGCATTACAATTGATAAAAACCAAAGTAAAATATATAAAGAAAAAAACATAAAGGCTGCTATTTCCCATTTTCACAATATTTACTTCAACTGGAGTGGGCAGTAAAGTTCTGCTATCTCTGGGCAAATATTTGATATTGCATGTTGATCGAAATATGCTAAGAAGATCGTTAACAGCTAGATGTGTTATGCGATGTTTTAGTGCCCATATTTTTAAATCATCAACCAAGATCAGCTTTTCTTCTCTTTGTAAGTGTTCATCGTCATCGTCACCGGTGATATTAGTATATAGGCTCTACAGTTTCTAAAATTGTCGCAATAGACAAACTGCCATCAAAACATCTATTTTCGTTATCTGATGATTTATACCCACTTTGAAATTCACGGCTCGCAAAATAAGGAAGATCTGTCAGATATGATGGGCTAAAATTTGGAAAGTTAGAACGTTTGTGTATGCGTGTAGTAATACTAATTTATAAGACAATTTGTAATTGAATAGTAAAATCTATAACATTTAAAATTGCTTAATTCCAATGCTTACCGGGAATTATTCACAAGAGCCTGCTCTTGGAGAAAAGAAATTCCTTTTTTTGATTCTTTTAATGCATTTAGATTTATAGTAGATATATTTCCAATGTTTCTCAACTTTTGCAATGAGATTTCTTTTTAACTTTTCGATAAAATGAATTTGTTGTTTTAAAAGGCCGCTCCATAATTAAAATATTGTCTGGCTTGTTCAAATTTTCGCAAATGTCACATAAATTTTAAGTTGCGACTTAATCGAACACAATTTCGTCATTGATTGTAACATAACACAGAACATTGTGGGCATTTGGAATTTGTGTTCTTAAAACATTTACAGGTCACATATAAGTAAGTGTGTTCACAATGGGTTACTTTAGAATCATATTTGACGCAAATACCACATTGTGTGTTTTGTTTGTTTCTAAATGGTAATATTCCCAAAAAGGAATTGTTACTCAGTGAGCGTGCAAAATGTTCCTATTAAGGATTATTTTTGAGTAACGAGGACGAAATAATGTAGTCGCGAATGACACAAGACACAATTAGTCGCAAAATGCTACTTGGGCCCCCTAGCGCTTCTCTGCATTTCTCTCTCTGTTTTTAATTTCGAGTTCGGTATGCGGTTTCTTCTGATAGTACCAATACTATGAATACCATCTTTCTGTAAGTACATAATGAGAGGTACTGTAGTGAAATAATTATCACAAAATACAGTATGATTCAAGTGTCTTGGTATTATCACACAATCGAATAATGACATTAGCCGAGGCTCCTAAATTGTCTTCCTCTATCTGACGGTACATGTTTTCTTGACCCGAGTATATCTCGAAATTGTACATATAGCCTATGATAATAGATAAATAATTTGGTTTCGAGAAAACATACTTTTTAATATAAGCCTAATATTTACCAGAAATGCCCTCTGTTAAAGCAAATATCTTGAATCCCCAACTTACGCGGCTTGGATGGGACATACTACTTCACACAACTTCGAAGTTTCGTGCTGCAAATTTGCTCGTGTATTGAAAGAGTTGCTTCCAAACGCGTTTCTAAATTTTTTTTTTTTAATATTATTGAATAGTCGGATTTTAAATAACCTATCATGATTTGGGTGTTCTTTCGGCAGCTTTAAACGGTTGTCGGCGAAATGCAAATTGTTTTTTTATTTTAATAAACGTCTTTAATGACATTGCATCTTGCAGAATTTTGTTGCCAACATCTCGATCCCAGTAGAGTCTCGTCCCAAAAATTTCTTAAGTTACTAAATTGGGTAAGTGTGTCTGGATTAGAAATATTCTTACGAGCGCTGTACAGGTTGGTTTCATTCAGAATCATATGTATCATTTCATCATCAAAAATATAATTAAAAAATGAGTGTGGTGTCCCAAGTTCCAAAATATTTGATGGTAGTGATGCATCGCCTTTGAATTGGGCTGAATTGGCCTCCATTTCAAGCGGTGTATTTTTCCAAATCAATTTCTTAAATCTCTCTCTCAGATTTTTCAACTCAACTTCCTCATTTCGCACATCATTTCCATTTTCAATATTTCGTCCATAATCCATATCATCTGCGTCAAAAATATATGCATCTTCCATATTTATATCATTGGCGAACACGACAGGAATAGTCTCGATGTTTAAATTTTCGATTAATTCATCGTTATTGTTATCACATTCTTCTGTTTGTTTTGCTTGAAATTGCTCCTCCTCATTGTCTTCTTCAAGATTATCTTCACTGTTATCAGACCACTCCTCTACAATTTTTTCAATCACTTCTAGAGTCAAATATTTTTTTCGAGACGACATTATTGCACAACTTTATCATAACAGTCCTAAAATGGAAATTCGTCTAATGGTTATGAATATAAATTTACCAAATTTAGAAAATGAGCATATATGACACATTAATGAAAAATTGCTTAACGAGTTTTTGTGTCAAATATGATACATAAATTTATATTTGAACACCACACGATTACATAAAACTAAAACCATCGGATTCCCCCCAATTTTAATGAATAAATGTCATTGCCATGTGAAAGTAACTCACGCATACAAACGAGTAAATCCTTCTATTTGAATTTGTTATAAACCATTTGTATGTGATAGTTTACATGAGGAAAAAAAATAAACAAAAATAAATATGTGTCATATATGACACAAACCTGCATTAAGGGTCTCGGCCCTTGCGGATCGCATAGAGGTTATCGAAGTGGTTCTGAACTATTATTTGATGTAAGAAACATTATTTACTTATCCACATACTTCATATTTCAAACAATGTTCAAACTCTTTTTTAGAAAGATAAGATCAATCAAAATCAGAAAATCTTTGTACTACTGTGGGACAAAAATGTAAGACTTTGTTCATAATTTTAAAATTCTTTATTTATTTCTCCAAATCTATTTTGATCCCCTCAAAGTATTCCAACCCCCCCCCCCCCCCCCCCCCCGGCCTCAATACACTTGTGTCAACGTTTTTTCCAAGCCTCCAAACAGTTGTTAAACTCAATTTTCGGAATAGCCTCCAATGTGCGTAGCGATTCACGTTAAATGTCTTCAATTGACTCAAAATGGTTTCCCCGGAGCGGTCTTTTGAGTTTGCTGAACAGCGAGAATTCACACGGAGCTAAATTAGGCGAATACGGTGGTTGCGGAACGATATGGGTGGAATTTTTGGCGAAAAAATCACGTAAAACCAATGCAGTATGAGAATGTGCATTATCGTGGTGCAAAAACCAAGAGTTGTTGACCCATAATTCCAGCCTCTTTTTACGAATAGCTTCGCGCAAACGACGCATAACACTCAAACAGTATACCTTGTTGACAATTTGGCCGGTCGGAAGTAATTCGGAGTGCACCACACCTCGATAATCGAAGAAAACTGTCAACATCACCTTGATTTTTGAGTTGCTTTGACGTGGTTTGGTACCAATCAAAAACACTTGCTCGCGACATACAATTATCAAGGCCTTTTGCAATATTCTGAACGTTTCAGCACCACAAAATTGTTTCCACACACAAAATTTAATGGAACGTCTTTGTTGAATAATTTCACTCATTGTAAAAATCGCCGAATGCACTTTTTGTACTTCAGAAAGACAAGCGTATACTAAACACTAATGATTATTTTGATGTGAAATTTGGCACAGATGTCACTGACAGTCATACCAACATAGAAAAAAAACTATTTCGACGAATGGTTTTCCGCGCGAAATTTAAATTAAAAAGTCTTACGTTTTTTTGCCCACAGTAGTATATTAAAAGATGTCTAAACTGTCTTGTTTAAAATCTAAAAAATCAAACCAACGGCATCTGATCACTTCTTATAATTTTCGTATTACATACACTCAAATATGATATCTCTCAAATAGCAAAAATCTCTGAGATTTTCGAGCATGTGGATAAATAAGATTTGGTTCTTTCATCAAATGCTAATTCAAAGCCAAAGGTGATTGACCTTTCTGCGAACCGCAGGGGCCGAGTTAAATAATTTCAAATGATTAAGAATTTTGGAATTACATTCAATGATGTTTTCTCTCAAATAACAAAAATCTCAGATTTTTGAGCATGTTTATAAGATTTGTTGCTTACATCAAATACTAGTTCAGAATCATTTTGATCACCTCTGTGCGATTTGCACTGTCTGGTTTTAAAAAGTTTTATTTTATAAAATTTACTCACAACTATATACAAAAATCAAATGTTTTCTACTTTTATTGCATAAATATTTGTGTTTATTAAAAATTTTCAATTATTATTATGGAAGTTCCGTTTTTGAGTGTTTTTCAATTCTAAGTACTTAAAGGTCACAGTGTATATTTTTTTATTTTGACATAAACGTCGCTCTGATTTTTACTATTGGTTCGTTCTCCGTTAGGTCATTCGTTTTATATCCAGCGATTAGAGGGTTAACGGTGGCCAATATTCTGTCTGCTAAGCAGAGGCCTCTGCTGTATTGTTGCTGAGGGTATACTTACCATTCTATCAAAATGCATTTAACTGTTGTATAAGGGTTTTCGCTTGGCCTGGTTGGTTTGGTGAAGTACAAAATCGGCTTACTTATCAGAATCAAAGAATTTGTGCGGTATTGCTAAGTTCAAATATCATTAATTTGAGCTCAAAAAGTTCGAATAGTGTCGGAATAGTCGTATTTTTAATCTTCTTCAGGTAATGGAACTTGATAAAAAGCCTTTTGTAAGTCGATCTTAGAAATAGTGGTCTTAAATTACATGTAAGTATGGCACAGGATATCGTACCGTACTGGCATTCAAACGGCCTTTTTGTTTGGTTTAATTTTAATATTTAATTTAATAAAATTTATTTTTTTTCGATCTCACTTCACCTCTGAAAGTGAATGAATAATCGGAGGTCCAAGTTGTTGTGAATTGGCAGATGCGGCAGGTAATGGTCTCTCAGTATAGATGCCTCAATATCGACAAAACCATTTTCTAGTTAACTCGCACTATTGGAGAGATGGGACCCAAATTTTCTTGTTCCACGTGACCCTGCATTGTATATAATTTGGTCTCATTGCGCGATATTTTGTTCTAAATGTCTACAGTGGTTGCTAAACTCATCCAGTGCATTTGTCGCAAACTCGTGCATTGCTTTGACCTACTTTGTAAAAATGGAGTCCACTTATGCTTTTATACTGATCAGAATTTTTCGTTATCAATTCTAAATCACGTAACAGCTCGCTTGATATTGCTTTTGTCGTAAATTTTCGCGAATTTTTGCAAATCCATTGGACGTTGAACAACGCGGTAGGACACGAAACATAAATTGCACCAGGTTCGTTCAGGGTTGTGCTCAGATAAATCTCTCGTTTCGTTCATTAATTTTTCTAGCATTGAAGACATTACTACAACAGGTACAGTAAGTCGGCTGGCACCACATGACTGAAATTTTATTATAACTGAAAAGAAGATTTATGAGATGTTACACTCTCTGATGAGATTAGAATCAACCTAATCAACCGCTCAAAAGATAGACAAACGAGTAACCAGATTCCTTGACATCCGAAAGTCTATCTCGCAAACCGTGACATCCATAACTCTCTCGAAGGATAAATCACAGAGATTGAGTTAGGGAAATTGAACTCTAGCAATAAGCTGTCACTAACTATATTTATTTCTCGAATTAACGAGCTATACTTGTTGAGAATTTGCCGATGCCCTGTGAGTGCCTCTTATACATTTCAAGCCCCGTTGCCTTTCAAGTGATAAACAACAGAGCAAGCTGTGCCCAAAATAAAGGCCTGCAACCGAGAAGAGAAGGATGTTTTCCATGGAAATGACTTTGCACTACAAAGTACAATTAATGCCCTACACGCGCAATATTTTATAGGCCGTTAAGTTTCACAATAGATGCGTAAGTTAGCATGGATAGAAATAGTGACTTGGAGAAAAGACACAACATTTTCGGAGGCAGTTAAACTTATTTTCAAAATGAGAATGCCAAAATAACATAGAATCCAAAATGACGCTCAGATCGCGAACCAAAAAATAATACGCAATATAAGGCTCTCTTTATCACTGCGTATGGTGAACACCACCAGATCAGATTTGGACAGAGTTATGTGAAAATTCTTATTAACGCAAAAAAACACCACTATATGGAGGGCTGGTTGCATTAGGTTAGAAATAACATTCAGATGCTTTCATGAGACGGTTATGACAAGGCAGTGAGCATTACTCTGGCTACAAAAGCCGAATTATTGAAGGTTGGCGAAAAAAATACACTACATTGTGGATATCCTTTAGAAACTTTTACATGATGTTGCTAGCGAGCCTGGTGATTGCAGACATACCATTTATCTCGTCGCAGAAAATACGCCCGGAAGATCTATGAGCATATCTTAAACTATTTTGAAAGTTTTTTTGCTCAGCCAGGAAGTTATATCAATCAGCCTGAAGATGAGTTTTTCTAGCCACATTTTTCAGTTTATTAGTCCTCAACTTTTTAATCTTAGATCACCAGAAAGGTTTGTATAAGTATTGTTACGCAGTTTCAATTGCACTCGACAGCGACTCAATATCTTCCACGGCCGAAATTTTAAAATAAAACTTGTTCAGATTATCTTTTTAAATTTTATCGGAAATGACGAATTTTGACACTTTTTAATTTTTAAGAAGTACAATGTGTGATAAAACGATTTCATGTAATTTTAATATTTTGATGATGAACGATTGAATGAAGAAGCTATACCATAAAGACAAGGAAAGGCAAAATTCACTTCCATAGGAGTCGCATACCATATTATATCTAATATTCTAATTCGAGAAATGCGTTGCGATTTCAAAAAATACAAATTTAGTCGTTTGAAATAACGACAGTATCTAACAATTTATTTTAATTATTTGATATTCTTTCACACGATCTTGGTATATAAAGGGTTACACAAAAATTTACTCAAAAACAATTCACCGAAATCTCATTTCAATGAAAAAACATTCACTGAAGACAACAATTCACCGAAAAAACAATTCACCGAAAAGCAATTGTCCGAAAACGACAATTTTTTTCAAAAAGCAATTCAGTTATTAATTTACTGAAAATTCAAATATTAGAAAAGAAATTCCCCTAAAGAGTATACTCAAAAAATATACCCCAAACCCTGTGAAATTTTAGAATTGAAAATACTTAATAACAAAATTTTTAAAAATTTGAAAAACCGAAAAATTATTTTTACATAAAAATATCATTGAATACAGCAGAAAAAATTGATGTAGTACGCACCCTTGCTAACACGATCGATTTCTCTGGTTGAGAGTTTGTTACCATTAAGTTAGCAACACATTTAAGTTCAACAACGCAAAATGCTTGAACTAATTAAATAGTTAATCGTAAAGAAAATTATAAAATGGAAATGAAATTTTTTGTACGTTATTTTGCAATGTTGGGCAATAACCAGCCGTTGCCAGAGATTAAATCGCAATTTAGAGCTTTTCTTCCCAATAAAAATAATACATCTTTCTATTTTCTTAGGGCTCATTTTTATTGATGTTAGCAATGTATTTGACAGTACTTGCGTACAAGTAAAACATAACAAAACAAAATTTTGATTGCCTTGTTTGAGAAGCAAGGAAAATCTTTTTCTACAAGATGAACTAAATTCACAGTTTTCACCGAACAAGTGGCAGAAAGTGTCGTTTCTACTATTCTGAACCTAATATCGTATTCTTTAAACGTAATACAATTTGTTTCAGCCAATCCAATTTACCTGTCAATCAATTCAACTTTATTTGATGTAAGAAACGTCTCTATTTACAATATTTTTGACACGAAAATTGAATTAAACTTCAAATTTTCAACCATTTTCCATAATTCATATTTTTTTATATTTATTAATTTAATACATTCATTTTCAACTCGCGATTTCAATCATTCAATGTTTTCGCAATAAAAAAAACTATTATCAAAGTTTCCAATTGTGAAAAGCTTTGCCATATCAAAATAAATGAATTTTTATCACGTAAAGCTTCCACGATGATTGATTTCCATTTAACTTGTGAATATTTTTCTTTTTATGGTATGGTTGATGGGGCCATGGTACAACGGACGAACGATATAAAATTTCGTGTCGCGGTAATCAACTCTTAATGTCTCAATTCTCCCCCCAAAGCACGATTGATTTTCAAGTATAAAATTGGTCTTGCGTTTTAATAGCTTTTATTTTGAGTAAAGTTGTTTTGTGAACAATATAAATTTATTTTGTCTGCGATAATCGCGGTGTCGTGTCAATAAAATTATATTGTATATAGTTGTTTAAAGGAGTATGGTGTAACGATGGGGTGATACAATATTAGGCAGTGGAATAAGTAGATTTTATTAATTTAGTAATTCAAGGAGCTTTATACAGATGGCAGTATATTCGAATAGGTAGTTAGGATTTGATATAGTTCTGCAAGCTTTTGATAGATGGTGGTGATGAAAGATTGATGAACATTTACTAAATATGGATTGTGCACAACGCAGTAAAATGTGTGTTGTTGCGGCTCTGCAACCTAAATATAATAAAATGTGAATTTTTTTGGAAAAACATTTTTCCATTTTATACGTTGTTTTTCGCGATTTGTTTGTGGCGTGTGTCACAAACTAAATTGCGGTATAAAATCGAAGCGTGTGTATAAGTACAAAGAGCGCAACAGGGTTTTATATTTTTTGGTGTATAAATAACATTTGGTTATGATTTAATTTCTGCAAGCCAAACGATTTTAATCAAGGCAACGTTTTTACGTTTTTTTTAATTTTATTTAAAGTCAATAATCCATTTACAAGCGATTAATGAGTTTCTGGTGCTGGAATCATATTCTATGTTTCGGTAAATTGTGAAGCAATTCCTATCTCGTACATCGGGATATCCAGCTGGATATAAACAAAGTTGAGAAAATTATGGTCAATTAAACAATTCAAGTATTTCATTAGCGTAGTTGAGTAATTTTTTCATTAGATTATAATAATTCTTATTAGATTTAAGATCAAATTATGAAATATTACTAGAAGTGTCTACTTTATGATATTGTAGTACGTGTAGAAGGCATATTGGCTTGGAGAAATTTTATTGCTCTAACCTTGGCAATACGAAGATTTTTAGTTACTTTTACCCTTAACTTAAACGAAAATAAGGCACCACACAATTGAAAATCTGGAAAATAGTTTGAAACATTTCAAAACTATTATCGGCGAATTGGCAGTTGTTTGAATTCATGTTTGCACCTCTATTTATTCTACCGCATGTAACGAGTTTTTTCAACTTATCTCCATTTAATTGCTTTGTTTTCAGATACCGGTTCACCCCAAGATATCTTGTTAACTATAGATATATTTTATAAGTATTTTTGCTAAGATGATGGTGGGAGTGGGAGATAACCAACCTAGTGGATCAAATAATTGTGACTCTTCAAATAAGATGTTCCTTCCCGTAACGACCTCCTACCTGCTTGTTTATATATTTATTTTGATTTAACAGGTGTCGTTAGGGATAGTAAAAGTATTATGTCGTCTAAACAGAACGTTGGTTTGTTCCATGAGGCACAGCTACGGAAAGACATATGTTCCATAGGATGTCAATCTGTTGACTTTGTACAACATAGATAAAAGTGGTCTTTGGCCAGTAAAGCGCTTTGTTCATTTGACACTGGTGTTGATCACATAGAATGAATAATTCTGCTAATTTTGAAGCCCCTATTAGCGTTCTATTCCATGATATGAATCATCATGGAAGCACACCTTTATGAATTTTGCCCGCAAAAAATCCCGAAAAATGATTATAGTTTAATATGGCAACCATGATATGTATAAATGAAACTATCCCGAAATAAAACTATCTAAAATAAATAATTTTCTATATTTTCACGATAGCAAATTGGAAAAAGACTATTTGTAGAAAAATAAAATATTATCAGTCGTTTGTCAGATATAGGACACTGAAGTCGATTTAGAAACCGCATAAACACCTGCTCGTTAATTGATATCTAGCTAGACTTCAGGGCCCAACATCTGACAAGCGGCTGATAGAATTTTTTTCTTACTTTGCTGCCGTTCCTTAGTTGGATGCATTGTCTGCGAAAACCGCATTAATATGAGTTTGCTGATTATTTACAAACAGTTAATAGAGCTTTTTTGTGGATTTATATTTCCTTTGTGAAATCGTGGATTCATTTACTACACAAACTGCATAAAATTCGAAATATCTAATGCTTTTTGTAATCGGAGTAAAGTTTCTGCCAAAATAACAAAATATACACAGGACACAGTACATAAGTACTTAGAATTGAAAAAACACTCAAATATTGAACTTTCATAATAATATCTGAAATTTTTTAATAAACACAAATATTTTTACACTAAGTAGCAAAGATTAAGGTTTTGAGAAAAGTTTTGAGTGAATTTTATAAAATGAATTTTTTTTTACTACAAAACACACTAAGAATCACACAGAGATGATCGAAGTGATTCTGAACTAGTAATTGATGTAAAAAATAAATCTCATTTATCCACATGCTCGAAATCTCTGAGATTTTTATTAGTTGAGCCAAAACATCATTGAGTGTAATATGAAAATTCTGAAACATTTGAAATTTTTTATCTCGACCCCTACGGATCGCACAGAGATGATCGAAGTGGTTCTGAACTAGTAATTGATGTAAGAAACAAATCTTATTTATCCACATGCTCGGAAATCTCTGACATTTTTGTTATTCGAGACAGAACATCATTGAGTGTAATATGAAAGATCGCACAGAGATGATCGAAGTGGTTCTGAACTAGTAATTGATGTAAGGAACAAATCTTATTTTTTGTTATGGAAATATCTAAGTCGGTGCGCAAATAGATTCCATTGATTTGTTTTTTCTGTTTAGAAACCAATCATTTTAGAAAGTTGTTTGATTTTTCATAGAATTTCTAATTTTAAGTGATCTTATCTTGTTAAAAAAGAGTTTGAACATTTTTTGAAATATAAATTTTTTTAAATTTATAAATATTTGTTTTAATTGTTTGTTTAGTTTTCAAATATCATGATATCAAAACCTTGGAATAGTTTGAAAACTAAAAAATTTATATATTTACAACACATTGGTTGAGTAGCAAATACCATACTGAGAGTTTGCTACTCCTAAGCTTTTCCGCCACGTCGAGGCTGTGTTGTTGGAAAAGATTTGCGGTAACGCTTTATAAAAACAAAATAAAATTTTAAAATAATTCATTGTAATTAAAAACTAAAAAGTATATTTTATTTCAATTGGAAGTGGTAATAAAAAAATTCAAAAGTTTTTGAAGTAAAACAAAATGCAGGGATTTACCTTAGCATTAGCGTAAGTTTCAATAGGGAAAGTTAGCAAATCGTCATGTATTTCCCAGTTTGCATTTGATTTTATGTACGACTTGAAATGACCAAGTGCATTTTTCTTCGCCGGTTTTACAAAGTGAATAAGAGCTTTCAAATAAAATGGTTGTTTCGATATCATTATTTGTTGTTGAATATCGCTAAGGTTTATATTGTATGCAGTATTATCATCTAACGGTTGCACGTCGATCATTATTACACCGTAGCTTGTAGTCATATGTTTGACCTTTAATTTACCGCATTGTCTACATGAATATGTTTCCCGATCCAATATCGCGCCTTGTATATTTCTTAAACTATTTTCATTGAGTTGGTACACATTTCGGATTGGGAAATATACAAGCGGATTTGTTGTAATTCCGCTAACTTCGCATTCTCTCATTTCTAGTACACTCGGAGGTACAGTTTTTTCCTGTATATAAGTAATCGTACAATCACCATTAAGATTTATTTCATTCTTTGAAACGTTTAATTGATTTGATGTTTTATAAATTTTCAAAAGGTATTCACTTCTTTCCACCAATGTATTTTCTACAGTTTGATTTGGTTGAACGGCTTTAATTTTAAATTTAATAAACGTATTTTCTGATGATTCAAATATGTTTTTTATATATTCCAAATCTCTATACAAGCTCATAAATATTTGACAAGTTGAGTCAAATGCACAGGTAGAATACACTTTAACTACAACACCATGTTCATTTATGTGCGAGTGGCCGTTTGGTAGTACAACAAAAGGATCATTATCTTTTGAAATAATATTTTTTTTATTCAAATTATAAGTTTTCAAATTTTTGGAATTGGTTATCATTGAAGCTCGCTTCAACGCTCGTTGCCCAAAATGTTTCGGAGAGTTTTCGAGTTTAATTTTTTTGTTCCACGTTTCTTCTACAATTTTTGTATCAAATCTGTCAAGCTTTCTAAATATTCGTAAATTTTTAGATGACTTAGTTTGATTCGTATGTGATAATTCAGCAAGTTTTATTAAGTTTTGGGATTTTTCTTTTAAAATGGATACAAATCTACCAACTTTTAAAATATTATGGTTTGTGTAGTGGTTTTTAACAATGACAAACCAACTTTCTGCGTTCGCATTTGACAAACGTCCTTCAATTCCGATTTTTGCAGAAAAACATGTTCCCCATAGCGGTAAATAAGCCATATATTTTTTTAATATAAATTCGACAAACGGCAGCGCAAAAAAAATATTATCGTTGAACGATGCAGTCGGTTTATTTGATAATTCAGAATTGACGGCAGTGAATATTTTATAATATCTTTCATAGTAAGGATTGGACTCGTATGCTACTTTATTATAGAATCTATTTGTCGAAACAATTCGCGAATCTAACGTTTCTTCTGTGTCAATATCCGTTGGTTTTAGTATACAATTTGAATCATATAATTCAGTTATAAGTTTTTGCAATTTTTTTCGAGACTCAGTAACACCAATTTTAGGTGAACAATTTTCAGGTTGATCAATTTTAGGTGAACAAAATATTATACAAAATTCTTCAGAAAATGTGTCGATTTTTTCCAAGCTGGTACAATTTAATATTGCACCAAAAATATCTAAAATTAAATTTTTCATGTCCGAGCTACAATTTGGTAATTTAATACTTATTTGTCTGACTAAAATATTCATAAAATGCGAGCAGCATATAAATACCGATACGTCAAATGTTTGAGACTGACCCTTAGTTAATATATTGTATGTTTTATCTAAATATTCTCCTATAGCGCGAGAATTAAATCCATCTAATACCGACTTAATTAAGGCCCACGACCAGTCAGTTACAACGAATCTAGGTAAATTGCATCCTGCTTTATCAACTCTGTCTTTCAATATATTTAAAAATCTGGTGATTGTGTGTGAATCTTGCTTAGATGAAATTAACTCCGCCAATGGAATAAGATTATTATTTATGGAAATTACACAAGAATAATAGAGAGTCCGCCGCCCCGGTGGCAAAGTGGTTAGCATGCTTGCTCCAGCGACCGGAGGTCCCGGGTTCGATTCCCGGTGGTGACGAGGAAAAAATTTCACGGCTGGTTTAGGATCAATGAATTAATCACTCATTATCCGAAATGAAAAAATGATTATGAAACCTCATATGAGGCGGCCAAATCCCTTGATGGGATATAGTGCCAGAGAGAGAGAGAAAAAAATAGAGAGTCCGTTTGCATTTATGGTAAGAATGACAGATGGATTGTCTTACCATTTTACCAGTAGCATCAAAATATATTCCTGAAATATTAAATTTCTTTAGTAGATCCACACCAGATTTCCTTAATAGAACAACGAATAAGGGTACCGTTACTTCTTGTATATATTTGTTGTTATCAGGATCCGTTTCACATTTAAGAACAATATCCATGATGTCGCAATCCTGCACTAAATCTTCTGCCTTGAGGAATTCTGATTTCATTTTTCGGAGCACATCTTTACTGGTCATGTTTTGCGTATTGCCATTCTTGAAAAGTGCTATCCGTAACGCTTGCCAAATCCAACATTACATTATGGGATGATTTAAGATTTAATATTTCTTTTATGTTATCACGGCGGCTTCCTCTATATTGTCGATAAACTGGGCAATCTGGATCATGAACACATTATATTCGTTCGTGTAAATAAATAATTTATCATTCAAAATAAATTTATATTTAGTACGTATGTGAAGTTATCCCCGGATTCTATCCTCGAAATTTAAAAAAAATAATCAGGAAACACTAACATACTTATATCCCTCTAACTCTTATGTGAAGTTAGCCCCGCCCCGTTTTATACTATTTTTTATTCTAAATACACTTGATTTGTGAAGTTAGCCCCGAATTTTATTATATGAGAAATAAAAATGTTAAATAAAATTATTTTAATTACACGACAATTATTACTAACATATGCAATGAAAGATGGACAAATATTGTACATATCTCTATCAACCTAGCAAAAATGATATTTTAATTTGACATGTAAAAAGTATTAATTTGTCGGATCAGAGCTATATGGTTTTGAGATAGCTAGACCCATACGTCACTTTTCACCAAATATGAACAAAATCGTACCGTTGCAACCTAGCGAAATTACGCTCCGAGTAAAATATTTTCATGTAATTCATTTTTGACCAAAATTTACATTTTAATTAGACAAGTAAAAAGTATTAATTTGTCGGATCAGAGTTATATGGTTTTGAGATGGCTAGACTCATACGTCACTTTTCACCAAATATGAACAAAATCGTAC
Source organism: Nephrotoma appendiculata (assembly GCA_947310385.1). NCBI lineage: Eukaryota > Metazoa > Arthropoda > Insecta > Diptera > Tipulidae > Nephrotoma > Nephrotoma appendiculata. The sequence goes on from OX371224.1 coordinate 74,175,017, forward strand.
CGTTGCAACCTAGCGAAATTAGGCCCCGAGTAAAATGTTTCCATGTAAATCATTTTTGACCAAAATTTACATTTTAATTTGACATGTAAAAAGTATTAATTTGTCGGATCAGAGCTACATGGTTTTGAGATAGCTAGACCCATACGTCACTTTTCACCAAATATGAACAAAATCGTACCGTTGCAACCTAGCGAAATTAGGCTCCGAGTAAAATATTTCCATGTAAATCATTTTTGACCAAAATTTACATTTTAAGTTGACATGTAAAAAGTATTAATTTGTCGGATCAGAGCTATATGGTTTTGAGATAGCTAGACCCATACGTCACTTTTCACCAAATATGGACAAAATCGTACCGTTGCAACCTAGCGAAATTAGGCCCCGAGTAAAATGTGTCCATGTAAATCATTTTTGACCAAAATTTACATTTTAATTTGACATGTAAAAAGTATTAATTTGTCGGATCAGAGTTATATGGTTTTGAGATAGCTAGACCCATACGTCAATTTTCATCAAATATGAACAAAATCGTATCGTTGCAACCTAGCGAAATTAGGCTCCGAGTTAAATATTTTCATGTAATTCATTTTTGACCAAAATTTACATTTTAATTTGACATGTGAAAAGTATTAATTTGTCGGATCAGAGCTATATGATTTTAAGATGGCTAGACCCATACGTCACTTTTCACCAAATATGGACAAAATCGTACCGTTGCAACCTAGCGAAATTACGCTCCGAGTAAAATATTTTCATGTAATTCATTTTTGACCAAAATTTACATTTTAATTAGACAAGTAAAAAGTATTAATTTGTCGGATCAGAGCTATATGGTTTTGAGATAGTTAGACCCATACGTCACTTTTCACCAAATATGAACAAAATCGTACCGTTGCAACCTAGCGAAATTAGGCTCCGAGTAAAATATTTCCATGTAAATCATTTTTGACCAAAATTTACATTTTAAGTTGACATGTAAAAAGTATTAATTTGTCGGATCAGAGCTATATGGTTTTGAGATAGCTAGACCCATACGTCACGTTTCACCAAATATGGACAAAATCGTACCGTTGCAACCTAGCGAAATTAGGCCCCGAGTAAAATGTGTCCATGTAAATCATTTTTGACCAAAATTTACATTTTAATTTGACATGTAAAAAGTATTAATTTGTCGGATCAGAGCTATATGGTTTTGAGATGGCTAGACCCATACGTCACTTTTCACCAAATATGGACAAAATCGTACCGTTGCAACCTAGCGAAATTAGGCTCCGAGTAAAATATTTTCATGTAATTAATTTTTGACCAAAATTTACATTTTAATTTGACAAGTAAAAAGTATTAATTTGTCGGATCAGAACTATATGGTTTTGAGATAGCCAGACCCATATTTCACTTTTGGCAAAATATGAAAATAAAATTGTTTGCACGTGAAACTTTTTTCCAGTTGGTATACTGGTTCCGCTGGACTGCACTGCTTCTGTCATTGCTATATTTAAGCCACACCGCCTCGTCAAGGCTGTAATCTTGGGTGGGTTGTTTTTTTTTGTATTTTTAATTTTTTTTTATTTTTTTTTTTATTTTTATTTTTTTATTTATTTTTTTGAGTTTTTTATTTTTTTTTTGTATTCCATTTCAATTTCAAATTCATCGTTTTTAAACAGAAAAATAAAAACGTTTAGTAAGGGTTATCTCTATTTTTTAGTTGGATTCGCTTCTATCCTTTCATATACTAAGATATGAGGAATAACTTTCACTGAACATAATGCTCTTTTTTTAATCATTATTTCATTTAGATCATCATAAATATCCCAGCAGTCATTCCGATAACAATAGCTTACATAGTGCGAACTATTCGGTAAATAATTCACAAAGGTATTTATTTTGTATGTATTTTGCAATATTATAACTTCGATTGGAATGTCGGTGATTGCGACAGTTGTTTTCGGATTTAAAAGCGGCTCAACATACACACAAATTATATTATTTGTGCTCATGCTCCAATTGGATGTATTATTGTTGCAGCTACGACAAATTGCGAGATCGTCTTTTTCCAAGCACTCATTCAATCTTTTTAAGCCTAAACTTTCCAACTTGAAATGGTCGATTGGTAAATAGTGCAACATATCTATAATTGTGTTGTTACATGTCGTGCACTGTTGTGTAGTTTGTACACTGTAAATGTTTTGCGATTTTAACACAAAATCTGACACTTTCGATATATTCGATGTGCAATCTCGATTTATTCCGTACAAGTTGGTAAGTGTTAAAAATCGATAGTGTTTAGCTAACTTGACGTTCCCAGTCCGCAAAGCATTTACCAAACTAGCGAAATCATCTTGGATCACCAGTTCTTTAAAATTTGCTAGATTCAAAATGCAGCATGTAAATGAATCAAAAGCGCACGTATTCATATAATTTTCATCAGTGATGCTACCATTCAATAAAAAACACAAAATCGAGCTTTGTGTCTGGTTACTTATATGTGTCGTCGATGCTGGCTTGTATTTTTTTTACTAGTGATTGCCGTTTGAAGTAAGACACTCCGAATTTGCGGTGGTGTTAAGGCATTTAATGATTTTTTGATCTCTTGATCAAAGTTAGTTTTACGTTTTGGTGTGCAGTTTAGGGAGGTAGGGGTTTTAGTTTTTTTAGTCCAACCTTCTTCAACAGCAAGTAGGGATGCCAATGGTTTCTCTTCCTCGATTTTATTTTTTTTCACTTTCTTATACGTTAAGTTCTTTGGTATATTAAGCATAAATCGGTTAAACACATACGCATTTCGTTTATTGATTTCATTCAAAAATCTCAATGTTTTAGTTGGCAACTTTCCTAGTGCTAAATTTGTCTTGGTGCTTCGTTTGATTGTAGCAAAATAATTTTCTACATGACTATTGCTTAATCTTGTATTATGATAAATTTGTGACCAAAACGGTAGATACGTCATATACTTTTTTGTCAATGTTTCTAGCAATATAGGATTATAAAAAGAATTTTGGGCGAATTTTTCTTTACAAGGATTTAATTCTTCAATAGTGTCCGATATCTTTTTAAATTCTAAATAAAATGCACTCTGTGAATAAATAGATTTATTTAATTTTCGATCCTCACTATTAAATATGTGACATTTTTCGGCTTCGTTACAAATTATTTCTTCTTGTAAAGAAATATTTTCTGGAATTCGAATTTTGACAATCGCTTCCAGTGCGCTTAAAACTTCCGACGAAATTAGTTTAAATTTTAAAATAGTTGAGAAATGTGTCCATGTTGTTTTGATACTTTCGTAATCATTTAATAAAAATAGAGATGCAAATACTTCTTTTACCAGATTAACATTATCACAAGTTTTGTTGTACGACTTATTGCAATCTTTAGCGATGTTGTGCATCAGATGCGAAACACACAATGAAAGTTTCACCAAATCGCTTAAACCGTCTGGATTGCTTATTGTATTAAAAGCAATATTTAAATATTTAACAATATCCATATTATTAAATGCTTCTAATACGGAATTGATTTCAGCGAAGCTTCCGTCGGTTACAATCGTTTCAAATATAGGCCAAAGTTTTAAGTGGTGCTCAATTTCGATTCGATAAGCTCTAAGCCATCCCCCAATCGTTTCTCTACTGTGGCTGCCACTTACCATGTCAGTTAATGGAAAAGGGTCTGCTGGATCGGATTCATTTACCTTCACGGGTACTATTAATGCATAATATAGCACACTTGAGATGTTATGTTTTGGTGGTCTAACCAACCCACCGGTTGCATCTAAATAGGCTATTAATTTTTTGTTTGCTGCAGATTTTAGGAGGCTACGGAGCATACTCAATTGGATCTCATTAAATGTAACTACATAGAACGATTTTAAGGAAAGCTTCTGAAACAAATTCGGATTTATTATTAGCTCCTTTGCTAAATCCATAAAGTCGTCCGTATCATTATCATTTTCTGTAAGCATATCTGATCGAACTTTCCTTAGTACGCCCATTGATTTCACGTCGGTAGTTTTAAATTGTTCTAAAAAATTCTTATTTTCCACTTCAACCATCGCTTCAAAAACTTTCTCGACTGTCTGCTTTGATAATTTAGTTTTTAGTTCATCCCTTTTAGATCCCCGCAATTGTCTCGTTCGTAAATCCTTATGGCACTGCTCTTTTTGCGAACCATAAATTTGGAAAGTTCCATAATTAAGATTTTTGTTTATCAATTTATAATTACGACACCCCGTATGTCCACAATAAGCCCGAATGTAAATGCTAGCTTTACGGTAATCACAAGATTTAATATTTATTTGGCATCCTGTTTGTTTCGTTAACAGTTCGGATATAATATTTGGATATGTTTTTTTATCTAACTTTCCAGAAGTTGTACTGAATATTTCAAACCAATGATCGACAACTAACTTGCCCATTTCAGTTTCATGTATATTTAATTTTTGCTTCTTAATTTTCTTAAAACTTGCAGGTTGTATGATTTTTTTTGGCTTCCTTATCTCAAAATCCGCAAGATCCGAATCGTCCCACGAAACGTTACTTACTATACATGATGATGTTGCATTCTGATCACTACAATCTGGATTTTGTTCCTGCTGCAATTCATTTGTAATATAAATATTTCTCTCCAGAATTTTTTTATTGAATTCTATTCTAAAATCTTTTTTTTTTAATAAGATTAATTAGTTTTAGGCGATTAGCGTGACTGCATTTTAAACCAATAATGGATTGACACATTCTAAAAAATATTGAAGTTTTTGATATACTTCCTAATTTTAAGCTGTCCAGATCACTCGTATATTGCAAAATCGTATCCTGAAGTACAGAATAGTTCGATTTTGAAAATTGAAAATTGTTTAATTTCATAATAATGACAAAAATGAAACAGAATTTCTCAAATATATATTCTGATATACCAAATATTCTTATATACCAAATAAATATATAATCAAAATATTATAATAAACACAATATAATTATTTAGTTTACAAAATGCAAAGCAAATCGTTTAGTTAATTCACAATGTGAAATAAAAAATACTATAGCATGTAACAGTAACATACAAAAATATTTTCTCTCCTATTCCGGCTCCAATTTTATTTTTATTTTACAAAGACAAATATATCAGCAACTATTTTATATGTACGTAAAATTATAGTGCGAATAACGGTATTTTATTTGATATACGAAACGAATAGAAACGAAATAAATGAGCAAACTAAAACAATGAATACGTACAATGAGAAAATAAAGGAAATATTTAAAGAGAATATAAACTAGAAATTGAATGATAACGTTACTAAACCAATTGAGACGGGGTTTCCGCAGATATTTTTACAATATAGTAAACTATAATTATATTGTGTTTATTATAATATTTTCGCTAGGTTGCAACGATACGATTTTGTTCATATTTAGTGAAAAGTGTCATAAGGATCTGGCTATCTCAAAACCATATAACTCTGATCCGACAAATTAATACTTTTTACTTGTCAAATTAAAATGTAAATTTTGGTCAAAAATGATTTAGATGTAAATATTTTACTCGGGGCCTAATTTCGCTAGGTTGCAACGGTACGATTTTGTTCATATTTAGTGAAAAGTGTCATAAGGATCTGGCTATCTCAAAACCATATAACTCTGATCCGACAAATTAATACTTTTTACATGTCAAATTAAAATGTAAATTTTGGTCAAAAATGATTTACATGAAAATATTTTACTCTTAACCTAATTTGGCTAGGTTGCAACGGTACGATTTTGTTCATATTTGGTGAAAAGTGACGTATGGGTCTAGCTATCTCAAAATCATATAATTCTGATCCGACAAATTAATATTTTTTACATGTCAAATTAAAATGTAAATTTTGGTCAAAAATGAATTACATGAAAATATTTTACTCGGAGCCTAATTTCGCTAGGTTGCAACGGTACGATTTTGTTCATATTTGGTGAAAAGTGACGTATGGGTCTAGCCATCTCAAAACCATATAGCTCTGATCCGACAAATTAATACTTTTTACATGTCAAATTAAAATGTAAATTTTGGTCAAAAATGATTTAGATGGAAACATTTTACTCGGGGCCTAATTTCGCTAGGTTGCAGCGGTACGATTTTGTTCATATTTGGTGAAAAGTGACGTATGGGTCTAGCTATCTCAAAATCTTATAACTCTGATCCGACAAATTAATACTTTTTACATGTCAAATTAAAATGTAAATTTTGGTCAAAAAAGATTTAGATGTAAATATTTTACTCGGAGCCTAATTTCGCTAGGTTGCAACAGTACGATTTTGTTCATATTTGGTGAAAAGTGACGTATGGGTCTAGCTATCTCAAAACCATATAGCTCTGATCCGACAAATTAATACTTTTTACATGTCAAATTAAAATGTAAATTTTGGTCAAAAATTAATTACATGAAAATATTTTACTCGGAGCCTAATTTCGCTAGGTTGCAACGGTGCGATTTTGTTCATATTTTGAGAAAAGTGACGTATGGGTCCAGCTATCTCAAAATCATATAACTCTGATCCGACAAATTAATATTTTTTACATGTCAAATTAAAATGTAAATTTTGGTCAAAAATGAATTACATGAAAATATTTAACTCGGAGCCTAATTTCGCTAGGTTGCAACGGTACGATTTTGTTCATATTTGGTGAAAAGTGACGTATGGGTCTAGCCATCTCAAAACCATATAGCTCTGATCCGACAAATTAATACTTTTTACATGTCAAATTAAAATGTAAATTTTGGTCAAAAATGATTTACATGGAAACATTTTACTCGGGGCCTAATTTCGCTAGGTTGCAACGGTACGATTTTGTTCATATTTGGTGAAAAGTGACGTAAGAATGTGGCTATCTCAAAACCATATAGTTCTGATCGCACAAATTAATACTTTTTACATGTCAAATTAAAATGTAAATTTTGGTCAAAAAAGATCTAGATGTAAACATTTTACTCGGAGCCTAATTTCGCTAGGTTGTAACGGTTCGATTTTGTTCATATTTGGTGAAAAGTGACGTATGGGTCTAGCTATCTCAAAATCGTATAGCTCTGATCCGACAAATTAATACTTTTTACATGTCAAATTAAAATGTAAATTTTGGTCAAAAATGATTTACATGGAAACATTTTACTCGGGGCCTAATTTCGCTAGGTTGTAACGGTTCGATTTTGTTCATATTTGATGAAAAGTGACGTATGGGTCTAGCCATCTTAAAACCATATAACTCTGATCCGACAAATTAATACTTTTCACATGTCAAATTAAAATGTAAATTTTGGTCAAAAAAGATCTAGATGTAAACATTTTACTCGGAGCCTAGTTTCGCTAGGTTGTAACGGTTCGATTTTGTTCATATTTGGTGAAAAGTGACGTATGGGTCTAGCTATCTCAAAATCATATAGCTCTGATCCGACAAATTAATACTTTTTACATGTCAAATTAAAATGTAAATTTTGGTCAAAAATGATTTACATGGAAACATTTTACTCGGGGCCTAATTTCGCTAGGTTGCAACGGTACGATTTTGTTCATATTTAATGAAAAGTGACGTAAGAATTTCGCTATCTCAAAACCATATAGCTCTGATCGCACAAATTAATACTTTTTACATGTCAAATTAAAATGTAAATTTTGGTCAAAAAAGATTTAGAAGTAAATATTTTACTCGGAGCCTAATTTCGCTAGGTTGCAACGGTACGATTTTGTTCATATTTGGTGAAAAGTGACGTATGTGTCTAGCCATCTTAAAACCGTATAGCTCTGATCCGACAAATTAATACTTTTTACATGTCAAATTAAAATGTAAATTTTGGTCAAGAAAGATTTAGATGTAAATATTTTACTCGTGGCCTAATTTCGCTAGGTTGCAACGGTACGATTTTGTTCATATTTGGTGAAAAGTGACGTATGGGTATAGCCATCTCAAAACCATATAGCTCTGATCCGACAAATTAATACTTTTTACATGTCAAATTAAAATGTAAATTTTGGTCAAGAAAGATTTAGATGTAAATATTTTACTCGTGGCCTAATTTCGCTAGGTTGCAACGGTACGATTTTGTTCATATTTGGTGAAAAGTGACGTATGGGTATAGCCATCTCAAAACCATATAGCTCTGATCCGACAAATTAATACTTTTTACATGTCAAATTAAAATGTAAATTTTGGTCAAAAATGATTTACATGTAAATATTTTACTCGGGGCCTAATTTCGCTAGATTGCAACGGTGCGATTTTGTTCATATTTGGTGAAAAGTGACGTATAGGTCTAGCTATCTCAAAACCATATAGTTCTGATCCGACAAATTAATACTTTTTACATGTCAAATTAAAATGTAAATTTTGGTCAAAAATGATTTAGATGGAAACATTTTACTCGGGGCCTAATTTCGCTAGGTTGCAGCGGTACGATTTTGTTCATATTTGGTGAAAAGTGACGTATGGGTCTAGCTATCTCAAAATCTTATAACTCTGATCCGACAAATTAATACTTTTTACATGTCAAATTAAAATGTAAATTTTGGTCAAAAAAGATTTAGATGTAAATATTTTACTCGGAGCCTAATTTCGCTAGGTTGCAACAGTACGATTTTGTTCATATTTGGTGAAAAGTGACGTATGGGTCTAGCTATCTCAAAACCATATAGCTCTGATCCGACAAATTAATACTTTTTACATGTCAAATTAAAATGTAAATTTTGGTCAAAAATTAATTACATGAAAATATTTTACTCGGAGCCTAATTTCGCTAGGTTGCAACGGTGCGATTTTGTTCATATTTTGAGAAAAGTGACGTATGGGTCCAGCTATCTCAAAATCATATAACTCTGATCCGACAAATTAATATTTTTTACATGTCAAATTAAAATGTAAATTTTGGTCAAAAATGAATTACATGAAAATATTTAACTCGGAGCCTAATTTCGCTAGGTTGCAACGGTACGATTTTGTTCATATTTGGTGAAAAGTGACGTATGGGTCTAGCCATCTCAAAACCATATAGCTCTGATCCGACAAATTAATACTTTTTACATGTCAAATTAAAATGTAAATTTTGGTCAAAAATGATTTACATGGAAACATTTTACTCGGGGCCTAATTTCGCTAGGTTGCAACGGTACGATTTTGTTCATATTTGGTGAAAAGTGACGTAAGAATGTGGCTATCTCAAAACCATATAGCTCTGATCGCACAAATTAATACTTTTTACATGTCAAATTAAAATGTAAATTTTGGTCAAAAAAGATCTAGATGTAAACATTTTACTCGGAGCCTAATTTCGCTAGGTTGTAACGGTTCGATTTTGTTCATATTTGGTGAAAAGTGACGTATGGGTCTAGCTATCTCAAAATCATATAGCTCTGATCCGACAAATTAATACTTTTTACATGTCAAATTAAAATGTAAATTTTGGTCAAAAATGATTTACATGGAAACATTTTACTCGGGGCCTAATTTCGCTAGGTTGCAACGGTACGATTTTGTTCATATTTAATGAAAAGTGACGTAAGAATTTCGCTATCTCAAAACCATATAGCTCTGATCGCACAAATTAATACTTTTTACATGTCAAATTAAAATGTAAATTTTGGTCAAAAAAGATTTAGATGTAAATATTTTACTCGGAGCCTAATTTCGCTAGGTTGCAACGGTACGATTTTGTTCATATTTGGTGAAAAGTGACGTATGTGTCTAGCCATCTTAAAACCATATAGCTCTGATCCGACAAATTAATACTTTTTACATGTCAAATTAAAATGTAAATTTTGGTCAAGAAAGATTTAGATGTAAATATTTTACTCGTGGCCTAATTTCGCTAGGTTGTAACGGTACGATTTTGTTCATATTTGGTGAAAAGTGACGTATGGGTATAGCCATCTCAAAACCATATAGCTCTGATCCGACAAATTAATACTTTTTACATGTCAAATTAAAATGTAAATTTTGGTCAAGAAAGATTTAGATGTAAATATTTTACTCGTGGCCTAATTTCGCTAGGTTGCAACGGTACGATTTTGTTCATATTTGGTGAAAAGTGACGTATGGGTATAGCCATCTCAAAACCATATAGCTCTGATCCGACAAATTAATACTTTTTACATGTCAAATTAAAATGTAAATTTTGGTCAAAAATGATTTACATGTAAATATTTTACTCGGGGCCTAATTTCGCTAGATTGCAACGGTGCGATTTTGTTCATATTTGGTGAAAAGTGACGTATAGGTCTAGCTATCTCAAAACCATATAGTTCTGATCCGACAAATTAATACTTTTTACATGTCAAATTAAAATATCATTTTTGCTAGGTTGATAGAGATATGTATTTGTCCATCTTTCATTGCATATGTTAGTAATAATTGTCGTGTAATTAAAATAATTTTATTCAACATTTTTATTTCTCATATAATAAAATTCGGGGCTAACTTCACATATCAAGTGTATTTAGAATAAAAAATAATATAAAACGGGGCGGGGCTAACATCACATAAGAGTTAGAGGGATATAAGTATGTTAGTGTTGCCTGATTAATTTTTTTTAATTGCGGGGATAGAATCCGGGGATAACTTCACATACGTATATTTAGTGTCCCTGATTTCTTTGCAATACCCATAACATACTATATTTTTACCAGTTTTTATCGGTAAATGAATAGTTTGAAACGATATTACGCATTTATTTTTGATAGATATTAAACTGTTTGCGATAAGATCACGAACTTGTTCTTTATTAAAATGAATATCGGCAAGGATCACGTCAAAACTTATGATTTTAAATAGTTTCCAAAACGCACAGGTTGTGGAAGAAATTAAATTAAAATCTAACCTAACAGACTGGTCTGCAATATGGTTGCTTGTGTTTGGTTCACCATTAGTGTTATTTTCAGTCTGTTTTACTTTCATTGATATTAAATCTTTATGTTTTAAACTTAAATAATAAATTTTATCCCGATTTTTACCATTATTTTTAATGTTCATAATTGAGCACAAATTGCTCATAAAATCGGATTTCTTTCGTGATATATTAAATGGTTGTTTAATATTGGACAAAGCATTAATTAAATTAATGTTGGTAAAATTATACCGTTTCGTTTTATAATTATATTTTGCCATAATTTCACAAAACTTAATTACTTTTTATATTTTAGAATTTAGAGAAAACGTCGTAAAGTAATCACAAATTCAAAATATCACTATGTTTATTCTACTTTAATAATAATTTCCTAATAGTTTCCGAGCATGTGGATAAATAAGATTTGTTTCTTACATCAATCACTAGTTCAGAACCACTTCGATCATCTCTGTGCGATCCGTAGGAGCCGAGATAAAAAATTTCAAATGTTTAAGAATTTTCATATTACACTCAATGATGTTCTGTCTCGAATAACGAAAATGTCAGAGATTTCCGAGCATGTGGATAAATAAGATTTGTTTCTTACATCAATTACTAGTTCAGAACCACTCCGATCATCTCTGTGCGATCCGTAGGAGCCGAGATAAAAAATTTCAAATGTTTAAGAATTTTCATATTACACTCAATGATGTTTTGGCTCAACTAATAAAAATCTCAGAGATTTCCGAGCATGTAGATAAATGAGATTTATTTCTTACATCAATTACTAGTTCAGAATCACTTCGATCATCTCTGTGTGATTCTTAGTGTGTTTTGTTGTAAAAAAATTCATTTTATAAAATTCACTCAAAACTTTTCTCAAAACCTTAATCTTTGCTACTTACTGTAAAAATATTTGTGTTTATTAAAAAATTTCAGATATTATTATGAAAGTTCAATATTTGAGTGTTTTTTTTCAATTCTAAGTACTTATAGGACACAGTGTATATTTTGTTATTTTGGCAGAAACTTCACTCCGATCTTTTTGTATAGTTATTAATTTTTTAATTTGGCACTTATTATTTCTTTTTTATGTTGTGAACTATCGTGACATATTTTTTTCGGGATGACTTGGTAAAAAATCTATTGCGATTTATTTTGTTATCGTGCTGATTTGTTTCACAATAGTGAAATATTTTTCGATATGGTATATAAAAGAAGCGGATTTTAGCGTAGGATTTTTCGGGATGACATTGAAAGTTGTCATGATATTAGAATTTTAGTGTTGTCATCGCGTGTTGTCTGGATATTTTTCGGGCTAAAATCAAATATTACTGAAATTTGCTGTTTTGAAATATTTTTTTTTTCGGGATATCAACATAAGTAAAAAATGTGCTGATAGTAAAAAATTTTCGGAGTGACACTCAAAACTAGCATAATATTGCTGTCGCGATATTCGTTTTTTAGTGTTGCCGTTGAACTTCTTCGGGTTATTTTTCGGGCTAACTTCACAGGCATGTGGAAGACGGTATACACTCAGATTGATGAAAAGGACTAGTCGATAATTTCTACTGTTAAAAATGATGTGATCCTTAGGCAATGTAACCTATCCGACAGTTCAAACTGATGATATCCGGAGAAGAATAAGAGGAGGAGTTTCATATTTAAATCATTAATTGCAGTAAAATTATTAGATTTCCGGAGGTTTGATCGACAATATTTTAAAAAATCGAATTATCGTTTGAATCATTTTGTCAGTCTGTTATTTTTTTATGTGGTTCCGCAAAAAGAGGGATTATCCATATCCCAAATATGTAAAAGTAATTTAATTCGGCGCAGTATAGAAGTTCGAGCTTTCAAATTGTCAGCGCAGCCAAGAGACATTCTGATGAAACTAATTTCTATATTTTACGGACAAATTAAATTGGAAACTATCAAGAAAATTAACAAATGAAGTTGGCCAATAAAAAGGCGAGTATTTCTATTGACGAGTGGACAAGCGTAAAGAACAGAAGTTTTCTAAACATTCATATTTACCAAAGAGATTTAGCAACCACATTCGACGCAGCTAATGTAATGGTGAAATTTGGAAAATTGTCACCGGTTGAATCGCAACTGTGCTATAATTATGCCATAGATTTACCCGGATGATGACTCTGTAGCTGTGTCTGACCAAGAAGATTTTGAAGACGAAATACCGATGACGATGAGAATATTGAAGAAAATGACCTTGAAGATGAGTTCGATGTTGAAGATCATTTTCTTACTACTGATTTAGATATTTCCGACACAATTAAAAAAAATCCGAAAAATAGTCAAACTTTTAAAAAAACCACCGGTGATAAATTCGTTTTCACTCAAATATGTAATGAAGGTATAAAAGAAAGAACTGCCGTTGTTGTTTGACTGACGTACACCCTGGAACAGTCTAGAAATTATGATGGATTCTTGCCATTAATTAATCCAATGAATACTAACTTTTTAGCCCGACGCTCAGCTCTAACGACGTTGTAACAATATCTACTGCAACCTCAACCGATTTTATACCTTTTTTAAATTCGATGCCGCTGTCTGCACCTATCGTTCAACTGACACTGCCACTCTCTGACGAAACCAACACATTGTCTATTTATTATCACAACGCTAGCAGAATTCGATAAAAATCGCGTGAAATGTACCTATCGGTGTTGGAAAATGAATATCATGTCATTTGCATCACGGAAACGTGGCTGACAAGCTCGCACAATTCTGAAGAGTACTTCCTTCAGACTATAATGTATTCAGACTCGATCGATTATACGGATCTTGAATCGACAGCGAGAGGTGGCGGAGTTCTGCTAGCTGTCTCGGAAGATATACGTGCGGATATTATTGACCTTGGGAGTAACGAGTTGAAAATTTTGGATGTTAAACTTGCTTTCAATGGAAAGCTGCTGCTGATAGTAGCTGTTTACATACCATACGGATCCTCCGTTAATATATATGTATATGGTGAGCTGTCTTTATTTTTCTCAAACCAACTAGCACTTCCAGCTCCTGATTTTGATTCTGTGATGATGTTGGGAGATCTTAACTTACCGAAAATAAAATGGCTTACTGTTGATGATGAACTTCTGCCATTTAATAGTGATCTAACTTCAGATCTGTTGATGGACTCAATCTGTTCACTCGGGTATATCAGATTAATAACATCGAGAACCAGTGCAGCAATATCCTCGATCTGGTGTTCATTCCAGTAGAAGTACACGGCACAATCATTGCTTGTAATGATCTCGGCGGTTCTTCAAGTATTTTTCACATACTACTACGTATCCAAATAATATTTAAAAATTGTGTTAATGTTAACGTAAATTTTAATTCTAGTGAGTCTTTCAGGCAATTGAACAATTTATTCCCCGTTCACCTGTAGTTTCATCGATGCGCGAGCCATGGTTTAATAGTCGCCTCTCAGGATTAAAAAATCGGAAATCTAAAGCTCATAAAACATAAATTAAACCCATCCGTCGTAAATTATGAAATATTTAGCGCTCTCAGATCTCAGTTTAAAATTTTAAATCGTTTCTTGTATAATTTATATATTGTCGAGATCGAATCGAATATTAGAAACAACCCTAATTGTTTCTGGAGTTATGTTGATTCGAAACGGAATTGTAGAGGTATACCCTCGCAAATGTCTTTCAATTCTTTGACTGCTAGTGATCCACAAAGTATCACTGACATGTTTGCAGCATTTTTTATTTTTAGTATTGTAATATTCCAAACATTCTATTTCAGTTTACTACAGATGACGTTCTGCACGCTCTGTTGAATGTAAATGTGAATATGATTTGTGGCCCCATAAAATTCACCTGCATGTGTTGAAAAAGTGTGCTTCGGTCTTGGCTCAGCCGCTGACGGACATCTTCGATTTGAGTTTGAAGAGTGGAGTAGTTTTTCCTTCAATTTGGAAATCCAGTTTCATTAAACCAATTTTTAAAAGTGGACGGAGAACGGATATCGAAAATTACCGCGGTATTTCTATCTAATCGGCTATTCCTAAATTATTTGAATCGATGGTCAAAGACCGCGTCTTTTTCTTAACTAAAAATTCCATCTCAGTAAACCAGCATGGGTTTTACCCCGGACGGTCAACTGTGACAAATCTTGCTTTGTTTATAAATTTGTTGACGTTAGCATTAGAAGTTGGTGATGGTGTTGAGGTAGTGTTTACTGATTTTAGCAAAGCTTTCGATAAAATGATCATGTGTTTTATTGGTAAAGAAACTCGGACAGCTCAACAAGTGTGATGCCCTTCCTTTAAAGTGGATCTTTTCATATTTGACGAACAGAACTCAAAAAGTTTTTTTTAAATAATATTTTATCTAGGACATAAATGTTTTGTCTGGCGTCCCACAAGGTAGCCACATTGGACCTCTATTATTTATTGCATTCATAGATGATGTGAAGCGGTGCTTCAAACATTGTAAGTTTCTGATTTACGCTGATGATGTAAAGATCTCTTGTACCGTTAGAAATGATCGCGATCTGCTAAATGTACAACAGGAATTAAACGTTTTCGGCGACTGGTGTAGCTTGAGTAAGCTTTGCCTGAACGTTTCTAAATGTAAAGTTATGAACTTTTCTAGAAAACGTTATGGACGTTATGGACTGATAATAGTTTTCTTAAATGGCGTTTTGATAGAGCGAGTTCATTCTTTTCTAGATTTAAGGGTTTTGTTTTCACGAGATTTATCGTTTAATTTAGAGAATATTGAACCATTGTTTGTCCGAAGACAAATTTCTTGCGCAATGTTTGTGCGTGACGTTATAATGGGCCGAATTGATTGTTCACATCTAGCATCTACTGTCCTTGTTTTCAATACGTGCCCCAGTAAGATCACTTAGACACCGAGGCTTAGTGATTGATCTGCACTTCCATGAGTCTAATTTTGGTATGTCCGACCCGGTTTATAATTCTAGCCGTACATATTTAATAATGTATCTACCGTATTCGATTTAAATTTGTGCAGAGATGAATTTAAAAGAGTTCTAAAAATTTTCTATATTCAAATTTGATTTATATTAATAAACTTAATTTTAAATACCAGATGTAAATTAATACTGTTGGTTAAATAAATAAATAAACAATGCAAAAAGAATTGTTAGACTTAAATCTGAGCAGCATATCCTGGACACCTGAAAACACGGGCGCGGCAAAATATGCATATTCAACTCATTGAGACTCATTAGATATTAGCTGTCGAAGCTTTAAGCCGTTAAGATTCCAATCTTCTCAAAAACGAAGGGATTCTCAAATTTGTATTTAGCGCACTTCAAGCTAACAATTCTATATTAAGTGGAATGCTACTGAATGAACTGAAAGTTTAAATAGCGAAAAGAGGCCATTAGTTTCATTATTAAAGTTTCTTCAAGATCCAAGCCATACCAGCTTCTCCATAAACCAGGTCCATTTCAATTTTTTCTTGTACAGTTAAATACTCCATTTTGCATTGTAATAGCCTTACGCAAACAGGTCTTATTGTTTTCGAAATAATTTTTGAACTGAATCGATATTTTTAAAACAAAAAATATCATTTATTTGAAAACAAATTAAGTCGCATGTTCCTATGCAAAATCATCGCCGTCGTTGTTCCTGGGTTACGCTAAAAGTAGTTTTTTTTTTAAATTTAAGAAATACAACTTGTTTAAAACTAATTTTAAGTATTTACATTGAAAACGTGTTAATTTTAATGTAAACATTTTGCAGAATCGTATGCTCGTAATGTTCTCAGTAGGAGAAATCGAAAAAAATTTAATATCGCCTATTACAGCGCCTCCTATCATGAATCGAAAAAAAATGTTTCAAGGAAATCCTACGGTCCTAATTTTAGCACTAATGTATTTCCCCTCCAGAATGATTTAATTTTGATAATGGTAATTTTTATCGTAGAGGTTTATTTTCCGAGATATTTGAAAGTTTCAGCTTAAAAAACTCACCCGGTATATCTAATGATTTTCCGTTTCCCTGCATTTTATGATTTATTTCATTTAAACGATTAACTTAAGAAGCATTAACTGCATTAACCAATTGGTTTTGGTTAACTCCGGAAATACATTTGTCTTATCTAACAGAAATAAACGAATTTCATCCAAATAGTGAACAAACCTAAGTTCGATAAAGTTCGACTAAGCCAACGAACTTTCAGAAATGTACAAAAATTTAGTGTATCCAATTTGGCAAGATAAATTTAAAAGAGCAAAGGTGGACAAAAAGCAATATAACTTCTCTAAAGCTTTTAGTTGTGTTGTTCTTTAAAACACTGTTATACCCGCGGAATTAATTTAAATCTTTTATGTTTGGTAATATACGTTTCGGTCGTTTCAAATATACAATTTTTATACAAAGAAGCTTGTGAACTAATATTATAAATATTACAAATTTTACTAAGTTTTCCGGCTATTGAAAAAGAACTGCATTCCACGAATATTTTATGATAAAACAACGTCTTGTGTGCAAACTTCGTAATTGTCATATTATTCCTAGAAGCCTGTATCTTGGCAAAAATACCAACCAATCTCTTATACACCACATCTTCTCTACCCACACATGAAATAAAATTTGACAAACTTATTTTTTTTTATATCGTGCTATAAAAAAATTCAATTTTATTGCTAAATCATTCAGTAGGAATTGCTTCTAGTTTATTGTTCAGCAACTGACACCAAAACGTCAAAAGTTTTGCAAAAATATAAAAATATACATTTATGGCCTATTTAATATTATGTATACTACACATATAACATACTGAAATAAAATAAAAGCTCCACGGGCAATCAGATCGAAAATAAAATTTTTGAATATAAATCATATTGATTGAATTATATTACCCCGTACCTTTTTTTGCAATACCATACACATTTTACGAGACAATAACATATTCAGCCCACAGAAAGCTCCAAATTTCCATATCCAATTTCATTAGCATTTTCATTTTGTGTCTAGTGATTTATTGAACTTTGGCGATAAAAGCGAGACATGAAATACAAGAAAACGCCATAAACCGAAATGGAAGAATATTCACTGTAATGTTGTAATGAAGAGCTTTATTAGCTTTTACTTTTTTCGTGTGTTGTGTATAGTGGGAAAATGTATGTTTATGGTACGGTACGTCTTATATACATTTTTTTTTTTGATTTCTATACTGGTTGTTTTGGTTCTAACCAGCAATCGATGTCATTTCTCAAAACGAATTTCAATAAGAAAGTCGAGCTTTTTTCCGCTGATAGTGCAAAACTTAGTTTTGATTTTAGAAGTTTGCTTTGTCGCTCTAAAACTTAAGTTTAACGTGATTTTCAAAATGCCTAAGCTATCAAAGTGTGATGACGAAATTAGCCATTTTATGGAGTGCAATTTTTCGATAAGTTCTAATAGTAGACGGTAAGTTTATAAAGAAGTTGAAATAAATGTTTGTGCGTGCTTAAAAGCAATCAGGAATATTTTTTTATCGTTTTTTTGATAATTTATGGTAGTTAACTTGTTCATATTTTAGCCATCATAAATTCGCCGAACAAATTAATAAGAGGGAATATTTTAAAATTTTATTAAGCATTCTGTAGTTTTATGACACGTGTAGTTTTGTTTTGTTTTGTTCAGCGTATTGTTAACTTTTCGATTTAATTGTTTTTTGGTGTACGATCTGACCAAAACTTCAAAAGGTTGAGATTTTGGTATTCGAAATGTCTCAAACAAATTCAGTTTAATTAAAGATTGGGGTACTTTATTGGAATTGAAAGAAAATTTGACCTTGAAATTTCCTATCAACCTCAAAAGAAGCCATTCTAATTTTGTTGTTAATGTTTTTTTAATTTCTGAACGTAAATTCATTTTTACATAGAAAACGTTTCCTTGTCGCATTATTTTAAACTTTTTTTTAAATTTTTGACCAATTTTGATCCACTAGAAAATAGGCTTTTTATCTGACACTTGTGGCATGATCTAAAATTTGTTAGTAAATCAAGATGGCCGCGCCAGATAATCTGAAACGTAATGTTCCGTAATTACATTTATTAGTTAAATGGAAAGGTTTTTGATGGAGTTACATCATATTAGAAAATTTGGCTGCCTCCATGAGATTTTAATGATCATCAGAGAAGAGAGTAGGCAGGTTTCCATTTCGTTCCATCTTAAAAAAAAAAAATTGTGTTGCCAAGCAATCAAGTCGAATTCATACGACGGATAGAAATCTCGGATTTTTCCATCCGAGGTTTTTTTTCAATTTTTTTCAACTGTTTTGTATGAAAATAGGCGTGTCTATTGTATAATTTACGTGATGTAATTGGTTAAAACAATGGGATAGAAAAATCCGGGATTTTTATCCGTCGTATGAATACTACTTCAAGATACATTTTCTACTCACAATAATGTTAAACGATACACTGTTAAATTTGTTATTGTTTGAATTAGATGGTAATTTAACCTTGTGATATTTGACAGGTATATTCAGGGATCTTTCTTTAGACTAATGACAGTTCAAAAACGTGAATTAGCTAAAAAGTTCAAATCGTAATGGAAAATCAAATAGTAAAATGTGGAAATTAACAACAAGAGGTGATGTGCTTTACGACATCATTTTACATTCTTGTGCAAAATAAATTAAAATATCTCGAAATTTCGACCTCTGGATTTATACAGATTTTGTTGTTGCAATATCAGCGAAACTTGAGACAATGAATTTGATAAAGTTGCCCTCGATCTGTAGTTTTATTTAGACTAAATGTTTGGAGGTCATAAATTAAAATGCAACAATATTCCTTTTTGTTTCTTTTTCTTTTTCTCGGGTTTACGTGCATAGGAGGTCTATTAGACTGGAACATTTCTCTATTAGAGGTTATTCTCTTTAGTTCTTTGAAGTTTCACCAAGTGGTACCGTTTCAGTTTGCACCATCCTTTTCCAGATCATTATTGTTCTTCCTACTTTCCGGTTCCTCTGCGGTTTCCATTCAAAATGCATTCTTGTTATGCCATTAAGTTCTATCCACATTTTGTGTCCGGTTTTGGTTACCATTTCCATTTTCGTTGATTAATGTTCAACAGATCTTTCAATCTGTCTTACTAGTCAGGAGCAGTGTTGTGGGTTTGCACGTATTTCGGAATAATCTACATCTTATTGTAGAAATTTATCAGCAAATAGGACTAATTTTCATTTGTGGCATGTCTGAGATGAATCGTATGTGATAAATCATGGATGAGTCTCATGTAACCTGTCTGAGATGAATTATATGTGATATATCTGACATGAATCCTATATGAGATTTTGAGATTAATTTATGTATGTATATTTATATGGAGATATATAATGAAAACATTTTATTTAGATAAAGAATAATCTTCCTATTTTTTTTTTGAAATATAATATGTATATATTATTTGTTGTATAATATTAGGCTGTTGCCTTAAAAAATTTTACAATCCTCTTTCCGGTGTCACATTTGTTGTCTTCCAGGTGGCTGAACTTTGCCATTTCGTTATATATAAACAAAATTAGATAAACTTAATATGTTCAAATTTTCCCAACAGAAAATTATGTTGACTTACCTATTCGACAAACAAGATGATACCGTATGTAATAATAATAATAATAATAATAATAGGTAGGGGAAAAAGTGCATGGCCTTTTTTCCCGGTAGATGGTTTTACATTCATATATCTCAGTAACCATTGAACGTATCGAGCAATAAGGAGACATTTTCATTTACACTTAGACATACAATCATTAAAATCGGAGAAGTGAATAAAAAGTTACAACATTTTAAACATGGAGATAAAAAATGAAAAAATTCGGTATCGTTTACAATTTTATTACGACAAAGATAAAAACGAGGCTGAGGCTTGCGAAAAAATGTGTGCTGTTTATGGAGAAGGTGCTGTATCAAAATAAGCAGCAAAAAAAATGGTTCGCGCGCTTCCGTTCTGGAAATATGGATGTCAAAAATGCACTTCGCTCTGGTCGACCAACCACTGGAAAAGTCGATGCATGCAGAAAATTGAAAAAGACCGGCATATAAGCAGCCATGCAATTGGTAAAGAATTAAATATTGATCACAAAACAGTCCGGTCAATCTAGACATAAAAATGAGAGCGAAGGTACATAAATTCGCATCAAGCTGAAAATTGGTAGAATCGTTAAAAATATGATTATAAATAAAACTTAAAAGTTCCCCATCATTCCCGTGTATGGAAAAAATTTTACTCGAGGTCAAAGGTCCAAAAAATGAGTTTTTCGCGATTTTCAGCGAAACGGTAAGTCTTATCATAAAAATATTTTAGACAAAAATTGTAGGTCATCATATTATCTATCAAAAACGTATCAGTGCTTTTTTTTCTACGAGCCACCCTTTCTGGGATATAACGATTCAAAAAGTTGTTCAAGTTGTTATGGGCATAATATGCATGAGTGCGCCACGTATATACATCTCTTATCTAAAGTTGTTATATATGTTGAAATATTTTTCTATCGGTTATTGTAACTTATACTTAAAATATAAAATATACATAACTATAAGAATATCAGGTCAAATGAAACCCAGTCCCTTACTTCATACGCCAGTGTAACTTCGAGGACAACATCTGTCTCTTGTTCTATTGTGTGCGTGGCTAGGGTCTTACACCTGCTATAATAAATGAAATACCGTTAGTCTTGACCGACACGCTCTAGTGAAATCACGTGTTTATCCTAACCTATATCGTGCTGTTTTGACTTTTATAACAAAAATGTCTGAATATTGTTTTATTTGTGCTAAACTTTTAACTGAAAGTGAAGTTGTTACTGTTGAACGTGGTATGAAGTCATTTATTAATGCAAGTATCGAAAGAGCAGATGAATTTTCAGAATTTCTCAAAAATCAGAAATCTGTGATAATACATGAAAATTGTCGTAAAAATTATACTCGAAAGTCTTCTATTGCTGCAGCTAATAGAAGACAACGTGAAGAACAAGAAGCCAGTACATCCACAGTAAGTCCTCCTCGTACTAGATCACGTGTCAGTGAATCAGCTTTTTGTTTTAAAGAACTATACTTATTTTGTGGCCAGAAATTGAATGAAGAGTATGAAAGAAGAAAATCCTCAGATTTTCGCCGTCGAATTAGCCAAGTAAGTACACTTCAATTTAAAGATTCAATTTTGGAAGTAGCTCGGACTCGTGACAATGCTATAGCAAAAGCTGTTCTTGCTCGAGTCGCATTTCAATATGATTTAGTTGCTGCTGAAGCTAAGTATCATCGTGATTGCTATAATTCTTTCGTAAAACTTTCCACTGGAACTAAAGTCGGTCGCCCTAAAGACGAAGCTGCGAATCTTTCAATGGAGGAAATATTCACTTACATTGAAAATAGCGATGACTGTCAGTTCACTTTGAACGAATTAAAAAATGTTTGCAAAACTACGATATTAGATTACAGAACGATTAAGCTACGACTCAAACTAAAATATGGTGAAAAACTTATTATCTCTTAATAAAGACATTTTTATTAATCACTTGTTTTTTGTTTCGCAGTTATTTTGAATAATTTTCAAAAAGTTTAAAAAATCACTCGATCGATTTCGACTTGTTAGGTCATCATCAGGAGTATCTACTGATTTGTGTTAGTAAAAAATTTTGTTATATAGTAGAAAAAAGCAAAATATAAATAAAAGAAGGAGGGCAAAAATAAAAAATAAGCAATAAAAGCAAAATATAAATAAAAGAAGGAGGGCAAAAAAAGAATAAAAAATAAGCAATAAAAATTAATCTACGGATCGCGCAGGTGTGCGATGAGTCATAGGCTGAGTAACAAAATTCAAGGTATATTATTGCGTACGTGAGTATAGAAAAGGGCGGGATCTGTAATTGGTGAGAACCGGATTTCTCTCTGTTCGTTATGGATATTTTGGTTAAGAAATATTGATTTTCTAATTTCGTAAGATTCTAAGGTATCTAAACGTCTGCCTTTGGGTTGTATATGTAATATATCTAAATTGTTCAAGCTAGCTGTATGATTTTCTGACGTTAAATGATTATGGAAAGTTGATTGGTTGCAACCAGATAAATGTTCCTTAGCTCTAACTCCAAAATTGCGCCCAGTCTGACCAATATAGGAGAAACTACAATCATTGCAATTGATCCTATAGACACCAGATTTGGAAAGGCGATCAACTCTAGGTTTATTGTTAAAAATCATTTTCTTTATTGTGTTATTATTATAAAAAGCAAAACTAATATTGGTATAATTGGACACGATGTTGCTAATCCGTTGGCTCGTTCTTCCTATATACTCTAAGCGACGCCAATTTTCCCGCGGTGGACTATCCGGTGGATAAATACCCGTTAGAGTTTTACGCTTTAGCTTTTTATTCAATAACTTTAATATAGTCCTAGTTGCATATCCGTTATTCGTTGCTATTTGAAGAATTATGTTAAGCTCAGTGTTATAATTTGAATTTGACAGAGGGATGTTTATTAGTCTATCTATGAGTGAGTGGAAAGCTGACATTTTAATATTATGGGGATGGTTTGAAGAACTAGGGATAACAGCGTCTGTATACGTGGGTTTCCGAAAAATTTTGAAGTCTAAAGTAGAATTAATCCTGGTTATTGTTATATCTAGAAAATTAATACATTTATTTTCTTCTTTTTCTAACGTAAAATCAATGGTGGGATATTGAGAATTATTAGTGTGTTTCGCCAAGTGCCTACGGCCAATAGCGTAAAAAGTAAAAACTTATTATCACTGAGAAATCGGGAGCATCAACATTCATATGCTTAGTGGATAATCATCATGATATTTTGAAACAAGCCTGGTACGAAAAGAAAAAAATGAATCAAAAAGAAGAACGATTCAGAGTCCTAGACGCAGCTGCAGCTATTATTCGCGAAGATATTCAAACCGTAGTGTTTGATAATTCTAATTACCCTCCACCAAGTCGCATGTTTGAGGATTTGAATAATGAAATCCCAGAATCATTGACATATCTTGTGGAACGAGTGATTTTAAAGAATAAACGATCAAATTTAGATCACTTAAAATTAATATGCACAAACATTTGCCATTGTATCATGACTGCTGTTCGACCAAGGTCTTTTAAGTCTAAATTACAACTAGGCCTCGCAGTTTTTTTTCATCGAAGGTTCGGGTCTAAACGTCTTATACAAATCTTTTCGGCTTTTGGTTTATGCGCATCATATAATGATACAATAATGTACACTCAAAAAAATAAAGTGGTTAATCTGAATAAACTGTCAGTCAATTTGAAGAAATGGCGTTCAATATAGCGTCAACGAAGAGGGGCAATCAATTTGATTACTTTTTATTCAAATTAAAAATTAAAGATTGATTGATTGATTGATTGATTGGACTGTAGAACCAAGTGCTAGCCAAGAGTCCCGGATAACGCCGGGCCTATTCCTACAGCCTGTTTACATATAACAATAGGAAGGATAGGAAAGGTTTTTTTTTTTTTTTTTTTTTTTTTTTTGGGACGGAACGATCCGGTTGCAGACACCTAGCGATCGTACGGCACAACACAATTCTAATCTACTTCTATTCTACTAGAGGAAGGATAAAGGCTTAATAGGTTAAATGGATATCGATGGTATTGGTCTTCAACAATTGCTTCTCTAAATCAGCAACCTGAGGAAACAAATTTATTATTTCACGTGCATCTGGAAATTTCCTGTAATATAATTCTACATTAATACTTTTCAGCTACCTAAACAAAATTGATTAATTAGATCAGCCCGGTTATAAATACCTAGGTAAAGCCAATAGTTCATGAACTAATGACAACACAATTCTAATCTACACAACCAGCAATTAATATTTCAAAGAAATATTATTTCATAACATCTAAAGATTCCTGAAATTAATTCTTAATTAATCTACCGGTTTCTTAAATAATATAAATATTTATTGATTTAATCCTCTACAACTCCACAACTTACAATATAATTTCCTGAAACCATAGTTATTTGAATTATATTAATAGTAAATTGAATTATATTAATAATTAATTAATTAATTAATATTAAATTATTAATAACTTCACTCATATAACAATAGGAAGGATAGGAAAGGTATTTTCCCCCTTTTTCCCTTTTCCCTCCTTTTTCTTTTTGAAACGGAACGACCCGGGTTGAGACATCTAGCGATCGTACGGAACAACACAATTCTAGTCTACTTCTATTCTACTAGAGGAAGGATAAAGGCTTAATAGGTGCAGCAACCTGCGAAAAAAATATTATTATTTCACGTGCATGTGGAATTTCGTGAAATATTATTCTACATTAATATTTTTCGGTTTCCGAAACAAAAATTGATTGATTGAATCGGCCTTTTCTGTTTATAGACACCTACAATCACAATACAATTCTAGTCTACAAAAACAGCAATTAATATTTCAAAAAATATTATTATTTCACAAGCATCTGTAGATTTCCTGAAATTTAATTCCAAATTAAAATTTTCCGGCTTCCTAAATAATATAAACATTTATTAATTTAACTCCTCAACTTACAATAGAATTTTTGTAAACCATACATGTAGTTATTTGAACTACAATATATGTATTTACAATTACTCTAAAATCCATTTGTATTTAACCCTTGAATTGAGCAACCACGAAATAGTAAAAAAAAAAAAAAATACAACGACTAAGTGAGGCATCCCGAAGGTAATGCTTCCTAGAAAACTATTAATGTTTATATTTCAAATAAATGTAGCTGATTTCGTAAAAATTTCAAATGCGTTACTAATTTGGTTACCAAAGAATATTCGATTAATTACCAAGTCTACATAGGACATATTTATCCCATACTCAAAAGAACTTTACCATTCCTCAACCAATCACCATGAAATATGGTCTGCAGAATTGGAGTGCCACTCCAGCATAATGCTCAATTAAACTAGGCCATCTGTCAACAAATGAAGGTCAAATTCGGTGTGCGAAGCTGTATTTGAACGAAATTTTGAGATTCGGCAATAATGAATGGAATCATGCCGTTATCGGTTAGGAATCATGCCGTTATCTCAAATTTAGTTTGTAGAGCTGGGCTAGGGTTCTAATAAACTAAGAACCAATCAACCTGCATCGGTAAAACCAACGCGTCCCTCCGATGAAGCCCCACAGCCCGACAACTCCGAACCGAACCCGGCCACACCCCCACCCCAGTCACCGCCAAATCACGCACGCAGAACTTAGTTAAATCTCCACCAAGTTCCGCATACGTGACCCAGCAATAGCCGAAACAGGGAAACGGCCAAGGACCAATCAGAATGGTCAAACTGCAAAATCCCACCAAAAAGACACGTCAAAATCCCGAAACAGATTTAAAAGAAGTTCTAGAGTTCGATTTTAATTACATAAATTATAAACCAATTAAATAAACATTATAATAATAAATAATAATAACGCCTCCTATAAATATATGTACACATTATATATCTCATACATGAACTTAAATTACATTGGGTGAATCCACACGAGGACTCAGATTTCAGGCTACCACCAGATTACAATCTGTGAAGAAAATGAACACAATTATGAGCCCCTGTCGAAGTGCAGAACTGATGGGCCGAACCATATTACATACCAGTACTATAGGGTGGCATGAAGCTATGCAATGTGCACATGGTTACGAAAACCTACATATTAGCAGGAAATTCAAATTAAAAATTAAAGAGTATCTTTTTTAATTTGACGAAATTTCTTCGAATTGAATAAATTGATTGAAGAAATGCAATTGATAAATTGACAAAATTTATTCAATTCAATTAAGATCTAGCTATCGAAAGGAATAAAATTTCGTCAAATTAAAGAATGTTTTACTGCTGGTTTAAATAAAAAATTCGTTGATTTGAATAAATTTTTTCATATTAATTCATTGAATTTAATGAAAGCATTGTTGAAACGAATAAAACTATCGTCAATTTGAATAAAATGTTGGTCAATTCAAAGAAAAAATAATTAAAATATGATTATATATATATATATATATATAAATATGTATATAATACACATATTTACCTGTATAAATTCAAATTGTAATTAGGATATTTAATAAAGAGATAAATGAAAGGAAAACAAGTAAATAATACGATTAATGAAATTGTATTTATTGGAAATTCACTTGTAGTACAAAAATAAAATATGTCACTTCATTTAATTTTGTATCTTGTTAACTGATGTTATTTTAGTGCTGAAATTAGGTATTCCACCTGCACATTATGCTTAACACATTTTGTTATAATATAAAAAAAAAAATATTTTTGAATGAACCTCCAACTAAGTGGGATGCTTATGGATATTCCAAATTAAAAATATTGAATATTTTAAAACAAATATTCACCACCTCAATAAATGAGTTCAAAATGTATTTCACACCATCGAAATACACAATAAACTCTGTTGGGCCTAAAATATTCAGCGGCTGAATACGAAATTTATTTGCATTTCGGCCCATAATTTCCTCCTTACACTCTTGTATAGTTCGCCCCAAAATCAAGAAACTTCCTTGGGAATCAGTTATTGAAATTTAATTCTGACCCTCTGTTTGTTTGCTCCTTCTACAACGCTGGTATAGTTGGAACCAGTACAGTGTGAAGTAAATGGAAAATCGCGCAACATCGACCATCTAAATAAAAATAAATTGTTAAATTGTTGTAATTTAATAAACTTAGAATTTTATTAACTTACTGTCAAGTAAAATGTTTCATTCGTTGCAAGTCTTCAACAAGTTTTTTGATGACGGATCCTTTATTTTTTCGGTATATATTTGCAATATTTTAAAAGCAAATGCATTAGAGCTTAAAATAAGATTCGACGAATTTGAATATTAATAAAAATCAATATTCACCATCACCTATGAAGTAAAAAGACATTATTTATTTAAATGTATTTATGAAAGGGCTTACACGAATAACAAAAAACAAGATTTTACTCGTACATTCCACACGAAGTTCCCAAATCTGTAAATCCATTTCATTATTTTGACATCTCTGAGTTGTTTTCCTGCTTGTTAACACAATTACCATTAGTTCAATAGATAGAGGTTGGATAAATACTTCAGAGGTGTCAAAAATGTTGAACCCCTTATTTTGATTCATTTTTTAAATGTCATGACACGTAGTCCAGTATTCAATTTGTTGACTGTAAAATTAAGCACACTAAATATAAATTCAGTTAAAAAATTCGGTGAGTATTTCTCGAAAGCTATGATAGATTTTAGAAAAACGGGTTATGCGAGAGCTATAATTCATTTGGTAGTTTTAAGAAATGTTACTAATCTGTTTGCTGAACAATGCACCCAAAAATAATTCAATGAAATCAAAAACCTAAATGATTCTTTCCTATCTACCATAGTATTTGCAAGAAGAACTGATTTTTTCTACAGACTCGCCATGATAATTCAAAAAGTGTGTGTTTGTTATATACATACCAACTTGTATCCCATTGGTTTCTTATACTGCTTCCATTTGTTGAATATTTCAATGGTAGAATTAACAATTTGGATTGGCCAATCTAAAATTTTAGGTTGCTTGCCAGTGGTGTTCTAGTTCTGTCCAAGAGCAATTGTCATTCATAATAGCTTCCAGTTGCTCGTTGCTGTTTGACTCTGGAGATTCTAATTTTTAGATGCATGCAGAACTATTAAAACAAAATAAATCATTACCAGTGTATTTTCCGTAATGTATTTTATAAAAACACAAACACTTTTTTTATTAAAATTAACAACACAAAAATAACGCCAAACCACAATTTGTCCTCTCAAAAAAAAATTAAGATGCAATTTATCACAATTAAGATTGAATCACAATTACACAAATATTTGCTTACCTATTTATTGTTATATTATTCACTATATTAATTTATATGTTATTCACAAAAATATTAATCTTTATTGCAAATGTATAACTCTATTTTAATACACGTATTAAATGTTTCCGAATAAACAATGCGCATTGATATGACAAAAGAAGTTTTCCTCGTGGTTTAAAATAATATAACTAAACTTTCGTCAATTTGAAGAAATTTCTTCAAAATTACGCTTTTCTTTCCTAGAGGTGGTTAACAATTTTGTTAAATTGAATAAATTTATTTGGTTTTGACGAAATTTAGTAGAATTTTTTGAAATATCAATTCTTCAACGTAATCACAATTTCTTCAAAATGAAGAAATTTAATCAAATGCATTATTAACTAAAAATTAATCAAATTTGAAGAAATCTCTCATTAATTTGAATAAAAAAAATTATTTTTGCAATTAATTGAATATTCCATAATCAAATCAGTAGCAATTACCATCAAATTGAATAAATCGGTTCTTCAAAGTTCAACGAAATCGATTATTCAATTTCACCTACGAGATTTTTTTGAGTGTACGAGGCAGCAGCAGTTTTTCATCGTCCTCATGTCCTACCACCACAAAGCGGCACTCTTATTCAATACGTTGCAGACAACGCTGATATTAATGTAAATACGTTAGACGGCAATAACACGCTCCACATAATGGGTATTATTCAAACTGTTACTCCAAAAAATTCAGTTTTACTAGAAGAACCTATGCCACGAATAAAAAAAGCTCTTTCAGCAAAAGATTTCAAGCCAAAAGCTCATGTGCCTATACAGATCTATCAAAATGACGGTGTAGTAGGGTACAGTAAAATAAATGTTAAAGATTTTGTTTATGGAACTGAAATGGCATCTTTCCTCAAAAAAGCTGTTGTAGTATGGTTTTATGGGAAACGGAAAAATGCGTGTTTACCCGGTTGGAATGGTTTTATTGAACGTTTAACAAAAAATCATATGAATTATTTTAAATCACAAATTTCATTTTTACCATTTATTCACCAACCAGCCAGCAGCTATAATACTATCTATACGACCTTATATTACCAAGTTCAAGTGTGGCTTGGTTATCAGCTAGACCCTACAGACTGGGGTTGGAAGTTGGCCGACAATACATTGGAGCCAGTTAAAACTTTACTCCCACCTGCACCGGAAAAACTGCTAAACACCATTGCAACTGCAAAAAGGGATGCAGTGATAATTGTGGTTGCAAAAAAGTCGGACTGTTCTGCTCTTTGGCATGTACAAACTGTCAAGGCCGGTCGTGCTCCAATGTTGAATCACTAACAGAAGAGGATTCGTTTGATTCCAACGAGGATACATCACTATTGACGCAATTTACTTGCACGCAGAATGAAGATGAAGAAGATCAAGAACAAGAACAAGAAGAAGAAGAAGAAAAAGAACGAGAACAAGAACAAGAACAAGAAGAACGAGAAGAGTTTGACGGTTACAATTCAGACGAATAAAATTCACCACTTTTTTAATTTACCTCGCTTTTTATCTTTTACAATATTTACAAATTTCCGTAATTTTGCAATAGTTTTAAATTAAACAGGATCACAACTGACCCGTGGAGTAGGCCTACTGGGGAAACCACGTTAAAAAACGCGCTAAGTACACTACCTAGGTGGCGTTGAAACGTGTGCATATTATCAGAGCCTCCTTAATATAAGAGCCGTAACATTCCGCCATTTTTTCCCATGAGCTTTCCATATAGGGGAAGCTTTTTGTTCTTTTTCATACCAATCAGTGTATTTTAATATTCTTTTTAGAAGCTTTTTTGTGTATAAAAACATTAATGCTTCGTTTCAATTTTTAATTTGAATGGTTAGTTCAATATTTAGGAAAAGCATATTTTAAAATTGAGTCATATTATGTCGAATTAACGCAAAAATATTTAAATTAGTCTACCACAATTTTTTTTTTTTATTGTAGAAATAAGAATTTGTTTATATGTGTATGTAAGAAATTAATATAGAGTGTTCCATCAAAAATTTCAGCATTTCTTTCCCAAAACAAACGTTCGTTAAAAAATGCTTTTTGAGTAGCTATGTAATATGGGGTTTATTGTGTTCTGGATTCTATTACAACATTGTTGATGAACAAACTTCGAACACTCTTTTTTCGTTATTTGTTAAAAATTTGATTTTTCATCGCAACAAATTCGCAGCCTACATTGTTTCATCCTGTAGTATAAACATACCGGAGCTTCATAAAATAAAAACATTGTATTATAGAGCTTTTCGCAATAAAACCCAATAAAAAGATGTCGCTAATTATAAATTAAAGCTAAATATTAAAACCTAAACGTTTGTTAACTAAAATTTAACAATTTATTATGTATACTGCGGTACTTCTTGATTCAATAGATTATTGAAATCTCCTGGAACTGAAAATAACCGAATACGAGCAAATTGAAATAAGAAAAGAAAAAATTTGGAAAAAATGTGACATTTTTCTATTATTGTTTTTCAGCGCTGATGAAACATGATAAATATTTTGCGACGAAAAGCTTTATTTATGCCAACCGTTTTATAAATAAAAATTATAATTGTTTTGAGTTTTATTAATTATGTTAAATTATTATATTAAAGATTTCGCGCTTAACTTACAATAATAATGGTTTATTTTCGTAAATAGTTATTTAATTATTTTACACTTTTCTGTAATTTCAAGTAAATTTATTACAGAGACATCTGTAAACGGATTTTCAAATTACAGAAAGCTTGGTTTTGCAATCGGATAAAATTGAAGTTTTTTACGTTTTGTTCTGTTTTGTAATAATATTTAATTAAGAAAACCATGACAACGTTGATTTTTTGTATACAAAAATAATAATAGATTTTGATGTAAAAATTTTATTATATGAATAATATTATTGTTTCTAAATGGTGATTCATAAAATTTCGTTTCAGCTCACGTTTTCTCTTTAATTTTGTTATAAATGGAAAATGTTTAGATTGCTATTAAGTGCATCGTTCATCTCAAAAATTCTGAGGTGCATGTGACCAGAATTTACCAAATAAGTTACATTTTTATAAAACTAAATTTTAAATTGGATGTAAGAGGAATCCGCGGCACCACCCTATTTTATTTTACTTTATACCCCTACACAACTAAACGGAAAGCTCATTTTTATAGAAAATTAATAAATTTATGCTCTGCTTTAGTTTAAATTTACCAAATAAATACTACATTTATGATGGCTGATTTTAAAATATGTGTTCTTTGAATAGTTTATTAAAAATATAAAATAAAAAATTTAGATGATTTGTTTAATTTTTTATTCATAAATTCATGTTCAAAAATTTTCCAATTACCACAGTTTCTTAAAGTAATTCAATAAAAGCTTCCCCTCTACTGAAAGCTCTCTTTTTAATATTACGGCTCTTCAAAATCATAGATGGCTCTGATATTATGCCCATAACAACTTGAACAACTTTTTGAATCGTTATATCCCAGAAAGGGTGGCTCGTAGAAAAAAAAGCACTGATACATTTTTGATAGATAATATGATGACCTACAATTTTTGTCTAAAATATTTTTATGATAAGACTTACCGTTTCGCTGAAAATCGCGAAAAACTCATTTTTTGACCTCGAGTAAAATTTTTTCCATACACGGGAATGATGGGGAACTTTTAAGTTTTATTTATAATCACATTTTTAACAATTCTACCAATTTTCAGCTTGATGCGAATTTATGTACCTTCAGATGTCTAGATTGACCGGACTAAAACAGTTTTAAACCATTTGAAAATGGCTGAATACAAAAACAAAGCTTAACGTTTGGGTACCCCATGAATTAACAGTTAAAAAATTAATGGACCCGGATTTTTATCTGCGTATCGCTGCTGAAACGGAATGAAATCGATCCATTTTTAAAGCGAATACTGGTGATGAAAAATGGATATGATACGACAACGTTGTGTGAAAAAGATCACGGATGAAACGAGGTAAAGCTTCCCAAACGGTATCAAAGCCAGGATTGACGCCAAGAAAGGCAATGCTGTGTGTTTGGTGGAATTAGAAATTAATAGTACATTACGAGGTGCTGCCACCGGGCCAATCGATTGATTCTAATCTTTGCAGTCGGCAACTAATGCGTTTAAGACAAGCTATTCAATTAAAACATCCTTAATTGATCACCAGAAAGGGCGTTGTGTTCCATCATGATAACGCTAGACCACACACATCATTGATGACCCGGCCGAAACTGAAAGAGCTTGGCTGGGAAATTTTTATGCACCCACCATATAGTCCTGACCGTGCACCATCGGACTACAATTTGTTCCGGTCCATGCAGAACCATCTGGTTTAACATTAAATTCTAAAGAGGCCTGCGAAAAAGAGTTGTCTCGATTTTTCGCCTCTATAAACCACAGAAGTTCTACAGTGATCGGATCATGGCTCGACCAGAAAAATGGCAAAAGATCATTGATTGAAATGGCACATGTTTAGTTTAATAAAGTTCATTTGAAATAAGAAAATTCTTTGTTTCAATGTCACCCAAAAAAGACCACGAATTGTTTCCCAACCCTTTGTGTAGGTATATAAGATAACAACCTTTTCCAAAATATTTTCATCTCCATTTACATTTTTTAATTACCACTTTTCGTATCTACACCTCTTAAGAAAAATAATATACGCAGCTAATAATGTAGGCCGCAAGGTGAACATTAATATTGAAAGGATGCTATATAAAATTATGTATAACGAGGGATAGGTTTCTCGGCGCTGTACGACGTTAACATACACAAGTTCATTGACACGACATAAATCACGATTTATGTCTGTTTTAACTTACCTGTGTTACAAAAAACAAACATTATGAAAAAAACTTAGTAAATAAATAACCTGGTAAACTATTTTAATTTGTTAATAAAAGTTTCGAATTATTTATTGCCGCTACAATCTTGCATACGTTCATATAAAGCTTTTGTGTTAAAAACCATTTAGCTTTGCTTTGGAATTTTATAAGTTTGTTCTCGTCACTATTAAAAAAAAATAAAAAATTCCCTCTTTTATTGGGTGGTAGAAATTAAAAAGTTTTTTCAAAATATTAGCATGAAAATACTTCGTTTTGTCTGTTTCTTTGTATTTATTTTACATTTTTATTGTTGTTGTTGTTATTGTCAATGCAAATTTTTGGATTCGAAATGATTAAATTTTATGAAGTCTAGATAGAGTGGAAAAATTTATATTTTTGGGAGTAAAGCACTTGACGTGGGTGAAGAGCTAATTGTTGATTTTATATCAGAAGCAATTTACTTTTCAATATTTCCATTTTTAAAGGTGTTTTCGTGTATTTTTGAACATAATTAAAAATATTTAACTCAGTTGCTTTCCTCTACGCCTGAAGCTGTATAATGGTAAAGTTGTTACTTTTGATACTAAACAAGAATTTAATTATTAATCCTCCGTTACTAATGCTTTTCGAACTTATCTACTTACTAACGTTATGTAAAATAAACCCAAATTTGAACTACATACATACATACTTGGAAAGAGGAAATAAAAAACCGTTCAAACCAAATTGAAAGGATGTGGTGGCGTAGTTTTAAAAGTGCATACATAATTTCAGAAAACCAACTAGGTCAACCATTGTTAAAATTTAACTTAAAATTTATTTCAATCTTTTAATTCTATGTTGGTTTTTTTCTAATAGCTTTGTTAATACTTTTCAACACAATTGCTTACGCAGAACAAAATGTTAACTGAATTCTGAAAATTGAGACCTAAACTAAATCGAAAGTCGAAAATAGTCGTGTTTCATTGGCGTTAGCAAAGTACTTGCAAGCACTCGTGAGTAGATGTTCAATGGAACACAAATTTGTTAGTTAGAAGTAAAACATAAGAAAACAAAAATTTTGGTTGAGTAGATTGCACGATTGTCAAAATCTTTCTAAATTTAAAATGAAAACGTAGCAGCTTCCTATTTAATAACCTCGCAATTCTAATACAACTCATATATATGTTTAAACAAACCCCTCCAAAAATTGAAAGAGCCCCTGAAATATCGCTACTACCGATACACAGATCTCTACCACATTTCACAAATAATCATTCCGCCTGGACTGTAAAGATCCTGAATTTTAGTGAAACAAAGTTATTTTATTATATTTACGGAAATGAAATTTAATTTACTATCGTATGACTTTCATCGATCTTTTCGTAAATGTTATCGCGTACTTTTCAAAATAATTTCAAAATAGGAAAAGCTCTTTAGGAAGCGACCACTTTAAGAACATATCCATCATAAAGCTACTGCGTTTATGTACAGCTAGGAACCGCTGCCTTATTTAAACGTGAACTGTTTTTACAGACAGCCGCTTGTTTTGTAAAGTAGGTAATCGGGAACATTTTTAACCTCGCGCTTTTCTACTTAATGTCGGGGTCCTCTCGCGATAAAGTTTAACACTTTTTCCATAAACTGGGAGAACCTAGTCATTTTTAGACGAGATCGGTCCGAAGTTTTAGTTTCCATACTAGCTTCTTCATTTTTCCAAATATTTTGAAAAGTATATGGCATTTTTGATAGAACGGTTAAAAACAAAAAGATTGTAAATTGATTTTCAAATAATTTTGTTGTAGAATTTTTTAATTTTACCGGAAATTGCGAGTTTAGAGAAAAAAATGTATTTCACCAGAATTAGATCTCTCTTTAAAAACCAAGCGGATTGGTTATTCGGAATGAAACTTCATTCTTAAACTTTTCTAACTATTAGTTCGGAGACCCTTGCTAAAAAAGTTTAGAATTGGTTTTCCGAATCTTAAGCAGGAATAACAATTTTTGATTAGACAAAACGGTTTTACCAAAATTCCGGTAAGTTAAAATTTTTGTTTTAGAAATCTGGGGGAGCCACCGTTTAAAATCGATATATCGGACTAGGGGCTCAACAGCCACACCCATGATTTTGATGAATAATGATGACTGGTTTTCGACTCGATTGCGGTGGGTCTGATTTCGAAAAAATACGTTTAGATGGTCTTTCTGTGGACCCCGGGTTTCGTTTTGTATTTTTTTAGACTCGCGTGATTTCGATAAACGTGCGGCGAAGGGAGATTTTTAATTGTCTGGTGGATCTCGGGTTCTTTCTTTATTTTTTTCCGCTAGCACGATTTTAATAAGAAACAATGAGAGAGAGTGTCAGGAGTAGATTGCAGCGGGTCCTGAATTCCGGAAAATTTGTTTAACGGGTTTTTGGGATAATTTATGCAGGGAGACATCTTGTGGGGGCTGGGAACCGGAAGCTTGAAACCCTTTTAAACATTTTATTTGGCTTCGACGATTTTGATAAAGCTGGAATCAAATGATTACAGTCAGTTCTGATTTTTGGGTAATTCATTTAGGATTCCCTGAAAGGCCGTTATTTTGCACCATACCATGGTGCGTGATGCTGCACCATGTTATGAGATGTTGCGTCATGTGGCGGTGTATTGCGCCACGTTACGTCATATTTCAAACGAGTTGATTTCGTTAAAATTCGTTTTTGGTGTTCTTCAGTTAGGCCTTAGACCATTTTTTCGGCACGAACGGTTTACATAAAAATTGCAGTAATAAAGGTTTTCCAATACCAAAAATGGAATGCGATGAGCCTTATTTTGGGAAAATTTATTTAAAATTTCTCAGGTCGAACCATTTTTATAAAAAATGAGTGATAGGTGTTCAAGTGCTAAGAATCGACTGAGATGAGTTCTAAATTTGGAAAAAACTGTTTTGGGGTTCTCAAATGGAGTCCGGTTTAAAAAAAATCAGTTTTAACGATTTTGATAAAAAATTTACAGACAGGATATTTTCGAATATTAGGAAATGACTGCATTGCATCGCAAGTTTTGGGAAATTTGTTTGAAGGGACTCTGATTTATCCGCTATGTTGCGTCTTGTTGCTAAACAGAACTAACTCATCTCAATCGATGTGAACGAAAATGGAAATCTAATACAAATGTTGCTTAGGCCTCTGGAAAATTGTCAATTTAAATGAGCCTATAAGCCATATATTAATCGAGTACAACTCTCGTTGTATGGTAAACATAGCATAGGATTCCAAAATGAGTTCCGGGTGTGATTTAAAAAAATGAATAAATTGGGTGAAACGAAAACCTTTCTGAAACGAATAGTACGGAATTCGGTTGGTACTATGAAAATATCCAATTTGATTGAAACAAAACCATGGACCCTATGGTCCATACGTTGAAGCATAGAAAACGATGACCCATGAAAATAATAGGAATGTGTTTAATTTTGTGGTAACAATAGTGATAAAAAACTGAAATTTGTTTAAAGTTTTTCACGGTATTACAAACTTCCAATTCAATCAATTTTGGACAAGCGACGCTCGGTTTTCCAGGGACTGTCTAGAGCAATAAGCAAGGCGCGTTTAGCACTTGTCCATCATAGTCGGTAGTCAAGAAAATCCTATGCCAGTTATCCTATTTATAGTACTGGACAAGTGATGACGTAGTTAAAGCTTCGACACTTGGACCGGAAGGTAGTGGGTTCGAATCCTATTAGAGGCTAAACCGTCGACCTACCGTCCACGTCAATGTGCAGGTTGATATGGAGCTTGAAACTTGTAGGTGGTATATTGTAGTTGTGTGAGTAGGTGAGCAAGTGAATGGGTTAATGATGTGGCGTGAATGAGTGCCTAAGGAATCAAGAACAAAAACATCGAAATGGTAAGGTGTCTTACAATTTACGGTATAACATCAAGAACAATAAGCAAAGTAAAAAAGAAAGGTTAAAGTCACCCCCAATCCACCATTGACCCGATAAACCAACCCGATAAGAAGTGTAACGGTCAGAATAATTATATTGACAAACATAAATTCCAGAAGAGGAATTGACCGATTTGTTAATACCCTGGCCAAAGATTTACATGAAATAAAAAGAGCGATACCTCCACCTCGACTTCTCAACTCACACTGCATATAGTACTCAATACGACCACCAAGCAAATGTAGCAATATTAATAGCAATTTTTCATCGTTAAATTTGAGTATTTCATTTATCTGGGCCAATAACAAACCACTTCTAAAGAAAGGGCAAGATACCATTATATAAGTAGGTCGAATTGGCTTATCTTTAGAGAACGTACTTCTTGTCGAGCTGAGAAAATGTAGTCTTGTTAATAGCAAATTTGAGTATTTTATCAATCTTGGTCAATATAATCGACTTATCGGAACACTAAATGTGTGTTTCCGGTGAAAAATTGCTATTAATAAAGTTACATTTCATACACTCGATAAACCTACCGTGAGATGTTGTCTTAAAATTAGCAAATTCGGTCTATGTAGTAGTACTTTGCACCAATATATGGAAGTGGCCTTTTATTGATCCACATTTGCAAAATTTGTAACAATTTGGGCGATAACTTTGGTAATGCTGTATTCGAAGCTGTAATTTTTATTTATTTGTTGAATCATTTGCTGTACAAGAAGCCCATTCCCACAAAAAACGATCATAATGCCTCGAAATACCTAAGATGCAATAAAATCGATTTTTGTGGGTGTAAGCTGCTCTAAAATATTCAGGGGTAACAATTTCTTATTAATTCGAGGTACGGTTTTTAAAGATGTTCACCACTTAGGGGTAGATTTTGGAGATTAAACTGTTCCAATATATACATTGTAATTATTTTATAAAAACTTCTAGTTGCTCCGGAGTATGTTACAACGACTTTAAACGGTCTCTCCTCTTTTAGATAGTTTTCTTTAGGCTAAATTAAGCAAAAATTTGTAAAAAATATTCACCCCCCCAGTACCATACAACAAAATGCGAAAAATGTGATGTAACTTAGGGGTAGTTTTTACCAACAACCTATTCAAAATTCAAACAAATATGATGCTAGTTTTTGTTATTTTATTCCCTGTATTCAGAAAATATAAAATAATAAAATATGTTTAACATTTAATTTAGTGCCATCTATTGATAACTGATAAAAACAGCGTGTTAGTTTAACCAATAGATATATTCAAACTATGCGTCAAATCGCCGAAGTAATGCGGCTTACATTGCTCGACTGCTACTGGATAAAATTTTCATAATTCTAGTTTCTGCAAGAAGAGTTTTGCAAATTTTAAGCTATTGTTGGTAGATGTTTTAGTGCTTAATGTTCCAAATTTAAGTTACACCCGAAGAGATTTCCGTCTTAGTTGAAAAATCAACTTTTCGATATTTCAAATCTAGAACAATTACCAGCAATCTTGCTTTGTGATGAGCTTTTATTTTACGTTTTAGATTAGAACGATGGGCACGAGGAAATTATTAAATAATTCCACAAAAAATCGTTAATATCAATGTCAATTTCCCGGCATGGAACGAATATCACTTGCTGCTATTAATTATCCGCCCTGTCAAAATGTTTATTACGAAATATACGCTGGAAAACCTAATCATATATGGGTTCCCTTAAAAATATGCCTGGTACCTCTTTACACACGCAAGACAATAAACAACTTTCCAAAACAATCGAGCAAAAACACCGTACATCAAAACACATTAATGGGGAAAGCATAATCCAATATATTCTACCCTATTTACATCGTAGCTTTTCCAATTTTTCATGTTTTCTGATAGACTTTTCATTCCGATTTTATATGCCATGATTTATGTATGAAATACTTTTACACCCATTGTCATTGTGAATGAATAAATTTTCCTTTTTTATATCGTATAGTATGTTGGATTCTTCTATCTAGCTTGCGCGATGAAAATCGGATCGAATATGGAAAACAAGTTGAGACAGTTATAAGAACTTTAATTAAAATCTTGCCACACACTAAATGGTACAGTTTGATATGTAGGCAGCTGAATCGCATAAATGAAAATGTTAGTACATATAGAATAGAATTCTTTTGTAAATTGGAAATGAATCAAAAACCACCTTGACCCAATTTTTGTAACGCAAAGTAGTTTTTATCTTTATTTCATATAAAAATTACTACTATCGTATATAGGAAGTACACCAACAATGTTGCAGCTACATACATAATTTATTACTAAATATGGTTAGGTTTGGTTTGTATTTATGTTCCGTGTAGGCGGTTATTCGCTTAACCAACCATACAATATCGATATAAATATTGAACAGATGGAATTTACTTTCATTTATGTATATCGAATTTGGATATAAATAAACCGATATCGTATCGAAACTGATAATACCAAATACCTTCAACCCTTTTTGCTATTTATGTATATCTGTATTATATCGCCTACATCCAAACCAAATGAAAAATTTGTAAAGACAGTTCGTTAAAGATTTATGCTTTTGCAAATTTTTGCATATACCGATTTTATACAATATACATAATTGCATAATATTCAACAGCCCTAAGCAGGGTTGGTTTAAAATTCTAACTTTATTTTACATTTTCAAGCATGCAAGTGCTATTGCCTGGTTCTCTTTTATACCAAAGTTCAAAAATATGGTTTATCTGTAAATGTGTGTGCGGGGGGTATTGTGAATAATATTGTATTACGAGTAGATGTGCTTATAATTCATGTGAGATTTTCAGTGAGAGGTTTTCAGTTGCTTAAAATGTTTTAGGGATAATTCAATAAATAAAGTTTATAAGCAACAAATAGTACAGAGAATGAAAGATTAGGTGTTTCCGGAAACCTAAAAAATTTGCTTTATTAGGATTCACCATGTATGTGAAGATAGCCGAAATTCCATCCCCGAAAAATGATATGGCAACACGAATTATTGCTACCATGGCATTTTAATATATACTCTCAGCCCAAAATATTTTTACATATCATGACATTTTTGACTATCAGCACGAAAAATGTTATATTTTTACTCTCAGTGCAGAAAATATTTAGTGTCATGATAGCTAAAACTATCTTGACACAAGCATTTTTCTTGGGGCTGAGAGTTCATGGTAATATGAGGACAGATACATTTTCGGGGCCAAGACAAATAAATCATATTAACTATTTATTCACCCCCGATTATGTTTTTGCGGAAAGAAATTTTACGTGATTTATTTTATCATCGAACTATCAGCTTTAGTCTGGTGATTAAAAGTAATTTTTGTGTTTTTTTTTAATTTTTCTATGAAGCCGAGTTGAGATATAGTCCACTGAACTCAGAAACTA
This sequence comes from Nephrotoma appendiculata, assembly GCA_947310385.1. Lineage (NCBI taxonomy): Eukaryota > Metazoa > Arthropoda > Insecta > Diptera > Tipulidae > Nephrotoma > Nephrotoma appendiculata. The sequence goes on from OX371224.1 coordinate 74,215,824, forward strand.
TTCGTTGGCCAGACTAGTGGGTTATATCGGGTGATAGATGAACATTTAACGTATTTGAAATGATTTTTTGAAAATTTTCAAGTATTACAAAAAGATAATTTCAGTGCGAAAATTGAAACAGATAACACCGGCCTGACAACCAATATGGGTAACCGAGCATTAGACTCTGTGCGTAATAATAATAAAGGACAACTCATCGACTTCTGCATCGCAGACCAACTATTCATAGGAGTCAGTAAATTTCCACACAAATATGTATATAACACAATTACACTTGGACTTCCCCTGATGGCAGAAAAATGAAGTAAACAGATTACGTAATGATCATCAAGAAACTTCTCACGTCATTGCATGATGTCTGGACAATAAGTGGTGCAGACATTCAAAGTAACCACCAACTGGTAAAATCACAAGCCAAAATTAAGTCTGTTGCTCTAAAACGGATCAAGAAAAAAAATCGAACACTGCGACAGATTAAAAAGTGGTGACACGAAAAACTCGACCCAAGAAACACATTATGATGCGTAGCCACCAAAACAATATAGAGGCAGCCATCAGTGTAGCTCTACATTGTAGGGCAACAGGGGAAAGAAATCGAAGGAGCATATATCGAAACAACTACCAATACACTAGGGCGGGTACTAGGAATTCAGGTACAAGCCCTGAATCAGTGATAAAATTTATAAGAAAATTGAAGAACGCCGGCTACTGAAGTTGCAAATGTGCCAACAAAATAGGTTGGAGCTTAAACGTCAATACTAAGATACGGCACGAGAAATCAAGAAAATGTCAAGGAGTGAAAAGGATGTAGCAACCCAAAAGATGCGCGTAATTAAAAAAAAATCATTGCGTGCATCGAGCAACTAGAAAACTCACCAATATCCTAACAATAAGAGATGTATCTGATGAAATATTAACAACAGATGAAGCATAATTGAAGAGATGGAAAAAATGTTTCAGAGATAACACTACCAACGATACAAAAACATTAGAATTAACAACTGGCGTTAATAACGAACATATTCATCAAAAATAAATCAAGGAAGCTGTACGGTTGCGAAACCTGTAAGCGAACACATAAGATCAGCAACAAGAAAATTTTTAAATAAATGCCTTAGGAGAATGCTACTTCTGACCAAAAAAAAAAACAAATGTTGAGCTCCTTAGGCAAACGTATCAAGCAGTCATTGGGATCGACATAAGAAAACGCAAGTGGAGATGGATTGGCAACTCTGAGGAGGTCGAAGAACAGCATGACAAGAGGGTCACTGGAATGGAGCCCACAATGGAAAAGGAACGTCGGACGACCATCTAATATGAAAAAGAATGAGGCCAACAAAGCATATAGCTCAGAAAGTCATGGGTGGAAACTAAAGCAATAGCACCCATCAGAGTTAGATGGACCAGCTCAGTAGACGCCCTATGCTCCAAATTGAAGATTAACGTAAAAAAATTGGTGTGCTTCTTATTGGTATTACGACATTCTGTTATCAAACCATTTGAATAAGTTTCTTCTGAGCTTCCGACATTTATAGAAACGATGCTGTGTTTCTTGACGCTCGATATGATCAAGTTCAGTTCATATTTCATGAAATAATACAAAGGCGCTTTAAAAAATTAAATTTAAATTTAAAATCAAAATTTGTGATCTAAAAAAAAATTTCGATCAAGTTTACAATATCAAATTTGAAATGATCCGGATCAATGACCGTCAAGAAACATGGCAATTGTTTGAGGAAGGATAAGTACTTCAACAGAGATGCACATTAATTCAAGTTTCAAAGTTGTGTCAAACAACGACTTACATGTAAGTGTAGCAGAATTTTTCAAATAAATATTTTCGATTATTTTTGCTAATGTTACTTTTGGGGTACCGTATCGTTGTTGTGAAGATTGTTACTCACAAGGGTTGAACTATTGGAACATTGTACAGGAGAAATAAGCCTACTAAAGTTGCGATATGATCTAAGGGTGCATGGAAAAGTTACATGATGGCAGATAACATTTTAAATTTGACACAAAATCAGATGGTTGTCATTTTGGAAATTTTTTTGAAGTTTGAAAACCTTGATATAAATGAGCTTATAAGTTCAAAATGGGGTTGGGCTTCAAACAAAATTGTGTAACTATATAAATAAATAAATATACGCAACAGATTCACGGAGAAAATAAAACAACACATCGAGTCGAAGCCTGGTTTAACTATTGGCTCAGTCCATAACTCGAAATAAAATTTGACGGTATGCGGTACGATTACCTCTATGTGGCAATCAAATTCTGTAAATGAATCAAATGCTATAATATATTGCTAACAGAAATGCGCCAGATGTTGGAAAAAGGAGGCGTATAGTTACACAAAATTTTATCGAATTTGAATTCCGTTTTATCATCAGTTCCTGAAAAAAAACAGAATAAATTTCACAACCATAATGATGAAGCTCAACGAAACAATTAAAACGTAAGGTGTAACGTGAATCCCCGAATGCGACAATTTTATGTTTTATGTCAACGTTAACATTAGAAACAGCAGAATAATAAAACGCTTAGTTCTTTCCGAAGAATCATCACGCTAGACAAAATGTTTTTGCAAGGTTTATGGTCCAAGCAATTACAATAAAACGATCCATATCTGATCCAAGATTTCGCTCAAATGAATAGAATATTTATCATCGATACAGTCAATATTCTTCGCAGATCTATAATTTCGAAGGCAGAATAATAGTTTGAAAGACATGGATTTGCTGATGCCAGTAAGTATGCATGCGGCGCTTACTTATATTTGCGATCGATGCGAAATGGGTGGAATGAATCTGGGTTCCTGTCGAATACTAATACAGAATGACCAGAGTTGTGAACGCCGAGTATCGATTGCCCGAGTAATTTTAAAAAATTTTCACTTCAAGCGCAGGATGCAAACTTCAGCAGAGAGTACATTGTTTTACGTGTTCCAATACTTTGTTATAACAGGAGCTGTTTGGTGCCATTGAACTGGAAATGAAATGACACTGGATTATAGAAATCGAAACTTTCCAATAAAAACTTCCTAACTAAACTTTCCAATTCTTCAAAAACGTTTAAATCGTTATGTTCTCCTTTGTTTGTATTACAAGCTCGTCTCCAATCCTTCAATAAAAATGCTTCCCCAGCTAAACATCGACCGACAGAGCTTTTGATGGTACATTAGCTTATAAAACAATTGCGTTGTGCTCCTCAGGCCAAGTAATGCTCGTTAATAAGATTTACCGAACTTGTGTCGAATGCCATCGCGAAAAAACACGACTGCAACAACAAATCATGGGTGATTTATTAGAAAGTCGTGTGGTTCCAGATCACCGTTCACTATCACTGGTATTGACTAATGCGGTTCAATTTTAACTCGAAACCAGAATTAAAAAAGCAAGGCTGAATTTTATAACCGTGGGTATTTTTTGCACAATGAAATCGTCTCGGACCTGTCAATCAACAGTTTTCTCGCCGCCTTAGAAAGATTTCTAGTTTCGAATCATATCAACAATAGGCAAACCTTTGGAGATTAACTCGTTATTAATTGTAAACCCCTTGCAGATGGAATTCTGTATACTGGAAGTGGCAGCTTGCGTAGGAGCGTTTTCAATGAATTGTTGGGTTCATAATCCGTTTGCATAGTGTATTTTGATTTATCCTGTCCAAATCGCTTTGTCTTTCCTTGGCAAAAACGTTAGCTCATTGATTGCAAATTAAATATTTAGGACTAGGGACACTGTTTGAATTAAAATGATAAATACATTCCTCAATCTTAATTTAACAAACTTTTCCCCAAACCGGCAACTAAACCAAACATAAAATTGAGCTGAAGTAAAGTTAGCAATGGATTCGAAATTGGAAATCTGCGATTGAATTTGTACTAGATGTTTTTCGAATGTGTGGACGACACTGTGGTGGTGAGTTTAAATTATTTCAGTTGGACTAAATGGATTTCATAAAAGCCAAACGGCAATCGAAATTTTGACAAAATCAAAAATAATATGGAATTCCTACAAAGCCCTAGTCTGAAAATTTCTGACTAGAAGTCTGGACCCAATTGCCATCAAATAGTTTAAAAAGATTTAACAATAATTGGATTTTTAGCATAGTATTACATAGCTAAATGTACTTAATAGTTCCGGGCTTCTAAGATTTAAGGACTAACTTTCATTCCGATTTGAGTATCATGTTTAAGTAAGGTGAAAAACCCCGGTTAATTTAATGGGAAGAAATCCCTAATGCTTAAGTATAAAAAGTAACAATCTCATATGAAACCTACAACATCGTTAAGATGAAAACACCTTTCTCTTAGAACTCTGCATGTTGCTTTATCAATTACAGCCCTCCTACATTTATCAAAGTTCTAGACTCAAAATATTAAAAATAACTCGATATTATTTCACAAATTTTAATTGATAATAAAAAAGGGGTTAATAAATTTTTATTAACACGTTGAATGCTACGCTAATTTTGTATGGCTGCGCGTCTGGCCAAAATGAATTTCTCAGTATGTGTTGCATATTTTGATGAAATATTACTTACAACATAACATTTAATTTTTGTAATCATTCGTGATGCATTTAATTCACTGAAGTCACCGGTGACCGCCACAGCGCTGAAAGGCACTGTTATTGAAAGCATTAAAAATTTACTCGAATTATGTGTTTTTAATAATCTTAGCTTCGCCGATCACCGGTGACCCCCATAGCATTCAACGTGTTAACGAATACATTTTAACTAAGGTGAATTATTCTAAAAATATTTAACATTACCGAAAGTGTTACATAAATGTGACGAAAATAAAAAACCAAAAAAGCTGAAAAATTTGAGTTTACCCCTAATTTCTGCATTTAGATGACATCGTACCACCTACCTATACCACCCTTCAAGTTCCAAAACAACCATCACAGAAACACTATAATAAAACTCATAAGCTCATAAATTCTACTTTCGTGTGACAAAGTCGTTCTTAACTGATTCAAGAATGACACGAGCTACATCACAAAAATAAACAAACATTTATGTACGTACGTATATTTATGAAAAGCTTCTCATGCCACAACTTTAGTTTAAATTACATTTTTTTTCCTTGTTCTGTTTTTTTGTTGGATTTTCCATACAACGAAATATAATTTGGCATCAACAAAATATAATATTTCAGTTCGATTTTGGAAGCCAACTGGAAAAGAATTTTCCGTAAGAAAATTGCTAGTTTTAAATCGGTAACAAAAAAAATTAATATAAAAGGTGCGTGCTTTTATAAAGCTCGTGTGTGATTTTTTATTAAAACGCGTTTTTTTTTGTTTTTGTTACAGTTTTAATTTGCCACGGGTCAGTGCTCAACTGGAAAAGCTTATGGGTACGAACATTGTTCGTTTGACCGATCGCAACTATATGCAACAGCTTCGCGCCCGCATTCAGGAGGAATATCATGTTACGCTACAAAAACGGATTAGTCAACGTGAGGTAAGTGAAACAATATCAAACGAAATGTTTCATATAATGCACACGCTAAACCAGGTGACCAGATTCACGGTAAAAATTTGACAAAACACGTGTAAATTTTTTTATGCATCATTTCATGCACGAGCTTCACAACAATTTCATATACGCATGTTATATTAAGCTTTTGCAAATATTACCAATATTATTTGGATCGACAACTTATTTTTATTTGATATGTCTGTCGCCATATTCCAGACGTATAATAAAACTGAACAAATTGCAAATATAAAAACGAGCTTGGAAAAATGTATTTCTGTCGCGCTTTAAATTGTTTGTTTTGCTTTCAGTCGATATACGAGGTTGGAATTTATTTTTATGGATTTTATTGTAACGTAGTGCTGGTTTGTACAGTGAATGGCGGTAAATATGAGTGAGTTGTTACATAATGTCCTCTCGATTATGAGCGCTCCGGAGTATTCGAGACAACTAATATGCCCTATTTACGTTCACAATAGAAGTCCACAATATTAAATTAGAATAGAACAAAGAAAAACATTTTAAATATCAGTGAAATAAACTTTATTGGATAGATAATTTTATGCCATAACTAACTCCTCGAATATTGTGTTCCAAGTGTTCAAACGTCTCTGGTTTATCGGCGTAGCCAAGTGACTTAACATATCCCCAAAGAAAATAAGCTAATGTAATCTAATTTAAAGTAATCTAATCTATATTGGTAATAGAATTTAAAATTATCGTCGACAATCTTCGAAGCATTTTTTAGTGCCTCGCTCATCTCTAAGGATACAAATTTGTCCTGTACATCTGTGGCGCAGCCGTAACAACCAACCATATTTTAAATTGCATTTCTAAATTAAAGTTCAAATACTAACCAATCAAATTTTCCTAATAATACTAACACTAATAATTCTAATTCCTGTATATCCTTTTTCCAGCCCGCAATTTATATGTTATCAAATTATAATGCTTTTTCAAAAATAATTCCGATTTAACAAAGACCCGTTAAAATCTAGAAGACATTACAACCTGCCATGTTTTACGTCCATACGCATATGTGTTCGGTGGACTTAAATTTAAGTGAAAAATGTGTCTGGCCGGAAAAGGGATATCTAATTCTAGCAATAACATCATTGGTGGCAACAATTTCATTTACAACTTATTTTTTATTTTAGGTGCAGTGGCATGCGGTTTAAATCTAATAATTTTTACCTTGGAATTTTAGAATCCACTTACACGATATAATAACACTGTGTTAGTTGAAAAAAGTGACAAGCTCCCAGGGAGGGCAGCCAGGGAGTAAACCTAATTCGAGTACGCTGAATTCAATGGCGCTAGTCCCATTTCAAAGTTATGCTGTTTGCCTCACGTCGATTTTTTTGTCTAAATTTCCAACTAACTAAATTGATGGTTAGTTCATACCAATTGTTCAAAGATGGCACAAAACAAACCGCATCTGATGTTTAATTAAAATCTGCTATATAAACTTAAATTTTACATTCTACGAAACATTTCTGATCGGTAGTTGATAAATTAGAACTAAGTTTGCAGTTTAGAACTAAGTATCGGGTAAATTTTGGTTTATAAATTTTAGAGACATCTAACAATACCTGAGAGAACTAACAATAAATTTAGTAAGTCGAAAATTTAGACAAAAAAATCGGCGTCAGGCACATAGCATTAGTACCAATGTTCGAGCCTTGTCGTGAAAACGCTGCCATGCTCATCCATCGGTTTCGGCTGGTGATTGTTCGGCGAATTTTTCCACATGAGAATGCAAAAAATGTATTTTAAACGACATTCGAACGTTTATATTATGAAAAGCGGTCAGCATATTTTCAATATATCTACACCAATCATCTGATCAATTAATTCCGAGGACATCCTTAATAACTTCTTTTACACATTTCCATGCCACTAGCTTTCGTTCACTGAGCGCATTTTCAAATGCATCATCGTTCATCAAAGATGCGAGATGAAATTTCATTTGATCAAAACTTAGATTCGAATAAATTCAAACACAAACCTTCTTTTATTTTCATTCCACTTAACCGTGGAAAAATGCGACGCAATTCGACGAACGCATTTCCATGTGGATTCAGTGGTTTTATAAAAATTTTAACTACTCCAAGCTTGATATGAAGTTGTGGTAGCAATATTTTTTTATTTGGCGCAAGTGGCGCGTCAACGATGCTGTCGTATCGCAATCTAATGTTCTCACGTAAAGCCCAGTTCCATTCGTTGTATTGGTCGCCTTTAAAACGTGTATCCCATAAGCACATAAAACGCATATTTTTAGTGTAACCCAATTGCATGTTACTTTAAAAAGTTATCACTTTTAAATCTGCACAAGCTTTCCATTGATGGTCATTGTATTTAATCAAATCAATGATTTTTTTCATTGACGCATAGGTTTCCTTTGTGTTTATGTTGAGTGCAATTGGAATGGAATTTTTTGAGTTGGTGACGTGAAGGAGAACTGCCTTCAAGTTGCTTTTAGAGTAATCGATAAACAATCGCCAATCTTCGTGATTATATGCATTGTGCATTGTGGATATAAAACCTCGGGTATCAGTGCAAAAAGCGAGTGAAATATTCTCAATTGATTTGAAAAAATTCGGAAAATGACGATGATGGTTTATTGCTCCATATATCCGAACATTTGGAGCCAAAATGTTCACTTGTTTTAAATCCTTTGGCAAAAGAATGGCTTGCCGCTGCGATAGTTTCAGGCGTCGTACCATAATATCCAAACGACTTTGCGAGATTTCAATGTGATTGCATGGCGCAGTGACGTTTGATGGTTGATATATTGATGCAGATGTTTCGCCAGTTTCACTTGATTCAAATGTTGTTGGTAAATATTCCTCAGTTGGGTTTGATCATTCCAAAACAAGAATTTCATCTGAATGCGGCGGCGGTAGCTGAGTATTTGTCGTTGCAGTGTATGTCAAAGAACCAATTTGGTTTCTGTTTGTACCGAGAATATAATGCATGCACCCATAACATTGAACTGCAACACTTGTGGATCGATCCATATCATCGGGACACCAAATGGCATTGCAGCTCCAGTATTTTGCCATCTATGCAGACGGACAATGCATGTTGTACAAACAATTAAAGATGGCTTCCAATTTACACCACCATTCACTAATAACATTTTGTGAAAAGTATAGTCGATATACGCGGTTTCATCGCTTATTTTGCGGTGCAAAAGCACTTGAGTTTAAAACACCTATCCATATTATTTATTTCACAAGCCGATTTCCACTTTATATTTTGTGTTCTTTTGTCACTTTATATATTTAGATGAAAAACTTTTAATTTTTAATTTTATATTACAGTTTTTAGTTCTTCCTTATTGTGCCAATTTTTTAACTTTTTTAGAAATATCGATTTCGAGAATAACCTCTTCTTCGGTTTATTTTTTGCAACTGTATGTAACAGTGTAATTTATTTTGAAGCTCTTTATATACTGTAGCTAGGCGCTGCTGTTTAGTACCTCCTTTGTTTTTAAGTTATGGATAATAGCAGGGTTGTCGCGTATACAAAATAAATTACTTTACATAGATAGATTACTTATAGATGACGCAAATATTACATTGAAAATATTCATGTATTCTATGTAAACTATGTAATCTATGTAATCTATAGGTAATTTTCGTTGTTTTTCATTTCTAGTCAATTTTTTCCAATTAAAAATCAATACATCTAAAAAAACAAATTATTTATTTTTCGTAAAGTACAAGATATTTTACAAAATTATAAAATATAAAAGTAATTTCATTCTGACTTATAAAAGTTTCTTTCAAACTTAATAATCACTTGACTTGATTTCCATCATGAATTTTAAGTGTATAATAAATATGAAGCAATTTTTTAGATCGCTCAAAATCCAGTCTATTCCGTATCGGCGAATGTACAAAAGACCAGTTAGAAAATAATCTTTCTATCGATGCAGACGACGCAGGAATTCTCATTAATTTCGCTCCGAGATTAGATAGAGATTGGTGATGGGTTCTCGCCATGTTCCAAAAAACTATTGAATCCAAGATTTCCTTATTTTTTAATATTCGAAAAATTCCAATATTTTCTTGAAAATCATTCAAGCTTGATAAACCTTCCGAATCAAGCTCATTAATAAAAAATTCAGATATATTCTCTCGTTCTGTTTGAGATAATTTTAGCTTAGCTTCCTCGTGGAATTGTGGATGTAGGTAGTATGCACACTTGGCATATAAATTACAGGCCATGTCTCGTCGTTTTTCTAAATTGGGTTCAAATTTACTGAACTTGGTTGTTATGACTAAATTCATCCACAAATTGGTAGACTCAGCAATGATGTTTCAGGATTTTGGCATACGTTGATTAGATTACAAATCGGATTAAAAAGTAAAATATTTTCTTGCACGTTATCTAACTATTCATCGTCAAATATTAATAATTTCACACTATTCTTAATTTTTTTGAGACGATCATCATTGACGATTAATGTTTTCATATGGTGTACATTTTGCATAAGACATTCGTAGGAATCCTGGTATGTGCACCATCTCGTATCAATTGCTGCAATCAAGCTCCGTATATTCATCACGTCTTTTGCTAGAAGGTTCCCTGTGTGACTGCTACAATTACTGTGCCAAATATCGACAACTCTACCCATTTTCAACATAGAAGTTGCGTTGTCAGAAACCACGGCATACACTTCTGTAATGTATTGATTTTTGGCCAAATTTTTCGATTTGTTTACAATTGCAGTCAGTTCTTCCGAAGTATCCGACTCTGAGGTTACATCCCAAGCATTCAGAAAGGCTTTTGACTTACAGGTATCATTGACACAACTAATTTGATGTTATTCGATGTATTTGTCCACCCGTCTATTAGGAGGACCGAGCTATTTTCAACTGCATCAGACGATAATTTGAGACAACGTTGAAATTCGGTATCCAATATGGTTGAAAATAATGCCTTTCTTCCTGGAAACTTAGGTGAATAAGCCTGCCGAAGAATTTTTATGAAATTTTTGAAATTATCTGATTCGATGACATTGAATGGGATATTGCATCCAAAAAAGGATGCCGCTAGCATTAAGTTGATGTTAGAAACCTCATCATCAGTAATTTTATCAAAGAACTTTGGCAAACTTGATTTTCGTTTTTTTTTTTTTTTTGATAAGTCCGAGATGAATCCCAATGTCGTCGATGAAATAGAAAATGCGGATGATGATGGTCGTGAAGAAGGTGTCGAGCTGGTTTTGGTTTGTCTTTGTTCTGAACATGAAGCAATTATTATATGTACGAGTATGTAGCTAAAGGGAATATTTCATTGACTTGGAGGGTAATCAAACCAGTACTAGCTTCATCAATTATTTGATTATACGCAATTTCGTTTATCGTAATTTCTTGTGTCATGATGCAAGATGATTTCGTTGAGCTGGTCAAATCTTCAATCTGTAACCAAAATTTTTCATATACATTATGATTATACGTATTGAATTAATAAATCAAACAAAACTTACCGTAGAAATTGACATATTCTGATTAGTATCGTTTTGAACCAGGTCCGTGTCACTATTCGCGGTATCCAAAGAACCCAATTTTATTTTACAAATCAACCTAAAAGTATTTCTTATTAATATCTAAAATCTAAAAAACACAAAAATAAGTGTGATTTGAGATTACCTGTTGTGGGCTTTTTATCTTGAAGATGCTGTGTTTGTCAATGTTTTTTTGCAAACGTGACAATATGCACCCCATTTGCGTTTGTCGGCATTAACAAGTTGAAATTGCAATTCCTCAAAATTCGAATTTTTAGTTCGACCCATTTTAATTTGATAACATGAATACAATCCATTCACAATAATCCTAATAATAAATTTATTAGATATTTTATGGAATTGTTTTTTTTATTAAACAAAATATACGATTTAATTGATGAATTAACCTTATTTTGTAAGAAATACGTGTAAAAAACTGCACTGTTTTTATGTTATTTATAGAAAAGAGCAAGAGGTGTACAGAAAAGAGAATAGAAACGATTACAAAACCAATTAAAAAGAGATATAGAAAAAAAAAACAAAAGTTTAGCTCTTAGATTACATAGATTACGCATAATTACATAGATGACATAGATTACTTACATTACGCGTATATGTAATCTATTTTAGATTACGCGTAAAGGAACAACCCTGGATAATAGTTCGTAAATTTTATTGGTTTTTGTACGTACAGTATACAAATGTCTCATGACTCATGAGTCAAATTGTACACCTGTATAATTTCAGTCCTTTTTTGATTCTGTGCAAAATGGTTACATTTTTATTGAATTTAGTGTATGATTTTCAGTTTTTATGTGTCGTGCGAAACTTGATTTTATGTACTTATGATGTGTTCTTTGTATCTTATCTGAAATGAGCGTCCTGTTTGGCCGACTTCCAGTTGTATTTAGCCTTACCTGTGTACCTATGTTTCTCGAAACGGCAAGGTAGGAGCCAGAGTCTTCTGTGAAAAACGTTTGCCAAAACTGACAAGACCCTGCCTTTTTGGGAAACATGCGAGAAGGCTGGGTCTACAGACGACTTTGTAGATGTTGCATGGACGAAGAGGATTAAGAGACTTTTGATAACTTCCTATGCTCGTGTCTGGCACTATCATACAGAAGGTATAGGTATTTGGGCGTGTACAGTATGGCCAGCCTTTCAGATCTCGCTGACTGTGGAGTGCGAGATATTTTGCGCTACGTACGTAGCTCCGAATGGTTTTGAACACGGGTAAAGGGGAAATAGGTTCCTGTGGTATCACAACGGGCCACTACTGGTCTAACATGGGCGGACCCACCATTTCAGTTTGGGGGGTGGGGGGGGGGGTTACTTGTATGGTAAATAATGCATGGGTAATTATTATATACATACACAGAAATGTCTTTTATAGGAACAGGTTAATAATTAAAAAGCAACACATTTTGTCTTTTGAGTAAACCCGATTTTAATTAATAAAAATAAAGAAACATAATATAAAACAATACATAATTTGATTTTCATTTATAAATAATAAAATTTTAGTTCATAAACAAATTTAAAAAATATAGTACTATAACAAATTCAGTAGAGCTAAAAAATATTGCGCTGCATAAAAAAATATGCCATTTTTAAAGTAAAAAATCAGTTTTTCTATTTTTTTTTTGTTCGCAAATATTGTGATAATTTCATCAATATCAATTGTTATATCACGATTAATATGAAGCACTGCTTAACCGCTTAATCTTTCTTCTCCCATGGTTGATCTGAGCCATGATTTGATTCTTTTAAGTGAGGAAAAACTCCTCTCGGCACTAGCTATGCTTATTGGATAAGTAATCAAAATGGCAGCCATCATATTAACATGTGGAAATAAATCTTTCACATACAAAATATCGGCTGGAAAATCAATGTCCTTTCTATTTTTCCAATTTTCTTTCCACAACTCCATCTCTGCTTTAATTTTACTTTGTAAAATGTCTACATCGTCTGCAAATGGTGATATGTTTTTAAAAATATTGTTGACGGCACTCTTTATTTCAGTAACATTCTAGGTTTGGACTAGGTAAAATAATATTTAAATCAAATAAATTAAACACTTTTTCATTGAAACGATCTTTCAAATCGGCGATTAAATTGTCAAGCTTTGGAATATACGGTGACTCTCAGAATTGATCACGATTTTATAACATGTTAATATTTTATTATACCAAAATAAAACTAAAAGTATTTTTCAAGTTTCCTTTTCTAATTTTACTGTTTATTTAATAATTTATTTAAAAAATAAAAAAAACAATTCATTTTAAAAAAAATTAATAAAATAATTAATTTAAAATATATTTCATAGGAGTGATCAATTTTGTAACCAGCCTATAATCTTAATTTAGTATTTGGTATAGCCTCCTTTGGTTTTCAAAACTGCAGCAATTCTATTGGGCCTGCTTTCTACGAGCTTTCCGGTTGTTTCGGCCGAAATGCCTCTCTATTTCAGTTAAAATCGCAAAAATCGAAAAAATAAAGTATCCCAAAGAACGTCTACAGTAGGCTTTGAGTCTGAAAAATCTGCAAGAGATCTCTTAAGCTGGCCCCAGAGATGCTTTATAGGCTTTAGGTCGGGAGATTGAGGTGGCCACTCCAACATTACGAACCCTTTATCCTTCAGCCATTTTTTCGTAATTTTAGCGGTATGGTTGGGGTCGTTATCTTGTTGAAAAGCAATATCCCCAATGTTATACTGCCATTTTTTCACGCTCTCAAGCAAATTTTCTTCTAAAATTTGTATGTAGGAGGCGGACGTCATTCTACCCTCGATTTTTGTTATCTGGCCAATACCATGAGCCATCATGCACCCCCATACCATTATGGAACCACCTCCAAATTTCATTGTTTCATTTACATGATGTTGTAATAAAATAGCTCCAGGTTCCCGCCAAGTCCACTTTCGACCGTCTGAACCAAAACGGTTAATTTTGGATTCATCTGACCATATTACTTTAGCCCATTCAGAAACCGTCCAGTTTTTGTATTTTTTTGCAAAATTAAGCCGAAGTTGCCGGTGGCGTTTTGTAAGGAGTGGTTTTTTCGCTTTTACGTAGCTCTTCATTCCAACTTCCTTCAATGTTCTTCGAATAGTTTCTGCTGAAACATTTGCTAAATTGTTTGATAACAAAATTTTGCTCATTTTTACAGCGTTTTCTGCTGTTCCATTACAAATATTTTTGATAATGAACTGTTTCGTGCGCGTTGTTAATTTTGATTTAGCTCCCGCCCGGTTTTTGGGGACATTTAAGTTCAGTTTCTTTCGCAGTTTCGATATTACTCCAATTGAGACGTTTAAAATTTGGGAAATATCTCAATTATCTAAATTTTTTTTTTTGTAATAATTTACTTAAATTGATAAATGTGGAAAGTAAATGCGCCACGGCGCAAATTGACATAATGAAAGTAGGTGTAGAGAATCAATTCACTAGTGATTCTGCTTTTGATGCAGTGTTGGAGTCGTTCCACAAAGATATAATATTTAATACATCAACAATTTCTAAAAGGTTCGATTTAAATTTTAAGACGGACTCATGCCGTTCTACCCAACGTGTTTCACAAAGGGTCAGAAGACGTAACTTATTTAAATTTTTTAAAACGTTTTGTCTTTTTGAAGAAACATTAAAAAATGATATAGTTTCCTTCATTATTGAAGTCATAACTTTACAACCATCTGTAGATATCCCTGTACAATATTCGAGATTAAGACCGTATTTTATTAACATTTTCTTTACCGTTTGCCCCAATACTTTTCCCGATAAAATTATTTCTTGGGTAAAATCGAAATTATTATCATGACAGTCAACGAAATCTAAAAAATCTTCCCTAATTACACCTTCATACACATATCTAATTATCAAGCACATTTAAGATATGGTAGAAACATCTGTTGTTTCACCAAAAATAATACTGTAAAATTTCGCTTATTTAACCCGATTCAAAATATTAACACGGATATAATCGGCACAACAGTCTATTAAATCATTTTGAGTTGAAATACGATGACGTATCATGGCTTTAAAATTACCATCATTATTTATATCATTATTAATGATTTCACCACGTTCACTAAAAATTTGACCATCATCCATGTGCCCTCTGAAAGCAATATTTTGTCTTCCTAAAAAAGTTATTATTTCAATAATCGGTTTGAGTCTCTCCCTGTTTTCTAATATTTGCTGATTTCGTTTGTGATCCAACAAATTAATCACAGTTTCTTCACGGTGTTCATATGTGCGAATAAAGGAAAAGGCATCAGTCCACAGCATTTTTGTGATAGTTACAATTTTCATGAACGGATAAATCGCCATCTTTTCCAAAAATCTTTAAATCTTTCTCTTCCAAAAATTTTTGAAGTGGGGACAAAAGCGCAAAATATTTACAAAACACTCCATTAGATATTTGAGAATATACCATCCAATTAAATTTTTCGACATGGTATTTTGACAGATAACCCTTTACGTCCTTGTCTTTTTTTTGTGCGTGGAATACACAAGATTATCACGAAATGTGTCATTGGTTGATTTTAATATTCTGTATTTCTCAGCATTGCTTAAGCTTTGTTTTTTTTTTGCAAATAAAACCCATCTGTAGTGATGTCACACGTGGTTAAAGTTACCTCAGATGTTTCTTGGTTTGACGTGGAAGCTACTGATATAAATTCCCTTGTACAAGTTGTACTTTCATTCTGTTTTAGATCCGAACTGGACGGTGACGCATCTTTAGTAATTGTACACACTACAGAAGACGATGGCGTTTGGTTGCTACTTAAATTCGAGGCACTACTACAAACCGTTTCACTCACTTCTAAAGGCAAACTTTCAATACGTATTTTTTTAAAAAATGATCAATAGTTTTATCTTTTCGTTTATTCATATTAATATTTGATTTTGTTTTTTTTTAGAAAAAAAAGAGGTGATGGCGTCTGACTAAACCGTATTTAATGACTACAACTACACAGGAGCGATCCGCTAGTGTTCAGCGCCTGGTGCACTTTTACATTTTATTTCGCCCTTCGTATATTTATTTTGGTCGATGCTTTTTCTTTTATTTATTGGTTTTTCATTGTACTTAATTTTATTATAACAACTTGATTCTTACGATTTTTCTATTTCACATCAACCACCAAAGTGCCATTACATTGAGAGTTCTGTCTATTGTTTTGTATATAAGGTATAGTTAAACTCAAAGTTAATAGAAATCTTAGATTTAAAAGTTTTAAATTAAGAAATATAAAAATTTGCCTTGTTTATTTACAATTTAAAAATATAAGTTAATTAGGTAATTTTATACTGTCAAAACTCATTTTCATTAACAATTAAAAATAATGGATTATGAAAATTATTTTGGAAATACAAAATTATTTTTTGACAAAAACTCTTTTATGGGATTACACTAAACGAAAGCAGTTAAAAGTCTGGGCGTATAAATGGCATAAAGAGGTTAGAAAATGAAGCGTTTTTTATGAGGTATCCCCAGTTGGCTTATTCCTCTCTTACAAATAACACAAATTCAGTTTTTCAGATTTCAAATAATTAAATAAAATAAATTATAATAAAGCAATCCAATTCAATAAATAAAAATAATACATTAACACGATCACGCCGGCGCGTACCACCGGTGGCCCGCACTAGACTGCCTCATCGGGCGGTGCGCACCACCGGTGGTACGCATTTGATTGTGCTATTAGACGGTATGTAACACCAAATATTTAGATGAAAAAAAATACAAAAAAAATAATAAAAAAATTACTGGTAAAATGTTACTGTCAATTTGAACAAACAAAATCTAGTTTGGTTTTATTTTTGCGATATGACACCGCAATATGCATTTTTCATATAACCATCTGCATACATATGAAATAGAAAATTGTGTATGGGTAAAATCATTACAAACATTAAAATTTGTGGAACGTTCGTATTCAGATATACCAATTCATTTTCGTATCGAATTGAATTTTCGTATCGTAAGAAGATTCGTATCTTATTTAGGAATAAGGCGGCTGGATTAGCTCCCGTCCGATAGAGCGAAAAGCTTTAAGCGCAGCCGCCAATGGACGAGGAGCAAGAGTTACAGCGCCGTCGTGAACGTGTTAAACAATTTCACTCCTACTGTAAAAAATTAATTCTTGCTTTTATTTTAGCAAACTTTTCAATTAAACTATTATAGTAAATTTTTTGGACTATATATCTTTCGATCGACATAATAGTTAAGCCATTAAACCTTTCTTGTGACATAGTACTCCTCAAATAATTTTTAATTATTTTTAATTTGGAAGAACTTCTTTCTCCAGATGCTACAGAAATCGGTATTGTGAACAATATTTTGATGGATATGACTGTATTTGGAAATGCAAATTCTAAATTGTTGGTAAACATATAATTTAGCACATCAATAGGAACAGTATGTGGATCTATCAAAGTTGATATCATTTTAAGCTCAGTCTTGATTGACAATGTTTGAGGAAATACCATTAGTAAGAACTTTTTTAAAGATTGAAACATTTTGTTTTAAAATCATCATGCGACAAAGTGGATAATTGTTGAAAGTCATATAAAAAATTAAAATTGTTTGTATGTTCAGATAATTGTTGGAATCTTTCGTTAATAGGAGAAATCGCTTGATCCAAAACTTTAAATTAAAATTTTTGCTTAGGTTCCACAATAACTTCATATGCTCCTTCATATCCAAACAATGATTTATTTCGACGAGAACGTAATTCATTGATGCCTGGAAGACAACGGGGAACCTCAAGCTGGTCTGTAATTATTTTCGCTGCTTGTAAAAATTGTTCAAATTCTTCATCTGATCTCAACTTTTGAAGAAATTTTAAAGAATATTAGAGTCGTTTTGCAGCAGTCAAAATATTCATTTTGGGGTTCTGAAGATATCTACTTACTATATTAATAGTATCTAAAAGTTTATACCAAATAACCAATGTACATATAAACTTATATTCCAATGTTTTTCCCCCAAAGATTCAGCAATATTTATAGTTGATGCATCACCAGTTAACGAAATTTCAACACGAGCTTCATGAATATCGCCCAACTGTTCTTTTAGAGGTTTTAATGCGTCAATTCTGCTTTCCCATCTAGTAGTATCAGTGTTGTGCCGTATTGTGTACACCACGTAGATAATTAATATTCTACACGTGTAGACAATGTATGTAGAAAATTAAGAAAATGCCGTCGACAATGTAGAGAATGTGTAGACAATGTCGAAAATTATTATTTCTGTTAGCAATTATTAAAATTCTTTCTTTCATATTGAAAAATATGATTTGGTAATGAAACATATTATTTACATATGTTTATGTTACGGTTAAAGTGCGAAATCGTGAAATGAACAAAGTTGTATAATTTTTAAACCGTTTACATGATAAAAATCGGTTTTAAATAGGGCCTATGTTGGGAGGATTAAATGATGCAAGAGAGGTGCAGGAACTTACCGCATGTTCGTGAAAGTTAGGTTGGCCGATAAACTTCCATGGTAATTTGTCATACACTACTGAACAATTCACTACAGATTTGACTAACAAATTTCGAGCGTTCCTATTGAAAGACCCTTTACAATGTTTACCATGCAATAAAATGATAAATCATAAAAAAAAATTGAGACAAAAACTGACCATACGAGTACAAGTTCTTCGCCAAAATATAACCGAAGGCTCACTTGATATGTTAAGCAATCTTTTTTCTCGTTATCTACAATTTAGGAGGACAGGGAGTCTACTGGGCTGGACCGTCAAATGCTGTAGGGTTCTATTGCTTTGATTTCCACCCACGCATTTACGAGTTGTTTTGCTTCTGCTAGCTTCGTTTGTTTCCATGTTAGAGCTGGTCGACGACTTCCCTTCTCTCTCCTGGGTTGCATTTCAGAAGACCTGCTTGTCATTTAATCTGCGACTTTCTCAATGTGGGCTAGTGTTCCATCTCATGGAGATCAATATTTGTTGTTTTGTTTCGCCATCAGTATTCTTCTAAGGCATTTATTTAAAAATACATGTAGCGTATTCGATCGTATGTGTACGCTTCCAGGTTTCTCAACCGTACAGTACACTGTTTTCACATACGAATTAAACATTCTTTGTTTAATGTTTGCAGGATAGGATAGATGTTTTGCAGACTTTGTTTAACATATTCAATCTTATTCTAGCTTTGTTGATTTGTTTCTTTATAACTTCATCTGTGCCATCCGTTTTCACTATAGTACACAACCAACATATACGATTTCATTGGTGTATTTAACCTCATCATCTGGTTTTTCTGATATTTATTTTGAGGGCAACTTCTCTTGCTAGATCTGAATAATGTCAGTGATGAATTCCATTCATCAGACTGCTCAATGAAGATTCTTTTTGTTTTAATATAACATTGGAGCAAATTCGCCCTGGTCTGAAGCCAGCTTGTTCCTTTATGGTATTTTGCCAGTTGGTGGTAAATGTATGCGCTACTCACTTGTTGCCCTTTACGCAGAGAGTCTATATTGCTTGTTTACCCATCTCCTTGTCTTATTTTGATCATTATCTTATATGTCCTTGCTTTTGTGGCTTGTAGGTTCATAAAACTCATCTTTGGTGGTTCTATCTACGTCTTTTGTTGGATCGTATCATTAATAAATGTTATGTTTGTATTTTTGAATAGAATCCTGTTACGCTGCTACGATTATTCGGCAGATTTATGTTCCATTAATGCGCTTTCTTTGCATTAGCTGTTGTTAATATGTGTGCCCACGCCTTATTTTTTCTCTAATGGTTGCAAAGCCTTCAGGTTTTTGTTAGAGTTTTGATGTTTCAATTTCCGATTCATGTTCGTGTACGATAACCGAGTGTCGGATATTTGCCGGGTTGCATTATTTATTGTAATATTGGCTTCTGTAATCATTTTGAATACGGATCAATAAATGATTAACCCATTGAATCCTAGCCAGCTTCCAGGTCTTCTGCGTAAAGTATACTGGCCAGGAGATGAGGAAGGGGGAGGGGGGAAGGTTTCATTCCATATTCCATTTCATTATTCAATTTTTTCTATTATATTCCCAAGCGGTCACTCATAACCTTGTAATAATCCAAGCAATGGTTGCTTGACTTGTGTGTTGAAGTTGTGGTTGTTTTATCTAGCTCTGCCACCCGCCCCCAATTTCAAGAAAAATTACTCTAGTGAAAAAGGACCACGAAACTCAAACGACCATTGATAATCAATTGGTATATCTCAAGGACAAATGTAATCCTGAGCTAATCGCAGCAAAATGGATATCGCCACCTGTATCAGACAATTTTAGTTTCGAAAATCACATTATCTGTAAGAAACATCTTTCTTTTGTATTTAATTTTGATCAAAATGTAACCAAAAACAGTTAATAATCACTAATTTATGTTCATGACAGACGGTACATTTGGCACAGCGAAACCATAGCCATATTTAGCCTCGTAAACCGCTTATGGTTGTACCAATATTGTAGACGTCGATTGGCCAAGATTTTCAATCTCATCAATTTGTTCAATAAAAATTGAATTTCAACTGCCAAAATATAGATAAATCCCAATTTACACTGGAAAACTAAAAGATGACACCTTCATATAGAAAAACAATGAAAAGGTAATAATCTACATATTCTACGAATTGTCTACATATTCTACCGATTCTCGACATTGTCTACTCAAAAATCAATCGTCTACGCTATTTTCGACACCAACTTGTAGATAATTCGGAAATACGCGTAGACGCACAACACTGAGTAGTATTGATTGGTTTTAAAGTAAAAGAATTAATATGCATTTTAATAGCGACCATTTCTTAATAGAGCTCGAAAAAAACATAAATATTTTGAACAATATCAAATAATAGGACGGCGGCTCGCGAACATTACTACACTAAGAACCGTTTCTGTGAGACCAGACCCTTTGGTATCGTTGGCTACTACAAATGAAATGAAATGTTCTCGTATTTCACAATTATTATTTTGTTGATAAATAAACCGTATAATTAACGTTAACTGTTTGTTCCTCATGACTTTGATCTGGAGTATACATTCAACTATGATAGAAAAATATTTTGCTTCCAGGATCATCGAAACAATTTTATCTTTAGTAGACTGTGATATTAATTGAATAAATTCGTTTTGAATGATTTTGCTCAAGTACTTGTTTTGCGTTTCTATATTAGTTATTCTTCTAAGATGTTCTGAAAGCACTGGATCAAATTTACTCACAAATTACACTAGTTTTAAAAAATTCCCATTATTTGAGTCATATAATACTTCAGATTTCCACCTAAATGCAAGTGATTGTGTTCCTAAAAATTCGACAAATATTATTAACCTTCTAAGCACTTCTCGCCAATGCCAAACTTCTGCATCCATAACTCGGTTAAGATCAGAATCTATTGTTGAATTAGATTTTAATCTGTTTTCTAATTATTTCCAGGATTTAAAATATTTTATATGTTTTAAGCTATTTTCGTCAGACTGAACTAATCTGGTTAAATGGTTCCAGTCTGAAAATCCTAGATCGATAAGTGTTGTATTTATACAATTAGATACAAATAATTTACAACAAAAACAAAATGCCACATCCATCAATGTGGAATAAATGAGCCAATTTTGTTTAATAGTCGCTCCATTTGCCATCACTCTTTCATAAATCTTTGGATTGAATTTTCTTTTATTTTTAATGGGAAATTTAATGTTTCCTACTTGCATAGGGCCATTTTCAACAATAAGTTGAATATTTTTGTCACTTAGTTTAGGCCATTTTGCCGGATCACTAAAATCAGATAAATTTGATTTATTTATGATGCCGTGTTCGTGTTGAGAACAATTAGCATTATCATTAACTACATATGATTGTTCTAAATTTTCGATACCTACGACAACAGATCTCGTTAAAGAATTTGGGTCAAGATTCACAATATTGTCATAGAACATTAGTCGAACCCGATTGCACTAAATCACAATTTATCACTAAATCATAATATATTAATTCTGTATTACAAGTAGTCGTTGACGCCGTAGTAATATCGTTAATCAAAAATTGAACTAAAGAACTTGCCTGTGCTTTATCCATAAGTTCTTGCTGTTTTTTTCACTTACGAAATTATTCGCTTGCGATATTTGTTATGATAGAGTTTTGATACACTCTAATACAGTGAAACCCTAAATATAATTTGTATATAGTAACATACTACTAGAAGAATAATAAGTAGAGAACTTTAAATTGTGATTGAAAATAAGTTTGACTGAATTATTTAAACTTTATGAATTGATTTTAAAAATTGCGCCTTTTTATTAATACGCCTGGTTGCAATGCACCATGTGTACCTATGACTGGACCGCCCCTGCAACTACAAGTCGTTACATGTCATTCTCACAAACCGGAAACCCACACAAATATAAATTATTTTACTGTATTATGTATTACGTTAGCGCCAATGGAAACAGCATTGAGTTGAGTTTTCGTTAAATTATTTTGAAGTCAAACGAAAATAACAAAAATTTTAGGATGATTCCGCTAAATTTTGTTAATACTTTCTTTTTCGAAAAACATTGTTGAGTTGAAATTTTACTGCTGGTTTAGTAATAAGTAAAACTTCCACGAAAATTCCATTGGATTGATGCTATTGAATATGTATAATGCAAACCTAATTTTAACTCTACTCAATTTCAACCTCGTTCATAGAAAAATAGTACATATATGATTCTTTTTTCTTTAGTGTTAGTAGTTTGCTGCTTTTAATTGGGATATGAGATATGCGTAAATACTAAATTTTTTGTTTACATTAATTTATTGTTAAATAATGAAGATTTTTTTTTCATTAGTACATTATTTAATTCATTCATTTAGCATTATTTCTGTAAAATATCGAGTTTTAACCTTACTAAACTTAACAAGGGCATGTATGCCACTTAGGTAGTTAATATGTACATAATATCATACAGTTGAATTATTTGCATTGGTTTTAATTTTAATGAATGAAATATTATCGATTACTAATATGTACTTATATAGAATTGAATTATTTTAATAATATTAAATTAGTTATTCATCGTTTTATCAATTAAAAATGTTGTCGTGATATCTGTGTTTTTAGACGTTTTTGTTTAAATTGGGGGGGGGGGGGGGGGGGGGGCGTAATTACCCCTTCTACCCCCCCCCCCCCCCCCCCCTTTGTATCCGCGCTTGTGGTCTAAGTGTGCGGAAGCAGCCACTCCAACCTAACCTTGGCCTAAGTAAAAAAAACATATATGGTGGATGTGGTAGCCAAAACATTTCGAAAGCGATATCTCAAAAATAAAAACTAACTTTAAAATGGGACTAGGCACCATTGAGTTCAGCGTACTCGAATTAGGTTTACCCCTTGGGTGCCCAGCTTGTCACATTTTTCAACTAGCACAGTATTATCGATTGTGGACACGATTTTTAGTAATTCTAAACAATTTGGGCGCCGCCCCGGTGGAAAAATGGTCAGTATGCTTGTGTCAGCGACCAGAGGTCCCGGGTTCGATTCCCGGTGGTGACAAGGAAAAAATGTCAAGGCTGGTTTAGGATCAAGGAACGAAGAAACGATGAAACCTCTTTTGAGGCGGCCAAATCCCTTGATGGGATATAGTGCCAGAGAGTGACAGAGAGAGAAACAATTTGGATCTTATTTTATAAATGTTCACAGTATCTCTTAAAATTAGTTAGCTTAAGAATAGTTTTATTTTAGGATTACTTAATTCTTATTATATATAGATGCTTTTACCTTGTCATCATAGGCTTATTACAAAAATTTAGATATGGAAAATATCGAATTGCTGTATAAACCAAGTATTTAAAATCAAATCAATCTTAATATTCTATCAGTGATGAGGAACTCATCAAAACCTTTGAAATTCCTAGAATGATGAATTACAGTGACTCAAAGCTTATTTGATCCAGTCGCATTTTATGAACACAATTGTAAATATTTCGCGATATCTTATTTTGATGGTTTTTCTTTTTTTTTCTTGTTGTTTGTTTTTTGTAACACGGAACTAATCAACAAATACTAATTTAGCAAAATATAGGAACTTCGATTGCAGGGTGTAATCGCATTAGTGTGTAATCGCATTACTGTGTTACCTCACAACATCTTTGTAGCATCAAAGTCGCTTGTGTATGACTAGGAATATGATGGTGGTTCACACAACAATTTCGATAAATTGGAAGCATCGACTACCTACCTATATCACCAATAGTACATTTAGAGACGGATGCTCAGAAACTTTCCTTTCACACTGTATGCAATTTGTTTAACTGTATCGTGAAACCAAAATTTGTTATTTTTGTTGTCTCGTAATGGAAATATTTTTCTTGGTTTTTATTTTTGTTTTGTTTTACTACGTTTTATTTCATATGCATTATATCGATACCAACAACAATATAATGCCATAAAAACGAAATACTAACAAGAGTAATTTGACGAAATTTGATGGTATAAGTATGTTTGTGGTAGTGGATCATTTAAGCTGTGAGGTGGTTTTGAGTTGAAGTAATGAACTTTTTAATGTAATTTTGATATGCATTAGAATTTTTATTTTATTTTTTGTGTTTTATAATAAAAATAAATATAGCTTTCATATTACATTTAGTTTTTTTCAAAAAAAAAAATAAGACATCGCGAGATATTTACAATTTTGTTCATAAAATGCGACTGGATCAAATAAGCTGTGAGTCACTGTATAGTTCGTTGAAAATATGAATTTGTTGAGATGGATTCCATATGTTGCTTCTTCGTCACAGTTAATGTTTGGATTGGAGTTTAAACAGTCAGCAAAAAGGTCAATATTTTGGTTTGTTCGCCTTTCTGGTTTCTTCGCATTTGAAATACTATTTTACACTGGCGTTTCGTACCCATATATAATATGCCTTGGCTATATTTAACTTGATAATCACATCCTCTCTGGCAGTATTGCGGCATCAGCGTAATTTAAAACTGCAAATGGTCATATAAACGCACAGTGAATAAACCGATAGAAGGAGAGAGCTAAAAGATCTACGTGAGTTTACTACGAACGCACACGATGAAGTGATACATTTTATTTAATTCAGTTTTGACAGCTTATTTTACATTTTGGGTATTAGTAAGGTGAGTACACACTACCCAACAAACCAACATGTGAAGATTATATATATGGGAATGCTTACACACAACACTCCTCCTTAATCTGAACATTGTGCACCGTTTCTAATTCCCATGGCATCACGAAACTTTATTACTTTACACTTGTCGAGAGGTTTCGTAAGTATGTCTGCGATCTGCTCACTGGTGCTAATATGATTTACATTAATATCCCCATTTGCTACGGCCTGCTGTATAAATTTGTGGCGAACATCTATGTGTTTGGTTCTGGGGTTATATCCTTCATTTTTAGCAAGTTTTATGGTACTTTGGTTATCGCAGAAAATGTCCATTTGATGTTCAATACCAAGTTCATTTATTAAACCATTCCACCATAATGCTTCCTGTGTTATAGCGGACAATGACTGGTATTCCGCCTCACATGACGAGAGTGATACTGTTGGTTGCTTCTTCGAATTCCAGGAGACAGCACCACCTTGTGCAATAAATACATATCCCGTTGTTGATTTACGATCGTCTGTATCTGCAGCCCAATCAGCATCTACGTAGCCAACTAGCTTTGATTCCGCTGACTTGCAGAACGTTAATCGATATGATTTGGTTGCCTTCAAATAACGTAAAACGTGCTTCACTGCACTCCAATGCTTCTGGCCTGGATTTTTATTGAATCTACTTAATTTATTTACTGCGTACGATATATCTGGACGTGTACATTGGGTCAGATACATGAGACATCCAACAGCTTCCTGATATGGAATACGCTTCATATCATTTACTTCTTCTGATGTAACTGGACAATCATCTTTTGATAACACCTCACTCGAATTCATGGCTGTATGAGCTGGTTTACAATCGCTCATTTGAAACTTTGCCAAAACTGTATCAATATAGTGTTCTTGGTCAAGGGTTATAGAAGACGATGATTGTTCCACTCTCATGCCAAGACAAAAACTAACCTTTCCTAGGTCTTTCATCTTAAATTTTTGATGCAATTCATTTTTTAGTGTATTTACGAGTTGTTCGTTATTAAAAAACAACAGTAAATCGTCGACATATACAGCAACAATAATTATTCCATTATCAACTTTCTTATAATAGACACAAGCATCATAGCTGGACTTTTTAAGACCATTTTTGCGTAACACTATGTCGAGTTCGTTATTCCAAACGCGACCTCCTTGTTTTAAACCGTATATAGCTTTACGAAGCCGACAATATTTATTTGGATTGTGCTTGTCTACGTAGTACGGTGGTTGCCCCATATATATCTCTTCGCTCAAGTTTCCTTGCAAGTACGCTGAAACTGCGTCCATTTGCTCAACTTTCATGTCATTTTGAACTGCAAATGCAAAAAGGTATCGCAATGAACTGTGACGAACCACTGGTGAATACGTTTCGTCATAATCCAGCCAGCCCCTTTCGTTGCAAATGACCTTTTATGACTAGCCTTGCCTTGTAGCGATCGATGGCGCCGACGAGATCTCTTTTTGTTCGAAAAACCCATTTACAATTAATGGCTTTGCGATTTTTCGGCAGATCCTGTAACTCCCATGTTCCATTTTCATGCAATGCTTGAATCTCAGCTTCCATTGCGAGTGCCCACTGATCAGCATCTGCCCTGGATAACGCTTCCTCGGGTGTATCAGGATCTTGTAAAAGTGGCTGCAAAAAATTTCTACGAGTATTTCCTTCTTTAAACAAATATTCAGGATACTTACCCACTAGCGGGCACCCCTCAACGTTATGTTTCGACTCTTGTTGCATATTTACAACTGGTTTCTTTAAATACGATGGGGGTGCAGTGACTGCAGCGAACTGTGAATGTTGATCCAGTTCAAAATCTTTTAGGGCTGTTGGTAATCGCCGATTTCTGTCGCTCCGTTTCAATTGTTGCATCGCATCTTCAATTTGAACCTGATCTGCTTCATCAACATCTAAATTTTGTTTGATATTAACAACCTCAAACTCCTCGGGATTGCTTTGGATATATACAACACTGTGATCAAGCAGTTGTTCTTCTCTTTTTGAAACTTTACCCTCATCGATAAATACCACATTACAACTTATGATTACGATATCCTTATCTACATCGAAAAGGCGATAGCCTTTCGTCTTACTATCATAACCAACTAGGATACATTCGTGTGATTTTTCATCCCATTTTTTTCTACGTTGATCAGGAACATGCACCATCGCCACCGTTCCAAACAATTTGATATGCGATAAGTCTGGTGACTTGCCAGTCCACGCCTGTTCCGGCGTCATGTCTATTCCTGCTGACGGTGATCGATTTAACAAATAGACCGCGTAATTAACCGCTTCAGCCCAAAATTTTTTTTCAAGTTGCGCATCAATTAGCATGCACCTTGCTTTTTCCACAATTGATCGGTTGTTTCGTTCGGCTAGACCATTCTGTTCTGGTGTGTATACACTCGAGGTTTGATGTATTATCCCTTTTTGCTTCAACAATTCTTGCAACTGATTATTCGTATACTCATTTCCATTATCGAAACGTAGGATTTTCAACTTCCTCTCGGTTTGACGTTCGGCTTCATTTAGAAATTCTGTGAACTTTATCATTATTTCACTAGCTGATTTTGATTTTAAAAAATATACAAAAATCTTTCTGGATTTGTCGTCGATGAATGTCAAGAAGTATCTAGCACCACCCAATGATAAATCTTCCATAGGACCGCAAATATCGGAATGCACAAGATCGAGCAACTTATTAGCTCGGGATCCTGGTTTGGTAAAACTTTCACGAGTTTGTTTGCCAATGGAACACACTTTACAATCACTTTGCCGCTTGTCTCTAAATTCGATGCCAACCGATAAATCCCGTTGCAGTTTTAATAAACTTCTTGAATTCAAATGCCTCATTCGTTTATGCCATAAATCAAACGATGCATTTTTACCGACTGCAAGCACTTTATGTTTTGCAGTTGCTTCATTTAACATAAATAAATCATTTGTATGTTTACCAGTGACGATTACACGACCTTTAATAATTACATCACCATTTATTACCTTGACACCTGCATTATCGAAGAGTACTTTATGATTTTTCTTTACGATTTGGCTAATTGACATTAGATTTGCAGTAATTTCTGGTATATACTGTACATTTGTTAATGCTACAGTGGAACCATCACAACGACCTTCTGGTTCTAATGTCACATTTCCTTGCCCGATAATTTTCATTAAATTACCGTCTGCTGCTATTACAGTGCCATTACTATTTTCTTTGGAGGTAAATAACTCACTATTATTACACATGTGTGTGGTAGCAGCACTATCAAAAAACCAACTATTGTCATCTCTCTTTTGCATTGTCGACAATACGGTACATAAAGCGTCACCTGATTTTTGCACGTGTTTTTTTAGGTTACCCTGTTGTTTATTTCGACAATTTCGACCAATATGCCCGAGTTTACCACAATTCCAGCATCGCATTGGTTTCTTACCTCTGTTAGTGTTATTGGTACTCATCAACGCTGTGTTTTCTGAGTAAGGAACGTTTTCCTGTAACAATTTTGTTTTAACAGAATCTCCCGTAATTTTCATGCCAGAGTTCTCTAGTGCCATGATCATTGGTCTATATGTTTCAGGCAAACCGGCCAGTAACAGGACTCCAGTCCATTCATCCGGAACTTTCAAACCGACTCCATTTAATTGATGTGCTGTCGTAATTATTTCATTTACGTACATATCCATAGACTTAGAATTTGCCATTGATGTTGTAATTAACCTGCGTAGCAGTCCGACTCGTCTCGCTAAACCACTGTCTTCATATGCATCAGCGAGATTTTTCCAAATTTCAGCCGCAGACTTAGCATCCTGGATATGGGAATAACATACCGGATCAATACACAATTTTAATTTATTTCGTGCTTTTCTATCCTTTTCGTCATCAAGCTCGGCCACATTAGTAATTTCTACAACATTTGTCCACAAATCATCCAAATCCAAAAATGCATTCACCGCTATTTTCCATGTAGAATAATTTTCACGACCTTTTAACCTTTCTATTGGTATTCCAGTCAACGATGATTGACTTTTGGCCATTTTTACAAAACTGGTTATTTAACTAAACTTTTTTTAGAAAAACGTGTTTTTATTTTATTTAAAACATGAGCCTGGGCCCATAACCTATAAACGCACAGTGAATAAACCGATAGAAGGAGAGAGCTAAAAGATCTACGTGAGTTTACTACGAACGCACACGATGAAGTGATACATTTTATTTAATTCAGTTTTGACAGCTTATTTTACATTTTGGGTATTAGTAAGGTGAGTACACACTACCCAACAAACCAACATGTGAAGATTATATATATGGGAATCCTTACACACAACAGGTCACATTAAATGATTTCTTGATGGTGTCACAATGTCTTTTCGTTATGGAAATCATAAAACGCCTCTTGTGGAAAGGTAGAAGCAATTAACTTCAAATCTAGTTCGTCTCTTCTGCTGGATTGAGGTGCTGGATAAATTGGTGTCGGTATTTTTCCAGGTAAAAATATCACCAGTTGCATGCTGTTTTATGTTATCACAAGTTGAGACCCCTTGAGTTGTTTAATTTGCTAGTCGTGTGCTTCTTGGTTTCTCAATGATTCCGTATGACTGCCTATATTCATTATATGTGCTATTTTATGAAAGTTCTATCCTTTGTAGATCAGGATCCTCTTGACGGTTCGCATCCTTGATGAAAAATGTTTGTCAGTTCTCTGACTATGCATAAAAGACCTCTCCACGACATACCTTCTGGTATCCTTTCATCGTCATCTTAAGTTTGAATAATGTGCGGTGACTTATGTCGTTTAGTTAATCTTTATTCAAAGTTTGTTTAATTTTATTTTACATTATTGCCCTCTCAGCAATACAACTAAAATTGTTACCACGTTTTATTAAATTTTAATTGTCAACTTTAACCTACCACTATTCATTATTGTAGATGGCGCTACCTTCATCCCACTTTACTAAATTATCGGAATGGGGTTGAGCTAACCCCATCCTCTATTTAAACTACACTTAATATTATAGTTCCCTAATAGTTCCCTAACTCCCTATGACCAACTTCTGTCTTGCAATGTATTTTGTTAGGGTCAATGCATTGGATTATGAATCGCCTCGATGTTCGTACGATTCTTAACTGCCTCTTGCGATTTCTTTATAGCAACGCTTATAAGTTTTAAACCTCTTCTTCTTTCTGCGAGGTGACCTTTTTCTATTTGTACTGGCTTTGATTTTATTTTTATTACTTAATTTGATTGGTAACCTCCTAAATTCCGAAGTCCTATTAATTGGTAAAGGTACAAGACTCGATGATTTTTCTTTTGGAGATAACGTATTAACTATACCAAACGGTTATCTGGCTTAATCAGTTATGAATCCCAAATTGAGGAAATCCTCAATTTGAGATTTACAACTGATTACGGAAAATTGTTGGCAATTTTACCAAGAGTTTGGGCCAATTTTAAGCCACCTTTGGGCGCCACTTGAAACAAATAAGCTTCTTCTTGCGTAGAAGCAGATCAGTTTCATAGATTTTGTTGTCACTCGCTGTTACGCCCCATGCGACTTAGGTACCCTCAGCTCCAGCCGGTACAAGTACATTTTGTCGTGGGTGATTGATTGGAGTGCGCGAGTGGTAACCTATAGATTACCCACACATAAATAACAAATAGAGGGGAGACGGCATAAAATATGCCATCAAACTTATGAATTTAAAAAAAATTGAAACCAATCGATAGAAATTGCAAACCATTATCTGACTATGATGAACTATCGATTCCGAAACATCGAATATATAAAAATAAATGTTATGTGGCTGTAGCCTTTTAGTGGTTTCAAATACATGGACTTTGTGAGTCTATATAAAACAATTAATACGACCGTGTTGCCATTTTTTACGCGATGATACGGACCTAGTAGGTTAATCGACATTTTATGGAATAACAGTTCATGGAATGAAGCAGTACCCATTTTTGCCTCATTATATGGTTAGGAGCATTCATAATTTTACATATATCGCAATCGTTTATTCCGTAACTTGCCTGCCCATTTGAAGCCGGAAACACCGGCCGGAATAGGTTACAATATTCTTGATTTATAAAAGCATTCGTCATGCCGTTCGGGACCAAAAGTTTCCAGTTTCAATTTTCAGTTATATCCTCGTGATTTAAGGGTTTAATTGAACAAATAACCGGTTCTCGTGAATAACACAATTCGGTTATTTTTCGAGAGCGAATTTATTCTTTCAATTAGTAGTACGTAATCATGTTCGTTGAACAATGTTGAGTTTAAGCTCTCAGAAAAGCGTCGGTTACAACGTTCCAGGAACCATAGTGACGCTCGTAAAATTAATCGCCTGGAGCGTAAAACTCCACCTCGCTAGTCTACTGCTTAAGTAATTTTCGGATATAAGCTACTTAAGGGCGACAAAATTGGTTATTAGGCAAAGATCCAATTTGGCGAAAATAAAATTTAGAAATTAAGAATTTTTTTTATTTTGAAAATCGTGGTGTAGGAAGGCGTTACAACCATAAACGTAAAAATGTCTTTGGAGAAGGCAAAAATCATTATAGCACCACACTTTGACATATATAGGGTGAGACTCTATGAATATCTCTAGTACCAGTGACCTAATATTTGAATTATTTAAATAATTCCATGGAACTCCTAAGTCGTGTAAGGTGCAGTAAATACCACCATAACAAACTCCATTGATTTCACTAAGACTGTATATCAAATACGTCGCTAGGACTTTATATCAAATACGTCATAATTAAATCCAGTTCATGGGATTTTAACTGAGCTAGGCAGCCAAATAGCTGACAGTGTTAACCTTTTTGAGATCAGAGATATAAAAGTAAGCACTTTGTCTAAATTACAGCTCTCATTTGAATTTAAGAAAACTTTCATGAACTAATCAAAATTTTCTGATGTTCAGATCAAATCGTTATGATTTTTTTTTGGTTTCTGTACTGAAATCAGTAGGACTTCTGTAAAATAATAGATTTCAAGTCTCCCAGACCAACCCAGCTAGATCTGATGTCTGTGAAATAAATAACAAATAAAAAAATAACACTCAAATATAATATTCCAATTGGGATTCAACCATTTCTGTTACACTGTTAAATATGATTGGGCGGAGGGACAGTTAGCTTTATATTTACGTGCAAAAGTAAAGTCATTTTTGTTATTGAGCTGCACACCATTTCTTAATGGATTTCCTACATATTTTT
Source organism: Nephrotoma appendiculata (assembly GCA_947310385.1). NCBI lineage: Eukaryota > Metazoa > Arthropoda > Insecta > Diptera > Tipulidae > Nephrotoma > Nephrotoma appendiculata. The sequence continues at coordinate 74,248,196 of OX371224.1, forward strand.
AATAAACTTCGAATTTTACTTGATTGAGTAGTTTTAATAGTTAATTATAACAAAAATATAAGAGTTAAACTAAAACTACTCAAACATGTAAAATTCGTAGTTTTATTAGAAAATTGTAGGATATCCCCAGCGCTTCATTTATGAAGGACATATCGCTTAATAAAAGTAAAATGTATTTACTTTTGTACGTAATGAAAAAGCAAACTGCCCCTCCGCTCAATCATATGGCGTATTCCTTCCAATCATATTGATTATTTCTTTCATGTGTCATGTCAACAAAACTCCTCAAATTTTCGTTATCGTTCCAGCATTAACAGCTCGAACTGCAAAAAATTTGTTTTTGTTTGAGTTGAGTTCCAAATAAGAGTAGCTAGATGTAAGTATCTTACTAACGCCACTGGAACCTGGCTAATGTCTAAATCAATTCCATATTTTAACAGTGTAACAGAACTTTTGTAAATTAGATCTTGTTTATACATTTTTGATTTGAATTTTGGTTCATTTTGGGTTCTGTTAATTTTTGTTAACAAAACCCAATATTCCATCAAGTTACTGGAGTTGTCCGACTATAGGCGATGAAATTAGCAATGTTTCTGAATTTTATAAGTTTAAGCGGATTTTTTATAGTACACAATTGAACATCTGCTAGTTAATATAATTATCGCCGATAGATACTTGTTAGGACAATCGATTTAAAGAAACTTTATAGTGCACCTTCTAGTTCTAACTATCTAACTAGCTGAAACCGCAAATATTTGTATACTTCTAAAGAAATTGACAAATCGTTTGAATCCGCATGTTCTAGAGAATTTATTTCAAAATCATAATCGATAAAACACAAACATTCCACCTACGTCACAATCGAATACATGTCTAAAACCATAAATCACTATAAAATAAATAAAATAAAAAATATCGAACGAAATTTATTTGCTTTTACATCAAGATCGAGACGTGACACGATTTACACGGTTTGGCAATACCTAAAACACGCGAAATTGCTTAATAATGCTCAAAATAGATTTTGTCGCGTAATCCAAAAACGAAAACAAAATTTGGTAATTTTGCAACACACGGGAAAAAGGAGAAGGTATCAAACATACGAGTCGACACATGTAGTCATATCCGGTACAAATTTCCCCAGTACAAAACACGACCATTCAAAGCGGCAAATGTTTTTATCCGACTAAATATAGACCAAAATTTTTCATGACTTGTGTCTATTCAAACGGAAAAGTATTTACAGACGACAAAACGATAACCTTTCCAACTCAATTTTGCAACGAATTAATTATTCAGTTGAATCTGATGTTGTCAATCAAACAAAAATTTTGAATTTTTCATTTCAGAAAACGGAAGAAGAACGCCAAAAAGAATTGATACTGAATGGAAGTTACAGTGTTCATAATTGCCCGCCACGCTTAATCATTGTGCACAGTGTTGCTTTGGTAGATTAAATTGCACTTTATGATTCTATTTGCTCCTACGACATATAAATTAATCGATTTTATTTTGAAAAATTATAGGCCCGTGAAATGGAACGTGAACGTAATCTTATTATGTCGGGCAAAGGTGAAACTTGCCCGCATGATTTAGCCGATCATCCTGTATTCATTATAAATCAGCAAACAAATGAGCAAATTGCCAAGGCCCGATCCAAATTAAAAACAACGCGGGAGAAGAATGCTGAACGTTTGATACGCCAGGGTGCCAAATGGGAAAAGGAACGTGAAATTTATGATGAAATGGATCGCATGAAAGAAATTCAGCGCAAGGAGAAACGCGAAGCTGAACTCCTTATGGAACAAGAATATGCGAACGCTAATCGAGTGCGTGGCATTGATTTGTTGCGCGTGAAAAATCGTGATTTTGCTGAAAATGAAATGGCTTTGAAAACGTTTGTGGATTCAGAACGGGAGAAAATGTTATGCCGTACCGGAACAGAGGCCAAACGTTTAAAACAGAAACAATTGGATGCGCGTAGGGCGGCCGAACTAGCAAAACAAAGAAAACCAAAACGTAAACATATTCATCATGGTGAATATGATGGTGAGGGCGAATTTGAATTAGAGAGTGAACTTGAAGAGGAGGGTGGTGAACTCGAATATTTGGAATCGGACGAGGAGGAACAAGAGAAAAAAGATGGTATCGTACAACTACATCCTCCGTCAGCCGGAATGCGAGCGGATGCGGATGCAGCATCAGCGTTTGGAACGACCGCGGGTAGCGTGTCCACATCACAGTTCGCAAACGAATACGAAATTGAATCGTATGCACAATCAATTACTACAATAGAAATTGAAGAACACTTAACGAATGAAGAGCAAGCCGAAATAGAGAAACATCATATTGTGGATGAGGATGAATACTTGAAGTATCACTATGAGGATCCAAAAATCTTAAAGCTCAAACAGACTGATGTAAGTTTTTATTCAAGCTATAAGCAGCTAATGCGTCTTATAACCAAGAAATATTTATTTGTTTTATTACAGAATGTGCAGGACATGTACGAACTTGCTGATGAAATTATTGGTGGTACCGCTTCAACCGCTCCAAAAAAAACTGAAAAACACGAAACTTAATTTGTTAATCATCTATATCCTAACCCTTTTGTACCCGACATTTTGTTGTTATTTTTGTTAATAAAAATTGTTTTTATTTGAGACTTCGTTGTCAGATTTATTTAATGAATTGAACTGATCTAAACCTCAATGCTTCTGATAATCTAAACTAGGGTTTATGTGAAATCAAATTAATCGTATGATTTAGATTTCGAATATATTTGCAAAAACTTCCAGCTACAAAATGTTGTTTTTAAATCTGAAAATGACACCTACGAACAAAGTGGTGCTTAATGTTAGCAGAACCGACACAAAGACAAGTTTTAGTTTTTTTTTTGTCATCTGAAAAAACTTAAAAACAATTATTTTAAAATATTCTACTTTGTAGATAGATCACGTAAATATAATCGACAGGGATCAACAATAGGTGTAAGAGATCGCGGTACATAGGGCTCTTTCGTAACTAACTTTAATAGTTTAGATCGAAAGCGCGCTCAAATCTTTATATTTGTCTTTAGTTTCGATTTCGATATCATTCGATATATCGAATGCAGCGTTTCTTTAAATGCTGGCCATGATTAGTTTGTCTTGAGTTCCATTTTGAAAATTTTGTTTTTTAAACCATTCCAGAATTTAACAGGCCAGTTATCGATTGTATCGTTTAGCCCTACGCACGTTAATTAGATTGGCTAGAAACAATTTTTTTGAAATAAAAAATTGATCTATTTAATTCTATTATTGTGCCAACCACAAACTGCTCAAACTAATATCTTCCAGGCTAAACTCAGGTATTGTTGAGCTGGCCACTGCTTTGACAGTAATTGGAAAGCAACAGTTACTGTCATAAATAAATTGCCTGAGATAAATTGCCACATCAGACTGTATCAACTAAACTAAATAGGAGACTCAAACCCAAAATCTAAATAATTCATTGAATTTAATTGATGCCAGCGCGGCACAGGCACTACGACCTTTGGCATAAGAATGTTTGAACTGTGAATATTTTTTATTAATTTTTTGTACTTAAAATTAAATTTCGTCAATTTTAAAATCGAAATGTGTCTCTCTCGCTCTCTCGTCTTTGAATGATATGGTGATAACGTAATGTGTTTAATTGCCTCCATTTCACAGAATATTTGAAAATCCTGCATTGTCAATGAGATGCCATTGTCACCGACCATTACTTATGCTCCTTGGTTTTAAGCGACTAAACTGGTATGCGATTTCCGAAGTATATTTGTTGTGATATTTATCATCATGCAGACTTCTACTCATTTTGAAAGCGCATCTAGGATAACCAGAAACTATTAAATGGTCCCACAAAATCAATGTCAATTTTTTCCCAGATTTTGGGTGAATATTGCAGGAATATAGTGGTACTTCTTGTTGGAAGTTTCGATTTTCCTGACAACTTTGACATTGTTTGACGAATTCTTCGATTTCCACAGCTGTAATCGTTGGAGTGTGGCTGTATGTCATCTTTGCGAATATTGCTCTCCAAATATACTTCGTCTCGGCGATGTATATACGAACGGAACTGTGAATCTTAGTACATTTGTTATGTCCACCCTTGTTGTTTATTTTTGCAATTGCACAGTAAAATAATACAAGAATTTGCTGTTCATTTTTTGAAGCCGCAAATTTTACTGTGTAATTGCAAAAACTAAACAAAAACTTTATGAAAAATATAATTTGAAATTCAAATTTCCTTGGTAAAATTGATTGAGCAACCAGGATTTATTCTAGCAAATTGCTTGCTTGCTAGCCGATCGAGTATCTACCCCTTCGCCTCATTCCTTCCTTACCCAACAGTTTGTATAGTTGATTCTTTACGTTGATAAGATTTTCGACGTCATCCTCTCCGGTCATGATGTCATCAACATAAAAATTGCGCAATGCTCGTCGCTCTGAGGGAAATTTTTCACCTTCATCAATGCCGATTTGGTTGAGAATGGCTGTTGTGAGATAGGCAGCCGGTTTAACACCGTAAGTATAACGATGGCTAGACGAGAAGACGTATTTTGCAATCCGAAATCACAGAACGATATTGTGTAAATCATCATGAGTCCTTGGCCTGATGAGCAAAGTATTATTCATACAGAGTCCCGACGTACTGCACGGTTTGATAATACAGTGGTGCGGCAAGTTGTATGCAAATGAATTGTCGAATTGAACTTTGTACATATGGCCCAATGAAATATATTCTTCGACGAATTTTGCATATTCCCGTTTCACCTCTTCATTTTGTTGTAATTTTCTCTCGATTGACGTAAAATGGTTCGCAACGCGATGTTTTTGGATTCACCAAGTTCTTGAAGGTTGTTGCGAAATGGTAACACAACGTACCTTCCAGTATAATTGCGTGTGTACGAAAAGATCTTGAGGCTGCTCTTCAGATAGATGCGTTTTTGTGGTAACTGTACCAAGGCTCCATAATTTAGACACCAAACTAAGGAGATGGCCGTCTGGAATTTGTGATGACATAAGCGCGAAATTCGTACTTCCGAAATATTCTCAATCGAGTTTGGCTGCACTGATGTAACCAAATTCAGTTGCGTGCAATGGTAGGAAATCTTTTGATATTTCTATGGGCTGTTGTCTGAGTAGATCAAAAAAGTATTGAGAACCAATCAACACGTCAAACGTAGTTTTATGCTTAGTTTTCACAGCTATTGTACCAATACCAGATACGCTGTTATGGCATTGCTATTTGACAAGTCCCAGTTTCTGTTAGAGTTGATCGGTTATGAAATAATTTTCCGATGCCGAATCCAGAAGCACACGGCACAATTATTCAAAAATTCTTCAAAATAATTCTGCGAAACAAAAAACAAGTGATTAATAAAAATGTGTTTATTAAGTATAAGTGTGTTTCGCCAAGTGCCTACGGCAAATAGCGTAAAAAGTAATGTTTATTTATTTATTATCTATATATCAACCAACGATAATTCGTAGCTCTTCACATCTCTTGATTAGGGAGGTAATTTATCAGTGGAGGTCTCATCATAGAAACATATCCATAATCAGGGTGAGTTCCTCATAAGTTGGATAATTAACTCTAAATTTGGTTTAATTAATTGGATATAATTTAACGTTTATAACTTGTCATGATTCCAGAATAAATATTTGGAAATAGTCTCAATAGCGAGAAGTATAAGCTGAAAATATCAAGTATCCGGGAACAAGAGTATTTGACTTCACTATTGAATATATATAGCAGCGGACAAAATATTCATTTCTTATAAAATTACCAGAAGAAAACCAGTAAATCCGTAAGTTTAAATTCTAGAATACTAAAGCTACAAAAAAAAGAAAACTAAAACTAGAATAAAGAGAGAGAGAGAGAGAGAGGGGGGGGAGGGAGAGAGAGAGGGGGGGGAGGGAGAGAGAGAGGGGGGGGGGGTTTAGTGCCAAGCAGCTGTTTGTTCTCTCACCAACGAGGGCGATTGCAGTATTATTTTTTTACCAGTAAAGTACGTAATACTGCTTACGCGGGGGTCAGGACACGTGCGCCCTACGTCATTACTTTTCTTTCTCTATTTCTTACGAATTTTTAAATCTTCAAATTTTGTATCCTTGAATTTCTAGGATCATGGATAATGCGGAATCGTGCGTTATTTGCACGCACTTGGCAGGTTGGGAGAATCATTCCCCAGACAAATCGATCACCAAAGTGCGGGTTAAAGGGATCGCTAACATAGTCAACGTCTCACGTACAATAGGGCAAGATGGTTTGCATAATATTATTGAAGGTCTTGATTCCATTGACGTGCACGAAAGTGGTGGTCACGGATATATTAGGGCTGGAAATACATTCTCAGAGCCCAAACCCAAGAAACCAAGAATAGGCAACAATTCTGATGATGTTCAACCTGTTGTGGATGATGTTCAACCTGTTGAGGATGATGTTCAACCTGTTGAGGATGATGTTCAACCTGACTTTAACTTGTCGGAAAGGTGTGTTATATGCGCCAAAAAGCTTGGAAAAAAAGCTCCTTACTCAAAATGTACTACCGAGGGTACAAAACAATAGGTCATCAACTATCTCCAAGAAAAATCAAGTCTTGAATTATCTGTGCGGGATCAAATATTAGACAAGCTCTCGAACCCCAATGCTTTGAATGAAAATGGTGAGGCTATACAATACCACAAACCTTGTTATCTCCATTTACGTGCTCCATACAATTATAAAGGGGATCACATTTATGACAAAATTAAACAGTCTATGCAAGAGATATTCAATTACATAGATGCAAATCCAGAATTGGAGTTCCACACTGATGATTTTCGTAAGCTTTTGCAAGAAAAAGATATGCTGATACCAACAGAAAAGACTATTTGGACCTATATAAAAAGTCACTATCACCCCCACAATGATTTTTGGTTGGCCTTTTGGGATTGTGTCAGGAAAAGCCACAGAGATGACGTTTACGGTCAGGTTCTGGTGCACTAGGTGTTCGGGGGGTCGTTTCCGACGTGAAATTCGGAACGACCGCCCTACAAAACGCCCCTATTATGATTTTCGGATGGTTTTGGCACTCTTCTCAGGGAAATTCTCGGAGATGACGTGCGCTTCTGGATTCCGGCGCACCAGGTGCCCGTGGGGTATTCGCTGATGCCAGATTTGGATTCAGCGCCCCAAAAAATCACCTATAATGATTTTCGGTTGGCCTTTTTAGACTGTGTCAGGAAAAGCCAAGGAGATGACGTTTAGGATCAGTTTCTGATGCACTAGGTGTTCGGGGGGGTCAATTTGAACATCATATTCGTGATCAGCGACCTTGAAAACCCCCGAGTACCCGATCTGGGCCAGTTCTGAAACTTATTTACCAAGTTTTTAAATCTCCCAAAAGGCCTCCCAGATAATGCATTTTTTAAATGCTCTTTTGGCTGCAGCAATGCAATTTCCGGTTTGCCCCAAAATCTACCTTGCCACTTTTTTTACAAACAATCCGAATGCAGAAAACCGCAATCCACCACAACTAGTTTTCGTTATTTTGGCCTTTTTACTAGTTCACTGACTCGACTATATGTGAATTTGCGCTGTTGATTGCCGTTGGCCAAAAAAACGAAACGCCATGAAAATAGAAAATTTTACAGTTTTAATTAAATTAAAATTAGACAGTATTACATTTGAAAAATTTTAAATTTTATTTATGTAAGTTTTTTTTAATCAAAAGTACAGGATTTACTAGGTAAAATTTAAAATTCAAAAATTAAGCCATTTCGTGAAAAACGAGCATTCCCAAAAATTAAGCAGCCCTGAAATATCCTGCGGGTCCAGCATAATAAGCTCCGTTGTAGTATCCGGTTCCATAATAGTATGGTGCTGCATATTCAAAACCAGCTGGTGCTGTATAAGTTCCCGAGAATGAGTAAGGGAATGGTAAAACAGCACTGTAAGCTGCGCTAATCGCGACGGCGAATAAAACAAAGGCGATAACGAACTAGAAATAATCAAATTAACGTTATTTAATTTACTAATTAAAGTTTTAATTATTTTACTTACTTTCATTTTGATTGTTTAGAGGTTTTTAAAAAACTGCTTGAGATGCGGTTGATTAGAATACAAAATGTTTTATGATTATAATCTTACACTTCGAGCTCCTTATATACAAAATCGTAACGCAAATAGATGTAAATTATTTTAATCATTCTTAACGATTTTGGACTTGCTGCAAATTATTAATTTTACGATAATGTAACAAGTATCGCCAAACAAGTTAATCTAAATAAATTAAAATAAAATTTACAAGCGTGCGCGATTACATTGTAAGCTATGCAACAACAAATACCAATTTTTCTTATGTTAACGCGTATGCATTTCATCTACGGACACACCCTCGATTTTCTACTCTAAAATTTCCTCATTCTTATCAGCCGAATAAATTATCACAATTCAAGTAATTAATTACCTTACAATGTTGCGATCGAAATTTAAATAAAAATCTTTTCTGCAGCACAAGTTTGCTTCATATATAAGGAGGCGAGATCTGCCGTATCGATATCAAAGTAGATTTGAAAGTTCTAGTGATAACACAAAACTTATATTTGCCTTAAATATTTTACAAAATGAAAGTAAGTTTTTTGATTTGGAAAATTGCATTTCCCCGTTATAATTATAAACTGTGGTTTTAGTTCGCCGCAGTTCTCGTTGTTTTAGCCGTCGCTGTAACCGCTAGTTCAGCCCAACAATTTGGTGTGTACGGCTTTAATCCGTATTATGGTGCATACCCAGGATTTGGATTCGCTCCATTCGGAGCTTATTTTGCTGCGCCTGCTGCTGCGGCTGCCGTTTCGTATGAGCCCGATGCAGAATTTATTCCCGCCGGTGTACCAGCTACACCAGCTGTCGTACCCGCCGTACCATTTTCTGGTAATTATGTAGCCGCAAATCGAGGAGTTGTGCATGCTGCACCACTTGCAGGTCATACACAATCGGTACGCTCGTTTAACACAGATCCAGCACCGGGTACCTATTAGTTATATCTAATATATACCTCGTAACCGAATTTTATAGCCACCAAAATTACTTTTAAATCAAAATTAATGAAAAATTGAAATGGAATAAAATAAATTAAAATTGTAATTCGATGAGTTTTTTGTTGAAATTTAGTGAAGCGATTACTAGGTTGGACAGATGGGTAAATATTACATTTTTAATTTTCTGTTTGAGGTTCCATTCTAATTTACATTTACAAGTACTTTTGCTAAGTCTTGAATACAGTTTGACGGGGAAGATTTAAATCACTACATTAAATTTTTAAACGTTGATAAAATAATTTTGTCACTCGTACCCGATTCAACTCAAAACACATCTTATTCTGTTTTTCATCAATCAAACACATTTGGAACGTAAGGTACCGTAACGCAACCCCATAATATTTTTTATGTATGGAACATTGGATTTGTGTTCCAGTACTGAAAAATAATTAAATTGCATATCCAAAAATCGAAACAGATTCTTTTTGATTTCTGAAGTTGGATCATATAATGATTGAATGTTTCAACGTCATCAAACTGGTTCTGTTAATTTCGGATTATATCCTCGTTAGCACTCGGTTCCGATCCCATGGCAGTCTCATTACCCATAGCTATTATCGACTTGGCATCATCTGCTTACCTTTGTTATTAAATTCGATTAAAATCCAATCTTCAGCTCCCTAACGCGTAAAATCGGCCCTAATTGAACATAACCCGGTTGTGAATGGCTAATTTGCTGGCTCAACTCAAAAATTAATATTGGTAAGTTAATTTAAAAATTTCGTCCAACCCGAACCTACTAAGGTAATAATAACATCAGTATAATTGAAAATGGACACTTCGTTCACTCCTAAAGTATACCAACTAATATATTGCGATCCATCAAGTTTTTTAAAGAAAAAATAAAATGCGAGGCAAATTCAACAAAAATTCACAGAAACGCAAAAGGCGTGGTGTGATGAAAAATAAGGTTTTTAAAAGTTGCACCCTGTAGAGGTACCTTTTGTGGAAGGAGGTGGGGAGCTATGACAATATGCTGTAGTTAATTTGCAGAAAATTACAATACCGCCCCCAGTACGATATAAGAAATATTAACTGAAATGCCAAAACACAGTTTAACCTAAAATATGGGTTTTGAAGAGTTGTACCCTTTAGCGGTTGTTTTTTGGAGATGGAACTCTGTCGATATGTTGTTATTAATTTGTAAAAAATTCCAGTACCACCCCCCACTACAATACAATAAATATTAACGAAAATACTGAGACTGTGGTGTAGCTTTGTCTAACGCCAGCCTACACACGAACTACAGGATAACGGGACCTGTAAAAAATTTTCTAACTGTGTAACAAATTTGTAATTAATTTGTAAACAATTCCAGTACCATTTTCATTGGATTGTGCTACAAGTGCTGGTGCAGCATTAGGGTCATCTTTTCAAAGCATTTCCCTTTTCAAAATATTTCACTCAAAATTTTTATAAGAAAGTGATTTAACAGAGTAACGCACCAATACAACGATATACATATTTGTTGTTTATTGAAAATTCACTCCCGTAAGAAATAATCAATAAATAGATCTAGAGAGTGTTTAACGAAAACGAAATTAGCCAATTAAGAAGAAAGGAAAGTATTTTTGCTTAAATACCCAGATAAATCAATTAATTAATTTTTTGTAATCAAATTACCCAATAAAATTTAATTCAATAAACGTTAAATGAAATATTTCGCAAACACATCAATTTTCATTATAGTTGATTCAGCGTGTAGAGGAAAGCACACCCAGCATTCGCACACGTACTCCATTCCTTCAATCATTAAAACTCTAATTGAGTTTTAATAAAGACATAAGAATTATCATCAATTTATTCTGGGAAACCAAAAACACGTACATCTTTCAGATTTAGGAATCAAATAGAACTTTTTTTATAAAGACCAGTTGAAAAAAGTATTACATTTCTTATTTATACATATATGAGTAAGATTTAATGTCATATTCACGAAAATAATCAACCCTTCTTCTCCATGAGTATAACGGAGGAGAACACATAACACATCCTGCATTTCATACGAAATACTATACACGAGAACCCCAACATCAAATACCGCAGAACTCCGATGAAAACAGGTTCGTAAAATTATAAATAATTGTATGCGTACTGTTCATATTGCATCTCCCACATCATCGGCGAAAAATTTTGCCGATGCTTTTTAAGTACAGTGTCACATGACGGGGCACAATGGTGAACGCAAAATTAAATTTATTTCTTTGTTATTTGTAATCGAATACGCGCAATGAACTTGGCCTGCAGATCTGAAAATAATACGTATCATTAGAAAAGCAGCCGAGGATAAACCAGAGGCCATCAGCGAACAAACTTTCAAAGAAGTGTTTGAAGTGGTGTAAGCACGCGAACGAGCAGAAAACAATGTATTAGAAAACAATCCTGCAATCAGTAAACAATTAAATTGTAATAAAATACACAGAAAATAATTATCGAAACGAATTGAACGGGTGCCCGAACGAATTGAAATCCCGGTTTTCAAAATCCTGGTTTTTAAAATCCCGATCCATGGGAACTTTGTACTAAGTTTGTCTTAGTAATAAAAATTAATAAATTAGGACAAACTTAGGAAAAAGTTCACGCTTCATAAGACCGATAAGAAGTTTGTACTGGGATTGTCCTATACTAGAAAAATAATTTAATTGGTTTTTTATATTTGTGAAATGTCGACATTTAGGCGAATACACAAAATAATCGCTTGTTTAAATTTTAATTTTAAATTTGATAATGTATAATGCTAAAAACTTGAATGTAAATAAAATATAATTAAATAATATTAAATTGAATTAAAGTAAACGAGATTATAAAATTGCAATTGACCTAGAGAGGTCGATTTTGGGGTTTATGGTAAAAATAGACATTACTAGGATTCATGGGCTTATTATTCATATAGGTTCATATTGATTATATTGTCATTGTGATGTGTAATATTGATTAGATTTGAATTTTGATGAATGGGGCGAAATGTTATTTGCCAAAGGTTTCCTTATATATAACACATTCTGTTCCCGAAGGCATACGTTTAGAGCTTCTGACATTGTGTTTGGATTTCAGGCTCTAATTAGGGGGCCCATTGTTTCTCTTATGCCAGCCAGGAACCTAGAAAGCCACATTTCTCGGTATTTCGATTATACGACTATAATACTTTTCGATGGAGTCCCCACCTTGTAATATAGTGTATAAGTCTCTGATTAGAGACGTCTCATTACGTTTATCTGCGTTATGAGTGGTAAAGTTTCATTTACATATGGGTACATTTTCAATGTACATGTGTGTTTTCAATGTAACAAGAAAATAAAAAAATTAAATCTTACTTTCCGTCTATGATAAGTTAAAGTTCATTAAATTTACATTAAAAATTACGAAAAAAAGGTTTCCGTTCACGACTCACAGTTTTCCGCTTAAGCAGGTTGATATTATATTACAAATAGAAACTAAATTTTTATTTCCGTGTATGATGGGATTCCGGCTTTCGCAATTTCCGCCATTTACAGTTTTTTTACTGATTTTGATTTTTGAATTGTCGTACATATTTTCTTTTTATTATATTGTCTGTTACATAAAAATGAATAAAAAATGTAATATCTTAATCGGTCAAAATTTTCTGTGTAATTAGTACGAAAAATAAAGCGGATTTTGATTATACGACCAACACAAGTAGAACGAATCAAACGCATAAACAATGATAATTATTATATATGATATTAATGGTATACGTGTCTTGATCCCCTGGAAGCTATTTCTTTCATGCCGTGAAAGCAAAATTTCGTAAGTGGTTTTTCGTTTTTCCATCCGTCTCTCAGTCAATTCATGGGGTACCCATTTTCGCTCCTTAGTATCATCTATATGTGGAACCCGGAAATTAAGCTGCGCACCTGACGCAGATAACATCCATGATATTTATGAAGAAACTGTCTTGCAGAGTGCTACTCCCAGTGGCCACTTTATGTGATATCTTTATGTAAGCATTGCAAATACGACCTACGAATATCGACTCAATTTAATTTTGACAAAATTTCTATTCGATTTTTAACTCAATTATCTGACTCAATGACTTTTCGTCATCGTGTCGTACTTCGAGCCATATATCATACATTTAGTTAATCATATATGAAATTTAAAATTGACAGAACTAATAAATTTTAATGATATTCAATCCAATGCCTGTCATAGATTACATTATTGATTGGACTGTAAGACCAAGTACTTGACAAGTGTCCCGGATAACGCCGAGCCTATTCCTACAGCCTATTTACACATAACAATTGAAGGATAGGAAGGGTTTTTTTTGGGACAGAACGATCCGGTTTCAGACACCTAGCGATCGTACAGCACAACACAATCTAATCTACTTCTAATCTACTAGAGGAAGGATAAAGGCTTAAGAGGTTTAATGGATAACGATGGTATTGGTCTTCAACAATTGCTTCTATAAATCAGCAACCTGAGGGAAAAATTTTATTATTTCACGTAAATCTGGAAATTTACTGAAATTTAATTCTAAATTAATGCTTTCCGGCTTCGTAAACGAAATTGATTGATTGAATCAGCCCGGTACAGACACCTAGATAAAGTCGATAGTTAGTAACATTGACAACACAATTCTAATCTACACAATCAACTATTAGATGCTTCATTAGCCAAAACGATTAACGCCATAAAATAAGAAGGTGAGAAAAATGAGAAAAAATGAGAATTTCTTGTAATATCAACTTTAGTTAGTTTTAACTTTGTAATTTAGTGGTGTTAACGCTTAATATTACAGAAATTTGTTTTGACTATGTATATATAGTTAGAAGAAGCCAATCAAGAGCGTTGATATTAAAATTTAAAAAAATCCAAAAAATGGAATTAATCGGTTTGGCTTGTGAACCATCCAATTAATATTTCAAAGAAATATTATTTCACCTACATCTGTAAATTTTCTGAAAATTAATTCTAAATTAATATTTTCCGGCTTCCTAAATAATATATACATTTATTAATTTAATTCTAATGCAATTCCACAACTTACAGTAGAATTACCTGAAACCATAATTATTTAAATTATATTAAAAATTACTCTCAAATTTATTAGTATTTAACAAAAAATATTTGAGACATCCCAAAGGCAATGGCGCCCGGACAAGTATCAATCTTATTCAATGCCAGATTAACTATCGGATTGGATATTTCACAAAAATTTCAAATCCAAAGAATATTCAATTAATTACCAAGTAAATTATACTGAACAGGACATATTATGCCATGATCTACCATTGGAGCTTTACCATTCCACAACCAATCACTGTCAAATATGGTATGCAGAATTGGATGAGTGACAATCATTAACATTATGCTCAATAGACCTAGGCCACCTCTCAACAAATGATGATTCGGTTTGCAGGCTGAATTTGACGAAATTTTGGGATTCGGATATAATGAATGAAACCAGGTTGACTCTCAACCGACAACTTTAAAATTCATTTTGCAGAGCTGGCTAGGATTCTAATAAGAGATGTCAGCTTATATTAGGATTTTAGCGTTTCTTTTGATGAAGTTCTACAATTCGACCATTCTGAATAGAACTTGGGAACCATATCCCAAAAATATATATTGTCAAATCAGGTATTCAGAATTGGGTGGGGATTTAAAAATGGACTTTAGAGAAGTTCTGGAGTTCGGCCGTGCTAGGCACTTTCATAACCAATCATGTTCGAATCTGGTATGCTGAGCTAAATCGAGACTCCAACATAAATCTCGGATGAAGTTCTGGATTTTTCTACAAAACAAATCCGAAAAAAATCGGCCAAGGAACTATTCAGTTCCTCCATCTACCATAGCCGAAACAAACTCGGCCTTAACCCGCTAAGAAGTGGTCCAGTCAAATCCAACTTCCCAAAACTAAAGTTTGCTAGAATTCCAATCCGGCCCAATTCATACCCAAAAATAAATTTATGCATCTTCCGCAGTATACTGTCTAGAAACAGATTACTGAGACAATTCCGCACATATCAGTCAATCAACAAAAAAAAAAAAGATCAAGGTTTACGTGAGGTAATGACACGAATCGAAAATAAAACCACGCGGAAGGATTCTTACATAATTGGTGCATGAACAAGTCGTTGAATAGAAACGAAGAAGCTACCGGACTCAAGCCACCGCAGTATGGATATGTGCATCGAAAATAAATTACACAATAACATAAATGATAAATGTAATTTACACATATGCCGCGGAAATCATAAAATAACAAATAAAATAAAATCGAGATTTAATTTTAATTTGTAATATAAAGTACATAATCTATTTAAATAAATGAATTCTTAAGATCACGAATATTTTTGAAAATTGTAAATCGAGAAACATAGCTATAATATGATTAGCAAGAATTTGTGAACTGAATTTTTATTTAATATATTTTAATATTTATATGTAACTATATTATGTTATATGGTGTAATAATATCTAAAATATTCGAACATAAGAAAGCAATACTTTTGAGCTACATATAATTTTTAAGACAATCGAAAATAAACGGCAAAAATGATTATACCATAAAAAATATAATTTTTTGGTAAAAGGGACTGGTAATAATAAAATACATAATATTTTGTAAGTAAATAATTGTATTAACAATTTTACAGTTTTATGTTATATAGTCAAATTATTCTATCCATATTTTGTCGACTTTAAAAATATATCTCGACGGGTTATTTCCACAAATATTTCGACCATAAAATGAAACATAAAGGGTAAACCATAAAAAAGTGTTTAGTTAAACTGTAATTATCAAAACTAAACTAAACAAAAACTTTAAAAAAAAAAAAATACGTTCATTGCAGATTTACCCAAACAATCGAAAAATCGACAAATTCAATGTAAATTTGCGGTTTGCTGGCTACAAGTGACGTAATGCGCACAAAACGACGAAAATTAAACATGGGAATATTTCACCTCTTTATGTTTGTTGTACATAGTTTTATTATGCTCTCTCGAAACAAAGTTAAGCCAAAATTTACATGTAAAAAATGGCCTTGAATCTTTTATCTCATTTTCGTTTGGGTTAGTGTCGATTGACCAAAAAAAAAAAAATTGGTTTATGAGTTGCTATTAAATCCGATGTTATAGGCAGACGGGGAAAGAGACGAAGATGATCCACTTCTTTGAAGCATCGTATGAAAGCGCCCATTGTTTTGCTCTTATTTACAAAAATATTCCGCTTCATTTACACACAATGCCACGATACAGTCGAACCATATATTATCCATTTACAAAATATGTATATTCATGTATAGTTTATTACTACATTCAAAAAAATACGCTTGACAAGGAAATACATAAACCACGTAAATATACATACCATCCGCACATGTATACATATGCCTACATCCAAAACCAACACCAATTAGCATTTCAAATTAATTCATCCGTTCCATCCGAGATTTGAAAGAAGCTCTGGTTCACGCTTTAAAATAAGTCGTAATAGATTTTTTATTGCTAATTTAAAACCTTATTTTATATATAAACCAAAATGTTTTTGTATTGTTTTATTCTAATTTTTTTTCCTTTCCCTTTCCTAACTAAAATCTACTTCTCAAAATGAGTGAAAAAATAGAAAAAAAAGAAAAAAGAAAAAATTAAAATTTTTAAAATTAAATTTTTAATTTAAATTAATATAAAATAATATAAATTTTTTATAAACACTTCTTTTTGTGTTAGAGCTGCTTCACCGAAAATTTTTTTATTGAAAATGCCAATTAAACCGGTTTCATAGGTAAACGAGGAGAGATGAAAAAGAAGCTGCTTCTTTGACATCCCGTGTAACACGGGCGATTGCTGGTTCTGTTACATCCCTTCATATAGACACCATTTAATACATCTAATCGCAAAGAAACACGCTCAAAAACCTATTATTTAAGTAAATTTTGATGCTACACACAAATATATATACGCAGTATGAAGAATAAATAAAAATAAAAGAATGTATATATGTATATAATATAATATATATGTATAAAAAGGAAACTTCTCTGATTTAAGTTTACACAAGATATACGTCACGTTTTTCAATTAATCACTACTGTTTATTTGAAACCCACTATGTATATTATGGACACCTAGTAATTCAAACATAAATGTGCATTTACGCTTTCATGAAAAGGTATCAGAACACATACGGAAATATTTATATATATTATACATAAATACGTTCTACCCAATTTCACGCGGGACTATTTACAAATTAATATTTAAAACACTAGGTGTACGTCACATCTTTTAATCACTTATTTTATAATGTAAAAAAACACATTCATTATTATTATTATTAATAATTATTTTATTTATTATTTATATACAAAAAAAAAATATTTAAGTTAAATGAAGGAGCGACAACAAAACACGTCTACTCTAATTACTGCAATAAAATAATCAACTTTTAGGCAATTTTAAAAATTTTTTAAATTTACTTTATTCGAAATTAGTTCCCGCAGAGCCATCTATCATGTCTTGCTGAAAACTAATAATATTTACTATAAGGTTTCTTTACTATGATTTAAGGCAGTAATATTTATTTCCTCTGTTTATGCTACCGAATTAGTTGAGAACTGGAATCCAATTTATTTTTACTTATAAAAATGATAAAGAGTTAAATTGCATGTATGCCAAACCAAATACATTTTAGTGTCGGCGGTTGGTGACGCCGGTTGTGTACTCCTATAATTCCTTTAAGATTCCTTTTAAATTGTATCCCTCAAATATTCAACACCTTATAAGACTCCTTTATCTGATGTTATTTACATAGATGAACATAGATTACAAGCCTTGTTATAGTCTGAGCAAAAAAATGGTATAAAACCTTATATTTATTGTGGAGGCGTTGCAAGCTTTAATTTTATAACTTTTTCAATATGAAAATGCGTACAATTTTATCGTTTCGTGCAACATTAAATAAATATCACACCACACACAAAACCCAAATTCCCAAAGGCTAATATTATGAATAAAATATTTCCCAGACATACTAACCGCTTCAATAGGCTTGATAATAAATTTTGTATCTAATTTGCATATTTTATTAGTTTAATCTAATTACGCGCGCTAACTCATTTTTTTTTTGGAATTTGGAACATTTGTATAGGCGTTACAATAATTTATCATACCGTATCGATATAAAATCAGGATTTACAGGACCGTATGAGTGTATCGTTTTCTATAATACGCGTTAAATTCTTAAATTTTTGACTTTACGATTAATTTCACCATAGGACATCCTTAAATAATTACCACATGTCGTGTTATACATTATAATCCAAATAAAAAAATGTACTACGCACGCGGGATCATAATATTGTACATCAACATTCATGACCTTTTTAACGCAGTATATACACATATAATCAGGGTGGCTCATCTCATCCTTCCTTACTGTTTTTCCCGCTAAAATTATTTTTCAACGAATTTAAAATTTTTTTTTTTGTATAGATCATGCGCACGCCAAAATATAATTTTTACCCTACTTGGGGAAACCGGAAAATTTCATTCATCGAATTGTTTTGTGCGGAATGTTTGTAAAATGAATGGAAATGGAAAGAAAAAGGGAAATCGGAAAAGGGAAATCGCATTCGCCTTTCTATATATAAAATAATGGTAAATTGTAAATTTCTTATCATTACGATTTCAACAAGTGGCAAATAACTTGAGAAAACGCTTTTCTTAATAAGTGTGTGTTTTGTGGCACAGTAGTGAGTGTGAGTGGTTTTCGTTGCCCTAAAAGTGCTAAAACTTTTTATTTTATTGACTGTTCGTTTGTATAAACAAAGTGGGTTTAGGTGCAGATGATACCAAGTGATAGTTCCGAAAATATTTGAGTGGAAATTGTGAGTGAAAAAAATTCATTAAAAACCACATTTTATAAATTTTTGTGTTGAATGTGTAATCATTGATGGAGTTTCGCAAATAATTTTTGGAATTTTAGTGCAATCGATTGAGTAGACCTCCAAATATTTATTTAAACACTTATATTTTAAATAATTTAACTCGAAACTCTACAAATAAAATTTTAAATATAAGTTATTTTAAATGTTGCAATTTGATATTTTTGGTTGCAAGATATCGGAGTTTGGGGAGTTGCGAAAGTATTACTAAACTATTACCCATGTTGGCCTGAAAATTAGTTTTTGGATTTATGGAAAATAAGTTCGCATAGCGTCCGAATTTAAATTAATTGGCTATGCTAATTAAGTGGAAAAAACTTGGAAAATTTTGTAATGAAACTTTTGTGTTGTGATCCTGCCGCTCGCTTAACCTTGTTTGTTGTAATTTTTTTTTTGTGATAAACGCACCGACCTCCTGCAAATCCGAAATATTTTAAAATAGAGCTTTTGAAAAAAGGCAAGATTCATATTTTCATGACCATCAAAACTATTAAATCTGAATTCTAAATTTGTTAAACGATTTATTAAGATATTCCGCTTCGTGGCCTTAATTGCACCCAGCGCAGTTAACAAATAAAAATAAATATAGTGGTTGGGTCAAAAGATAATGTGTTAAAATTTATCGAATTTATGAGTACACTGTAGATTTATCTAGTAGTTTAGCATTAGTGATCCTAGTACTGAGACGATTTCAAGCCCAGTTAAAACAAATAAAATCGGTTTAGGATTTGAAGTATGTACCTCAGATTGTGAAAAACAAAGCCGTTGCTTCGGTTCTTATTCAGAAAATAACCATCGGAAATATAGCAACAAGAAACTTGTGATCAGTGCCTTGCACCCAGGTTATCGAATTTGCCTACTTATAAATTTATGTTCATCTGGCAAAATCTCGAATGGCGAACGATTTTATCGACAATACATGAGGAAATCAAAATTTCTTTACCATATTCTCATCACTTCCAATCGAAACCTAAAATTAAACTCTAACTATGGTCATAGGGGTTACAGTCTAGCTAGCAAAATCTCGAATGTTGGACGCGTTTATTGACAGAACATGCGAGGAAAGTCAAAATTTCACCCCTATAACCTCATCAGTCCCACCCTAAATCATAGACGTTTTACCGACAAAACATCGGGAAATCTATACTTATATCCTCTATAACCTCATCAAACCCACTTCAAACATATACATAATCAAATTCTCCATCGAATTGGTACAGTTACATCAGCATTTCTTTCATCTTCTATACAAGCATTTTATCAGTTAAACGCGACTATTGCCCGACTATTTTATTGATATTTATTTGTTAGTGACTTTTCGGCTGGAGAATATATGGTATGTTTTCATTTATTACAATTAAATCTGTATTACCGACATTTTTCGGTTGAATGTTGAAGTTGATCTTTTTTAGATACGTTCTTTATTGTCGACATTTTTAGACTGATATTTGAAATTACCTTATCGACATTTTATGTTCGTTGGCACAATCGAATCTGCATTGCCGGCATTTTTCAGCTGTAAACTTTGAGTTAACTTTAACAGAATTATTGTTCCTCTTTTGATTATCGCAGTGTGACTGTGGTTCTTTTGACTTTTTGAACTCTCTTGTGACGTATGTAATTCTTGTATCTTTTGTTTCTACTGTGAATGGAATCTTAAGGGAGCATCTAGTCAAAAACGGTTATGTTTATATTCAAGATATAAGCATATTTTGTAGAGATCATGCAGAACACTATCAAAATTTAGAATTCGTATGTAATACACTAGAAGCTGCCAATATAAAGGTATAATTGGATAAATGCAAGATTCTTCAACAAGAAGTTGAATTGTTAAGATTTATTGTCGCGATAAATGGGTCCAAATCCAAAGAAAACTAGTGCAGTGTAGTGAACCTTTCACTACCAAAAAATCTGAAAGAATTAATATCGTTCCTATAGTAGCGAGAATTCATTCCACAATATTTTACTATTTTTACACAACAAAGCTTTACTGAACATAATTATTTTCAAAAGGTATTTGAATCCCAATATTGTTAACGGACCCTTTTCTCCCGAATCAATTATATGAACAATATATTATAATATATGAACATCTGTTCACTACAAATAAAGTCACAAATAAGTCCGATTTGCACAGATTATAGTAGGGGGTGCAGAAGGTGAAACTCAATAAGACGAAATAATCTTCCCGGAACATAAACATGCTCATCGATTACAGATCCTAAAATTTTTCAAACTATTATTTTAAAGCCAGTAAAAAAGAAATAAAGTGCAGCTGTTCCTCGAATAGCTCGGTTAATCCGAATTTCCCGTACTATTAGAAACCAGATTAATTGAGGTTCTCAATATATATATATATATATATATATATATATATATATATATATATATATATATATATATATATATATATATATATATATATATATGTAGTGTCCAACGATGAAAAGTGCAAAATAAGTAAAACGACGAAGAAATAAAACTCAATCAGCACAGCTTTGACATAATTATTATTAATGTTAGTATGTTGACAACCAAATCGAGAATGAACCTTTTTTTCTCATCTCGTTTTCTACTGATTAACAGAACAGTTTAGTTCAATTACCGCTGATTGCACAGGATAATACTGCAATGTTTTACAACTGAGGTGTGAAGCACTCCCAACTCTCTCGCGGCTCGCTTTTCACATCTTACCTTACACGTTGCCTGCAAAATCAACGACGTACGGCTATCGGTCCGATTTACGTAGAACCATATGCACATTGCATAGCTCCATGGGTTGTGTATCCGGCAGGCGATCATAGTTTAGAAAAAATGTTAATTGGTTCAAAAAAATATTCTCACAAAATTTAAACAAACAACATTCAGATTAACCTCAAAGTTTATTTTTTCCTCTGTCAAAATTTTAAGGTAGATAGAGGTACAAAACTATATTTCTTCTTGGGTTTTTTTTTCATACAATTCTGAGTGCGTTTTTTTAACATTCGGTGGATATTAAGGCTACGTTCTATATTAGGATCCACTTCACTGATGAACTCGGACAATTTTTCAATCATCCCGACAATATTTGTTAGTTGCTCCTAGCTCAATGTTTGTGGAGGAACTTCAACACAGCCTTGCTTGTTTAAATTATTCTCCCGTTCTCCATAGGCTAGGCGTTGCTCATCTATGTTGCTGAGTATGTCATTATCCAATTCGTTAAATCCCAATTCTTGTCCACTATCATCAAGACCGAGCTTTAGTGACTTCGGTAAAATGGGTTTCAAACCCAACGAAATCATATTGAGCAATGTGGAATGTTATGTTTCCAGACTGCTCTCATATTACTCGCCGTAACTTCCTGCCATGCTCCGCCTCTATAATTTCTATGACGTCTTCAATATTGTAGTTCTTCAATATTGTAGTGCCAAATGCCTTAAATGTGGCAATAGTTCATTGCTCCATAGGTTGATTCAATGACGCCAAAAGGCAGATTTTAACTAAACACGCAGAAGCCTCCTCACACACGGTGATTTTGCCGACTACATCTCAGGGGGGCTATTATGAAATTTTTCGATTTCGAATTTTGTCGATATCGAGTAAATTCGATAAGTCGGGAAAAATAGAAAATAGTTTTTACAGTGATCTTGTTATTTCGTTTTTACGTTGTGAGTGTGTGATTAAAATTAATTAAAAATGGTAATTAAAATAAAAAAAGATTTTCTTTCATTTGTATGAAACATTTCAACAATTCATTAAAGATTGAATATGGACAGTATCGGTTTTCAGCCCATCCAATTGATGAAGACTCAGAAGAGGATGTGACGTCAATATACATAGGACAACGTTATATTTAGAAACGACGAATTATTTAGAATGAAATCACATTGTAGAATTCAATAAAAGTTATTTCGTGCCTTTACGACTACAAACAAAAAAGTTATGACCATTTCAATCTCAGTTACCGTGGCACTTAGGACATTTGTTCTCTGAGATGAAAGCTTCCAAATAACCCCCCAATCTGCTACTAAATGGTTATCGTATAGTGCATACGGAAAAGATCGCTTCACTGTTTTTTTTTAGTTTCATAATAGGGCGAATTTTCTCGATCACATGTGCGTTCGAAAAAATTTGCCTCGATTTTTTTTAAGGTTCATAATAGGTCAAACTTTCTCGATATCGAAAAAATCGAAATCGTAAAATTTTATAATAGCCCCCCAGGGTTTTTGGGTCGTGGGGAAATTGAGGCTTACATGTAATAGAACAGAATAAAACAAAAAGCAAACTAAAAACTAAAATTAAAATAAATGCCAACAGAATCCGTCGACTGAAATTTGAGGAGCGCGTTATAAATAAAATAATAACCGGGTACCGGATCTCCCTGAGTGACAAGTATGCAGTCTGCTGAAGAGAATCCGGCGAATGATCCATCGACCCCGAAAGGCCGATGTGCAGCCACAATGAAGCAGCATTAGAGGGTAGGGTTATCTTTTCAAAAAATCACGCCTCTCTTCACTCGGAGATACCTCCAGCTAATCTCCCACAAATCACACTTCGACAGCATGGGACCGCCAAAGTACCACGGGGGGACCGTGCGGATTTTACGGTCGTCTCCGAATGGACGACATATGCTGGACTCGCTACTGTAACCCTGTGGATGTCCTGCCAAGGATGATGATGGGAAGTGTCCCAACTAGTACAACCTGTAAATATGGAGCAACGACACAAGATAAGAATTCCCCTCTCATCACACCCACCCGAAAAGTTAGTAATTCATTTTATAAAAAAAACAAAATTGCCGTACTTTTTATTTAGGGGTTCGACTAAAGGATAGAAATAATTTAATCAAAATGGGGTTTAGACGATCTAAAGAGAAAGGCAAGATAAAGAAGAAACTTAAAATAGAAATGGAAAACGCAAAGAAAATTAAGAGTGTGAAACCGCAACCAATGTACAAATGCGCAAAGCGACGTGAAAAATTATAAAAATAAAAATTTGGAAATTAAATTAAATTGAACCAAACAAGTTAAAAAAAGAATAAAAAAGAATTAATATAAGAAATATACTTTAACCTCGTTGCGGTTCTTTCACCGTTACCAACAAAATTACAAATGGCCGGTTGGCCAACTATTTCAACTGGGTTGGGCGTCTCTATGCCTTTAACTAAAAATGCTGTTCAGCGTTTGCTTGACGTAACTGAATGGCCACCCGTGGATGAGGTGTTGTGTGTTGGCTCGCCTCGATAGGCCGTCGTTATAAGTTGGGCGTTGGTTCACCTTAAACCGTTGTTATAATTTAGGCGCTGGTTCGCCTTTACCGTAATTAACACGTTGGGCGTTGGTTTGCCACAACGTTAAAAAGCGAATGGCCTCAACTGGCCACCCGTAAAAAAAAAACGTTGTTGTCCCGATGAAAAAATGTTGCTTTCGTAATATAACTTGCGGCACTCGTTATCTTTCGACGAAGATGCCGGTAATTTCCCGATCTTATTTTTGGAAACTTATTTATAATCTTGTAAAACTATATCGAATTTTCTTTATATTATCAAACGAATTTAACACTTGCACTTTCCGTCTTTTTTTTTTAATTTTATTTTGTATGACAGAACATAATATCAATTTTATCGAAAATTTATTTTGTTAACTTTATTCTTTCAATAATTTTAGACTAAGCTTAAATTCAATAGAATTTAGTTTTACTTTAAGTTTTATTATAATGATAAATTTCAAAACTTGTAACTTGTTCGCGTGCCAGATGCAAAAAAAAAATCCAATAAACTACAAATTTTATTTTTAATTACGAAAAATGACATAGCACGCCAAACTCAAAAAAGTTTTTTTTTTTTATTTTCCGTCAGCACAAACAGTACTCGACTTTTTTACATCTAAAATTAGACTGACCAAACCAAAAAAAATATTATAGAAGAATATTTTTCTTTCATTTTCGTGCCCGTCACTTGCACACTCTTTCTCTCCCGCATCAGTTGCACGCACCAAAACAAGAAAACACAACAAAAATACTCTTCTATATCCTAGTCGCTCGCACACACGCAAGCACAGTGCACAAATAATTTTAACATCCATGTCACCACACTACATATGATAATGCCATCAGTCATCAGAATTCAAAAAAAAAATTAAATAAAACTATAAGAGTGCAATGATATGACCGTAGGGTCGTAACAAACCTTCTTGTTGTAGGGCAAAAACGATTGGTAAACCTATCTTCAAAAAAAGATTTTGTGACCCACGCTTCTTTATTTGAACGCCATAACACTGGAAGGTCCTTTTTGGAAATATTTTTAAGGCGTCGAGGATTTTCTGCACGATACACCAGCATCGGTTTAATTTGAAATCCCCTGCCTAATTCCAACCTAAAAACAGCGTGAGACCGGTTTTTTGAAATTTTATAACCATATACCTTTCATTAGCTGCAATAAAAGTTCGTGACGACAACTTTTCCAATAAATCCCGTTTCACCATCGTTGAAAATTTGTTCGTCTTTGTAGCATCCTGCTGCGTGCAGTGCGAACATTGGGGATACCAATTCATTGTTTAAAATAAAATAAAAACACCAAAGACTTGTCAAGAAATTTTCACTTGTTTTATCACATTTATTTTCTTCTGTATCAACAGCATCACCATCAATATTCTTCAAGTCATTGTAAAGCTTAAAGCCTAGCTTGAATTTTCATTTGACTAACGGATTTTTTTTTTTTGGTTCAAATCTTCGAGCCATATGCATAATAGCATTCTTGTGCTTCTGGTTTTACTCACTATTTTTAATAAGGAATAACCCGTAGCCATACCTTACGATTAGTACGGATTTGTTTTGTAATTTTTCTCACAAATGAAAATGCTTATATACCTATTTTATTCGTGCATATATGGGGAATCCCCAAAAAATATAACATTACCGCAAAAATATACCGAAAAATAAAAAAAAAACGATGGTTTTGGTACAGGAAATATTTTTTTGTTGTTAAATATAAACCGGATAAATGCAAAGAATCGAAAAAATTTAAGAAAATTTAAAATTTTATGTGTGAATTTTTAAAACCGGGCTATAGTGAATCCGTACTAATCGAGGCTGCGACTATACGACGTCCCTTAAGCTAGCAGAACCCATACAGCAGAACAATACAAGATAGTATTAAACAATTTTGGGCTCCACTCCTTCCAACTAAAACGCGGGTTCAGGTAGTTTTAAAAGAAGTTAGCAGAACCCATATCAAAAAAATGTTTTAAAAACAATTTGAAAATTAAATTGAATTAAATTGCTTTATTGAAAACACTTGTAAAATTTCCTTAGAGTGACAATATTTATATTGCCTTTACATTACAAATTTTACAAGTGTTTTCAATAAAGCAGTCTAATTCAATTTTATAAGTGACGAAAGTTAACAGTAAAACTAAAAAATATCGATATAGAAAATGCATAAGGCTATATCATTTCAAAGCTAGCAGAACCCAAATCAAAAATTAATTGACATACAAATAATTTTAGGCATATTATTGCTTAATCAAATGCCCCATCAAAAAATTTTAGGCTCCACCCGTTTTTGACCAAACTTCTGGTCATTTAATCTAAATCTAGCAGAACCCAAATTGAACATCAGACCAAAACCGAAATTAGAACACAAAGCAAAATCAATTGGCATTCAAATAATTTGAATGTCGATTGATCGTTGATCTGAAGCTTGGTCAAAAATGGGTGGAGCCTAAAATTGTTTTATGGGGCATTTAATTAGGCCATAATGAGCCCAAAAATTATTTGTATGTCAATTGATCTTGATTTGCATTCTAATTTCGGATTTGGTCCGATTTTTAACATGGGTTCTGCTAACTTTTTCTAAAGAGCGAACCTGCGTTTTATTTGGAAGGGGTGAAACCCAACATTTTTTAATAGAGAATTTAATAGCCTATTGTTAGCCTATATTTTTTTTATTTATTTATTTAAGAATTCCAATTGGGCGACACACTGGCAATGTCCAATTACGTGTCGCTTCTATCTACATAAACAAAGCTAAGAAAAAATACAAATATACAAAATAATAAGAATAATAATTATAATACTATACGAGGATACAAAATATAGAAAATTAGAATGAAATTTTACTCGAATACAAATTGAAAATTTAGTCCAGTGAAAATGAAGTGGTACGCTTAAAATACATATATGGAAGCCACTAACCATTACTGGTTATCTAATATCGATACTTGTGCGTGTGATTAAAGAAATTGGAATACCTCGACCAAACAATTAGGCAATAAAAATCAAGTGCAATACTGAAGCAAAGCAACTAATATATACTAGAGAAATTAATACTGATTTTGTGTTAGTGAACAATAAACCCCAGATCTGTATTATTGCATAGACAATGACAAGTCCAAAGAGAATAAAAGCTCGTTATGACCACTTTGCATTCTGGTAAGCGGGTTTGAGGATCCAAGATTAGTATTGCGAATGTACTGGAAGAAATAAATAATGGTTTCCCGTCCTATAAGCAGGAACATTCAAATTCCATGATGGTAATGCGGAGGTTTCAATTTTAAAATGTATTATTTTGTACAAAAGTAGCTCATCATGTGCACGTGTCCTATTTTCCAGGCTGACCATACTGAAAATTTTCAACCTTGTGCCGTACATAATATTGCCTGAATCGGGATATATTTATATACCAAGAATCTTGTACACATTTTTTGAATCCGTTCTAATTGGTCATGTCAAATTTGAGTTGCATACTCGAGGACACTCCTAATTAGACAGTTAAAAAGTATTATGAACACCGCCGAGAATATTGTAAGTTTTAGAACAAATCTGATCAATGTGTTTGGCAAATGATTATTTAGAGTCAAAAGTAACTCCTAAGTCAGTAATATGATTGGCTCTAGTCAATCTAATGTCTGAGATGTAATAGTCAAATAGGTCAGGGTTACTTCTCTTAGAATATGTAATTACAACACATTTCTGAATGTTTAGATTTAGCTTACTAGTCACACACCATGAGCTCAATGTTTGCATGTCAGTCTACAGTCGATAGCGATCGTTAGAGTTCGTAATCCTTGAGTAGATTTTTAAGTCATCAGCATATAATAGGTGGGGACATACAAGTGCACGAGATAGATCGTTAATGAAAATTATGTAAAGTAAAGGTCCTAGAGTAGACCCCTGTGGAACACCAGAACTAGCTATAATAGTTCTAAAAATACACCCGTTAAACTTCACATTTAGTACTCTGTTGTACAGATAGGATGCTAACTACTTACTAATATGTGGAGAAATGCCAATTTTGAAACACAAATCAATTACGGTTGTGAAGTTTGTCCCAAAAAAAATCCCGTGTAATATACAAATCCAATTAGAAATTTTTAATGCAGAACAGTATTGGTATTTACACTGTTAAAATAAAATATTTGCGAAATAACTATATAATAATAGAAAGAGACGGAAATAGGTGCCACATTTTTTCATATTCGATTTATGTACTTTGCAAAGATGAAAGAAAGAGTGAGAAATAATCGAGAACAAATAAAACACATTAAGCTCTCGCAAATCTAATCGATATTATTGGTTTGAGTAGTTTTAATTTAGATAAATTCTGAATATCTTAGAGTTTGTCGGAAAATTTCACTATGTCCAAATGTTAGCTTCAGGTTGACACAATCAAATCAATCTGAAACAATTTCCACATCTAGGGGATAGGTATCGTTTTTTGCTCTCTCTAATCAAATCGATTTCGAGATAAATTTTAAATGTCGTAGATTTGGTCGAAAAATTCCATTACTTGGAAATGATAGCTTTAGGATAACAGACAACAGACAGACAACCCAAATTGAGAACAGGATTATCCGATTTGATTTTCTTTCTCAAATTGATTTTATTGGTTTAAGCAGTTTTGTTTAGATAAATTTAGATAACGAATAGGCATCTGAATGGTTGTCTCAATAATACATCGTTTGAGGCGGTATCGTTAGAGGGTTGTTAAACCAACCGAGCAGTTTCAGTTCCATGTTTTATAAAATTCTTTTTGCTGTAATTACATTGCTTTAAGAACAGACTTGTAACGATCGTACTAAATTGGTTTAACTCCTCTGTTAGTTCATTTACTATTACACCTTATATTCCCATACTAATTTAAGTTTACTCCACATTGCCTATACAAATTTGCATAAATTATTGTTTTTCTTCTCTTTTGTCATACTACCTAACTTCCATAAGCAAATAATGTACATTGCAATAATTACAAATACAGATACTAGTAAACTAATAATTCTTTGTGGTACGGTTAAACTGGTATGGGTATATTCTGGAAAGCGGGGAAAAGCGAAAACAAATGACAAGCGAGGTGTAGAGGAAGAAACTACCAGGGTGGACATGGAAGTCAAGTAGTAGATAGCAAACGTGAAAGGTCGAAGAAGCCTAAAATTTCAATTTTTAAAAAAATTAAATTTTTTGTTGTATTTACTAAAAAAAAATTGAGTTATAAAAATATTGTACATGTAAAAGAAAAATATTTGAAAAATTAATGTTAATTTTACCACATAATAAAATTTAAAGCTGAAAATTGTTTTTTGTGTAATGGACACATTCAGCTAGTTTTGTGTATAATTATTAAATTTTAATAAAAATTTGGACTAAAAAGTCATAATTAAGTAATCGAATAGAACAAGATTATTTCTAATTTAATAAAAATAAATATATATACATAAACTATACGTGTGTGTGAGTTATATATTGGCAGTTGTTAGGCTGACCGCCAGTGTCCTTGCTTGAATAATTGCTGTGACAATATAGCGCTATAAACTAACTGAGCGCTGTCAATCAACGTGTTTTCGAGGTTCACCTGCTCCTTGGTTTTATATTGTTAGTGATTTTCAATATTTCATTACGTTCCTGAAATTCCGAAGCTGGACGTTAATTTATATCAAAAACAAATTATACACCACCGGCGGTTAACGTGTTATATGGGACATACTACAAGTACTACGTAAGGTGATAAATTTGATACACATTTAAAAATTACAAACATCGACGTACATCTCGAGCAATACAAACCAACTATACTTCTGTGTTGCATTTTATATGGAAAGCTGATTGTTGTATGATTGATTAAATACACGTGGACAGGAGCCATAAACCATTCATCTTAATTATACATCGGGGTTGTGAAATCCGGTATATTATCGCAACGCATTTGGGACGAACAGTTTTATCTAACTCTACGAACAACGAGAGGAAATATTTATATCGAGTTAAGGTTTCATCGAATGTATCCAGGAATTGCGGCAAACTCATCATCAAGGTCATTGTCATCATGGGCATCATCCGTATAAATCGTAACGTATTTGCATGCAAATTTTTTTTTGCTATATTAAACTTGCTAACTTTTATATTAATTTAAAACCTAAATTAACTAACAAAATTCTTTTCTTAGCTTCTGTATTTTTTGTAAATATTTTTGGTTTTTTCTTCAAATTCCACCGTTCGAGTTTTTTTTTTTTGTTGTTGGTGGCGCCTTCGCCTCACCATGTCCACGGCGGTGATTGCTTCCTCTTATAAATTTTAGTGCGTGCTAGTGATGATGTGGTAGGAAAATACCGATAGTGGAGGAGAATGATTACTGTGTGGTGCTAAAGTGCTGTTTAATGCATTTATAGATTATTTCAGTTATTCCTTTTTTTTTTGTTTTAATAGTTAAGTTTTTTTGTCGTTCTCTAGCTTTTTTTCTTAAATTATTTTTGTTCTTTGGCGTGAATATGTTTGTGCACCTTCTTATTACTCTCTTTGTACCATGGCTGCTGGCATCGGTGGTTAACAAAACCCTCCCAGTCGACGTAGAGCTACCCATAAAAAAGCTAACATTTGGATATAGTGAAATTTTCCGACAAACTCTAGGATATTCAGAATTTATCTAAACAAATTTTATTCAATCCAATAAACTCGTCTTCATTTTCCACAACTAAAAATGATATCTTATTCTCGGTATAGTTTGGATATTGCACCTAATTAATTTATTTTTGTCAACAAAAGCTCTTATTTTTACATAGGTGATTTTTCCGACAAAGTTTACGATAACCAGAATTTGTTTTAACAAGAATTACGCAAGCTAATAAAATCGACTAAATTTAGAAGAACTAAAAACGATATTTGGAAACTACGTTCATTTCATTGTGTTATCTTATAGTCATTTTCCGACAAACTCCACGATTTTAGTAATATATTTAAACTAAAACTACTTATACCTAATGAAACGACTCCATTTACCAGAACAAAATTCAGAAATATCCTGTTTTAAGATTTAAGCTATTAAGATATATTAAGATATATTGAAATAAATTATCTTCTGCAAACTACTTACAAATGAAGAAAAATGGAAATGATTTTCCGGGATATTATGAAGAATGTCAAATAATTTTTTTGAGTTTATTTTCTAGTCAAAATTCTTATAAGAATTTTTTTAACAGTGTATATGTTACGGTTAATGTCCGAAATCGGCGAATGTCCACATTTACCGGGAAATGTGCAAATTTACCAAAATGCTAGGTAAATGTGAAACTAAAATTAAAGATATTTGGTAATCCGTACATTTCCCAGTATATGTACACATTTATATTACATTTTGGTAAATGTAAACATTTCCTTACAATTTTATTTTATTAAATTGAATTTATGCGAGTGTACATTCTAAAAATGATGGTGTAATGTGCGATTTACAATACGATTTAATTTAAATTAAAATTAAATAGAATCAGTTAGATGAGATAGATGCGCAATTTCTTTTAATGTCTTAAATAAGTACAACATAAGCGAAATAAAGAGGATATTTCACGTAGTTACGCGACACATCCCAAAACTTGAAAAGACGTGCCAATATAGTCTGTCACATAAAAAATTATATTGTTAAAATATAAGTAAAGATTGTAAAGACTCAAGATTTACTTTCGATGAATTTCGATTAAATAAAATTAATTTAGAAGGAATTTTGTTCGGCTAGGGTAGTAAATTTTGAAGAAAATTAGGTAATAAGCACAACATAAATTGAATGCTAGACATGATAACTGAATACGTTTACCAATATCTATGTGCAAATTAAATTTTGTTAGATATCAAGAGTTCCAAAACATGTCAATATGTAATAATTACACTAGACTGTAAATGTTGTGGATAGCGTTTTTTTATAAATTTGTTTGCTAAATCTTTAAGTTTCCAACCAGCCCTTGAGCTCCACCAATAAAACTTCAGCTTGTATTCCTACAAGATACATAATGAATCAACCCATGTAATTATGTATTGATTAATTACTTAATATTATGTAGAAAGAGGCGCTTTTGATTTTAACAGTACGAAATTGCACAAACATATCAGCTGACACAAATTATCAGCAAAGACACGAGTTTGAAATCATAGTCTAAGGAACTTGTTTTCGAACGTAGATGAGGTATGTTTTAAGAATTTTAAAATTCTACATCATGATTACTTATATATTAGTCTCGAGGTGAACATTTGAACTCCACAAAAATTCCGCGGTTCCACACTTTGATTCTTTCGTCGTGATTCTTTGCTCGTTTCCTTCCGGTGAAGTGGAACAAACTTATTTTGTGTTGGAGAAATTTTTGATTCTTTTTTCAGCAACATTTTTTTGTTGATTCAACTGATTTTGATATGCACTACTATAAAGATAAATATTTGAAGGATACCTTGCTTAATTGTCGTTTTGGGTTAATCTTTGTTTCGAGACGAAAAATATTTTTATTTTCAAACAAAGAAGCAGTTTTCGCAGTATGAGTAACAACAAACAGGTTAGGTGTTGTTACAACACAAAAAGCGATGAAGAAGTACTCGTCTAAACAGGTACAATGCGAATGTAAGCATTGACAGTTGCTTGCGTCACAAACTCGGAGGATAAAAGAGAAAACGAATAAATCAACAGGGTCCTATTTAGAATTTTGTTCGGCCGAATGCAATGAAGTTAGAAAGTTAAAATTTAAAAAAATATTTAAATTGAATTATATTTTTATTAATCCAATACAAAAACTTAATTGTTTTTTCCTTAAAATTAATTTACCCTTCCAATTAATTCCCTAATACAATATATTGTATATTTAAATCTGTTTATATTCCTTTTCCTGAAAATTTTAGTGGCAAAATCGTTTTATCTGTAGTCGTGTGTTGCAACAATAAAATGAAAAAATACTAACCAAATTATTTTATATAGCAACATTCTAATACATTTACATAAAAAAGTATATAACGAGAAATATTTTTCACACACTACGATCGTTTCATGGTTGAGAACATATTATGGTTGAACCGACGTTTTTATTATTTTTATTCTGGTCTATTGCAGATGCAGATCTAGGTTCAGAAATTTTCCCACATACCCCCAAACCAGTATCGAAGCATGGCACCGGCGCCTTAAAGTTGTAGTCCGACAACGGCATGCTGAAGTGCATAAAACTATAGAAAATATAGCGACGAAGGAATTTATTGTGACAAAAACTCAAATTTGTGACAAAAACTCACACACTGCATTTCTTTTGATATTTCTTTCTTTCATCAAACTAAGATTTTTTATTGCTTATTTAAACCCCTATTTTATATTAAAACCAATTTTTGTTTGTCTTGTTTTATTGTGCTCTCTCGAAAATAACATTTAAACTAAAATCTATATTTTAAAATTGCCCTTAAATTTTTTTTATTTCATTTATATTTATGTTAAAGATACTGCACCGACAAAAATTTGGTTGAAAAATTTATTTTTGTATGTACTTTGCACTAATATACACATTTGTGCATTTCAGTTAATTTTGTTTTCGTCCGAAAAATAAGACTATAACTATAATAATAATAAAATAATTAATATGTTATCAAAAACAAATAATTAATATGTTATATTATTTGTATGTTATCAAATTATAATGCTTTTTTCAAAAAGAATTCCGATTTAATCCGTTAAAATCCGGAAGACAATAAACCAGTCATTATGTACATACCCATTTGGGGCGGTGGACTTATATGGAAGAAAAAAAGTTCTGTCTGGAAAAGGGATATGTTATTCCAAATTGGAATAGTTTTAAACCAACTTTTATGCCGGTATAGAATAATTTTATTCCAAAGAAGTTAAAATAGTGAAAAATAGGTGGCAATATTTTACCCATATAAAATTTGCTATTTCATCTGTCACAAGCCAGAATAGGATGGTTATATAAAAAATCCATATGGTTTACTCATATCTCAATATAAGAACCCGTCAAACCAGTTTTTGTTGTTGTACGAAGTGACGTTTTAATTTTGCGTTTTAAAAATATAAATTATAAATTTTTAAAGTTATTAATTATTATACATCAAAACAATAAAAACTTCATTAAATAGTTATGTGTTTATGTAGTGGTACATTATATGATAACAAAAAATACAAACTTTTGAGCAAAATGAAGTGTATCGTGAAAAAATGCAAAAATACGCCTGAAAAAAATACAAGAAGGAATATCTTACCATCAGTAAGTTTACCAAGTGTTTATATAAAATAAACTGTAAATTATGTTAAGAAGCTAGCGATTTATGGTAAATTTATCCTGAATTTAAGTTATAAATCAGAAAAAATTAAGAAAACAATTTTGGCTGTTGGCGTGGGGTTCTTATAGATTTTTTTGTTGTTGTAATCCCGTTGATTTAGCTTTCTCGTTTACTCTCGGAATTTTTGACAGTTGCTTAGACTCATTCTGTACTTTTAACTTCTTTGTTTTATTCTATGTACCTGTAGTTTTAATCTTCACCACTAGGACGCAGTTTCAATATGTACTCGTACTTTTAATTTTAAATGTTGGCAATTAAAAAAATATATAAAAGTGGTTTTTGTTAATTTGACATCGAATTTTTCTAAACAAGACGAGAAATTAGTTACGATTTGTAATAATATTCAAAAATATTCTAGCACATTACTATTTAATTGAATATATTTAGTAGCATTTTTACGTTATTTTAAAATTCAAAATGTAATTGTTACCAACTATTGTTGCTGTGAGATCATTATGCGCTCGTTTATTCAAATTCTGGAAGTCAATTCGCGTTCCGTGAAATAATGAAAATGAAAAGTTTTTTTCATTAGCAATCGCGTAGGTTTGCATTTTCCATATGGAATTTTGATTTCACTCAGTAAAATTTCAAATTACGTGCGAATAATTCAAACTACTAGATTGCCAATGAAAAAAACTTTTCATATTCATTATTTCACGCAACGCGAATTGACTCCCTGGAGGATATATAACTTGATTATATCCCTTTATCAACCAAGAAAACAAAAAAATTGGCTCAGTTTTAGTCCAACCCACACAAATGTGTGAGTAAAAAACCATAATATGTAATGGCGTTGTTGATAAAATATTTCGATTTATTTGAAGTAAAACCAACACAATTGTGTGTATAGGTATAGTGTTTTTTTTCGGACGAAAATAAGTTAAAAAGGAATTCACAAATGTGTAAGTTGGTTCAAAAAAAAAATACAAAACTAAATTTTTGACATGGTACTTTTGCCCTACCTGCACAATTGTGTTAGTAAATCACTAAAGGGATATACCTTATGTGGACATTTTGGCACGCATTCCTAAAATTTACACAAAGAATCAACAATTATAATTTAATTTATTATAAACATATAACTTATCTGGTAACAACAACACATCAAAATAACTAAAAAATAAACAACTAAAATTAATTTTTCGGCAAATGTATTAAAAAAAATGTAATTGGACACAACTGACATTTAAAAACCTTAACATATGTATACCCAAGAAACCAAAACGTTACACACAAACGAATACCATCGCCGTTATCCCTTTCCCTGCCTGCCATCACAATTATGTGGGTTACGAAAAAGATCATGTCAAAAATTTATTTTTTTATGGAACACCATACACATTTGTGCATTCCAGTTAACTCTTTCGAGTTCAAAAAAAAGAAATTTTTGGTTCAATTTAAGTTCACCATACACAACTGTGTATTTAAATAATGACAGGTTGTAATGTCTTCCGTATTTTAACGGATCTTAGTTAAATCGGAATTCTTTTTGATAGAAGCATATTAATTAGTTAACAAATTAATTATATCCCTTTATCAACAAAGCAAACAAAAAAATTAACTCAGTTTCAGTCCAACCCACACAAATGTGTGAGTGTAAAACCATAGTATGTAATGGCGTTGTTGATAACAAATTTCGCTTTATTTGAAGTTAAACCAACACAATTGTGTGTAACGATATAGTGTTTTTTTCGGACGAAAATTAGTTAAAACGGAATTCACAAATGTGTAAGTTGGTTCAAAAAACATACAAAACTAAATTTTTAGCATGGTACTTTTGCCCTACTCGCACAATTGTGTTAGTAAATCACTAAAGGGATATAACATATAATTTATATGTTCTTGATAACATATTAATTATTTTATCATTATTATAGTTACTGTTATTTTTCGGACGAAAACAAAATTAAGTGGTTTACACAAATGTGTACACTGGTCTTCAATTACCACCTAATTCTATGTTTGACATCTTCGTTTGTCGTAATCGAAACTTACATACACAATTGTGTATGCGGGTGAGGAAAGGATTAAATCGTTTTCGTCCGAAACAAATAATTACTTAAATTGATGCTTAAACATTTTTTGTCTGGCAGGAAAACGGATATACACAGGTTTAATCTACAATATATTGTACTTAAGGAAAAAACCATTAAGTTTTTGTATTAGATGAATAAAAATATAATTTTTTTTTTTTTTTTTTTTTTTTTTTTTTTGACACTAGCTCCAAAATTTGGTGCCATTTGGTCCAATTTTTAATATTTTACAATTTTCCAAATTTTATATTAATTTTTATTTATTCTTTTATTCACCTTTCACACATCGATCCCCTTTCATACTTCTATTTGATTCATTCTTATAAAATTATACACATTCTTATATACGTTCATTCCCATTCGTAATACCTCAGTCAAGTTTCTTGCTCTCAAGAGAACATCGAATATTTGTCTGTTCTGATTGAATGCAGAACATTTCAGAATCAAATGTTCGATGTCCTCCACAACCAAACAACTTTCACATAATTCATTCTCAATCAAATTGCGTTTCTTCAGACATTCTTTCCAATTACCATGATTCAATCTTACGCGCTCCATCGTTCGTATCATTCTAGTATCTCCTTTGAGCACCTTAAAGAAAGGTTGTCTCAAAGGAGAACTAACCAACTCAAAGTACTTCTTGCCTTTCACCTGACATTTTTCAACAAACTCTCTCTCCCATTTTCTCCACAGATTCACCTGAAACATGCGAAGTACATCTCTTGCATCCATGAATTCATATTCGTTTACATCATCAACCAAACAACCCAGTTTCGCAAGCATATCGGCTCTTTCATTACCTTCAATTTGTAGGTGTGACGGTATCCATTGAAGAATCACCTCACACCCACAAGATTGAAGGTACTCATACAACATCTCCACATACACATTACCATGAGTCCCACCCTTTCTAATTAATTCTAACCCACTCCGGGAGTCGGAAAATAACACTACTCCCCTCCTCCCTTGTGTCACTGCCAACTAGATCCCTTCCATAATTCCAATCAACTCTGCATTCATTATACAGATACTGTCATTCACTTTTATCATTTTCTCTTTCCTCATTGACGGAATAAAAATTCCTACACCTACTCGATCACCACTCACACTAGCATCTGTATAAACTTCCACATATGCAAAATAATTTGTACGCATTTTTAAAAACTCACTCTTAACCAATAACTCATTCATCATCGCTTTTGTTGTATCACCAAACTTCAAACGCACAATTAGATTGCTCGGAGGGACTTTCGGATTTACGGGCCGAATCTTGGAGAATACATTCATATTCTCCAACATCACCCTTGACCTTTGTGTTCTTTGGTAATCCGTCCCTCTTTGCAACCTCTCTTTCATTTCATTCACCAATTTATTGTCCTTAGTCAACATCCGCACAGTCTCGCGCACGGTGATCCACTCCCTCTTATAGTTGAGAGGTGAGTCACCCAATTCAGACCACAGAGTGTGTATTGGGGTTGAATTAATCGCCCCCAATACCACTCTGGCACAAGCATTCTCGACAGTCATCAACTTTTTAAACCCGACTTTGGACCCATCACCATAAACACTCATTCCATATGCAATTTTGGATGACACTAGCGCCTTTCGCAACATATCCGTCACACTAGGTTGGGCTCCCCATTTCGGTTTGCTCACCCTTTTAATCACATTCAATCTGTTCTTGCAATTATCGGCTAATTTATCCATATGCACTCTAAAATTCAATCGCTTATCAATCCAGATTCCCAAATACCTAGTCAAATTTACACACTCTATTCTCTCATTATATACTTGCACATCTACCATACGATTTGTTCGAAAAGTCATACTACAACATTTTCTCGAGTTTACACACAAATTCAATTCGGTCAAACATTCTGTTACCTGATTCACACATTCTTGAGCATGATTCAAGGCCTCCTCGATGGTCCTCCCCTTGCCCATCAGGACAAAGTCATCTGCAAATTGCAATATGGCTTTGTCCGGGGAGTTAAACCTATGTACCGCGCTCGTGTATAGGTTGAAGAGAGTCGGTGAGATTTTACTGCCTTGGGGTAGGCCTATATCCACCGCTCCCTCCAACCTATACCCTCTACCACACAACACTAATTTTCTGTCATTCATGAACTCATACACCCATTTGCAAATTTTCCAAGGAATCCCCAGCTCCATAAGGACCTGAAAAAGCTTCCCCGGAACCACGTAATCATATGCCCTTTCAATATCCAAAAATACCGCCACAACATACTTCTTTTCCTTTCTTACTTCCCATACAAACTTTTCTACACATTCATTAGCTGAGTGGTTACGACGGAACCCAAAGGTGGTTTCCGGCAATAAATTACCCTCAATCACAAATTTATCCAAACGACCTTTCATCATACCATTCACAATTTTGACAAATACATTCAACATACATATTCCCCTGTAATTTGTTGCCAGATTATGGTCCCGATCTCTTTTTGGAATAGGTACCACCCTGCTTTCCTTCCATTTTTCCGGTATTTGAATACTCATCCATACTTGATTGAGAATTCGAAGCAAAGCCACCTTGGCTTCGAAATCCAATCTCTCTATCATTTTATAGCTCACTCTGTTAGTTCCGGGGGTAGTAGATTTGGAAGTTTCTAAAACCCCACGGAACTCATCCCATTCAAACTCCTTACACATGTCATTTATACATTCTCTTTCATTATCAGGTAACAAAACTTCATTCCTATCGCTCAAATTGTTTCTAACATCCATCATCATTTGTAAAAAGACACCTCCTTTCTCTCTGTCATCTAGCACTGCATTTCTGACTTTCGCTCTATGACCTCTCACTCTATTAAATTTATCCCATAAATCCTTAGTTGTGGTCCTATGTGTCATTTTTGACACATAGTCCCGCCAACTTTTCCTCTTCGCTCTACGGATAGCCTTTTTCAATCTTGCATTCATCCTTCCATAATTTATTCTACATTCATGACATATACACCTATTGAACTCTCTCAGTGCTATCCGTTTCCTTTCATACCAATACTGGATTTCGTTATTCCACCAACCTTTCACAGTACATTCATTCCCTCTCACATGTATAGTGCACATTTCATTTATTCTCTCTATTTCATCCTCAAGTTGGGTAACCTCAATTGCTTCATTCATTATGAGAATCTCATTCATACGTTCGATCCATTTCTTACCATTCATAATGACCTTACGGTCTATGTCAACATTCACACCACCTAAACACATCATGATCAAATAATGATCGCTACCCAAATTCTCATCCGAAACATTCCAAGTGACTTGGGCCGACAGCCCGCTAGACATTAACGTCAAATCTATTGCACTGGCTGTCGATCCCACAGACGGCATCCTAGTTGACCCACCATCATTCAGGATTACGAGATCGGACTCAAGAATGAGGCGAGTCAACAAGGTGCCCCAAGCATCATTTCTTTCACACCCCCATACTCTCGAATGCGCATTCATATCACCCCCCCCCCCCCAAATTACGTCACTTTTTCCTTCCACCCAATCAAACAAAATTTGAAAATCTCTCAGGTTTTTTTCTCTATCTCTCACTGACTCAATTGGAGTTGCATATACACTCACAAATAACAACTCTCTGTCCAGATTCCGAGTTTTGGCAGCGATGACTTCGATGCGCTCGAAAGTCGGTGTGTCGCACACGACAAGGCTAATTTTGTTCTGTGCCAATATCGCCACACCACCGAAGCCATCGGCCCTCGGTCTGGACAGTAAATTATACCCACTTACACGAAACGTCTTACCCTCACGCTCCCAAGTTTCACACAAAAGCATCACATTCACATCATTTTTGGCCAGATAAGTCCGCAGCATATCGCCATTGGCATACATGCTGCGGATGTTTATCTGACCAATTGTCATACATTCATTGGATCCTATCATACGCTCTGCCATTCAAAGAAAAGAAGAAGGGTAAAAAACCTTCTTCCCTCAACATTCATCATCACTCATATCTATATTTGGTTGAAAAATTCCTAACTCATTAGGGTTGAGATAGGTGTACCTCCTGAACTTCAATGCTTCAATGTTTTTTGCTGCTGATGCTCCGAACTCGATTTTTGTTGTACCAGGTCCAGGCTCCTGTGTTGTCATTGTTTCTTTGGTTAATTCTGTTTTTGTTTTCTCGTTGTTTAAAGGTTTTGATTTGTTGTTATTGATCTCATTATTGTTACTATTATTGTAGTTGTTGTTGTTATTGTTGTTGTTATTGTTGTTGTTGTTATTGTTGCTATTATTGTTGTTATTATTGTTGATATTACTATTGTTCTTGCTATTACTATTATTATTATTACTGTTATTATTACTTTTATTCTTTTCAGTATTATTATTATTATTGTTGTTTTTATTATTGTGGCTGCTGATATTATTTTTATTTGTATTGTTATTAATGTTGTCCTCGTTTTGCGCGTTTCCTGTATTTTGTTGTAGTACTTTACTGTATGTTTCATTTGGTTGCGTTGCCTTCGATGCTCCCGTGGTATTTGCATTTTCGCGATAATAAATTTCCTTTGCTCTGAAGTATGTTATCCGATCCATGGTTTTTATCTTTATAATTTGTTTCTCCATCTCGAATATAGGACACTTTTTATCATAGGCAGTGTGACTATTTCCACAATTGGCACATTTTACGGGTTCACAATTCTCATTGTCATGTCCATCCGGAATATTTTTCGCGCATTTAGGGCATGTAGTTACTCGGAAGCACTTATTTTTCGTGTGCCCGTACCGCTGACAGTTGTGGCACCTCATCGGGTTAGGTAAATACAGCCTTACGTTTAATCTCAAAAACCCTGCTTTTATATAATCTGGTAAGTTTATAGTATTAAATGTCATTATATGTAACGGGGTATCTTTAAGCTCTCCATTTATTTTCCTTTTGATTCTTTCGACTTTTATGACTTTCTGTTCTTTTAATTCTTACTCTATCTCCTCGGTGTTAACATGCATCAAATCAAAGCTGTATATAACTCCTTTGCTACTATTCAGATACTTAT
This sequence comes from Nephrotoma appendiculata, assembly GCA_947310385.1. Lineage (NCBI taxonomy): Eukaryota > Metazoa > Arthropoda > Insecta > Diptera > Tipulidae > Nephrotoma > Nephrotoma appendiculata. Next base: position 74,289,835 of record OX371224.1, read on the forward strand.
GCTCTTCGACTTGAATGGGCATTTCCGCTAATTTTGTTGCTTTCATTAAAGCTGTGTATCCCTCCTCTTTAGTAGTCAGAACAAGAAGATCTCCACTTCGTAGTCGCTGCGTTTCTTTTATGTGTTCTGTTATCATTTGTAGACCTTTCTGAATAAGGAAAGGCGAAATTCCTCTGAAGCTTTGCTCACTGTTCGTTTTTTTAATAACTAGATATCTCTGGTTCATCGTACATTCTTCGAAAAAAAGTCTCCTTTTTTTATTGTTAATTTCCCCCAATTGCAGAGGATCAGTGTATGCCCTCATATTCATGAGGGGCTTAAACCGATTTTTACTTTTAAACGACATCCTGCCCGAAGGCAGTTGCCGGATTGAAGTTAAAAAAAAACTGTGTATCGGTGCTGGGACACCCTGTCGATATCCAAACAATTTGACGTATACGCGTCAAAAACCAAAATGTTTTTATTTGTTGTTGTAATACACAACAAAATCACCTTATCACTATTTATTACCCCTATTTACCACTTTTATTACTATTTTATACTAAAACCAATTACCACTTAAACGATTTAACTAACCAACACCAAACTATTACTTAAATTAAGAATACTATCGCAAAAGGAAATTTTATTTATTATCGCTGTCAAAATTAGTTTGTTCACAATGAATTCGCAATTCGGACTGAAAAATATAATTCAATTTAAATATCTTCTTAATTTTAACTTCCTAAATGGCAATGACATCATAAACAACTAATGAGAGCGCACCGAAATCTTGCATTGCAAAACATTGCAAGTACAAAATCTTTTATTTTTAAACATTCCGCAAAATCAAAATCTTACAGTAACGAAATGTTGCAAGTGCAAAATCTAGCGGGTACCAAATCTTGCAAGTACAAAATCTTGCAAATTTTGGCGCTTTAGTATCTATCTGCGACACAAGCAAAAATTAATGATTTCTCAATTAAAAACTACAATAAGTCTAAAAAACTAAAAGAAGTATAGTTGTAATTTTATATTATAATTAAAAAAAAGGTAAAATTAAGTAATCAATTAAAAAAGAATAATATTATGAGCGATTCTTTTTAAAAAATCTGTTTTACTGACTTTTTCCGTTTTAGCATTGCTTCGTTTTATTTTTTTATTTTTAAATATTGATTTGCTTTTCTTTGAAAGACGTTCCCCGAATTTCACCTTATTAATTTGAGTTTTTGTCACAATAAATTCCTTCGTCGCTATATTTTCTATAGTTTTATGCACTTCAGCATGCCGTTGTCGGACTACAACTTTAAGGCGCCGGTGCCACGCTTCGATACTGGTTTGGGGGTATGTGGGAAAATTTCTGAACCTATATCTGCATCTGCAATAGACCAGAATAAAAATAATAAAAATGTCGGTTCAACCATAATATGTTCCCAACCATGAAACGATCGTAGTGTGTGAAAAATATTTCTCGTTATATACTTTTTTATGTAAATGTATTAGAATGTTGCTATATAAAATAATTTGGCTAGTATTTTTTCATTTTATTGTTGCAACACACGACTACAGATAAAACGATTTTGCCATTAAAATTTTCAGGAAAAGGAATATAAACAGATTTAAAAATACAATATATTGTATTAGGGAATTAATTGGAAGGGAAAATTAATTTTAAGGACAAAACAATTAAGTTTTTGTATTGGATTAATAAAAATATAATTCAATTTAAATATTTTTTTAAATTTTAACTTAGAAGTTAGACTTCATTGCATTCGGCCGAACAAAATTCTAAATAGGACCCTGTTGATTTAATTCCCGTGAAGTATGTCCTAACTTTGTCCTAAAATTACAAAAACAAATTGAGGACAAATTTAGGACAAACTTCACGCTTCTATATACCACTATGAAGTTTTTCCTAAATCCTAAATTTGTTTGAAAGTATTAGTGAAAATAATATATAAACGTCTAAATTCAATTTGATTTGCCGGAATGTTGGAAATTTTGAAATATAAACACATGCGAACACTACGGCAAAATAAATTTAAACTGCCATGCAAAAATTTTAAGTAATAACAGTGTATAAAAAACGAATCAGAATTAAAGTTATATTCAAAACCTAAGTAGCTATGACAATATTTTCATGTCTATGCTGCGATGTTCTAACTGCATCCTTTATCTAATATCTATCTTCATCGTTTAGTTTATTGAAGTTTATGTTTCGTTTCTGTATCTACATTATCTCTGTTTCAATTAGTATATCATTGAGATTGAAACATGGTGATGTTAAAATTAATTATTTTTGATACTAGAACGAAATTGGTGAAATAGGTATTGTTCAAACGTATTCTAGTAGGTTGTGATAGCAATGGGAAAAAATAATTGACAAACGAAACAAAATTCAAATTATTTCTAGCAGAAAGAGAAGTTGACAAATTTTCCAAAAAATAAGGAAAAGCAACGTGCAGGATGTTGAAAAATTTTGAAAGTGGTATGCATTAAGTATAAGATTAAAGTTAAATATTTTTAAAAACCAAAAATTTTCTTTGAATAAATGCTGAGAACTACGACCATTGGAACGGCTATTTTTTAAAACGCAAAGGGTATAAATAATGGTTCTTGGCCAAAACGTAATGGTTCTTTGAAAAATCTGGGCTATAACAAAGATAGTATTCAAAGTTTTTGATTGATTGTAGTCAATTACGTTTGAAACAGGAAACTTTCATAGATTTTCTTTGAATAAACGCAGACGGCTACCACACCTGGAATAAAATTTTTATTGTAGTAGCAAGCCTTAATTACTCGAAAAATACAAGTTCTTTGAAAAATCTAGAGGAGAAGGGGGTTAGTATTCAATGTTTTTGATTGACGAATTGACTACGTTTGGAACAGAAAAATTTCATGGATTTTCTTTGAATGAATGCAGACGGCTACCATACCTGGAATTAAAATTGTCTTATACAAGGAAGCCTGAATTACTCGAAAAATACAAGTTCTCTGAAAAATCTTTGAAATTTTAATTCCAGGTGTGGTAGCCATCTGCGTTTATTCAAAGAAAATCCATGAAAATTTTCTGTTCCAAACGTAGTCAATTCGTCAATCAAAAATATTGAATACTAACCCCCTTCTCCTCTAGATTTTTCAAAGAACTTGTATTTTTCGAGTAATTGAGGCTTCCTAGTATAAGAAAATTTCAATTCCAGGTGTGGTAGCCATCTGCGTTTATTCAAAGAAAATCCATGAAAATTTTCTGTTCCAAAAGTAGTCAATTCGTCAATCAAAAATATTGAATACTAACCCCCTTCTCCTCTAGATTTTTCAAAGAACTTGTATTTTTCGAGTAATTCAGGCTTCCTAGTATAAGAAAATTTCAATTCCAGGTGTGGTAGCCATCTGCGTTTATTCAAAGAAAATCCATGAAAATGTTCTGTTCCAAACGTAGTCAATTCGTCAATCAAAAATATTGAATACTAACCCCCTTCTCCTCTAGATTTTTCAAAGAACTTGTATTTTTCGAGTAATTCAGGCTTCCTAGTATAAGAATATTTCAATTCCAGGTGTGGTAGCCATCTGCGTTTATTCAAAGAAAATCCATGAAAATTTTCTGTTCCAAACGTAGTCAATTCGTCAATCAAAAATATTGAATACTAACCCCCTTCTCCTCTAGATTTTTGAAAGAACTTGTATTTTTCGAGTAATTCAGGCTTCCTAGTATAAGGAAATTTCAATTCCAGGTGTGGTAGCCATCTGCGTTTATTCAAAGAAAATCCATGAAAATTTTCTGTTCCAAACGTAGTCAATTCGTCAATCAAAAATATTGAATACTAACCCCCTTCTCCTCTAGATTTTTCAAAGAATTTGTATTTTTCGAGTAATTCAGGCTTCCTAGTATAAGAAAATTTCAATTCCAGGTGTGGTAGCTGTCGGCGTTTATTCAAAGAAAATCAATGAAAATTTTCTGTTCCAAACGTAGTCAATTCGTCAATCAAAAATATTGAATACTAACCCCCTTCTCCTCTAGATTTTTCAAAGAACTTGTATTTTTCGAGTAATTGAGGCTTCCTAGTATAAGAAAATTTCAATTCCAGGTGTGGTAGCCATCTGCGTTTATTCAAAGAAAATCCATGAAAATTTTCTGTTCCAAACGTAGTCAATTCGTCAATCAAAAATATTGAATACTAACCCCCTTCTCCTCTAGATTTTTCAAAGAACTTGTATTTTTCGAGTAATTCATGCTTCATAGTATAAGAAAATTTCAATTCCAGGTGTGGTAGCCATCTGCGTTTATTCAAAGAAAATCCATGAAAATTTTCTGTTCCAAACGTAGTCAATTCGTCAATCAAAAATATTGAATACTAACCCCCTTCTCCTCTAGATTTTTCAAAGAACTTGTATTTTTCGAGTAATTCAGGCTTCATAGTATAAGAAAATTTCAATTCCAGGTGTGGTAGCCATCTGCGTTTATTCAAAGAAAATCCATGAAAATTTTCTGTTCCAAACGTAGTCAATTCGTCAATCAAAAATATTGAATACTAACCCCCTTCTCCTCTAGATTTTTCAAAGAACTTGTATTTTTCGAGTAATTCAGGCTTCATAGTATAAGAAAATTTCAATTCCAGGTGTGGTAGCCATCTGCGTTTATTCAAAGAAAATCCATGAAAATTTTCTGTTCCAAACGTAGTCAATTCGTCAATCAAAAATATTGAATACTAACCCCCTTCTCCTCTAGATTTTTCAAAGAACTTGTATTTTTCGAGTAATTGAGGCTTCCTAGTATAAGAAAATTTCAATTCCAGGTGTGGTAGCCATCTGCGTTTATTCAAAGAAAATCCATGAAAATTTTCTGTTCCAAACGTAGTCAATTCGTCAATCAAAAATATTGAATACTAACCCCCTTCTCCTCTAGATTTTTCAAAGAACTTGTATTTTTCGAGTAATTCATGCTTCATAGTATAAGAAAATTTCAATTCCAGGTGTGGTAGCCATCTGCGTTTATTCAAAGAAAATCCATGAAAATTTTCTGTTCCAAACGTAGTCAATTCGTCAATCAAAAATATTGAATACTAACCCCCTTCTCCTCTAGATTTTTCAAAGAACTTGTATTTTTCGAGTAATTCAGGCTTCATAGTATAAGAAAATTTCAATTCCAGGTGTGGTAGCCATCTGCGTTTATTCAAAGAAAATCCATGAAAATTTTCTGTTCCAAACGTAGTCAATTCGTCAATCAAAAATATTGAATACTAACCCCCTTCTCCTCTAGATTTTTCAAAGAACTTGTATTTTTCGAGTAATTCAGGCTTCATAGTATAAGAAAATTTCAATTCCAGGTGTGGTAGCCATCTGCGATTATTCAAAGAAAATCCATGAAAATTTTCTGTTCCAAAAGTAGTCAATTCGTCAATCAAAAATATTGAATACTAACCCCCTTCTCCTCTAGATTTTTCAAAGAACTTGTATTTTTCGAGTAATTCAGGCTTCCTAGTATAAGAAAATTTCAATTCCAGGTGTGGTAGCCATCTGCGTTTATTCAAAGAAAATCCATGAAAATTTTCTGTTCCAAACGTAGTCAATTCGTCAATCAAAAATATTGAATACTAACCCCCTTCTCCTCTAGATTTTTCAAAGAACTTGTATTTTTCGAGTAATTCAGGCTTCATAGTATAAGAAAATTTCAATTCCAGGTGTGGTAGCCATCTGCGTTTATTCAAAGAAAATCCATGAAAATTTTCTGTTCCAAAAGTAGTCAATTCGTCAATCAAAAATATTGAATACTAACCCCCTTCTCCTCTAGATTTTTCAAAGAACTTGTATTTTTCGAGTAATTCAGGCTTCCTAGTATAAGAAAATTTCAATTCCAGGTGTGGTAGCCATCTGCGTTTATTCAAAGAAAATCCATGAAAATTTTCTGTTCCAAACGTAGTCAATTCGTCAATCAAAAATATTGAATACTAACCTCCTTCTCCTCTAGATTTTTCAAAGAACTTGTATTTTTCGACTAATTCAGGCTTCCTAGTATAAGAAAATTTCAATTCCAGGTGTGGTAGCCATCTGCGTTTATTCAAAGAAAATCCATGAAAATTGTCTGTTCCAAACGTAGTCAATTCGTCAATCAAAAACATTGAATACTAACCCCCTTCTCCTCTAGATTTTTCAAAGAATTGTTATTTTTCGAGTAATTGAGGCCTTCTACTATAAGTGTTTTGTAGTTCCAGGTATGTTTGCAGTATTGCTTTTTATTTTACTTTTTTATTTTATACATACGATTTTTTTTCGTAAAAATATAAACGTACTTGTATTACCAAAATTTTATTATATAAAATGTAACTCAACTTAAATCTTATTATCTCATTTCGAATGTCGCCTAAATGTTTTTATTTTATTACATTATTACTAATACATTCTCACTATAAATGTTTTTGTTGTAGGTTTAGGAAAGTTAGGACAAACTTCCATTCCGTGTTGATTTATTTGTTTTCTCTTTTATCCTCCGAGTTTGTGACGCAAGCAACTGTCAATGCTTACATTCGCATTGTACCTGTTTAGACGAGTACCTCTTCATCGCTTTTTGTGTTGTAACAACACCTAACCTGTTTGTTGTTACTCATACTGCGAAAACTGCTTCTTTGTTTGAAAATAAAAATAATTTTCGTCTCGAAACAAAAATTAACCCAAAACGACAATTAAGCAAGGTATCCTTCAAATATTTATCTTTATAGTAGTGCATATCAGAATCAGTTGAATCAACAAAAAAATGTTGCTAAAAAAGAATCAAAAATTTCTCCAACACAAAATAAGTTTGTTCCACTTCACCGGAAGGAAACGAGCAAAGAATCACGACGAAAGAATCAAAGTGTAGAACCGCGGAATTTTTGTGAAGTTCAAATGTTCACCTCGAGACTAATATATAAGTAATTATGATGTAGAATTTTAAAATTCTTAAAACATAACTCATCTACGTTCGAAAACAAGTTCCTTAGACTATGATTTAAAACTCGTGCCTTTGCTGATAATTTGTGTCAGCTGATATGTTTGTGCAATTTCGTACTGTTAAAATCAAAAACGCCTCTTTCTACATAATATTAAGTAATTAATCACAATACATAATTACATGAATCCCATTTCCATCCAACATAACCAGTCCCTTCTTAATCGATTAGCACTTGATCGAGTTCCGTCCCAGGTGGCCATATTCCAAAATTTCTTTCCAAAATCATTTAAGAACCCCATTTTTATCCAGCATACTCAATCCCATCGTAATCGGTTAATAATTAATCGAGTTTCGTCCCAGTGGCTCTATTCTGGGAAGTACCCGGGAATAGGGAATAATTTCTTTTTGTAGCAGCTATACTCCCCAGACTCTTTTCCCAATTCCCCGTTTTCCAAAAGTTAATTCTGGCGATTGAGGAATGAATTTACCGGAAAATAATTTAACTATAATTTAATTCACGGTCGACACGCGATCGCAATAAAACCGAAAACAGAAGTCTGAAAATAGCTTACTACGTTTAATTGGTTTTTGTTGATATTTAAATCGAATTTTACTTAAAAAATAATTTTGTTTATTAAAGTAAAAAATTGGATAATGGATATTAATATTTCCAATAAATATTACCAGTTTTCAGTATAAATTTACGGTTATAATATTGCTATAAGTACAAAATACAGTAAATTTCCGTTAAATTCTATTCCCAGTTAATTATTTCCTAAAATAGATATGGAATAATAAACGTCAAAACTGCTATAACGGGGAATAATTTTTTCCCAAAAAGACTCCCCGAATCTATCTATCATAGTTGGTAATCGAAAAATGGAAAATAAAAATTATCTGTTAAATTGAGCGTCCTTTATCGGGGTCCGTTAAATCCAGGGTTTACTGTATATCGCTAAAAACAATTTCAAATTTTGCCAAAATCCCACTCCCCAAATGCGCGAACTCCGCAAGGAACTGCAGTGTTTGGATAACCATCGACTTCTTGTAATTAGCGATGACATACGTGATTTTTAATTTTGGACCTTATGTTTTACCAAACATTTGCGCTTCAGATGACGCTTAAACCCCGATTGGTTTTTTTTTTTGCTACGATGGAGGTAAGAAATTACTGCCCTAAGCCGAACGACAGGGTGGTAACTGAATGAGAGCAATCACTGTTTATTCCTGAGTTATATTCTAATTTTCTTCAACTTCTTATAAGCAACTTTTTCTCAATATTATTATAATTTTAACAGTCAACATTTTAGAATTATATGTTTGAAACTTAAAATTGAAAGTTTCGCTAATAAATTAAACAGTAAAGCTCAAAACAGAACAAGAGCGAAGGCGGCGAGCGAAATCGCCTGTCATATTAGAAAACACCGAAATCATGCAAAACAAACACAACCATCAACGCAGGCGACGACGATTTTTTCGTTGAAAAAAATTTAGAGTCTATAGAGAACTGTTTGTAGATCTGACGGCAAAAAAATTAACCCGATTGGGTCTTTTTTTGTATGTTAATTTTTATTTTGATAAAGTATGCCGTGCTAAAATTTCATGTAAAAAAGACCCAATCAGCTTATTTTTAATGCGCTAGATGTCACTACCCCGGACATTTATAGTTCTCAATTTCTATTTTTGTTGCCGACGAAACAATGTTGCCAACTGTTTTTTATATATGTATAAGTTGGCATCAATTAACCGTCATATTATTAACCATTTTTTTCAATTTAGTAGCCTAATGCCACAACGTCATGTGTCAAAAACACAGAAGGTTATGCCGTTTGGTTGTTTTTCTATCGCCATACGCTGACGCTTTTGTTCTGTTAGCTACAACGATATCGCGGCGATATTTTTTATTTATTCGTCGACGCTCGCCGTCGTCGCTCTTGTTCTGTTTCTAGCTTAACTATCACTGGAAATATAATATTTTCATTTTATGAAATTGTGAGTCACACACACTCTAAATATTATGGTACAATTTATAGATTATAAAGTGCACCATAATTTTTAGATTGTACACTCACATAAATTCAATTTAATAATATGAAAATTTTTCATTTTTAGAATGAAATAAAAGCGTGTATTTAAATTTAGAAAATAACCTTTTTTAATTTAACTATTCTTAAATGTGGAAGCCATAATGTAATATGTAAAAGAAATTAAATAGTACACTAGTATAAATTTTCTAATATTAAAGTTAATGGAACATTTACCAAAATGTGCAGATAAATGTTTAAATAGTGTAAATTTGCAGGTAGAAGTAAATTGAACATACATGTACCAAATGGATAGGTAAATGTGTACATTTCCCGGTAAATGTGGACATTCGCCGCATTTCGTACTTTAACCGTAACATATATACTAATACAGGTTTATTTTTGTTATTTGGGACATACTTCACTGCCATTGTCAATTAAGGTTTCAAAAGAGACAGCATCAAATGCTTTTTGGAAATCAGTATAGAGTCAGATACAGTCCAATTGACAGCCTTTATCGACACTCTCAAAAGCATAACCAGAAAACTCAAGGAGGTTGCTCAAAACTGAACATTTTTCATAAAAACCATGTTGTACTATGCTTATGAAATTTCTAACTTCGTCAAATAATAATCCGTAGACTAACTTCTCAAAGATTTTGTTAAACGCGTTTAATAGAGATACTATGGTCTATAATTTTCTATGCAACTTTTATCACTTTTCTTAAAAATTGGAACAAGAAACGAGGTTATCCTCCTAGTTGGCAATACAGCAGATTTTAAAGAGATATTGAAGATGATAGATAGTAGATCGGCTAGTACCTCTTTCAACTGAGAAATAAAATAGTTAGATATGTTATCTGGGCCCGAGCCTTTGTTAACATCTAATGACTCTAGAACACCTTGTGATGAAAAATACGTGATTCTAGTTAACGGAGTATCCGATCTGTGTACGTCAGTGGAACTGTCCGGCGAGGTAAGACTGGTTATAAAAATGGAATCGAAGTAATCAGCAAAAAAATTTCCAATTATATTTTTATCATGGGATTCAAATTATATTACTATCATGCGCTTGCTGAAAAATTCCAAAGAAGCTTAGGATTACGTTTGTTCAGTATTTTTTAGAAATTCAGAATAACATTTACGTATTTCCAATTTGACTTATCTGCGAAGGTTGGAAAAGATTGCATAGTCAGTTGAATTTTTATAAGTTTTAAAAAGTTTATGGTACTTGTGTTTGTTCCGAATGAGATTTATTAATTTTGATGAATACCATATTGGAAATTTGGATAAGACTTTTTGTTTATTAGATTTAGTTTCCAGGTATCTACCCAGTGTGGTGTATAGAATATGGACTGCATTCTCAGCATCCAATTGTGAGTTAGAAAATACCTCAATTCAGTTCCTCTCTGATACGTTCATAGTTTAAATTTTTAAAATTTGTGTATAAACAAGTATTATATGGCGGTTTTTGGGGAGCGGGGGGTGGGGGGTAGGTTCAACTGATAACAACTGATGGATGATAACTATCCACCTTAGAGAGATGATCCCGAGCATGATTAACTTTGAACGAACTATTGCATACGTTGGAGAATATGAGGTCTAATAATCTATTATGTTATGTTGATAAAGCTTGACAAGCGTAATTGTATCAATAGGATACTGAGCTGCTCTACCTTCAGGAGAAATAGCATAAGATACGTTATCTTTCTCCCAGGATATACACGGTAAATTGAAATCACCGAGGACTAAAAGTGATAATTAATCGGTGAATTTAGCTTAAAATTAGACAGATGATCACAAAAGGATTTATAATTTGGTGTATCATGGTTGAAAATAAATTATACATACAATTAAAAACTTGTCGTTAGGTAAACTAATTTTTAACCAAATATCGTCATAGACCGAGTTAATGTTGAAGTAATAAAATTATTTAAGTAGTAAGCACCTGTATTTGTTAGACAAAATTGTTCAAGAAAAACAATTTTATTTCACCTGATTAGCGAAAAATATTTATATAAAGAAAACAGTAATTGAAAAGCTTCCTGGAAACTTAACACAAAACAACCCTTATATGGCATGCATATTTCATTGTTTTTCTAGACAAAATTACAAATTGATGATTACAAAACATTGTTATGGTTTAAATCAGCAACACAAAAACAGAAACGAGCTATGAAAATTTGATATATGTATGTATAACTCAAAAGATGCTCTTAGACAACAAAGTTCATTAAAATAATTGATTTGATGTGAAATATGGCAACGCTTTCATTCAAATCTCAGAAAAAAAATTTGTGCGCACCTGGTGCCGTAAAAGTTGGGACATGTATTTTATAAAAGCCAACCCAAGCCCCCACCCAGACAAAATATTAATATTCCCTTAGGCGTGATTTAAAATGGAAATTTATTAGTACTGTATTAACATATTTTGTGCCACTGAAAATTTATAATTGAATTGATGTTTTCGCTTAAACAACCTACGTACTCATTGATATCAGGGAATCAATTTTTGTCTTTTGTATATACAAAATAAAAAAAATTCTAACGACTTCTCAACATAATAAACTCAGGTAAATATAAGATTTTAAACCGCACCCTACTTATGTGCCGCACTTAAGTGCAAATTAAAATTTGAATTGAAGTACTCAAAATACATTATCATCTGAGAGTAAATCATAAATTGATTTTTAATACTAATGGTACATATAGGTACGGTGGTAATCTATATATAATTTTGCAAAGGATAACAACACAAATTGTGTGTGTAGGCGCCCAAAAAATAATGATTTTTTATTCTGATATACATGCGACCAGTCATTACGTTCCTTAGGCCATTCATGTAAATTTAAATTACGTAGATGTCTTCCACGAAAAAAATAATTTATATTTATCAATGGAGCGGATGTTTTCCCCGGCCAAATAGATTTCGAAAATTTTAAAAATACATACCCTTTTTGTAATTTGAACATAAAGGTAGTATTTAACTTAAAACGGTGTACGAGAATCTTGGCTGCAGCCATTCCACAATTTTCCGCGTCGCGGAGAAACAATCATAAATTTTTATTTTTGCTATGTTTTTTACGATTTACATGATACTTTCAAAGTTTATGAAGTTATCCCACGATTATATTCCAGAAAATAAAAAAAAATCATTGGGCAACACTAATCAATAAAAACCCACTTGCTCTTATGTGGAGTTAGCCCAGCCTGGCTTTTATTAGAAATGACGTTAAATACAAAAATTTAATTCTTTAAATTTTGCTATAAATTTGTTGGATTTAGGCTATGCGGTTTTGAGATGATCACTCTACAACTGGCAACTTTGCGAAATTGGGCTCTTGGCCAAATAAATCCAGGGCTCTGGGCCAGATTAAGGCTATGAGGTTTTGAAGTGGTCACATTACTAAAAGTAAAGCATTGGTCTGGACATCTCAAAAGCGTATAGTCTTAATCATGATACTTTTAACATGCCAAATTTAAATGTAACTTTAGTTCAAATACGAGGTCTATGTGTATAACATCTGAAGATAGCATCAGAATAACGTCAGAAGAAACATCTTCTAAGACTTCTGAGACTCTTAAATCAAAATTTCAGTCTCAAGCAGAATGCTAAATCCAAACATATCCCACTGCTACATCAAATGATCTTGAGATAATTTGTGTGGTGAAACCAAGAAGGTGGATATTTCATCAATAGAATTCACCAACCAGTCACAGATCAATAATTTAAAAGATAAGAGTAGTAAAGAGTAGTAAATTTCAAAATGCGTCTCATACCGGATCAATCTCAATGGTTTACAATTTGATCCTATGATAAATTTTGATACTTGGGCAAAAGTACTTTTCTTCGTTCGTTAAATTTCCAAAAAAGCAATCGTTTTTTTCGGAATTCAAGAAACCATAACCAAATAACTTAAAAACCTGCAAACCGAGCAACTCACCATGCAATTTCAATGATGGTTCCAACAAGTGGTTCGGTTTACTGAACAAATGGTGCAGTAGTGCTGAGCATTGTGCAGAGGGTTCTACGAAAATCGGACATATAGCCGTACATCCTCGAACCTAGCTGGCAACGGCCTAAGGAAGGACCTAAAAAGAGAGCCACAAAAGAGTTAGAAGTGCCTCGCCCCATAACAGAATGCAAAGATGAAAATAAAAAAAATTATTGCTTTCTGTAAGAAGCAAATAAACGTGTTAATTAATGATCGTGGCTTATAGCCTCCACGAAGTATTCATAAATGGATCGCCCCGGTGTATTTTGGGCAATGTTCTTTTGTACTAACAAAAGGAAATACTACCCCAGGGGGTACACAAATATCCACATTGGTAAATCCACTCTGTGTGGAGACTGGTCCTAAGGATTCTGGGGAGGGCCATCTATTGTATTATCACGGAACATCAGATACGTTCCAGAGAAGATCAAATTTACAAAGATCACCAATAAGTAAAAAGAGAAGCAACTCGGTAGCTGACCAAGCAGATGCTTATCTAACGTTATAACTAGATGTAGTGGGAAAACATTACACAAAATAAGTATTGCCGCCAGAAATTTTACTTTTCGCAAGTAGCCAAAACTACTAAAACAACTATTGACCTAGAAAAAAAGAATATGAATCTCTTGGCGAGACTAGAGTATATGAAGCAATTCCAAGCTAAGTGAAGAAATTGAATATCTGAAGCGATAAAATGAAAACCTAAAAATGAATCGGGATTCAAAAGAAGATTGCGATATAGGAAAGATTGATCCAGACAAATTTATCTATTTCACTGATGAAAATGTATTACAAAGAGAGACGGACTGGATCCTAAAGAAGAAAAAACAGTCCAGGAAGAGTAAGAAAAGAAAAATTGAATCGTCACCTGAGGCTGAGCAATTAAATGGTAGGGGACAATCTAGTCCAGATTCAAAAGTTGTACTACGCAAAGCCAAACAACCAAAAGGTAGTAAATCTACCAAGAACATTACACCAAATTTGGTGCAACCGCAAAAAAAACACCCCCACCAATAAATATTGTGGGTGTAACCTGTTACCAAAGATTATAAGGTAACAGTGCTAAACAATGTCGTTTGGAAAATTAATACTCTGGTTTACTTATGAAAACAAACAGGCCCGACCTACAAAAGTCATGGCAAAACGTTTGCATCACACTTGCTCAAGCAAAGAAATAATGGAAGACTTACAAAATAAAGGTCTTCAAATACAAGATGCTGTGACTATTGTTAAAAAACAGAACAGAAATCCAGGAAGGAAACCAAACTATCAGTAAAAGGGAACTCCCTCTTTTTATGCTGGTATTTCACCACAAAGAGAATGTTCAAAACATTTATGGAATAAAAGGAATCCTTCACATGAGAAGAACTTCAACACATATACCCCAATGCAAGAAATGTCAGGCATTTAATCATACCAAAAGATATTGCGGCCGGGATCCAAGATGTGTAAAATGCTTAGATAATCATATTACCCAGGCATGTACAATAGGGAGCGATGTGCCAGTCAAATGTACAAATTGTGAGGGCCAATATCCGACAAATTATCGAGGCTGTGAGGTTGATAAGTAACTACAAAAATTACAAAATAAAAAAAATCAACGGCAAAACCACGAAAATCGAAGGATTCCAAATATCAAATCAGATGGATCAAAATCCACAACCAAGCAACACAGGGCAAAGAACATCATTTGCCCAGGTAGTGAAAGGTTTGGGTTCAACCAAGCATATGGGCTTAAAAAATGTTAAGGAAGGACGAAACTTTCAAAATCTGGAATGCGAATGGCTTATGCAACATATTCCTGAAATAGAAATATTTTTAAATTCAGAAAATATTGACGTTTTCTTTATATCTGAAAGACATTTAGTTAAATCTTCGATTGTTAAAATACGGGGTTATAACTTATATCGCTCCATTCATCCAGCAAGAAAAGCAAGAGGTGGTTCGGCATTGCTAATAAATGAAAATATAAAACACCATTTAGAATCAAATATCGAAGGAGAAACAATGCAAGTCACTACAGTAAGGATTTAAATTAAAAAGAAACAGCTTAATGTCTCCTCAATATATTGTCCTCCCCGGCATAGCATAAAACGGGAGGACTACCTTGAACTATTTAAATCGTTTGGAAATGATTTTATTTTTGGGGTTGACTTTAATGCGAAAAACACCTAGTGGGGATCTGGACTCTCTCTCTTTCTTTCTCTCTTTCTCTTTCTTTCTCTCTCTCTTTCTCTTCGGGACGCAAAAGACCCAAAATGTAAGTGCCTCTACTTAAAAAAGAGAATGGAACCTAGACAAGAAGTCTTAAAGAGAAGGCTAATATGTTTGCGGAGTATCTCGAGGATACCTTCCAACTACCACCAAGACAAACGGAAAATGGAAATATAATGCCAATCCACAAGCTAGATGATTTTGATATATGTCCAGTAACTCTCAAAGTTGTAAAAAAGCAACATGAATGTTAAAAAAGCCCCAGGGTATGACTTGATTACTTGCCAAATAATCAAGGCTCTTACAAATAAAGGATTTCGTAAGCTATTACACATAATCAAACTTAAGGTTAAAATATGTTCTGTGGCAATGGAAAGTAGCAGAAGTATCAAGATAGCAAAACCTGATTAACCATCTAACGATAAAAACTCATACAGGCCAATTTCATTGCTGTAAATTATGTCAAAACTCTTTGAAAAATTATTACCAAAAAGACTTAAACCAATAACTGAGGACCGACAACTAAAACTAATTCCTCTACATCAATTTGGATTCAGAGAAAAGCATTCCACAATTGAGCAGGTGCATAGAATCACCAATATTATTGAAAGAACGTTAGAACGTAAAAACTTATGCTCCAGCATATTTCTGGACGTCCCCTAAATATTCGATCAAGTTTGGCATAGTGGACTTGAATTTCAAGCTGCATAGAGATCTGCTGAGGCAACACTATTCCATACTAAGATTTTATTTATCCAATAGACATATTCGTGTGAAATATGAGGATGAATACTCCGAACTAAAGAAAATGTATGCCCGTGTCCCGCAGGGGAGTGTCTTAGGGCCATTCCTGTATTTATTATATACAAATGATAATCGAATAACAATTGAAGGAACTATAGCCACCTTGCGACGAGCAAACTACAGAAGATTATCAATGCGGCTTGTAACTGAACTAAGCGCTGGAGAATCAAGCTTAATGAGACGAAATCTATGCATATTAACTTTACATGTCAAAAGGCTTCCCATCTACCGATAGAAATTAACTCACTACCGGTGCCATATGCAAACTGAGCTAAATCTCTTGACATGACCCACAATGCCAAGCTCAAGTGGAGAAAGCATGTCAAAAAGAAAAAAGAAGAACTTAACGTTAAGTTTTGGAAAATGTATTAGCTCATAGGTAGAGGCTCTGAGCTTACAATTCACAACAAGCAGCTGCTATATCGGCAAATACTGAAGCCGATATGGACCTACGGTATTCAACTCTGGGGATGTACGAATCAAACAAAGGCCAAAATGATACAGAGATGAAAACAGACAAGAGATGAAAACCTTCACAAAAAAAGCATGCCGCCAGGAACGAAATAAAGATCCAGGAACAAAGAAACCCCTATATTCGCCATATGATAGATAACTCTGTCATTGAAAGAAGACTCCAAAGAACAAGGCCACTTGACCTAATAAACTTACCAAATTAAAATTATTATTTTCAAATTATTATTTTCCCCAGCAAATCAGAATTGTTTAAGAAATGTAAAATTTGTAAAAAGTTGAAAGATATAAATTGCTAGATGAGCACAGTCTCAATGTTAATTAGTAAAGGAAAAAAAAGGTAATAATGCAATCGTATCAGGAGTTCATTTACCATATAATCTATTTAAAAACAAAACAACCAACATCGGTGGCTTCATCTTTAGAACCGATTAATAGTTTTGTTATCTAGAATGTGCTATATAAAGATTGGGATATGTATAATTTTACTTTAAGGCTGTATGGTACTGAGAGAGCAAATTTCGTTTTTAGTATCGATACGTAAATACCCCTAAATGTGCGCAACTGGTTTGTTTCTTTAATAAGTTTGAGTACCATAGTTTCGTATAATTTACTTACTAAACTTTACTTGTATTGTTTATACGTGTAAAATTGATTAATAGTTTTATTATTTTTCATTATTGCTGATCCAAACATTGCATATTATAATAAAATAACCAGTTATCTTGGACACACTTTTTATTTCGTTATTTGACATCTAGCATAGTAAATTTCCCATCCAATAATCGTCATTTCGGCGTAAAAACAAATAAATTTTTCAAAAAACGATCAACTTTGAAACCTACCTGATGTATTAATCTCTCCCGCCATTTAAGTCGGCCGTGGTTTTACTTTTTGAAATGGAACTGTTATCTAAAGGTTTTATCAAATTTAGTTAGGTTCCTTGACAATATCACTAGTAGCGCGCCATATTACCAGCTTAATGTGTAGCGGTTACAATTTTGCGAATTAATATTCTAATCGTGCATATCGCAAACTCATCGCTAATTCATCATTCATCACTCTGTACGTGCAAACAGAGAAAACGCAACCACAGACGTACATATACGCGCAAGACGGAAATAACACGACGAGCATTCCCAAACTAAACCAAAAAGCAACTCGACAAATGAGCCATTCCACGCGGGCTGTCAAGAAGCGGCTTTATCTTCGTTTCTTTCCCCGTTTATCTATGATACCGGTTTTAATTGCGATTCATTTTTCAACAAAAAAAAAATTCTGTGAAGCAGCTTCGAAAAATAGAAATGAAGTAAAAAAAAAAATTTAAGGCCATTTTTGAGATGTAGATTTTAGTTTAAATTTCATTTTCGAGAGAGCAAAATAAAACAATACAAAAAAATTTTGTGTTTAAATATAAAATAAGGATTTAAATTAGCAATAAAAAATATATATTACGACTTGTTTTGAAGCGTGAAGTCTACTTCATTTGACGACCCGTGAGGAAGGGCTTAATGCGAACAAAGCAAAACGAACAAACTCTTTTAACAAAAATAAATGTAAGTTTTCATCAGTTCGTCATTGCCGCATACCACGAACACTGCCATTGCAAACAAACCATTTGGATACAAATAAATATAAAATTTAATTAAATTAGCAAATAAATTAAAAGAAACAAAATTAATTATAAATAAAAAATTATAATGTTAAAAATGTTAAAACAAACAACAAGCAATTGAAATCAGGTTTTTCAAAACAAATCTTAAATAACTCTGTTTATACATAATACAAAACCCCGTTTTCTCGCGTATTTTCTTATTTCTTCACTGACGAAATCCATCATCAGATCTCTATGGAATGTGTCATTCCTTATGTGCCACGATGCATTAACTATACACGTAGGACTTTGCTTTGGAATGACCGGATGTTATTGACATTGATTTTCTTTGTACAGGCCTAGAGCTGAACAGCGTAAGTCCACACAGATTATAGATTTGCCGGTAAAGTAACAATTTATTATGTAGAGTTCGCTCAGAATTTCTTCCTAAGAGCCAATCCATATATCTGTATTTAATGTAACACCGCATCTATAATGCAAAAAACTTTTCCTTATGTCTTTTGCCTTTTACTTATATCAAATATTAAATATTATCAATATAGGACACTGCCTTGTAAAATCGTGTTCCAAATTTTTTTTCTATAAGACAAGAATGAAGTTAGCCATTTTAGTACAAGTTCGAAAAAACATTCGAAAATCAACAGCTAGTAAAAGAAACTGTGTCAAAAAAAATAAGTAAATGTCATGTCTAGTCAAACATAGCCGCAATTTTTAGTGTAGTTGCTAGAAACGATGTAAATGCTAGAAACGATGTATAGTTCACCATTCTGAATATTGGAAGTTCCTAATTAAAAATCTAAAGTCCATCGTGGTTTCTTCAGCCTTCCACAATGAAAATATTTACATGTTTACATTTTTTGGTAACCGGTGGTAAGTACATGCCGCCCCGTTTAAATGTATAGACCATGTCATTATGTTCGATTCTAATCTATAGGAATTATTGACGATGTAAATGTAGAGCTGTTAAGTGGTGAATCAACTACGGAGGATGGGCAATACATTATGGAAGATTTGGTAAGTAGTTTTCTGTTTACGGTCGACTGACTGGACAATTTGAGACGAAATTTTCTCGTTTCGAAAATTATCGTGTCCGTGCTGTGCTGCTCATATAACATGTGGTTTTAACGAACTGTATATGTTATGAGGGATACGTAATGTCCAGGAACCATTATGTAATTTAATTGATCCGTTTAATTCTCTATAAATTTTGTTTTGTTATATTTTAGTATTGCTTGGCCCACTAGAAGAGAAATGTTAGAAACCTAACCGACATAATAGTTTGAAACATGAAATATAAATTAATATTTAATGTAAACGTAATGTGCAGGAACACCATTATGTAATTTCATGAATAAATGATAATTTAATCATTTTTGTTAACTTCTATTATTTTCTTTGACAACCAAAAATCGTGCTCTTTTTGACAATTTGATTTTACTTCGAATATTTTTTCGAAGTTCGAAAAAAGACAAAAGCGACACCAGGATAAGAGAAAAAGAACACAACCTATAAGTTATTTAATATATGCTTATACCATATGAAGAACATACCCAATTGAGACTAGGTGAAGTATAGAAAACGCTACCAGCGGGAACAAATGAAGCTTCAGATATACCCGAGACACTTTTCTCATTTTTAAATTGATAATTGTGGATAAATTTATGGTTTTTATATTTTAATGCAATATACAAATAATACTTAACTTTTCAAGATAATTACACAATTCACAGATAATTCATAGAAAAGTCTGACTAAACTCTTTTTCGTAGTAATACATTTTTCCGCGAGAGCACAGAGGTACAAGTCTCAATAGAAAGAACAAAATTCGAACTGAACCATACTTCATTATTATTTATTTGTTACAAAATTTGGACATATTCATTTTTATCCTCCGCAAAAAGATGTTAGTCAGAATTTTATATTTTGATACGTATCAAGAGGTATTAATTTGGATATCGTTACATTTGAATCATAATAATAAATAATTGGCATTAAATCCAAAATTCGGTTAACTTCATTGCATTTCTCATTAGGCAAAAGTTAAAAGTTATATTATCGATATTTTAGTGATTGCAGTTCTACTTGTATCCAGTTGACCTTTCGTTAATGAAGTTTATGTAAACATATTTTGTTTCATTAAGTTTTATATTCGCGATCTCTTCGTACAGGTACTGACAATATTAGTAGCTCTTTCCAATTTTCTTGTGGATTCTTCTAGAACATATAAAGTTGGTCCCAGAACGCTGCCTTGTGGTATTCCTGCTGACATTTTCTTTATTTCATTCTATTGTTGAATGGTTTTCTCTGAGGTCAAATTGATGTGGAGGAATTAGATTTATGTCTTCTGATATTGGTTTGAGTCTCTTTAGGAGTAGTTTCTCGAATATTTTTGAAATTGGGAGTAACGAAATCGGCTTATATGAATTTTGTCATGTAGGGGTTTATTGGGTTTAGGTATTACCACAGAATATATCAGAAATGACAGTTAGAAACCATTTTTTTGTCAATACTCCTAAAATAGTTCCCACGTTCGCCAATAGATGATTCTAAATTTAAAAAAAAATCAATTTGTAAACATTAACAGTTTTTAGTAGTGTAAAAATAAATTCTCTCTCTTCGAATTCTGTTAAATTGTTCGAGATCATTTGTCAAACAATGAGCATTATTATTAATGAAAATTATTCGGTTAAGGCTACAAATTTAGCACCGGTATAGAATATACTATATTCTTTAGCACGGGTATCAAATATTTTTGATCGAATATGCCCAGATTGAGGAACAAATATTGTCTCCAGGGATTACGTGATCAGAATCTACAACACCCACAGCCCATCGTGGTTCAATTCAGCCGAGGCAAACCAATTATTTGAATTCATCATCAAGCTATAACACAATGAATTTAATTCATTCGACATCGGCATAATTGCCCCTTGCAGTCAGCAGTGTCGCGTTCGTGGAGTCTGACATGAGAGCTCTAAAAGTTGCGTCTCTAAGAATTCCAGGGACAAGACACATTATACTCATTTCAACCATACGCTGAACGAAATAATGACGCTATTGGAATAAATGTAGCGATTTCACGTACTCGAGCATTACTTGTAATTTTCGGTAATTCCTACTTATTGTGCATCGACCAAAATTAGCGGTAGTTATTGTATTCAGAACAACACTTATGCCGAATCTAGTTTACGATTAATGGAAATTTCCGGCTTTTTATCAAAAAATTTTCATAAATTCTGATTATTCTGGATTCTCAATTTTATCCGGTGACTATAAAAAGAAAAAATGTTTATAGGTTCCACAAATTGTTTAGTATGTAGTACTTTTCAATTATTTTCACCACTCTCTTGTGCTTTAGCTTGGGTTTCTTTCTACAGTACCAGTGAGAGCTTCCGATCGAACCGAGAGCGAATCAATTACTTATTTCAAATAGATGTTGATATGGTGACAAAGGTTGCGTTCCCATTATAACATGTCCCAATTTCAGTCAATTTTAGCATCGAGTTCAACATTATGAATTAAAGTCACAATCCAGCACTCAGCTTCCTCTGATTTCATGTTTAATTTATCATCCAACATACTAATGATAATGCCAATAATACGATCGGCGATATAACTTAAAAATAAAGTATACAGGTGTGATTGAAATGTATCACCACTTACTATATAATCCATTCGACGATATTCTTCAGTATATAATTTAATTTTAGCACTGAATGCTGATTCTTGTGTTGTATTGCTATTAATTATCGACTGCGTATCACTCAGTCTCATCAGATTTAAATATAAAGCAATGTTTTAATTTTACCAAATTACATCGTATTGCTGTTGATGTAGCCAAAATCAAAGTGACATTTGTTATTGAGAGTAAATTTTAGTTGTACACTGTAACGATTTTATAATCGATTTTATTTGTTTTTTGAGAATACTAGCGCTATCTATTATCTACCATTTAAACAATTTTACTACTCTTATTTTGATTAAAAAAATGAAAAATTCGAGTCGTAAAAAATTCATATAAAAATGGAATTATGTCGCTTCTGTATATATTCTGTGGTATCACGATTACTTCAGCGACTTTCCATTGATTTTGAACGTATTTATGTCTGAATACCTGAATACTGCATTAGTCATTTGGAGAAGTTTACATAGTCCTTTTCCAGGAAGAGCTTTTGTTTATGTCCTGTAATTAAGTCACACCCCGGAGATTTATTTGCATTTAGGTTAAGATGGATTTTCTCCTTTAATTTGTGTAATATGACAGGGGTTGTAGTTATCCACTAAGTTGTAGTTATCCACTTTATTTACCGGTGGATTTTCGTTTTGCTGCAATAAGTTCCCTAACTTTCAGAGGTTAAATAGCATTCGGTGCATTTCATTTGAATTTATGATGGGGTACTACTCCACGCCGCTTCTTGTATACTGTTGTTGAGATGTTCTAGTTCCTCTTTTATCTGTATCTCGTTTAGTTTTTGAAGAAAATCTAATTTTTACAATGGATTTGAAGAAGCCATTAAGCACCTAAGGTGGTCCTTCGATTGTTGGTTTCGTGTATTTAACTTAATTCATTGAGATCAAAGCTTCGATATCTTGACTCATGGTAACGTCAACTGGATTGAAACCAACGTTTATTTGAAGTTTTTAAATAACAGCCAAAATTCCTTAAATTCAACGATGAAGGAAGAGGAGGAAAATTTTTGTTTAAGCATTTACATAAATTGTGATCAATTCATTTTGGATTAACCGTTGTGGAGCAAAATAATTTGATGCGTATGCTGTTCCTTCATTTATAGAAAAAAAAAACAAACTACAATATGCGGGGGAAATATTTCCTAACTTTATTCTAAGTTAAAATAATATTAGGAAAGGTTTAGGAAAAATTTCATACCCTGTATATTCCACGGAATACAAGTCGAGATTTTTTGAGGTAGTCGTCCTTCTCACTATGTTTTTATGTTAGATTTAACAACTGGTTATGTGCATGGTGGTTTTCAGAATTTTGTCAATGGCCAAACAGGCCCCTGAACCTCACATTTACATTATACATACACAATATTAGTGAAATTAATGACGCAAAGTAGAAGAAAATCTTCAACCTCTTGTTTTGTAAAATATACAGTGGGTCACAGCCAAAATGATGCAAGCAATTTTTATTTTCTTTTTAAGTAAATATACAAAAAACAATTATAAATATCGATTTTTAATTTACATTTATTAAAAGCTTCAGTATTAATTGTTAATTTCATAAAACAAAACAAAATAAAAAATTTCAATTTATAACAAAATAATAACAAAAACAAAATTTTCAATGAAAACAATTTTGAGTATCAGCAACCTTTTGTGCAATTATAGTCAATATAATGATGAATGTCAATATAGGCAAATAAGTGAAATTTTGTAATAATTGAAAAAAATGGGTCACCTCACAAGTATTAAAACACGTGAATTAGTTATTAAACAGATTAAAGATGGTAAAACTCACAGAACAATTGCAGAAATGGTGAAAACAAGTTCTTCTACTGTTCAACATATTATCGGACGCTTCATGTATCAACAACGTATTGAAAATAAGTCTAGAAAAGCGCACAATAAAATATTTTCCGCAAAAGATTGTCGATGGATTGTCCGAAAAATGAAAGAAAACCCCAAATTGAGTGCTCCAAAGTGGGCACAGGATGCTGAAAATATTAACATAAAAAGGCCATCCAGAAACCATACGCAGAGTATTAAAAGGATAAAAATTTCATGGTAGAACAATGTGGGAAAAGCCATACATCAGTGAAGTTAATCGTAAGGCTAGAATTAAATTTGCCAAGACCATAAAAACGTAGATGAAACCTTCTGGAACACGGTTTTATTTGCTGATGAAAGCAAATTTAACCTTCCTGGATCAGATGGAAGAAACTACGTATGGAGAAAGACTAATACGGAGCTAGCAGCTAACCATTTACGAAGCACTGTTAAACACGGTCGAGGTTGTGTTATGTTATGGTCTTATATGGCGTCTTTCGGAGTTGGAAGTTTAGAGTTTATCGAAGGCAATTTGAACAAAAATGTATATTTAGACATGAAGAGAAATATGGACGAAAGTGCTGAAAAATTGAATATTAATTATAATTTTCGGTTCTACCAGGACAATTATCCAAAACACAAATCTCGAATTGTTCAAAGTTGGCTCATTTGGAATACTCCTCATGTCATTAAAACACCTGCCCAAGCACCAGACATCAATGTTATTGAAAACTTATGGTCTAAACTTGAAAGCGAAGTAAGAAAATATAAGATTAATAATGTAGCGGACTTAAAAAGGCATTGTTAGAAGAGTGGAGTAAAATAACTCCAGAGTACACGAAAAAACTCGTAGATTCGATGCCAAAAAGACTCAAAGCGGTTCTAAAACAAAATGAATATCCTACTAAATATTAATAAATTAATTTTACAATGTGATAATATTAGTTACAAACATAAGAAATAAGTTTTTAAAGAATTTTTAAAACTGCATCATTTAAGATATGACATGTATTTACGTATAAATTTTGATTTTTGTTATTATTTTATTATAAATTGAAATTTTTAATTTGTTTTGTTTTATAAAATAACAATTAATACTGAAGCTTATAATAAATGTAAATTAAAAATCGACATTTATAATTGTTTTTTGGATATTTACTTTTAAAAAAATAAAAATTGCTTGCATCATTTTGGCTGTGACCCACTGTAGTTTCGCCTAAATGTTTTGTTTTAGGTGTAAATTTACTAATATACAAACAAAATTTTTACTTAAATTTTTTTTAGGAATTATTTCATGTCGGTATTACAATAGAGTTCTAAAAACTACTTCAGTCATTTTAGACGGTTTACCGCTAGTAAAAAATATGTGTTTTGCCCCAAATTTCAGGATAAAAATATTAGAATCCCGGATCCCACAAATGCTCGAAAAGGTCCGGGATTGCGAATCTTAGTCACAGTTAATTGTAACTAAATTTGTTTTATCATGGAAGAATTCCATTTTATTCGCAAAACTTATTATGGGTGGACACAACTATATAACATAAATCATTTCCTTCAATTCTCATTTAGGTATGGTAACTTAACAATGCTCTTGGGAAATGCAATAGGATTTCCTATTGTTGAATAATATACGAGTAATACGAGCATCTTACATCTAATTAACAATATACTCCTAAATATAAACTTAAACGGTTAATTATTTACTTATATCGTTATCATGCTGTTTACATCCTTTTTAAGTTATATACAACAATAAATAAATCTCAACTTCACGTACAAATTTTATCCTAATCTTATACAAAATTCCTTTTATTTTTTATCAGCCTGCCTCGGAATGGACCCAAATTTATTTTAAAACAAAAAAAAAGAATTCAAATTAATTATCCTCTCCTTGTGTTAAATTTTTTCGCTCCTACACACAACAAAGTTGAGGTAATTAATTAAAACCGCATAAGACGATTTATAAGGAGCACGATTTTAATTGAGTTGTCTTCCACCGAAACAACCAAATTATGCGTACACAAACTCGGACAGTAGATAATAATGATTTACAGTGGAATCTTATCATAAATATAAATTTGTGGTCCGACTACTCACCAAATGTTTATTATGTACATAAAATGTTTAGCAAGAGAAAGGAATTAATTTAAATTAAGGCGTATATTCCGTACACCACATTCATTTTCATCTTGAAACGTAATTTAAAATTTGTTGATGAACGTCTTAACATCAAAGGAATATAGTACACACGCAACCCAATCAAATTTTAATTTCCGCTTTTGATTATCGGGAAAAAAAGGAAAATATTTGCTCAAAACATAACTGATAGCTATTTCCCCCCAGTCCCGTTTCGAAACATATTTAAATATATCCTAACCATGACCAAAAAATATAATCAACAAATTTCTACGGTTTTTTTTTAATAAAAAAGGTATTCAGCACCTGTAGGAATATGACATAGGTAGGTAAATAGAGGAGATGGAAAATTTCCTTTGACGTAGTTTAACATACAATTTATTTTTTTGCCTTCACTTTGATCGACATAATCACGTATCCTTGTATTTATTATATGCCATATACTAGCAAATCATTACAACCATAAACAATATTTTATTTTTCGTTATAGAGTTAAACCGGGATGACGTCACGATACGAACATATTTTGTTTATTGCCGTGATCAGCATTTGCAGTAATCTAATGTGTATCTCGACGTTAAGTAACGAACTTCCATCTCACTTGGGAATGCTCGGGAAATACGATACGAGTAGGACGGTGGCAACACCAAAACAACATAACATTGGTGTGCGAGTGCTATCATCGCTCGATAAATTAGCATTGTTGAATCGTAATGAAAAGATGAACGCGGTTGAAGTGCCACAGATCTCGGACAGTGGTAAGAATTCTTGATATGTATTTAATAATATTAGCATGAAATTACATCAAATTGCATTACGAACTGAACCAATAACACTATAACTAGCAGTTAAACTAATGCCATCGCACACACATGTTGTGTAAGTGATCGTTAAAGTGTTAAGGTTTTGTTGATTTTCTTTGTAATCAAACCTGAGCAGAATATTTTTTCATTCAATCCACCTAGTTGTGTGATTTAACGGTCCTCTGTGGCATTTTCTCCCTGCCACCAGCTTACGCCTCTCAACACTGGTGTAACATAGTTTTCCGGACCCATGGTTATTATTAAATGAGACAAGTGCCTCACATCTTCGCGTTTCTTGCCTCCCACGTCAGCTTCCCTCGGGCGCTGTGCTATTTGCTTACAGCTCATCATGCAATGCCCTGGAACGCGATCATTTCTGCCATTATCTCGAAAAGCTGGTTGGATAGTTTTCTTATCTCCTCTTTAATAAGAGCTTTTATTTGTGTGGTATCATCTGCATCTATCTTACGTAATTTTGTTGTATCTGTGGCCGAACTTGCTTTAGCTGTGATGTAAAGAATTTAATAAGTCTGCGAAAATTAAATTACAAATATTTTCCGTTAAATAATGTATGAGTGCGCGAAAACTAAATAGCACATTTTTCATGGTCCTTCGAGCCGGATCGCTATAAGCATCCGATAACTATCAAATAAACAAGTTAAGAAAGAAGAAAAACATTTAAACTAAAATATAATAAGTGTTACAGGTTATGCATAAAATCTATTAAGGTTAATGGCGACTGCACGAGCTCTACAAAGAAAAGTAAACCGCATTGTGGAAATCGAAAACTTCGCTAAGGGCAATCTTTAAAATGAACCCATTGAGCGTATCAAAGCGAATATCAAACTGCTCAAGGAAGAATGGGAAGATTAAACATTTTACAATCAAGCTAAGCTAGAGATGGATAAACCTCAGCAACACGTGGAACTAGATGCCAGTTTACACGAACTCATGTCTATTCAGAATTTGCGTCGTTTCGGGATTTGTTTGAAGCTTCGATAAACAACAATCCGAAGCTTTCTAAAGTTCACAAATTACAATATTTGAAAGGTTTATTGCGAGGAGAACCCGCTGCTTTGGTAAGGCATATTGCAATTACAGAGGCTAATTATGACGAGACATGGGAAATAATTGTAAAACGTTACGATAAAAGGAGCTAAAAATGAGAGCCTAACGACAAAGTTATGGGTGGTGCTCGATGGACCCAGTAAAACCACCAACGGCCAATCTATTAACGATCAACTCATGGTGGGTTCCACTATACAACCTACACTATGGACTATCCTGCTTCAGTTCCGTAACAAGCAAATCGCATTCACCGCCGACATACAGAAGATGTACCGGCAGGTTTTAATTGCAGAAGAAAACCAACAGTTCCAACGAATTTTGTGGCACAAAAACAGAAATGAGGATCTCAAGCACTATACCAGCTCACCACTGTCACAACAAACATCCGCCGATGTGGAAAGCGAACAACCACTCATTACTTTTGAAATTCTAAATAAGTTTTATGTAGATGACTATTTATCAGGAGCGAATACGTTAGAAGAAGCGCAATATTTGAAAATGCACCTAAATTCCAGTCTAGCTCGTAGAGGATTTCATCTAAGAAATTGGAGGTCAAACGAAGCGAAATTATTAGACGAGTATCGCGAAAGAATAGATTCCATGGTAGCGATCGAAGAGGCGAATCCCACTATAAAAATATTGGGTCTTCAATGGAGCTCCCATAAGAAGATCAACTGTCTTTTAGAGTCAATTTACCATTAGTAACAACATCTACCAAGCGAACATTAATATCTGACGCTTCTAAAAATTTTGATCCACTCGGGTTAGTCTCTCCATCAATAATTATAGCGAAAATTCTTTTTCAAAAGCTGTGGTTAAAGAAATTAGATTGGGATGACGAGCTGCTGGATGACATTGCACTAGTGTGGAATCAACTAAAATGGAGCTTCCAGAGTTAGAAAAGGTAAAAATAAACCGATTTATTGGGATGCATGACATAGAACGGATTTAGTGATGCAAGCGAAAGGACATATGTAACAGTCATATATGTGAAATTTGCCAACGGGAGTGGTGACGTCCAGTGGCCCTATTCTGTCTTTCCCTGGGAATAGGGAATTGAGAAAAATATGTTCATAGCATATGCTAGTGAAGTTTATCCAAACTAATCCAAAAAATACAACAACAACAAATTTATTGTAATAGTATTGGTGTAAGTAAACATTCAGGCGAATTTATATTGTGTAATTTAGACGAGATGTGATTTTTTAATATGTCTTAGGTACATTCTAAAGTCATTCTAAGTGTTTTCTAACCACTTAGCATGAACTTAAGTGACATTGGTACACTGTCTTAACCCAAACGAGTGTCCCTAGTAAATTATTTGATTTTCTAATGAGTATGACAGGGTGTCCCATGAGATTTAAAAATGTGATTTTTTAATGTGCCTTAGGTACATTCCAAAGTCATTCTAAGTGTTTTCTAACCATTTAGCATGAACTTCAGTGACATTGGTACACTGTTTTAACCTAAACGAGTGTCCGTAGTAAATTATTTGATTTTCCAATGGGTCTGACAGGGTGTCCCATGAGATTTAAAAATGTGATTTTTTAATGTGCCTTAGGTACATTCCAAAGTCATTCTAAGTGTTTTCTAACCATTTAGCATGAACTTAAGTGACATTGGTACACTGTCTAAACCCAAACCAGTATCCCTAGTAAATTATTTGATTTTCTAATGGGTCTGACAGGGTATCCCATGAGATTTAAAAATGTGATTTTTTAATGTGCCTTAGGTACATTCCAAAGTCATTCTAAGTGTTTTCTAACCATTTACTTAAGTGACTAAGCTAAACGTGAACTTAAGTGACATTGGTACACTGTTTTAACCTAATCGAGTGTCCGTAGCAAATTATTTGATTTTCTAATGGGTCTGACAGGGTGTCCCATGAGATTTAAAAATGTGATTTTTTTATGTGCCTTAGGTACATTCCAAAGAGATTCTAAGTGTTTTCTAACCATTTAGCATGAACTTCAGTGACATTGGTACACTGTCTAAACCCAAACGAGTGTTCCTAGTAAATTATTTGATTTTCTAATGGGTCTGACAGGGTGTCCCATGGGTCCCAGGGATGTCCCATGAGATTTAAAAATGTGATTGTTTAATGTGCCTTAGGTACATTCCAAAGTCATTCTAAGTATTTTCTAACCATTTAGCATGAACTTCAGTGACATTGGTACACTGTCTAAATCGAAACCAGTGTCCCTAGTAAATTATTTGATTTTCTAATGGGTCTGATAGGGTGTCCCATGAGATTTAAAAATGTGATTTTTTAATGTGCCTTAGGTAAATTCCAAAGTCATTCTTAGTGTTTTAAAAACACAGATGTTAAAAACACAGATGAAATAGATGTTTTATTTGAGGTATTCTGTGCTGTATGCTGCTCAAAATACAAAACGGATGTGTTTATCCAAGGATATGATAAGTACCTTAAACTGGTAGAAGGAAAGACAAATTTTTCCGAATTTTTTATTGAAAAAGAATTGGAAAATGAAAAAGAGGACATCGATTTTGATGCAACAAACCACGATTTTGGCGAATCTCCTTATTATCAACGTTATGGTGGCATTTTAAATGAAACGTTAATTAAAATTAAAAATGACGATGATGTAAATAAGGAAAAAAACGAATATTTTGTCAAAGATTTCGTCATATTCTGCACTCGCCGATATATGACATATTTGCCGTTATGGGGAGCTATATTTCTTCATCGTTTTAAACCCGAGGGCAGAGTGTCGAACGCAAACGTTGAAATTTTTTTAACATAATTAAGAACAACTTAATAAAAGAACGAAACTTAAAACTGGGAAGATTTATTGACATTATCAACCAGAAGAGTGAGCAATTACAAATGGTTAGAAAACACTTAGAATCTCTTTGGAATGTACCTAAGGCACATTAAAAAATGACAGTTTTAAATCTCATGGGACACCCTGTCAGACCCATTAGAAAATCAAATAATTTACTAGAGACACTCGATTGGGTTAAGACAGTGTACCAATGTCACTTAAGTTCATGCTAAATGGTTAGAAAACACTTAGAATGACTTTGGAATGTACCTAAGGCACATTAAAAAATCACATTTTTAAATCTCATGGGACACCCTGTCAGACTCATTAGAAAATCTAGTAATTTAATAACGACACTCGTTTGGGTTAAAACAGTATACCAATGTCACTGAAGTTCATGCTAAATGGTTAGAAAACATTTAGAATGACTTTGGAATGTACCTAAGGCACATTAAAAAATCACATTTTTAAATCTCATGGGACACCCTGTCAGACCCATTAGAAAATCAAATAATTTACTAGGGACCCTCATTTGGGTTAAGACAGTATACCAGTGTCACTGAAGTTCATGCTAAATGGTTAGAAAACACTTGGAATGACTTTGGAATGTACCTAAGGCACATTAAAAAATCACATTTTTAAATCTCATTGGACACCCTGTCAGACCCATTAGAAAATCAAATAATTTACTAGGGACACTTGTTTGGGTTTAGACAGTGTACCAATGTCACTGAAGTTTATGCTAAATGGCTAGGAAACACTTAGAATGACTTTAGAATGTACATAAGGCACATTAAAAATCATATCTCGTCTAAATTACACACTATAAATTCGCCTGAATGTTTACTTACACCAATACTATTACAATAAATTTGTTGTTGTTGTATTCTTTGGATTAGTTTGGATAAACTTCACTAGCATCATAGCATTTTTGTCTAAATTGTATTTTCTGGCCTACTGAGGAAACATGTTTGGTGTTAATATTTTTGAAACAAAGTGAAATGGGAAAATATTTTTCCCAATAAAAATTTTGTGGAACAAAAGTTTACCAATTCACTTTGTTTTGAAAATTTTTGCACTAATCTTTTTCTTTCTAAATACAACTTAAACTAAAATGCTATGAAAATATTTTTCCTAATTCCCTATTCCCAGGGAAAGACAGAATAGGGCCACAGGTGGAGATTCTTGCAGCAAAAACTAAAGTCCAAACCAATAGTTCAGGTATCTCTAGGCTCACTATGGGCTAACCAAATGCCTCATTAAAAAAATTTTGGCTTCACCCGTTTTCGACCAGACTTCAGGTCATTTAATCTAAAGCCAGCAGAACCCAAATCAAAAATCGGACCAAACCCGAAATTAGAACGCAAATCAAGATCTATTGATAATCAAATAATTTTAGGCTCACTAGGGCTCCACTCATTCCCAAAATTTTTGAATGAGGCATTTGGTCAACCCATAGTGACCCTAAAATTATTTGATTATAAATAGATCTTGTTTTGCGTTCTAATTTCAGGTTTGGTTTGATTTTCGATTTGGGTTCTGCTGGCTTTAGATTAAATGACCTGAAGTGTGGTTAAAAACGTGTGGAGCCCAAAATTTTTTATTGGAGCATTTGAGTAGTTCATAGTGAGCCTAAAATTATTTGATTGTAAATAGATCTTGTTTTGCGTTCTAATTTCGGTTTTGGGTTCTGCTGGCTTTAGATTAAATGACCTGAAGTCTGGTCGAAAACGAGTGAAGCACAAAATTTGTTAATGGTACATTTGGTTAGCCCATAGTGAGCCTAAAATATTTTATTTATCAATAGATCATGTTTTGCATTTTAATTTCGGTTTTGGTCCGATTTTCGATTTGAGTTCTGCTGGTTTTAGATTAAATGACTTGAAGTCTGGTCAAAAACGGGTGGAGCCCAAAAATTTTTAATGAGGCATTTGGTTAGCCCATAGTCAGCAAAATATTATTTGTTTATCAATAGATCTTATTTTGCGTTCTAATTTCGGTTTTGGTCCGATTTTCGATTTGATTTCTGCTGGCTTTAGATTAAATGACCTGAAGTCTGGTCAAAAACGGGTGGAGCCCAAAAATTTTTAATGAGGCATTTGGTTAGCCCATAGTGAGCGTAAAATTTTTTGTTTATCAATAGATCTTATTTTGCGTTCTAATTTCGATTTTGGTCCGATTTTCGACGATTTGGGTTCTGCTAGCTTTGAAATGATATAGCCTTTTCCATTTTCGAGATCGAGCAGAATAAAAAAATTTAAATAGGGCATTTAATTAACCTAAAATTAACCTTTAATTTTCCAATTGTTTTTAAATCAGTTTTTGATATGGGGGTTCTGCTAACTTTTTGTAAAGCTAGCAGAACCCGCGATTTAGTTGGAAGGGATGGAGCCCAAAAATTTTTAATACGTCATTTAATTAGCCTATAATTATCCTATAATTATCCATACTATCTTGTTATGTTCTACTGTATGGATTCTGCTAGCTTAAGGGACGTGAAAATAAACCATTTTAAGTACACACAAAATTTTCAAAATTTTATTTTACCCTACAATGAACGTGTTGTATGTAGCCGCACAAAAAAAATCCCGTGTGCCATTTTTTGTTGACATTTCACTATAATAATTTTTTAAGTATAAAATTGTTGTATTGTGCGATAATTTCTCATGGCATACTATTTTTTGAAGGTGTGTTAAATAATATTGCCATAAAAAGTATTGAGTTTCATACTTTTTATGGCAACATTTTCTCCACTTACTCTATTGTGCGTGGATTCCACAGTGAAACACATTTTTTCAGTATAAAATACTGGGAAACCGAAAAGAGGAGAGTATACATGTTAAAATTACGTTAGAGTGATAAAGACAAACAAATGTTGCCATAAAAGTATTGAGTTTCTTACTTTTTATGGCAACATTTTCCCCAGTAAATTTTCCTGAAATTTTTTTTGTTTCTTTCTAACAAGTAAAGGATTTATATTTTTATCCCGTGTTAGTTTTACTGAAAAAATTTATTTCACTGTGGAATTCACGCATAAAGCTCATTTTTAATTCCACTATTTAGGATGATGGTTATCGCCGCCATTTACAGTTGCTTTCGTTATCTTCATATTCCCCTCCGCTTAGAATGCTGTTCTAAAATCCAAACCCAATCAGTATTGGAGGAATACTTCATCCAACAAAATCGATGATGTTAAGAATAATAATCGTACATTTATAGGGTCCAACTGAGTGATATGCGTGTTTAGAGTAGAATTTGTAACAATATGTTGATCTAAAATTTATGTTTCAAACTAAATTCAATCTAGAAACCAAACTTTAACCGACCACATAGTAGTTAAAGCATTGGCGTTTGGATCGGGAGGTGCCGGGTTCGAATCCCGATAGGGGCAGAATTGTGATTTTACATCATTACATTATTATCTGTGATTAAAATGAACCCAACTATGACCTGTCGGGGTGCCGAACTCATAGACCAACCCATCTTGGGAGTGCCTAGGCCCTAACAGATTAAAGTTTTATAAAAGAAAAAACAAATTGTATACGGACTGGTTATGCAATAGCCAAGTGTCCAGCATGAACATTTCCTAGAACTTCGGAGATCAACCAATTTTTCATTTTAGGGAACACTTTGAATATTTTATTCCGCTGGGATGTTTTATTTTGTGAGAAAGAGCTACAAAATGAAGAGAAAAATGTCCGCTGTTAATAAAATAATAACATTCACTTTTATGATAATGCTGCCAATTGTGGCGAGTAGCGTAATCTCTTGAAATATGCTCGTAGTTTTAAATGTGAAAATAGTCAACGAACTATCAGGTAAACCAACGTTATAAAGAAATTTAGCACTTTGAAATCAGTTTCAGCTAAATATTTCCAAATGCTCTAAAGTCTATATATGTAGAGCTTAAAGCTTAAATATTTACATAGGATACTTTTGGTAATGTTAAAGCATATCATATTCTTTTCAACACTTCAATTTCCTTTAGAATGGGAAAACTTGAAATGTAAACTTTTTATCATCACCACAAACATCTTAATAATATTTGTTAACGTGATGAAAGAAAATATTTAACCCACACACACACAACCACAATATGTACAAAGTGCTATATACTTTAATTAAAAGTATTAAATTACACCCCAATAAATTTTAACGATTTTGGTATTCTCTGATAGTTTCATTTCCAATTCATTGATCATAAAAACGTCTTTTCATTTTCTTGAAATCGAAAATTGTATACAGCACGGGAATAAAGTTGTTTATTTTATATTTTCATGTTTAGATTATAGAAAAAATGGTGCGACTGTCAATCAAAATTATTTGTTACAACAAAGGCAACAGCCACGCATTTTACCACCCCCACCGCAACCACCGTTTCATTATTTAGGCAAGAATAAGCCATTTACTCAAATTAATTACGAGGATGATGATGACGATGATGATGATGATGATAATGATAATGAAGATATGGGCGATTTTGATAAAGAAGATGCAGATGAGGATGAGAGTGAGGATGATTACGATATTTTGCAGCTGGCCTACGATATAAAAATGGATAAGGAAATTGCACTGAAATCGTCCAGCTTACTAAAACTCCTGTTGGATATACCATCCGGTCCACTACCGATTGTCTATATCGAAGAAACCAATACTCCGCAAATTCCATATTACAGTTTAGTGAAACGAGGCGGTCGCTATAACCAACGATACCCATGGAAGCGAGAAAATTCGCTATATCGCCGGTAAGTACACCACCCACACAAATAAAAATCAAATTGAAATAAATTTTTAAACATTTTTTTTCGCCAAATGTATAGGGAATCAATTCATCCCGAGACCAGATTTCATTGTATACCAAGTCGCGAAGAAGTTTTCCGGCTGCTACTAGGACTACACGAAAATCGTAATGGTAATGAACCAAAAACTGTACGATTTTGTAATCGGCGGCGCCCAGCTCGGTCTATACTGACTAGTATACGATTTATGGGTTAAAATATATTTTGGTTTTTCGCTTAATAACCCTTAAGGTATATTTATCGACCGAGTGCCAAAATAATTCACCTCAACAATCTTAAAATATCCACCTACCATCAACTTTTCGGGGTTCAAGTTAAATAAATTAAAACTTTAACAAAAATAATAAAAAATAAAAAAAAGTTGTTTTCGACACAAACGTTTTAATTAGAAAATATTAAATTGCCCGCGATGTCAATTTGTCGTCTCCATCCTCGCAGCACACAATGACGATGATACGACGGGTATGTCACTTTATATTCTCGACTCATGTTACTGACCTCGTTTTGTTAAACGAAATGATAACAAAATATTTTTTTGCGTAGGTTGACGTTGTGTACGTGCTTTATAGATATAGATAAGGGATACAATTTGCTAATAGAGTGGAAGATAAACCCTTGAGACTAATATTGCATGTGTGCTGGGGATATTGTGTTTTATATGAAGAGCTGCAACACTCTATATATAAATTGGATGGTTTCTAAGAATTTATAACTTTTATAAATTGATTGTCTCAGTGGATTGCAAATTTACAAAATGTATACATGTCTAAGAATAACTTTATTATATTTGTAAAAGTTTCTTGAAATAGCGCTGCACAACAAATTATGGTAATTTGACAATGACATGATATTTTCAATTGTAATAAGCAGTAAATATTTAACCATTCTCTAATATTCCTTGAAACTTTATTCAAAAATTGCATTCGGAGGATATCGTCAACAGTTCAGTTTTTCATGAATTTCTATACTTGTGTTTGTGGTATGGAAATCCATATGAATAATTATTTGTAACTCTCGCTCTGTAAAATTCTCGGTTACTTGCTGCTACACAATATAATTTAACGAGATTTGAGTTGCAGTTAGAACAAATGCATTTAAGGGTTTATTCTGGTGGACAGGTTGTTATACAAGTTTAATTTTAAATCAACAATTTTAAGTAAACAAATCAGAAAGTTAGATGCTAAAAGCTGGCGAGGCAAATTCAATATTCATTAATATTTTTCAAATCATCTATAAATTTTTCAGTGTCCAGATTTTATCAGAATATTATAAAAAGTATCTGCCTCTTGCGCGGTGAATTTTGGAATTAATATATACAACTACAATTGGTGTAAGATCCAATATCTTCCAAACAGTGTGCTGGGAATGATAACAAAGACTGCAGAGTAATACCTCGTGTATAAGTACCCGACCTGCCAACGTACAAGTTATGCCATTTATACGAAAGTTACAGAATACTAAATATTTAGTTAGTTAGCCAACTGAATTATTGTACATCTGGTATTTAGAAAAATCAATTCAATTTTATACAGGGTGACCCAAAAATGGACAATCAAACGAAGCTGAGCAGATGATGTTAAAAAAATGTATTCTATGTGTGTATCCTTTGCCGTTGCGCCGAAAAGATAAATTTTGTTGTTGTCTTCGCCGTGCCGAAAATTCGGCAGAGAAGTCCTTTCTAACTGGTTTAACGTGTCACGTGATGTTTCACGCAGAAAAACCGTCGGCACTGTAGATCCGAACACTAAAACATTTATTAACTCGGCAAAGACTACTTCAGCATACCGAATGTCCCGATAGATGGCCAATTGCATGACATATTAAACCCCAGAATTATTTTGGCACTTGAAAGTTTATAAAAAAAAAATTAACTTTGTAACTACTCGTAATTCAACATTAATTTTATTCTTTACAATAAAATTAGCACAATTATAAACAATATAAATATTTAGGTTTAGTTCACAGTACATATCGCAAAACATGCACTTTGCATGATTACATTTCACAACAGCAAAATCAGCATGTAGGTCAAGTACATAATACATACCAATTATATATTAAAGCATTTCCTGTATCATTTAAAATACCAACATTAAAATTAAAAGACTGCTACAACATTAAATTTTAATTAACTTAATTATTAATTAAATAAAATTTATATAATTTCATAATTTTAAATTTGTAACTGTATAAGTGTATAATAAAGCATAATATGTATTCATATGAATAAATTAATTTAATTATCTTTGGCGTAACTTTAATGGAGGATCGTTTCTGTAAAACGTAAGTAAATCTTTAAAATTTCAAGGTAGATCATTTGTTCTGATTTCCTACTTCTTTTGAGAATACCAATTCTTGTCTCCATCAAATATGATCAAAACACTATGTTCAATGAACGAGTATTTTTTACCAAATTTGTGGTAATATTGGAAGACAAATTGAAAATGCGAGGCAAAATCCAACGAGCGGAGGAAATTTTGTACATAGTCAGAGTGTGCATGTCACGTGTGAGTTATTGGCGCCACAGAACTAATACCAAATCAGCGTATTTTCTTCGAGGGGTCTGTCTTTTGTTAAGTGCATCGCTACAATCGCTACATAAAGATCTCTATAAAGTTGTAATTAGAGTGGAATTTCACGAGCATCTACGTGATCCACACATGTAACAATTGGGTTGGGCGGCAAGCTAATAAATAACTACCTAATATTACAAAAATAACTAAGTTATGATTCTTACACAAACTATAGAGCATAGTTGATTAATCGTTTGTAGTAAAAAAGGATTAACGATTAATTGTTCGTTTTTTTATGTCGATTAATCGATTAATCGTTTATATAAAAAAATGCTTTCATATTATGATCGAAAATTTATTTATTAAAATATTTAATAAAAAATAAAAAATAAAATATTTTGTTTTATAAAATACTAGCTGCCCCGGCGAACTTCGTACCGCCTCAAAATCAATAAATGTTTTTTAAAGTTATTAGCTTAATAAAATTGAGTTTTTTATTAAGATTAAATAAATTAAATGAATACTCCAAATTAATTAAATTCAATGAAATTACAAAAATCAAAATGAAATATATTTTAATTACATTGAAATGAATGTAATTCACGTGGCAGCAAGGCTTTCGTTTTATTGAATTGAATAGAAATGGTTCGCGTAGCATTATTGCACAACTTTCTTTTAAACTATTTGCTGGGTGAGTTGCAATGGAGTCGAGTCCCTTCATTGTAGCACCTTGTGATATACGACATTTTTTGTTTTATTGTTAGGTGCGAGAACGAATAAAGCGGATGGTTTACCGACACGTGAACATGCTACGTACAATTGGCCGTGAGAGAAACATTCATTTTCTAGATTCAGGCCACAAACACTCAAGGATTGGCCTTGTGATTTGTTGATCGTCATGGCGAATGCAAGACGAATCGGAAATTGAATTCGTTTAAACTCGAATGGCATATCGGTTGGGATCATCGGAATTCTCGGAATGAGAACTTCCTCACCTTTGAACTTCCCTTGAAGTATCGTCGCGTGAATTACATTGCCCATGAGTTTTCTCACCACCAAACGCGTTCCGTTACACAGTTTTGGTTGATTCAGGTTTCGTAGCATGATGATTATCGAGCCAACTTTTAGTTGTAAATTGTGCGGTAGCAAGCCAGGTAGATCCAATGAGTTTAAAAATTCAGTTGGATAGTTGGTTGCTTCGTCTTCGTTTGTCACACAGTCAATAGATTTGAAGGAATGAAGTGGACCGACGATTAGATTTTGAATTGTAAAATTTAAGTGATCCACATCTTTGTTCTTTGCCGCAAGAATTACTCGTTCACTCACCCAATTGTGATTTTTGTGGTTAGTAATGATGTTCGGGAACACTTTGTTGATGAGCTCGTCCTTCGTTGAGACAAAAATGCAAAAGTTCTGAGGAAACGAAATCAATACGTTCGATTTGTCGACCGGAACACGGCCATTACCGATAGTCAGCAATTGCTTGGAGAATTCTTCGGCAGATGGATCGTTTAACAATGCAACTCGCATGTTTGTCGTTAGCTGAAGTTTCTTCACATAACACCACAGAGTCGATGATTTGAGGCAAGCGTTTATTTCATCAGCAGCGGTCGATCTTGGAATAACTGGTATTGTTTGACGGAAATCGCCAGAAAGTAGAATCATTGCGCCTCCAAAACATCTTGAGTCATTGCGTAGATCTTTCATAGTTCTATCGAGTGCTTCCAATGCGCGTTTGTGCGCCATTGTACATTCATCCCAGATGATGATTTTACTTGCTACCAAAACTTTCGCCATTGCTGAGTGTTTTGCAATGTTGCATGTCGGGTTTTCAGCCGATTGAAGGTTTAACGGTAATTTCAACGCTGAATGAGCTGTTCGGCATCCTTCTAGCAATGTGGCCGCTATCCCAGAAGAAGCAACTGCTACAGCAATATCGGATCTCGCACGAACAGTGGCCAAAATCAATGACATGAGGAATGTCTTCCCAGTTCCACCGGGCGCATCGAGGAAAAATAATCCACCATTTCCATCATGAATTGCCTTCATTAACGTATCGTACACTCCTTTCTGTTGGAGGTTCAACAGTGGTACATTGGTTCGAACTGATTGGTTCAATGCATCTCGATCATATTCATGTTCACGTTCCAATTCTCGATTGAAAGCGTCGTTCATTCCACGACATGGCGTTGGCATTCCTAATTTGACTAACAAACTGCCGCACATGCGAAAACACATGTCTTCGATCAAAAGCAAAGCCTGGTTATGTATCTCCTCATTCACCTCGAGATCGGGATTTCCGAAACTGACACGAATTCGATGTAGAATGTCTTCTGACATGTCATTCTTGTACTTGCTCCATAGTTCACGTGGATTTGATGGGAAGCATGTCGAAATAATGATAGCAAATAATGTGCGTATCTGGTTTGGAGTTGCAGAAATAATTGATTCAGCGATTGTCATGTCCCAATGAGTATCGTTTTCAAGCAAGTTGAGCTGTTGACATGCAGCACGAAATGTTGGGCACACTACACCATTGACAGTTCGAAGTGATTCAAATGATGTCGGCCCACGAATATTCACCAGCAACAACCGCAAGTAGAAGCATTCGTCATTCTTCGGATGAACTGTGTAAATGCGACCAAGAGCATCAGTAGAACGCACATTTGGATGATCAGGAACCTCATCGCCTTCCTTCCGACGTTGAAATTTTTTTGATGAGGCGTTCCAAGTGTAATAACGTGGCATCTCAGAGTAGAGCAATGTTCGTGCAAACGGATCACTTTGACAAATCGAAAAGAAACTGGTCAGTGTTGTTGCTGGAGGTGTCTCAGCACGTTGAGCAACATTCGATGAGTTGAAATAAACTCGTTGACCATTCTCCAGATGCACCGCCAAATGTACAACAGTGGGATGACGTTCATGAATAGGGAATGAGAATATACGCCAAATCGCCTCATTGCAGCTCACATATCGACCAACTTGATAATGCCTGATTTCATCGTTTGTATTGGGATTTTGAACACCAAAAACTGCCATATCGCTACCTTTCGTGACATATTTACAAATGTATTTTATGGACTTCACTGAATTGCAGTACTCCACGTTGCAATGCGCCTTGAATGTTTTGGAAAGAAGTGGCGAATATGAAACAATCCAAGTGTTGTCGACCACGAACTCATTTCCTCTCACTATCGTTGTGATAGTTCTACCGTTATCATCGGCTGATCGACGCCGGTACAGTGGATAACCATCATTGCCAGTGATAGTCTCTGCGGTTAAATTTCGTGGATAACGCTTGGAACACTTGTTGTCGACCATGCACGGTGATTGGGGATTGATGGAGCCACACGGACCGTGAACCATGTTCGTAATTACAACATCATGCAGGTCTGGATCGGTTTCGGGATCAGGAATCTCGGCACATATGATGTCATCTATTTGGTCTGGTCGAATTTTTTCGGCTAACCAAATAAGAATGTGAGCATGCGGCAAGCCTCGTTTCTGCCATTCAATTGAATACATCCAACATCGAGTATCCCTAAAGACGCAATGCCTAACAATGTAGTTCATCAGCGACCGGATTTTTTGTTTGAAGACACGTGCGATGATGTCGTGCCGATCACTTGTTATTTGCCCGGGTAGCAACAGTTGAACAATCTCTATCCATTTCGGATTGCAAGTAAAAGTGATGAATAAATCTGGACAACCGTAATGACGAACATATGTCATTGCATCTTGCGCATATTCATGCATATGACGCGGGCTGCCAATGTACGTCGCCGGTAGAATAGTCAATCGACAAACATTAGCTGCATCTCCTTCGGTGCTGATTGCATCGCGTAAATGGATATATTCCTCCGAACGCAGTTTAGCTTGGTTCAACCGAATGAAAATGAGGCGCTCTGTTTCGATTTTGACGTACATGTCGACGATATATTGCTGAAGCAAACGACGAAATCGCAGCAAATAGTTGTCAGCATTTTGACGAATCATCAAACGATATGCATAATAATTCATCGAGCTAACCTTCTTGTTAGTTTCCTCACCTGAAATGAAATCAGTAAAATTAGTGTCATAATCTAAATTATGATATCAGTACTCACCGCTCAATGGATTTATCATGTTGATATTGAACCATCGTCTCCTTGCCAAAACATCAGCGGGTATTGCAATGTATCGTATGAACGGTGTGTTTCATTTATTCGTTGCAGTTGTCCAGTGTCGCGACGTGTAAGCACAATATCGCGCGGTTCCACGCTTTCACCAACAATCACAATTGCGACTTCATCTATTGTTGGAGCATTAAATTGACGTTCGTGTGTTCCAACGGGTCGTTTATCTGCTCTGATCACGACTTTGCAGTCGTCACTTGGCATGCGATCCAACGCAGATTTAAACAATCGAACCAATGCATGATGTTCATGGAGTAGTTGCTGCAAATCTTTCAGAACTATCCTTTTCATTGCTGTATTGATCGTTTGGCGCCGATCAAGTTGATCCTCCATATTGCCCATAAAGTATATTTGGATGAATTTATGCTGTCCATCTTCAATCGGTTGCAATGACCCAATTCGGTGGTGAATTTGGCCTTGAATCTGTAAAGTCGAAGACGAAGTCAGAATTATAGATTTTTGATCACCAAAAGAAAATGAATGTTTACTCTCTCGAGCAGAAATGACCTTAAATGTTGGATTGAATCCGCGTTCTTCGATAATGTCTGCTCCAAATGAAGTCATTTGGAAACATCCGTTGTATTTTTGAGTGTTGGATAGAAAATGTCGTGATTCTGGTGTCTCGCCACGAAGCAATGAACGCAACAGTTCAGGTGGTGCTGGCAATAATGGCAATCTCACCTTGCCACTGAGACAGCACAATCCAGGCGTTTCTCCAGCGAACTTCAATGCACCGCAATGGTCGCACACAAACTCCATTGGGCCAATTCGAACGAAAGGATGCGAGTTGTAGTCAATTGTGCAATCGTATTGAAACGCTATTCGATTCAAATCAACACTTGAAGGATTTCTTCTTGCGCGTCGAAAATTATCTCGTTGTTGATCTGTGCGATAAGCTCGACGATTTCTCATTGTCAACTGAGCCATTTGACGTACTGCCTCTCTTTGTGCTTGTCTTTGTGAAGCGCGAAGTCGGGCCATACTAACGCGGCGCACTTCTCGTGTGATTTCTTGTTCATCTGCAGTGGATTGATTCGCAATAGTCCGAAGTCTAATTGCATTACGGCTTCGTGGTGAAAGATTAGATCTTCTGGCTCGCGGCATTGTAAATAATACTGGAAAATTAATCACACAATCCAAAATTACATAATCAATTATCGATGTGCGCACAATCACAAATGTGGTAACCTCACAAAGTGAACATCTTCGAAGGGAACTTACCGTTTAAAAATCCCGATCGAAAATAGAATTCCGCAGAATAAAAAAAAAATTAAAAAAACCAAAAAAAAAACTGGTGTCCGGTGTTGGGACACTCTGTACCACTAAAAAAATTACGTACTATTGTACGCAAAAAAGTACTGTTTTCTTATTGTTATTGGCATACACCACACAACCTCTTATTTCACTAAATTCCACCACTTATTTTAATATTATATGCTAAACCACAAACCACTTAACTAATATGAAATAACCAAAACCAAAAATAAATTAAATTTAATATTAAAATCGCAAAGGAAAAAAACTTTTTTTGGAGCTGTCAAAATCTACTATTCGCACTGAAATCGTAACTCGGACGAAGATTTTATCTATATAAATAGATAAGTAGATGAAATAAAAAAAAATTGGATAAAAAATAAAATGGTAAATGTGCATGCAGCCTCCAGTCGGATTCGTATCCAGTACCTTGCGGTCCAAGCGCCGAAGCTTTAACCACTGCACCATACACATACAAACTACACCTACAAAATTCATAGAAAAAAAGGTTTTTTTATTAGATTTTTGGGGCTTCCCTTTTGAGTTTTTCCGACTTTTCTTTTTTCCTAAACCACCACTGTATTGAGACGAACAAAATAATAAAAAACAAAATGTACTAAATATATGAGAAAATGAATTTTCTTGATAACTTTTTTGTTGGTGAATTTTTCCAATGTTTTAATAGTTATTATGCTATTCGGAACGGAGTCAAACTCAACAAAAGAAAGATCATAAAAATCGGTCCAGCCGTTCTTGAGTTATAAATGGTGTAACTAACACGACTTTGTTTTATTTATATAGACTAGTTGAGTTACCCGGCGTTGCACGGGAGGTATATAAGCATGAGTTGTATTTTCGAATATTTTGTAGAAAATGT
Organism: Nephrotoma appendiculata; assembly: GCA_947310385.1. NCBI lineage: Eukaryota > Metazoa > Arthropoda > Insecta > Diptera > Tipulidae > Nephrotoma > Nephrotoma appendiculata. The sequence goes on from OX371224.1 coordinate 74,333,783, forward strand.
CTGGATAACTCAGTAGTTACGAAGACGTAAGCTAGAAGAGGTTCAGGTGGATCATCCAGAGGAGGCAAATTCACTTTTCCATTTGAACAACACATTCCAGACGATTCATTGTGAAACTTTTAAGCATGACAATACAAACAAATGTTTTCCATTTGCAAAATTGAAACATTGTAATCATAGTCTTTCTCGTAATTGAATGCTGCTAACTTTAAATCACCTCTAAAAGTTTCTATTAATCGTCTATATCATAACCGATCGACTTCCAGCTGAGCCTCACGATGTTCAGTACAAAATGCTGTGAATGATTGTTCGCGGCACTTTCACACTTTTTATTATGTATATGAGACTGTGTCTCCTGAGATTCTAAACGCGACTATCCTTTTTCGTTTCTTATTTCAATTTTTCGTGTCTTCCTAAAATCTCGATATTAATCGTTAATCGATTAATATCGGGATTCACGAATGTAGATGGCGAAATAGCTAAATTCAGCAAAACCAGCAATGCCTCGTAGTTAAGCGGCGCGGTGTATAAATAGTTTTGCTACGAGGAGTGCCACGAAGTGAAAAAGGATTTTTCTGTTTGAGCCGCTACAAAGACATCCTGCTTCGAACGTTTGCGGCTGTAATCTTCTTCGACCTGCCCAATTGATCTTTTTTACGGTGGCATTTTTAAGTAAAAAATGAAACGTGTAGCTAATTAGTCAGAAATGACGGGCATTCTAAACAGAAATTAGTATTAATTTATCAAAACGATTTTAATGTTCCCTTCGATACGTTTTACAGCGAACTGTGGTTGAAAATGACATTTCGAAAAACAAAAGAAGTTTTTTCAAACTAAGGCAATTTTACACGTACAATAATTTGAATCCAAGGATGTTTCTTGTAGAAGATGCTATTTTCAAATATAAAACGCTAGTACTTTTCAAAGTAAATCAATTTATACGTACAATATTTTTTAGTACCTTTCCTAGAATTGATTTTATGAAACAATCATTGATTATTTAAGTAATAAACTAAATAAAGTAATAAACTATTGGTGTTTAGTATGAAACTACTATTTTCATTAAAAGCCGCCGGTTGCAATAGTGGATTAAAATAGAATGTTAATTATTTCTGAAGTTATGTGAAAATTAGAACTCGCTGACTATGGTACATTTCAAAACAGAATATGATAAATAGGATATCACTAAACAGTAACATGCCAAACCAGTAAAAATGGACTATTAGTATGAATAATATAAGTGTTCAGAGATTTGTCTTCAGTTAAAGTGATGAAAGATTGTCTTAAATTTAAATTAATAAAATTAATTTGAATAATTAAATCAATTATAGTAGAGGTATGATTATTGATTTGTGTATAACAATCGCAAGGACACAACAACAAGGATAGATATCCTTTTTGGTGTCTAAATTTGCGGCTAAGGCGCTATTTCGGAACATTTAAATAATTGTATCTATACATGTAAAAATGAGTTCTTGATCCAGGGCAGACTTCCGGATTGGAGCATGTCACTAATTTCATATAACCCCTTTCCTTAGTTATTCCCGTCAAAAAATCTTAAAAAAAATTGTACCATGGCCGTAGACCCCGGGGTCCAGCCCCTTTCACAATATCGTAAGATTGGTCCTGAACATGAAACATTTGCATGGTAAACATTTCATGGTGATCGGTTGAGCGGCTGAGAAGTAATTTTGGAATAATCAAATATTTGTATCTATACATGTAAAAATTAATTTTTGATCCAGGGCTGGACACCTCGGATTCAAATATGTCACTAATTTCATATAACCAGGGCCATAAACTCATTTTCGTAGAAAAATTTAAATAAAATTAAAATTTTCGAAAAAAATTGTACCGCAGCCCCTAGACCCCGGGGTCCAGCCTCTTCCAAAATATCGTAAGGTTGGTTCTGGATATGCAACTTGTACATGGTAAAAATTTCATGGCGATCGGTTGAGCGGCTGAGACGCCCATTCGGAACAAACAGGAATTCATTTTTATATGTAGAATATAAAAATTCATTTCCATTATTTTCGTGACAACTAGAAAAAATATTCATCGCTATAATATTTAATTTTTTCATTCGGAAGATATGACCGTAATAAGCATAATTTGTCGATGTTCGTAATTTAGTCAAAAATAAACCATCTGCGCTAAACTTCGTTCGGCTTCAAGCGAAGTTCAGCTAGTTTGCACTTTACTGTGCTCAAACACCAACTTTTTATAGATATGCTAAATTGTTCGTTCTCGTACAGGATCCGGTGGCCTGGATAATAGTTTTTTTTTATCAGGAATACATCAACCTCTTCTGCTGTAGAATGTTTCATTCTCTTTTGACATTCAACAGTGTCTCGTTCATTACTTTCCGTTTCTATATCAGGTTCGATTAGGTTGTCAGAATCAGTTGACAATCTATTATAAATTTCTTTGATTGTAAGAGTAAGCTAATTTTTTATGGGATATTGAAAACCGGGCCAAGTATGAGAGCACGATATAGGATAGCTAGTAGGATTTTCTAAGTAATGTAGCAGTCCCTCTAGGTCTACATTCCTTCCATTATTAATTCTCTCCGATACTGAGATATAAAATTGTTGACCAACTACACCTGACTGATTATGCAATTAAAAAAATTCAAAAATATCAGTTGCTTTTTTCAAATTGCAATCCCTTCTACCTAGAGCTAACGATGATACTTCAATTACTTCGAGTACTTCAATAATCTGTGAAATAATTTCAATTTCTTCCTTACTTGGAAACATTTCAGTTAATGAAAAATCCTCTAAAACTATACTGATAGTGTCTTGCAATTCCATAAACTTTTTCAGCTTTGCCAACATAGAATTCCATCTCGTGCGGACGTCTAATAACAAGGTCAATGCTTTCGCTATTTTTGCAATACATGCTCTCTGGATAATGGTCAAAAAGCACGGTCCTTTAACCCACTCGTTATTCTTAAATTCTGGAATTGCACTTTTGAAATACTATATCTCACTTTCTTCATGATTCACATCTTCATCTAAGTCTGAATCACCATCTAACTTATTGTCACTTTGATAACCTATAGTATATCTTCAGTGTCAACTTCGATGCTAGTTGAAAACAATTTTGTATAAAGCACATCCACAACTGCTAAATGGATTCCATGGGAGTGGCATATTTGATGATACACATCCATTAGCCGACCCATCTTTTTCATTACAGATGCACCATCGGTGACGACTGCAACAATATGCTTATGTAAATCAATATCAAAGTGACGTAATTTTTGAATATAATTTCTACTGCGCTTGTAGCAGGCATTGAGCCGTTTTTTCTGATCATCCCTAGTCCATAAATATGCGAATCCTTTGTGTGAACGTTGAGACACATGTATCGCCGATTACGTTTAGATGTTCATCAATTGATAAAGAGAATCGTTCGGTGTCAGTTATTCTCAATTTTAATTTATGTTTTAATTCTAACTGCATTTCTACGGCATAATCCATAACAGCAGCTCTTATTCCTTTTTCAGTAACAGGCATTTTCAACCCTTAGGCTTTCCAGCTATTTCTATTCCATCGCTGTTGACAAGAGTAGCGAACGGTATGCGATCTAATGCAGTAAGTTTTGCGAGAACTAATGCTGGAGATTTTGTGGAATGTTGCGAAAAGTATGATGTTATTGTATTTGTTGGATGTGTTATATTTTGTTGATATACTGAAGGTTCCACTTTCAATAAATTGTGCTTGTGTTCCAAATGATACCTATAGGTTGTTATTGATTGATGAAGTTTAAACACAGTATCACAATGCTTGCACTTTAATATATTTTTATCTTTTTTGTTTAATAATAGATGCTTCTAAATCTCGGATCGCCTTTCTTTTGATATGATCCAATCACTGGTTTCGTTCTTATTGTCATCCATATTATTATCCAAAAAAATTAATTCACATCACATTACACAAAATAAAAATATATACTACAACCATATATTAAATAATATATATATAGGACGTTCGTGTTCTTTTTTTTCTATTATCCTATCGAATTAGATTTTTTGTCACGGTGTCGCTTTTATCGTTTTTTCGAACTTGAAGTAAAATCAAATGTCAAAAAGTTTACGATTTTTGGTTGTCAAAGCATATATTAAATAATATTACATAAAATTACAATAAAATTACATTTTCAAGATTTTTCCCTAATTGATCCTGGACGGACTTCACGCTATTAAATGTGAGTAGCTTAAGCTTATCATCTATATTAAGCGGCGTTTCATGATCCTCTTCTTCGGAAACATTAAACTTTTCCTTTTCAGGAGATTCTGGTATTATAAATTCATTTGGATTCGAGAATTTTGATGTCGCAGATGATTGAATTTGGTGACTTTTCCAACGTTCCGCCGACTTTGTAATAGAATATTAAGTACAATAATTAATACTTAAATGTATCTGTAAAAATGACGATGTACTCACATTGCATTCATCTGTATCACCATTTATTATTTATGTATTATCATTTATTCATGAAATTACATAATGGTGTTCCTGGACATTACGTTTACATTATATTTAATACTTCATGTTTCGAAATATTATGTCGGTTAGGTTTCCCACATTTCTCTTCTAGTGCGACAAACAATACTAAAATACAACAAAACAAAATTTATTGAGAATTACTGAAAACATAACGGATCAATTAAATTACATAATGGTTCGTGGACATTACGTACCCCTCCTAACATATACAGTTCGTTAAAACCACATGTATATGAACAGCACAGCACGGGCACGATAATTTTCGAAACGTGAAATTTCCATCTCAAATTGTCCAGGCAGTCGACCGTAAACAGAAAACAACTTGCCAAACTGATAAAATTCGAACTGTAGATAGAAAAATTGGCTTTCAGATAAACATAAATATTTTGTTAAAAACTTGTTTTTTTTCTAATCTCTTCATTTAAAGGTAAAAAGTACTTCGAAGAAAGAAATATCGATGTGTTGAGCTGGCCCCCGTATAGTCCAGACTTAAATCTCATTGAAAATATTTGGTCTGTAATGAAGCTAGAAGTAGCAAGAAAGCGCCTAGATCAATTCAAGCTTTAAAAAGTTTGTTGATGACGATTTAGGAATCCATATCTCCTAAGTCTTTGAAAAATTTATCAAATTCAATGAATCGGAGGTGTATCTCTCTCTCTCTCTAGCATTTACATCCCATGAAGGGATTTTGCCGCCCGCACTATGGTCCTCCATCCAGTCTCGGTCCATCGCTCTCGTCCTCCAATTTCGACATCCTAATACGAGTAGGTCTTGTTCGACATCGTCACGCCAGCGCAGTCGGGGTCTTCCTCTACGACGTACTCCGGCTGGTTGTTGATGGAACACTTTGTAAACCATTCGTTGTTGTGGAGATCTTGCAACGTGGCCGAGCCATCTCACTCGATTAGATTTGATGAAGCCGATAATATCGCTACCTCCGAGAAGTTGCTTTATTTCGTGGTTCATGCGAATCCGATATTCATTGTTCGCAACTTTAATAGGACCAAAAATTGAACGGATGACCTTCCTTTCGAAGGTAGATAATAATCTACAGTCATTAGAGGTCATGGTCCAGCTCTCGCTTCCGAAAGTCAGCACAGGTCTTATCAGTGCTTTATAAAGTGCGAGCTTGCACGACTGCGATAGGTGTTTACATCGCAATAATTTTGATTGGGCGTAGAAAACTCGTTGTCCGGCAGCGATTCGGGCTTTTATTTCTGCCTGCATGTCGTTTGATGATGTTATGAGTGACCCGAGGTATTTAAAATTTTCGACGCTATCAAAATTATGGTCGCCAATTTCGAGATTTGCCATAGAGATGTTCTTGGGTGTTGTTAAAAATTTCGTTTTGGTACTGTTCACCTCCAAACCAAGTCTTCTTGCGCAGCGATTGAGCAGTATGAAACTGTCCTTGATGTCGCTAGGTCTTCGGCCAAGAAGCACGATATCATCTGCATATCCAAGAATTTGGCCTGATTTATTGAATATACAGCGCGAAGTTTCAATGTTGCTTTTCCTCACTACGTACTCAAGCGCCAAATTGAAGAGCACAGGCGCGAGTGCATCTCCCTGTCGAACACCAGATGTTATTTGAAAGGAGTCTGACACAGATCCTTCAATTACAATTCTACATGCAGATCCAGACGTTGTTAATTTACACAGAGAAACAAGTTTCTCTGGAATACCTAGGCATATGAGCGCGGCCCAAAGGTTGTCGCGGTTTATACTGTCATATGCCTGCCGGAAGTCTATATATAATTGATGTATGGTTATGTTGTACTCCCAACATTTTTCCAAGATCATCCTCATGGTGAAACACTGGTCAGTGGTCGAACGATTGGGACGAAAACCACACTGATAGTCGCCAATGATGTTTTCGGCGAAAGGGATGAGTCTGGCAAGTACAACATTAGCCAACACTTTGTAAGCAGTGTTCAATAGAGCTATGCCACGAAAGTTTTCACATTTAAGACGGTCGCCTTTTTTATGCAACGGACATATGAGTGCGGTCTTCCAATGCTCCGGCAACTCTTCTTGGTCCCAAATACAAACGACGAGATCGTATAAACTTGTTGCAAGAGTAGCGCCTCCGAGTTTGATTAATTCTGCGGGGATTCCATCGAGACCGGGTGCCTTGCCGTTTTTCAATCGACTAATAGCTGCGTCTACTTCCTCTGCTGTGGGATATTCGACGAAGATCTCATCACCTGGAGGAGCTATTGCTCTAATGGGGGTCACTTCGTCATTCCGGTTTAGCAGACTTTGAAAGTAGGTTTGCCATACTGAGAGAACATCAGCCACGTTTGTTCTCAATTCTCCATTCCCGTCTTTTATGGCTGTACTTCTTGGGTGGAAGTCTTTAGTGAGATTCCTGGCATTAGCAAAACAGTCCCTTGAATTTCCTACTTCCGCTTGGAAGCTGATGTTTTCGATGCATGACCTCATATGATCGCGTTTCTTTTGTCGAAGGAATTTAATCGTGGCTTTCCTTGCGCGTAGATATTCTGCCTGAGTGCTTCTCGTGTTGCGAGCCAACCATTTTTCACGAAGCTTTCGTTTATTTTCGACGACCAGGCGGCATTGATCATCGAACCAATCATTGCGCGATCTCGGTGGTCTTCTGCCGATAGTGTTTTGCGCCGCGGTGGTTATGGCTGACTGTATAGCGTGCCACTGCTCCTGGATATTAGGAGGAGCTCCTTCGTTGTCGCTGGGCCGCTCTAAATAGTTAGTGACAGCTGACTGGTAACTCTGCAGTGACGCTTGGTCTTTTAGAGCATCGACATTCCATCGAACGGTTTTTTGTGCTTGTCTATTGAAGGTTGATGACAGTTTGCACTTATATTTAAATATGACAAGCACATGATCGCTGTCCATATCTGCACCTCTGTAAGATCTAACGTCAGATATGCTGGTGGAGTGTCTCTTGGACACCATGACGTGATCGATTTGGTTTTCTGTTCTTCCATCATTCGATCTCCACGTTACTTTGTGAATTCTCTTATGTGGAAAAAACGTACTTGATACAACTAAGTTGTACATTATTGCCAGGTCGGTGACGCGTTGGCCGTTGTTGTTACTAGTTAGGTGCAGGCTGTTAGGACCGATGTGCGTTGTATTTTCTGCACTTTTACCGATTTTTGCATTAAAGTCGCCCACGATGATTTTAATGTCGTGGTGCGGTATGTTATTGATGACTTCCTCGAGCTCGACAAAGAAGAGATCTTTGATGTCATCTGATTTATCTTCGGTGGGTGCATGCACATTAACGATCGTGATGTTAAATTTCTTAGTGCGAAGTCTGACCGTGCATATCCGCATGTTGATAGGGCGGAAATCGATGATATGGTGCTTCACGCGCCGATGGATGAGGAAGCCAACTCCAAATTCTCCTCCGTTCTGATGACCGCTGTAATGAAGAGTGTAACCATTGGTGGTGTCATGGATCCCACTCCCAGGCCATCTAAGCTCTTGTAGTGCAAGTACGTCTAATGTGTAGCTTTTGGCTTGGTTCGAAAGGTTCTGGAGATCTCCAGGTCTTAAGAGGCTAAGCACGTTCCATGTTCCCATTTTTAAAGCGTTGTCCGTGTACAATTTCCGAGGTCGAGTTTGTAATGAATCCGATATGGTAATCCGAGGCCTTTGTTCAGGGTTCATAACTTAAATGGTTTTTATGAGGGAAGGTTGTTGGCCTGCCGCTCAACCCGCTTGTTACGTGTGTGGGTCACGCACTGGTGAGAATCTTAAGGCATCCAGTCCTACCTTGAACACATTTATATAGCGAGCCACTTGATACAAGACAGACGCCCGCTTCAGCCGCACCTAACCTGAAGAACAGACGCTGATTTGGTATTGGTTTTGAGGCGCCAATAACCCGCCTTGACATGTAGTGTCCATGACTATAAACAGGATTTAGTCTGTTCGTCTCCACTACACAGCCTGATTCATTTAGCGTTACCCAGAGAGCACCGCGAGGAGGTATGAATCTCGGACTTCGCCCCCCAACCATCAAATAATCCACATCTTGACTCATTTTCGAGGCAAGATTGTAGTTTAGTTATAATCACGGAGATCATATCATAATTCATCACTTGGGAGGTGTATCGCTGTAATAAAAACAAAAGACGGTCTTACAAAATATTAATATTAAAGATTGAACTTCTATAAATCAATAAAAAACAAAAAAAAAATTTAAAAATAAAAAATAAGTGTTTAATTTATTCCATTACTTTAACTCCAATCACCGTATTTTGAATATTTTGGCATTTTTCGGGGTTTTCCCCCTAAATTGCAGGTATTTTTTTTTTTCAAAAATTTACGTCATACATGTATTTAAAATGAAACAATAAGCCAATTGCGTTCAAAAGTTTTGTAATTTTAGCAAAAAAAGGCTCCAATTTGCAATAAAATATGTTTGCCCAATTTTTTTCCCAGTACTGTATATTAAATAACTATAATATTTGTTGAAAGTAAAAAATTGAAGCTAAATTTGACAAGACATGACATTTACTTTTTTATTTTGACACACAGTTTTTTTTTTGCTTGCTGTGTTGATTTTCGAATTTTTTCGATGTTTTGTACTAAAACAGCTAACTTCGTTCTTGTCTTATAGAAATACAATTTTGGAACACGATTTTACAAGGCAGTGTCCTATATTGATACTATATAATATTTGCTACAACCAACAACTATTTAAAGAACATGAAACAATGAGAAACCAATTATAATGAATTTCGTTTGTTTCCCAGTAAATTTCTTTTCTTCGATGTGAAAAAGCAGGAAAATAAAAATAAAAAATTAAATCTGAGTAAAAACGGGAAAGTACCGTTTTTTATTTAACCTCAATATGTATAATATGCTCACGGTTTTTATTTTCTTTTTAAAGAAACATAGAATATTTATTATACATATGACAATCGATTAATCGACAGCTTTATAAATTAATCGATTATTTGAAATTTTTTCTGATTGACCGATTAATCGAACCATGCCCTAGCACTCACCATATAATACAATAATACGTAAGGGTTGTCATTCCGCTCTGACCAAAACCTGCTTATTTGCGCGACGCTTATATACGATGAATAGCCCTTGACGTTTAGAAGAGTAACAGCATTGAAGCATCTGATAATTGTTGCGAGCATTGACGTCCTTCATGCAAGGCGCACTTGGATACCTAAGACCACAGGAACCACACATCATATATTTGAGCGGGATTGTTAGAAGCATAAGGTCTCCTTTCTGATGGAATCTCAGAATGATCGATTCTTTATACTGTAATTTGTCTTCGGCTCGTAAGGTCACAAGCATGTGTGTGCAGAAGGCTTCGCTTTTGAACCTATGTGGTTCAATGTTTTCGTGAAAATGAAAAGACCTCGTCCTGGTAAATCGACAATTTTCACTGTTATACCGATCAAATTTGATTGCGAAAGTGAGTACGATACGAATGATTCATATCTGAAAATAGCTTTTCAACGAACTCTGGATAATTAACTTCGTTACCATCTACATTCTTTGACTTAGGCAGCATAAGCTTACCTTTTCTGCAACATTCTGCGAATTTCTTATCAGTTGGAAGTACAGGGCGAAAATGTTTTGTTTTACAAAATTGGCAGATGACATTAAAGGAACCACAATAATGCTCTTCGGCGTTTGTTTCATCGAAGTTTACTGCTTCGTCTCGTATAGCCTGACTTTGACGTGTTTCAGTTAAACAATCAGAATAATTTACGCTCGATGAACTTCAATTGATTGTATTGATACGCCGTTGCCGCCAAGCCAAGTTTGATGGACGAGCTGGTGCTGATGTATGATCGGATGTTTGGCGAACGACATACCTCAAATGAGAAGAAATATGAGCAGTGCGACGAATGACTCTTCGACGGTTTCTTGTCGAATAAGCAGGCGGTGAAATCTGGCATTTTTTTTTACAAATGGACGTTAACGACTCTTTGTAAATGGTAAATAGTGAATTAATAACTGTGACGCAAAATATCAAGTTATCGTTAATTATCCTAATTTTTTATGCCAGTATTTACTTTATTTTTTTTTTTTTTTATTTCGTTGTATTTTCGGGACAAAATTTCGTTGGATTTTTCCATATTTTTTTCTTTTATTTAAATTTCAATTTAATTTTAATTTTATTTAAAAATATTAGATTGTGATCGAGCACCGAATTACGGTGGTCGTGTGCGATACCGGGATGTACATTAGTTTCGTCTCTAACGGTTGGTCGTTCATTTTATTAGTTTTAAAAATTTTCGTGCTGCTTTGTTATGCTGCTACAATTATGCTGCTTTGTTGTGGCTAGGCATCGTCATTTCAGGGTCGATGGGTCTTTCGGGGGGGGGGGGGGGGGGAGGATCTCCCTTCAGCAGACTGGGTACTTTCCATTCGGGGAGATCTGGTCGTTTCTGGGTGGGCACACCCAGTTATAATTAAATTTATTGTGGTTCCTCAAGTTTCGTTCGACGAATTCTAGGATGTTTCAATTAATTTCAGTTTGGATAGTTTGCTTTTACTTTTGTTTATTCCGTTCCACGGTGTAGGCCAGGACACGCAAGACTCAACTACCCCATGACTCAAAACCCTGAGATCTAGTCGGCGAAATTACCGTGACAGATCCCTCTGCGTGATTAATGAGGTGATGTGATATTAGACAGATTTTAATTGAACTTCCAAAATTCCTCCGAAGTGTAGCGTTATTGTTGGGCTAATTACCAATGCATTCCATCTTTCGCTAGCAGCTATGTCGCTGTCTAATTACTTAATACATTTTTTGGGATCTAGGTGCAACTAATGAAGAGAGCCTGTGTATAGTCTACTCCGGTTTTGAGAAATGAACATCGAGACCTATTCAGTGCCCGTTCACCATATAGAAGATTTGCGTGCGCATAATTAACTTGGAGCTATTCTCATTGTAATTTCGCTAAAAGCATAATAGGTGCTACTTTTGTTTTATGAGTTACAATATTTTTTTTAATGTTTCGATTTTAGTCCGTTGTTCAAACTTTTGTGTAGAATTCCAATAAAATCTTTTACAGCCTTAAAATGTTTTATTTTATTCATCGGCTGCGGGCCAATAGTCGGCCAATAATTTTTCGGTAAATTCATTTATTTTTCAATATCTCTATGGTAATCTGATCGACAAATCTGTTCTAAACTCGATTTTTAGCAGCTATCGTACTGCTTTCGTCACCGGTGTTAAATTTTATTAATTCATTTTCAGGGAGGTTTTTCGCTTGGAAAATAAACATTGGCAGCCAAGTTGTTTTAATACATATTTCTACACCCATATAACATTGGAAAAAAAATCATTGTGACAGCACAACAACAACTATGCGTACTAAACGACTACGTCATTGTTGATTGTCGCACCGTACATTTTCCATTCTAATTTTCTTTCTGTAATTGAACAACATTTTTGGTATATAAATAAGTAATTTCTCGTAAACTGTATTAGTAACTCGTTAGCCAATACTAAAGAACATAAATTCTTAAGATGAAAGTGAGTAGTGTGCGGGATACTATAAGCATATTTTAATAAATTAAAATTATTTTTTTACGTGCAATTTGCATCAGCTGTAATCGTTTTATTACTTGTTGTAGCAGCAAATGCATCAGTTGTTGGATGGGGCAGTGTATGGTCATGGGGTCTCCCTTTAGTAACCACAAGAATTATATCTAATGGTCCAGTGTGGGCGGGCGCACCTGCTACTATTCTAGCGGGACATGGTCCAGCTGCTGTCGTTGCTGCCCATGCACCAGCCACAATTGTGGCTGCACATGCACCGGGTGCCTCTTATGTAGGAGCCAATCGTGGATCAGTACATGTTGCACCATTACCTGGTCACGCTCAATCAGTTAGTTCACTAAATGTTCAACCAGCCCCGCAGGAACATGGTAAACGGCAAAATTTTGATTTTCTACACTTCGAAAACTAATCTGTTAATTTATGTAACTGTTAAACGTCAATAAACAATATAATTTTTTATCGAAACTTACAGTGTTTACTTCTGATTCCGTTGAAATACGCTATACAAATAATTATATTGCTTGCATTAGATAACCGTTCACAACCGTAAATACTTTATGCGTTATCAATCAAATTATACCCATAGTAAATTATTTTCTGATAAGACAATCAAATCGTTTTGAAGACGCTAGATAAGAGAATTCGGTTTTAATTGTAACCAATACGCAGACGTAACCTTAATACCGAACAAAACAGTTCAATTTGTGTGATAAAAGTTTATGAAGTTAAGTGAGCTGCTACTCGCTGCAAAAAAATATGTTCATCAGTATATCGTAGTTCTGTGATTTAAATGATAAGATACATTAGAAAAACAGTTTTGCAATTACTCGGCTCTAAGTGAAATAGTTATTTTTTTGTGATGGCCGACATGGAAGTGTTTTCGAGTAGTAAATTTATGTTCTCGCCAGCGGGAATTTTAAAAATTGTGGGAGCCGCATTGCTGATCATTTGCTCGCTGATATTTTTGATTGTGGATGAGTGCAGTGATGCACCAAGTTGGTAATTACCTTTATTTATTTTTGTATGTTTGGTGTGTGCGCAGGAATTTGACAACGTTATCAAAATCGGCTGTATCGTTATGTCGGTGTATCACCTAATTAGTGTAATTACCATGTTAACTTAATCGTTAAATGGCATCGCATTGTTTACTTGAAATACGCAATGTGACAATATACAAAGGGGTCAACTGAATTTAATTGGGTTGTTAATTAAAAGTATTGAGGTGCCGACGTAATTGCTAAGCGTCAAATGATCTGAACAACTCGAATTTAATTTGGAACTATTAAATAATTAAGGCTGAGATGGCCCGGACACAAACATGCCCTAGAGTCGACTCTCTATTCAGTGGATAGACGACGTAGAATAGCACCTTCAAACTCTTGGCTAACGTGTTTGGTGCCCTCTTGTTGTCTATCGAAATATTTGAAAGAGCATTGGAAAGGCAGCCAAATTCCTTCATAGGATGTAGCGCCTGTTTAGAAGAAGAAGAAGAAAGTGCATATTGGATTCTATAGATTATATTAGGGTACGTACCAATCAAAAGGTAAATCGTTTACTACGGTAAAAATCGATTTTAGTACAGATTTATCGATCAGTTTACCATAGAGTTTTTAAAAAAATTTAAATTGATTTTTATCCTTGGATTGGTACGCAGCCTTCGAAACCAACGGAATACTTGTGTTCAATCCCATCAACATAATAATGTTTCTGCAACACAAATTTCCGAATACAGCATACATTTGAAATGAATCATATAATTTTTTTAATGCTCGTCACTATAAACTTATAGACACCCATTCATATAGTGTTAAAAATAGCACACTAATTTTGTTACATATTTGGCATAAAACGCACTCATTTAAAGTAAAAAACAGGGTTTGTTTTGGTTTTCTGAGTTTGGGCTGTGAAAATTTTATTTTGCTTCTAAACATAAATGATAGAACAAAATGTTTTTTTTCTTCAATTTGGTTATTCAATCGAGTTTGACTACATAGTGAAGTTAGGCTAAGATAAAATTCGTAGTAGTTTTTACTATTTTGCCCTGAACAAGTCTATTGAGGCTGCCGGCCAATAGTTGGGTAAAAGTCAATTTTATGTAAATTTTTCGGTAAATTCATTTATTTTTCAAAAACTCTATGGTAAACTGATCGAAAAATCTGTTCCAAATCCGATTTTTACCGTAGTAAATGATTTACCCGACTATTGGCCCGCAGACTGGAAAAACGTTTAACGATGTTGGTAAGTTTAGACGCGCGCCGTTGAAGTTAGGTTTTAGTACTCCGTCGAATGTTCCGGTTGAGTTGGAACTCCAAACTGACTTAAATATTTTTTTTATAATTTCTGCCAGATTTTGTATTATTTTTTAAGTTCTATATTGCTAATTCAACCATTTAAATTTGGATCAGTTTGGCAAACATTCTTTTATCATTTTTTTGAAATGTAGTAGCTGTGACAACAGTCGGTCCTAATCAAATCTTTAGATTGAATTAACGCTGAGTAGGTGTTAATATGAAGCCAATTGCGGCTATTAGTTTTAATTAAATTCTGTATGGAGAAAATACGTTGTACATTTGCCGACGAATGTGGAATTGACAATATGCCTTGCACTATCCAATAAATATTTGGAAACATTGGTTCTTTTAGTTCATTTTTAATTGAGCCAATATTTGCCCAAAATTCATCGATAGGAGAGTCTCGAATTTTTTTTATTTTGCTGTAATCGGTCAGTGCTCTATGTCCACTATTATTTTTTCAGCGTTTTCTATTTCATTTTGGTCAAAAACTTTTATTATTACTAGCAAAATACTATTCGTTTCGCTCGAACTTACAGTTCCCAGTGAAAATTGGGGCAACAATTTTAGAATTTCACTATTAAAATTTATTATTTTTCTGAAATCATCGCAGAAGTTTCTATAAAAGTTTCTTACTTTAGTTTTAAACTCAATCAAATTTTGGTTTGTCATGTCCTCCCGAATATAATACAACTCAGCTTGCGTGCCACAGTATATCTTTTCTAAAGGTAGATTATTTTCTTTCAAATCTACAGTAGAAATACAGCTATTATCTAAAGCGTCTCTTTGAATACAATTTCGAGCAAACTGATAAAATAAATGTTTCATCCGAAGCATATAAATATACATTTTTTGCTTCTTCTGACTGCATTTCTTTGTTTACTTTATTAATGATATCCAAGGCATATGACGGAAATAAAAAGTATAACCGCATTAATTTATTTTTTAGGTTATATGAGATCAATTTGATATTTTCATTCCCATAGGCTGGTTCGAAGTTGCCTAGTTCGAAATAATATAAGAGCGGTTTCCATTGCTCTAAAATTCTATCGAGCCTTACAAATAACTATTTAAATATTAATTATCCAATAAAAGTTAAATAAATTTTTTTTTAAAACAAGTACGTAATTAAATCAACTACATTATAAGATAAGCTTACCTGGCGAGATGAGCACCGTGTCGAAGCATACTTCAAAATTTGGTGTATTTCTGTACCAAAATACTGTTGAAATTTTATAAAATTTTCTCTCCTGGTCGGACTATTACAAAAATAGTGATTTACTTCTCTTAATAATTTATTGTTTGTGGTTGGCAATTGAAATGCGGGGGTCATGGAAACCAATTTAAGATTATGACAAATGGCCGTTGACAATTAATTTTGGAACCAAAGCTTTTAATTTTCCCCGAACCCGATTTTGCTTCCCCATTATGACATTGCAATTATTTGCAATAAATCCAATATCTTTAATAATTTGCTCTTTTAATTCTGTTTGATGATTTGGTTTTGAATGATGATTTGATGAATGATTTTTGAATCTGATTTTTTTAATAATGAATTTAAGTGGTTTAAAATTGAAAACGGTAGGTTATGTTCTGCCACAAACAAACCTAGCGAAATTTCCAATTTGTTTGCTTCTTCACTGACAACTTTAACGGTTTTATCGAACATATGGTCTATTTTGATAGTTTTTGGCACAAAATAATAATTTGTGAATTTTACTAGATGCATGCCTTTCGATGTTGGCGTATTAGATATAGCGCATTTTTTACCTTACTTCATCGATTTATCTTCGATCAACAATTCATAATCATCCTTCCATTTCTCTCGAAACAAAGTGTCATATTTCTGTTTTGTAGCCGGTTCTTCTCTATTAGAATTTGATGCACTAGAATTACTCGCCCTTTATAAGACATTTTAAAACCACACATCAGACTTACTTACTAATTTAGACCACAACTGTCCATATTTTGTTCATCTAGCAATGTTATGACCGATGAATTAGTCACTTGCTCAATTACGTTGACGCTAGACACCTATGTACAATACACCAATAAAATGTTAGGCAAATGTTCAGAAATGAAGTTAAAATATTATCAAAGATATATGTACCTCTCCATTTCGTTGGATAAAACAAATTAGTGACTTACACCATGTATAAAAGAAAATGAACAAAAAACCGTTTTTCAACGTTTTTCAGCACATTTCAATTCAGCAAATTTTGTGGAACGTATTTTTCATTTTATATTACGGCTCCCTGAACTAAAAACGTCTGAAAGTAAATAATGGACTTAAAAAATGTGTTTTTATATGAAAAAATGGGACCTTTTTAAGTCATATTTTTAAGAAATTTTCTGACTTAACAAAGGTGTTTTACAAAAACAAATTTAATTTCAAAATGACACAAGGAAGGCATATTTTATGTCATTTTACTAATAATAATTGACTTATTGTACAAATAAATTATTGTATAAAAAACAATTTGTAGCGGTTCTACCATCTTTTGTTCACAGCAAGTATTTTATGCCAATTTCATAGTAGTTTTGTAATGTTTCAGCTATTCAACTCTATTGCGTTACCCAATTCTTTCTAAAAAATATGGATCATTTATTGAGTTTGCTAAACACCTCAGAAAAGAGAGATTTGGCTTTGAGCGAGCAATTAGAATTAGAAAACGAAATTGATAATGTTCACGTATCAGATTCAGATGATGAGGAGAATTACGGCAATATCGGAATCGGTGGCTCTAGTTATCCTGCAACAGTTCATGTAGTAGAAGCTGGAGCAAATCACGATGACGCAGTAAATACCGACCAAAATAATAATATATCAGACAGCGATAATTCAACCGAAGAAGTTTAACCTTTGCCGGACCCCCGACTTCTACAAATTATAGAAGACTTTCGTGAAGCTGATAATCAAACAAGTTTCTGAATATCCTCCAGAAACACAACGAAACGAAGCTGCGGCGGTTGAACCCAATCAAGAAATGCGTTACAACGCACAGAACAAAAATTTTCAGCAAATTTGGTGGTCTCGACCCGGTCATTCTGAGAAAAACAGAACAACTACCGCAAAAGCTGCAAGAAAAAATCACAATGCATTGTGTACGGATCTTTTCCAAATAAAATATATGCATTCAAACGCCTCATACCAATATCGATTGTAGAAGCTATTGTATTAGATACAAATAAAAAAGCTAACCGAACATATGAAAGCAATCGACATTTGAACGATCCCAAGAACATGCGATATTGGATCAATGTTGACGCTGATGAATTGTATGCCTACATATCAATTTTATTATACGCTGGAGCTGAAAAGTCATGTTCAGTGCAGGCAAAGGATCTCTTCCATGAGTCACACATGCCTTTCTACAGCGCTGTGATGTCTCTAGCATTATTTGAATAAATAACTCGTTTTATTAGATTCGATAACACACGTACAAGACCAGCTCGCTTGCAGTCGGATAAATTAGCTGCATTCTGCCATGTGTGGAATTTATTTCAAGAAAAACTTGCAGAGCACTTTATCCCATCCAGAGAAATAACCATTGATGAACAGTTGGTTACAACCCGAGGAAGATGTAGCTTTAAACAATAAAGGGTTATCCAATTCAAGCTTGATAAAGTAAACTTAAAAAAAACACACAAAATATTCGGAATGTATTGTAAATTTTTATTTCATTTTACAGATTGATCCTTGCCATTTTTAGTTAAACAAGATATCATTCAAATGACCTCCACGGGACTTCTTACAGGCCTTGATTCTTTTGAGGTAATTTTCAATGACTTTTCGGCACATTTCGGGCGGTATCTCGGCCATTACCTTACGAATATTAGTTTTCAATTCGTCAAGAGTTTGAGGATTGTTTGCGTAAACACGATCTTTCGCGTAGCCCCACAAAAAGAAATCCAAAGGCGTTAAATCACAGGATCTTGGAGGCCAATTGACATCAGCCAATCGCGAAATCAAACGTCCAGGAAATTTCTCTTGCAAAAGATCTCGATTTGCTCGTGTTACGTGACTGGTTGCTCCATCCTGCTGGAACCACATATCATCAAGATCATAATCTTCGATTTTCGTAAAAAAATAATCGGTTAACATGCGGCCATAGCGCTCAGAATTGACGGTAACGGTTCGTCCATGGTTGTTCTCAAAAAAATACGGCCTAATCACACCACCAGACCACAATGCGCACCAAACAGTGACTTTTTCCGGGTGTAATGGCTTCTCTACAATCAATTGTGGATTTTCTGAGCCCCAAATTCTACAGTTTTGCTTATTAACGTATCCACCAAGCGAAAAATGAGCTTCATCACTGAAGAAAATTTTGTTCGAAAAATCAGCATCGACGGATTTAATAATTTTAACGCGTTGGTCGATTGTTAAATGCTCCATATTCTTAAATGGCAGAATGTCAACTAAATAAATGACAGCGTACTTGACGTTTATCTTTGACAGATGTCGGTATACAGATTTCTACTTTATCAACCTCGAATTGGATAACCCTGTACATCCCAAGCAAACCGGGGAAGTACGGGATAAAAAATTTTTGGCTTGTCGATGCTACTACGAGTTATCCATTAGCAGGAGAAATATATTTGGGCACACAGCCAGGGGAACAGAGATCTCGAAACATCGTTCACGATCTCGTGCTTCGTCTTAGTGACCGTTATCTCGATAAAGATTTCACCATCACCATGGATAATTTGTTCACCAGTGTCCCTTTAGCAAAGGAGTTAATGGCCAGAAAAACAACTATGATCGGCACAATACGATCGAATAAACCTGAATTACCAAAACAATTCACGGATTCGAACGAAATAAAACGTAGAAAGACATATTCTACTATTATTGCGTTCTCTGATAACATGTGTTTTACCAGTCACGTAAGCAACACAAAAAAAACGTTTTGCTTCTCTCTATAGCACACGCGGATGAAGTTATAGATGGCAAAAGCCAAAAACCGCAAATTATTTTGGACTACAATGCTACCAAGGGTGGTATTGATACGTTCGATCAAATGAACCCCATCTCCACATGTAAAAGAATTGTTTTATAACATGTTGGATGTAGGTGCCCTTGCTGTCTATCGCATATTTCAACTGAGTAATCCAACCTGGTGTACGTCATCGAATACGCGAAAATTATTTTTGAAATCTCTCCACAGAGTTGGCAGACGTACATATTCAAAAGAGAATTTCACAAGGTTCACTACACAAGTTAGTCAAAACAGCTTTGCAGTTAATTGGTTATTATCAGATTACGAACATTACAATACTCCCGGAAATTCTGAACAATAAAATAAAACAAAGATGTGAAGCTTGCAATCGTAATCGAAAAGGGCAAAAGCGTGATACGAAAACCACTGCAGTTTGTGATGTCTGTCGCACCGCAACATGCTCCAAAAACTATATTAGGATATGCGAACAGTGTTCTACGACAAGCGCAGATCCAGTGGCTGATGAAGAAGAAGACTGTAATTTGAATAACTTGTCTTACACACATCCACCTCCTGTTCGGTACCACCCTCAAAGCGACCACGAACGCGTTCACCAAATTAAATGTCAATATTTTGAAAACTTAATCTACCAATAAAACAAAAATATAAAAACACTAAAAGAATGTACACACACATATTTAGTTATAAAGAACTGTTTGTAGATCTGACGACAAAAAAATTTAACTTATTGGATCTATTTTTGTTTGTTAATTTTTATTTTCATAAAGTATGCGGTGCTAAAATTTCATGTAAAAAAAACTCAATCAGCTTATTTTTAATGCGCTAGATGTCACATTCCCAACTAAAGTCTCATGGATTCGTATCGTTTTCGAATCGCAATATTTATAGGGTAACAAATAAACGTCAAGGTATAGCTCATTTATGCACGATTTACATGTTCCAATTTTTTTTTCCAGTAAAAAATGAAAGGTCAAGTATGTTACGATTTTCGTTTGCGAGAGGAGCACGAAACAAATTCCAGTAAAATAAAATTGGATTTTTTTCTTTTTAATTTGAGCAAATGTTGGCATAAAACTGGGAATGTTGCAATAAAATATAGTTTCTACGAGTATTTTTATAGCAGTAAAATAAAAAAAAAATAAAAAAAACTTCAAATAAACATCAAGCAGTTATAAACATCATTCAAACAAAACGAGCAAACATGAGCGGTAATTAAATATTTTATTTTTACTTGCAATTCGATGTTTCTCGTTATCTAATTGAAACGCAAGCTGTTCGAACTGTCAAAATTTATGGGACATACAAAAAAATTATAGCATTGCCTTATTTGTTTATATTGCTGACTCTTTTTAACTCGTAACATTTTTTGTATATGCGTGCAGCTCTATTTTTCAGTAAAAAATTTGTTGGGAAAAAAAATTGGAACATGTAAATCGTGCATTAGTAACATTTTTAAGCATTTTGTTTTTTGTTAAAAAAAATGCTATATGGTTTCGGTTTGCCGTCTGTCCGTCTGTGTCCACGATAACTTGAGAACGGATAGAGATTTCAACTTAACTTCTGCACTAAAAGTTCAAACAATCCATGGGAAAGAGCCCTATTGGTTTGGACATTTCTGTGATTAGGGCGTTCGGATATATGTAGGGTTTTGTTGACCTGCTCCTTAAAATTTCTAGAGTTTTTTATTTTCTACTCTATTTTGGTGTCATAGAGCATGTGAATATGGAATAAAATTATATCTGGTGTGGACGTGGGTTTGTGTGGGTGGTTATGAGGGTGGTAGGAGTAATCGTATGGGAGGTGGAGGGGTGGAATGAGGTGTTTTTTATTTGGTGTGGGAATTTGAAATTTGGGGGATGAGGGTTTGTGTGGGTAGTCTGTGTTGGGAGTGAGTATGGAGGTGCGGGTGGTGAGATGGGTTTTGGGGGTTTAAATTGGATAGTGGATGGGGGTGATAGTAATGTTTATGTGTGGTGGTTTGCTGTTGATTGAGGACGGTTGGGCTGGGTGTAAATGGGGGTTAGGTGGGTGTTGGTGTGGGTGGATATGAGTTGGTGGATGTGGGTAGGTGTTATATTTGAAATACGCAAATTCCACTGCACAGAACCCTTTATAGGCAACAAAAATGCTTGTAGAGTTCGGCTCCGAACCTTTCCCGTCTTTTTTCCGCTAGAACGGCTCTTTTATTACTTTTGCAATCATCAATAGTAAAATCTAAAAATGTTAAATCGTATATTGAGCGGTATCTATTGAGGTAATATTGTACTTTTTAATAATTCCGCTTTTTATTATAAATACAATGGGCGCATTCAGGTCCACTAACTGTTGGCATCATGATTAGTATGAAATCATCGCCAATTTGATTTGACAATTTCATAGAATTTAAAATGTTCATAACGTTGGCTGTGAGTTTGCTAGTTTTACAGGGTGGCCCATCTATTGGTTTGTTTTTAAATCATAGGCTATGACAAAACTTTTTTGAACGATTTGCTATTAGCAACTGTGGTCTATAGTGTAGGACAGAGTCCATCGATCTCAACTCGACGCCCATCGCAGCAACTGACCATTAATCGCGCCAGCTTGGGTTAAAGTTTTATGTTGATCCATCACTTTGAACTTATTTTTTAGCGCCCACATTTAACACATAGTGGAACACAATTGCGAAGGTTAGATTTTGATGTAATTTAAACTTCCGAACTTTTCTATATAATTTTAAACTTTTGGGCTTTACGCATTCTTTACCTCGTTTTGACCATTAAAGACAAGAAAATTACGCTTTGATTTTCATCTGTTTAGGAAAAACGAGATAATGTGGACAATAACCACACGCAGTGTAACCTACATTACGAAATGCTGACGCTATTTCATTTAAGTGAACATCACATTCACGCTGGTCTGATTTTAAGTAACACGTGCGTTTCGTTGCATTGGATTGAGAGGTAAATTTGGATGTCAAAACTGTCTCCGGAACAGAAAACAACTTAAATATTTGTCGTTTTACGAAGTTGACTAATTTAGCGGCACTGATATTTTCATTTAGAAACGCAAGCGTCTATAGAAAGTTTCAGTATTTAAGTAAGAAAAAGGTGAGCAGTGAACGATTTACAAAGAAACACTTGAAAGACCTGCAAATCACGCGCAATACGTAATTTTATAGCAGGTAAAGATGTGATAGAAATATTAAGATGTCCAAAAATTACATTCATAGCCACTGTAACGAAGACTGATTGGTCCTGAAAATTTTCCATCGACAGACGGACACGCTAAAGACCACATCGTTGTCAGATAAGATTTATTATTGAATCATTGGGGTGGGGTTTCCAAAGGATGAATTCAAACGTGTTAGGCCGCTGAGTGTTATTTGGTAAAAAAAATATAATTACAAATTGTAATTTACCGAAAAGAAACAGGAACTTAGATTGACTAGACAAAAGAAGCTTTAACTATGACATTTACACTGACCCGTGAGTTAAACCTATGAATGACAGTGACATGGCCAACCCAAAACCTGTGTGTCGGAAAAGTTATGGCGTTTATTGTACTGGAAGGAATACCAATGTATATCCCGTAAGTAGAATTATGTAAATTGCATTCTTTCGCTCATTGGCAGTGGTAACGTGGTTACGAGTTATGAGAAACGAGAGTTTAAAGCACCGAACAGATTTTAGAACTTGTCTGCAAGCGCATACGGTCTCCTACCGAATTTTTCACTGAACGCTTTCATATTTGACTTTGGTAGGCTTAATTGCATTATTTCCTGCTCACCCATAGCAGAATACATCTGTAAGAGGAAGCGGACAATCGGTATAGCAATGACGAATATCTTGACAGACCGAGCAAAATCGAATTTCCGTTGGTTTTGTTAGTGCATTCCCATAACGACGTTCGAAGTGCTACTCCTGATTCACGCATGTTCTTACCCAACTCATCAAAAGGGCGCTCCACTGAAAGGATCTTGATTTCAGACATTTTCAAGTGGAATTTCAATCCTGGTTTAGAAATATGTATCGCAATATTTCTTCTTCCGGTTTAATTGCAGGTAATTCATTGCAATTATCTCTAATGCATTATAGAAGTGATAAAAAGATCACTTAGGTAGTCATTGCTTCCGGTTGTGGTTGATCTTTAATATGAAATCTTCCAACAAGCTCCTCAAGTAATTGGGCTCACGAAGCTAATCCATTTGTCTCTAAGAACAACATGCTGTATAAGATAGCAGAAAATTTCCAGCAGAAAAAATGCGTTTTACTATTCACCGCTAGAGGCATCACTATCACAAAAATGAAATTTTTTCTGCTGATATTTTTTAACAGCAGCAGAAAATTTTTTGCTGTGTTTTAATATTGGAGCACTATCCGGAGCCAAATGGCAATTTTCTATTGAAACTGCAGCTATTATTCACTAGTGTCGCTGTACTATAAAAATTAAAACTAATTTCATCAATAGAACAAACATTTATCACCTGAAATATATTAATTGACATTTATTTTGACATGACGTTATAAACAAGAATTCATTTTGTTGCGTTTTAAATTTTTATTGTAAGATTTAGTTTCTAATGGTTTCAGGGGTTTACAAAATAAAAGCCTTTTCAAATTTCCCATTGAAATGGATAGCGCTCCCGATAGCGGCTCCCGATAAATAAGTAGAGCAAGATATTTTTTTATCGATTTTTACCTAAAAAGTTGAATGAAAAATCTTAGTTTAGAGTTAAATAAATTAATTATGTGCAATAATAGCGCGCTAAATATAAGTTTCGACATAGAAAATTAGCAGCTCCGGTACAGCTATCGGGCGCTAATAAAAAAACACAGCATTTGTTATTTTTATGCAAATTAAAAATTCTCAGCAGAAAGTTTTATGAAAAATCAGAGAATTTATGAAAAAGAAGAGAAAATGTACGTTTAAACGTTTTTAAGCGATGAAAGCTAATTTTATTTAAAAAACGATTTGCGTATGTATAGTGTAAGCACTCTCAAAACATAATTAAATTATCAGAATCATAATTATGCAAACACAGGGCAACATTAAAAAAATGGCCATCGTTGAAAGAACTCCATACATTTTTTAAGTCATTTTAATGTGAAATGTTTTCAGTTTTTTAACAAAAGTGTTAGAAAAACCCCCTTCTAACTACCGTGAATCTTATGTTACTCATGTATATAGAACATGATCTCAGCTACCATAAACACATACACCCGGGGTAGTTACAGGGGGGTTTTTCTAACACTTTTGTTAAAAAACTGAAAGCAATTCACATTAAAATGACTTAAAAAATGTATGGAGTACTTTCAACGATGGCCATTTATTTGATGTTGCCCTGTGTTTGCATAATTATGATTATGATAATTTAATTATGTTTTGAGAGTGCTTACGCTATACATACGCAAATCGTTTTTTAAAGAAAATTAACTTTCATCGCTTCAAAACGTTTAAACGTACATTTTCTCTTCTTTTTCATAAATTCTCTGATTTTTCATAAAACTTTCTGCTGAGAATTTTTAATTTGCATAAAAATATCGAAAATTTTCTGCTGGTGTAAAAAAATATCAGCAGAAAAAATTTCATTTTTGTGGTAGTGATGCCTCTAGCGGTGAATAGTAAAACGCATTTTTTCTGCTGGAAATTTTCTGCTATCTTATACAGCATAAGAACAACCAGTTCCATTCTAACACCTCTCTTTTGAGAAGGACGCATAGCTTTTCAACAAAACGGACCTGAGACACTTGTTTACTATAGCTATTTTCATTTTATCCGTGGTGGAACCGATTGAATTCGATTTGTAAAGGGTTAGATAGGATAATATCATTAGGAGTAAGTTCTGAAAGTTTGCGACCAAACATTACTTTTGTAAGTAATTGAGGGCACATTTGTGTCTTTCTTTTATTGAGTTTTTCGTTGAGTATTGTATGGCAGTCTGGAAGCCCTAAAAGAGAAAGAGAGTCCAGCGGAGAGTGTTGGCTACCCTAGCTAGCATGAAGCATCTCCGAATCATTAAATCTCAGGTAAACGAATGATCTTTTTATTTGAAGCTATGGGCTGTAGCTTTAATAAACCGAGACAATCAAAAGTTACACAATTCACTGGAGACCGATAGCAACAATTGGAGCCTTCTAATTCCAACTATGTTGAATACAATGTTTGGTTTCAATTTGATTTAAAAATTCAAAGACACCCGCTATTTTATTAGAAAAAATTAAAAAAGTCTTATCTTCAAACCTTAGCGTACTCTAAATTACATACTTCAGTTATCACACAAAACATATTGAATTGAACTTGATGAAATCGATTGTGTTGTACTCAATTAGCTTAATTAAGTTTAATTCGTCATCTAACAAATATTTTGTTTTGTTTTTAAATTTCAGGTATGAGACCCTACTGCCAATCACTACAGTGACGTGCGGCATTCTTGTACTTATTATGTACGTATGCTTTGCCAGTGGCGTTGTAAAACGAGCTTTAAACGAATGGACTGTATCGGATATGATATTTTCCGCCGTATTATTTGTACTATCGCTGACCACTAGTATTATGACATTGGCCTCGTGCAGCGGAGACCGTGACAGTTTTGAATATGTACCTGAAATTTTAGGTATTTTAGGTGCGGTAGCGCTTGCTGTTAGTACCGCAATTATATTCTTTAAATGGCGTTTGGAACGTGATGAACAAGCGGAACGGGAATTCATTGCAACAGAAACTCCAACTGCGATTGATCCCAGAAATTTGCGTAAATCTGTTATGGTTTAACCGGTGTAAATGGGTGTGTGTGTCTGTTTGTGTGATAATTACGGGGTAAAATAAAATAATTTGTATTTATAAAATTAAAAATGTATTTAAAATTTTATTTATTGATATTACTTTGGTGGCCAATTACTTGTACAGTTTACCATGTGGTTCCAGGTGCTGGATCAACGTTAACCGATTTAACCGATTGGATGTGCCCATCTAACGGGGCAACATGTACCGATCCACGGTTGGCTGCAACATAATTTCCACTATGATGAGCGACGGCAATTGGTGCATGTGCAGCAACGATTGCAGCGCCATGGTGTCCGTATGCTCCATGAGCCCATGCACCATCCCAGGCACCACCCCAGGCTCCATTATTGGCAATAATTTTGGTTCCAGCCCATGGTGAGCTAACAGATAGTGATGGTGCAGCAACTCCCCATGCACCTAAAGCTCCATTCCATCCAAGACCTAATCCCAAGTGGGATGCATTGGCACCGAGGGCAACGGCTAAAATGACTACGGCAACTGCGAACTATTTAACGTGATAAAATTCCCGATTAAACAATATCAAGAACTAGAATTTTATTAAACCTTACCTTCATCTTAAGCTTGGATAAGTTGTATATTAAGATACGATTCGTTTGATTGATAAACAAATTGTGATGTCGATTTGCTACAAAATTGACGCTTTTATACACTGTAAACGTAATTATTTTGCGTGCTTAAAACTAACTACGGAGCTAATTTTTTAATTGCTATGTACGAAAAGCGCATTTCCTATATAAAAAATAAATTGCGCGCGAACTTGATAAAGAAATACGACCACAGCGCGCGTATATCGCGGCAATTATACATTCACCTTTATATCAAATTTGTTGTTGGTTTTCTAATACTTAAAAGGTGACATGCCTTCAAATTGTTGAGGTTTGTTTAGAAAAATTTTGCGCTTGAGGTTATTAGACTTGAAGGAGCGGGGAAATGTTTAAGAATGTATTTTGTATAAATATGCGGAAAATTCGCAGAATAATTCATAACTCGTTTGCAGATCAATCGAACAGAACAACACCCACCTTATCTAAATCAAAATGAAGGTATGGAATCGACTTTAGTATTTTATACGAGAAATTTATTAAAAATATTTATTTTCTAATTTTTTAGTTCGCAATTGCCGTAGTCATTTTAGCCGTTGCCATCAGTGCTAATGCATCGCATTTGGGATTAGGACTGGGATGGAATGGAGCTTTCGGTGGATGGGGTGCTGCTCCATCACTATCCGTTGGTGCGCCATGGGGAGCTTGGGGTGGTGCCTGGAATGGTGCCATCGATGGAACATGGACTAGTGGACATCATGGTGCAGCTGTAATTGCCGCACCAATTGCAGCCGCTCATCATAGTGGAAGTTATGTTGCTGCCAATCGTGGCTCGGTTCATGTTGCTCCACTCGCTGGACATATTCAATCCGTTAAATCGGTTAATGTTGATCCAGCTCCAGGAACCACATGGTAGATTTGCTCGATTTGCGTATCATGTACAAATATGCTTTAGGTTAGGATTATAAAATTTAGGACTCAAAAAAATAAATTTTAATTTTTTATGCAAAATATGTAACTTGGTTTTATTCGAACCGTCATACTTGATAATCAAGCCCGATGAATCCCTTCTATAATTCGATATTTTATCATTACGTTCCATCAAAAATCAGTTGACACTTTCGTCTTATAGCGAGCCGTATTTCAGAAAAGTGTTCATATTTATTTAAGAACCAGAACTAGTTGATCTACAGTCATTGAAGAAGAATTCATTAATTGAGGTCGAACAGTGCCGATTCCGGAGATCTTCACATGTAGTAATTAATATGATTCTTCCCCTAAAGGCGATTGTGGAATACTTTATCTTAAGCCAGTTTCGTGTGTAGAAGATGATTTTATAAAACGGCTGCGGACCACCCATATAGCAATAGGAACTGCCTTCTTGAACCGGTCTTTAGCCAAATGGTTACCGTCAGTAATCGGTGCGAACTTAGTTTTTTGCCGAAGTTATGTTTTGGTTAATCGAGAAAGTCTGCAAAACGAGATACTTTTTTAACCTGTTGAGGCTTTAGATGGTAGCAGTGTGACGAATTATTTAACTTAGCCTTAATATATTTCAACACTCTCATAACACGCACAACCTTCATTTTAAAACCTGTATGTAAGCAAATAGTTCTTGGTTCTTTTAATAAACACAGATATCGTTTTACAGCGTTTGGAATCCGATACACGGAAAACAGCAAAAGCGCACTTTGACTCGCGTACTTGATTTTGATGGATTGTCTTGCAAATCTCGTTGTGAATTTGTACCTGTTAGTGAGGTGTAAACTACATTCTAATCTAATAATAATGAAAAATTGGACCGTATTCGAAAATTTGCTCTAGTCGTCTCAACTGAATGGAAAAAATGTGTCCGTCATGCGATAAAGCGACAGTTGTAACTTTGATTATGAATGGATGCTTGATACATTGATGCATGGTTGCAGTTGCTAAGACGATCGTTTAGGAATGTTCCAGATAGTGGAATTGACCAATGTGATTTATTTCGAACCTATGCTGTGAATGGCCTAGGTGCTGTTAGGTTTACGTGGCAGGAGGCTAGTATTAAATGGTTATCTGGACTGGTGGACAATCTAGCTGTATTCCGCACTCATGTTGTTTTAGTAACCACCAATCTCATCTCAACAATCTTAAAAACATCAAACAAAAGACAATTGATATAGAACTCAGTTGAACTGCATAGTTCAATATGAATGAGCTCGTACACTCAAAATGAAGTGCACAGTTTTCAAAATTTCATAAATGTAAATAAATATAATAAATAAATAAATATATAAATATTTTAATTAGGCTTCTCATCTTCTAATCTTCTTCTTCTCTGCTCTTCTCATTTCCTCATTTTCTCATCTATTTATTTTTTCATATTTTCTCTTTTTCAGCTTCTCATCTTACTCATCTCCATATTTCTGTCTTCTCGTCATCCGATCTTATCAACTTATCATCTTCTCATCTTCACTTCTTTGTATCCCATCTTCTCATCTTTCCATCTCTCTCCTTCACATCTTCTTATCTTCTTATCTTTTCATCGTCTCATCTTTCCGTCTTTTCATCTTCTCAACTTTTCATCTTCTGATCTCACCATCTTCTCATTTTCTCTTCTTCTCGTCGTTTATCCTTTTATCCTCTCATTTTTTCATCCTCTCATCTTCTCATAACCTCATCTTCTCATCATCTCATCTTCACATCTTCTCATCTTCCCATCTTCTCATCTTCCCATCTTCTCAACTTCTAATCTTCTCAACTTCTTAACTTCTTTTCTTTCCATCTTCTTTTTTTCTATATATTTTGATCTTCTCATCTTCTCTCGTTTTCACCTCCTGATCTTCTCGCCTTCTTACTTTCTCACCTTCTCATTTTCAAATCACTTTTTCAGTTTTCATCTTCTAGTTGGCCTTTCACTCTTGTGTCAACAACTTATTTTGTTTTTTCGAATTTGCGATAAAAAATTTATTTTAAGAAATAAATTAAATTTTAACTATTGGAAGACAGCATTTGCTGAAATGGTCGTTTAGGAATTTGTTGTGGGTACAGGACTTCTTCTAAACAGAGGTGTGGATTGACCAGTGTGATCTATTTCAACCTTATGCTGTGAATGGTCCAGGTGTTTTAATGTTTGCGTGACATGAGACTGAGAGGCGAAGGCTATCTGTACTGGCTAACAATTTAGCTGTATTCGGCACTCATGTTGTTTTTATAACCGCTGATTCAACAAAATCTTAAAAGTTCAAAAAATGGAGAAATGATTTAGAATTCAATTGAACTGCGTGCCTCATTATAAACGAGCTCGTACCCTCAAAATAGGGTACACAGTTCTTTAAATTTTCATAAATGTAAATAAATAAATATATATATATATATATATATATATATATATATATATATATATTCATCTTCTCATCTTCTCAACTTCTCAACTTCCCATCTTCTTATCTTCTCATGTACTCATGTTCTCATCTTGTCATCTTTTCATCTATTCATCTTTTCATCTTCTCATCGTCTAATATTCTCATTTTTTCATCTATTCATGTTCTCATCATCACAATTTCTTGTAGTCTAATATTCTCAATTTTTCATCTGTTCTTCTACTCATCGTCTCATTTTATCATTTTCTCATATTTTACGTACCCATTTTCTCATCTTCTCTTCATCTCATATTCCCATCATCACATCATCTCATCTCCTCATCTTCTAATCATTTCATCTTCTTATCATCTCAACTTCTCATCTTCTTATCTTCTCATCTCTTAACTTCCCATTTTCTCATCTTCTCATACTCTTAATCATCTTAACTTCTCATCTTCTCATCGTCTCAACTTCTTCTCCTCTCATCTTCTCACTTTTCAACCTCGCATCCTCTTATGCTCTCTTCTTCTCATAATCTCCACTTCTCATCTTTTCAGTTTCTTATCTTCTCATCTTCTTTTCTTCACAGTTTCTCATTTTACTTTGCAGCTTCTCATTTTCTCATATGCTCATATTCTCATCGCCGTAAATTTAACTTCTCATCGTCTCATCTTCTTATCTTCTCATTTTTTTCATCATCTCATCTTCTCATCTGCTCACCTTTTCATCGTATCATCTTTTCATCATCTCATCTTCTCATCTTCTCATATTCTCATATCCTCATCTTCTCATCTTCTCATCTTTTCATCTTCTTATCTTCTCATCTTTTCATCTATTCATCTTCTCAACAGCTCATCTTCTCATTGTCTCATCTTCTCAGTTTTTCATCTTCTCATCTACTCATCGCGTCATGTTATCATATTCCCATCACCACATCTTCTCATCTTCTAATCATTTCAGCTTCTTATCGTCTCATCTCTCATCTTCCCATTTTCTCATCTTCTCATAATCTCAACATCTCATCTTCTCTCCTTAATAAACACATTTCACTTAACACTTGTTTTTCTATTTCGCAAAAAATTATTTTTGAATATTTTAATTAAAAAATGGGTTCAAAATGTTTAAAAAATCACTCGATCGATTTCGACTTGTTACGTCATCATCAGGAGTATCTACACTTCACACCAGTAGATACTCCTGATGAGGGATGACCTAACAAGTCAAAATCGATCGAGTGATTTTTTAAACAT
The DNA here is from genome assembly GCA_947310385.1 of Nephrotoma appendiculata. Classification (NCBI taxonomy): domain Eukaryota; kingdom Metazoa; phylum Arthropoda; class Insecta; order Diptera; family Tipulidae; genus Nephrotoma; species Nephrotoma appendiculata. The sequence goes on from OX371224.1 coordinate 74,365,000, forward strand.
TTTGAACTAATTTTTTAATTAAATTAATCAAAAATATCTTTTTGCGAAATAGAAAAACAAGTGTTAAGTGAAATTAGTTTATTAAGTGTTAGTGTATTTCGCCAAGTGCCTAAGACAATTGCCTTCCTCTCATATTCTCATTTTCGCATCCTCTCATCTTCTCTCCTCTCATTTTCTTATAATCTCTACTTCTCATCTTCTCAGTTTCTTAACTTCTCATCTTCTCTTCTTCACAGCTTCTCGTCTTATTTAGCAGCTTCCCATCTTCTCATATACTCATATTCTCATCTCCTTATTTTTATCTTCTCATGTTCCTAATTTCAGAATCTTCTCATTTTTTTCACATCTCATCTTCTCATCGTCCCATATTCTCATCTTTTCATCTTTTCATCATCTCATCGTCTCATCTTCTGACCTTCTCAGCTTCTCATCTTCGCATTTATTTATCTTCTTATCATCTCGTCTTCTCATCTTCTGATCTCCCCATCGTCAGATTTTCTCAACTTCCATTATCTTATTTTTTCTCCTTTCAATCATCTCTTCTTCTATATTTTATATGATAGTAGGTCTGAACAATGGGGAAGGCGGAACAACACAGTAAAAATAATCGTTTAAAATATTCCGCCTATTTTCTTTACAAAATAACTGGTATACCAAAACCAGATGTCATAAATCATAATGAATTGTTTAATCATAAAAATCATGTAAATTATCATATCAATAAAATCGCAACATAAAAACCAATGTTTACCAACAACAGCTGTTTACATTGAGAAACGACGACGTAATTTTCGACTTTTTCTTTTATCCGCATACATTTCACACCACCGCGTACTACACCTTTATTTTTAATTGTTAATTTGTATTTACGTTGTGATTGAATTCTATTACTATACAAACCGCAACGCTATCTAAATTTTATATAAAAACTAGCAGTGTATCCGACTTTACTATCAGACAAGTTTTGAACGTACAACACACCAAACATGAAAGTAAGAATATATCGTGTGAGATCAGATTCAGGGTTTTGAGTATGAAACGGTGTCTTAATATTTTGTAAATTTACAGTTCTTTGCCGCACTCGCTTTATTGGCCGTATTTGCTACCGCGAACGCCTCAGTACTTCCATTAGGATGGCCTGGTGCATGGAACGGAGCCTTAGGACAACAAATTGCTATTGATACACCATACAGTTCGACAAAAATTGTTTATCCAAATTTAGATGTGTGGGGTGCATGGAATGTAGCTCCAGCTGCAGCCATTGTAGCTACACCACATATTGCTGGAGCTTATGTAGCTGCCAATCGAGGTACAGTGCACGTTGCACCATTAGACGGACACATTCAATCGGTTAGCTCTTTGAATTTACAACCAGCTCCAGGTACTTGGTAGATAGGTTAAATTGGACCAACGATCTTGTAATAGTATTGATGCGCTTAATAAATGTGGTTTTGTGATTAAAATGGTTTGGATTTTATTCTTCGGAAAATATTTGTATTGCTTCACCGATCATTAGAATTTGTGTTAACTGAAAATTTGAAAGGATATCTGTAGTATCCGGCCATTTTCGCGTCTCTGATCGCTAACGACCGCAGACATGATCCCTTTGACAATTGATATATGCAGTTTGCTTCATTGGTTTTTAATTTTTTGCAATTTGTAGTTAGGTCAAAGCATACTCAACTCTTTCGAAAAAAAATCGAAGACGTAGGTACGCCTATATGTTTGATTAAAGTTAAACCATTTGCATGGCGGACGGCCGACGACTTCAGCTCTCCGATGGTAGTGCTCATTTTCATATCGATAGTAATCAAATGATGTGAAATTCTTTTTGCATGCGTTTCAAAGACCAAAGCTTTGCCAAAGCTGCCAAGCTTTTTATTGCAAAAAGTTAATCCAAATTGCATTCATTTAATAAAATTGTTTTGCACAATTAATCCATTGAAAACCATTTTTAAGTAACTGTTGGTAACTTTTCATAAGATTCCGATCGTTTAATGTTGGGAATATGTCTCAACCTCCAGAGCCGTTCAGTCCTAACAATGTAGCTAATAGTGACGCTTAAGCAGTTACAGACAATCCGTGTAGGATACGATCTTTCAGAAAACTATTACATTGGTGGTGCGGTACATACTGCTCTGTTTTCTATGCGTGGACCTCCACATAAAATCCGGTGATCGTCGACTCAACCACACTTTATGAAGATCTTGAGATTCAAATCGATATGGTGAGCACCAGAAATCGAATGCGATCGGTCTTGCTTTCGAGAAAATCTAGTTAGGTGGTCCTCCGGTTGGACACTGTTTTTTTTTGTTATTATTTTGCCTTTCGCAATTTTGATGGGGGGCGAAGTCCCAGATTCACACCTCCTCGCAGTGCTCTCTGGGTAACTCTAAATGAATCAGGCGGTGTAGTGGAAACGAGCAGACTAAATCCTGTTTATAGTAATGGACACTACATGTCAGGGCGAGTTATTGGTGCCTCAAAACCAATATCAAGTCAGCGTCTGTTCTCCAGGTTAGGTGCGGCTAAAGTGGGCGTTCTTCCTCTTAAAAATATTTAAGTTATGAACACTAATCAAAAGCCTCGGATTACTATATCGGATTCATTACAAAATCGACCTCGGAACTTGTACACGAACAACGCTTTAAAAATGCTTAGCCTCTTAAGACCTGGAGATCTCCAGGACCTTTCGAACCAAGCAAAAAATTACACATTATATGTACTGGCACTACAAGAGCTTAGATGGTCTGGGAGTGGGATCCATGACACCACCAACGGTTACACTCTTCATTACAGCGGCCATCAGAACGAAGGAGAATTTGGAGTTGGCTTCCTCATCCATCGGCGCGTGAAGTATCATATCATCGATTTCCGCCCTATCAACATGCGGATATGCACGGTCAGATTTCTCACTAATAAATTTAACATCACCAATCGTGGGCGACTTTAATGCAAAAATCGGTAGATGTGCAGAAAATACATCGCACATTAGTCCTAAAAGCCTGCATAACTAGTAATAACAACAGCCAACGCGTCACCGACCTGGCATTATTTTTCAACTTAGTTGTATTAAGTATGTCTTTTCCACATAAGAGAATTCACAAAGTAACGTGGAGATCGAATGATGGAAGAACGGAAAACCAAATCAATCACGTCATGGTGTCCAAGAGACACTCCACCAGCATATCTGACGTTAGATCTTACAGAGGTATAGATATGGACGGCGATCACATGCTTGTGATCTATAAAAGCACGCATATCTTAAATATAAGTGCAAACTGTTATCTACGTTCAATAGACAAGCACAAAAAACCGTTCGATGGAATGTCGAGGCTCTACGAGATCAAGCGTCACTGCAGAGCTACCAATCAGCTCTCACTAACTATCTAGAGCGGCCCAGCGACAACGAAGGAGCTGCTCCTAATATCCAGGAGCAGTGGCATGCTATACAGTCAGCCATAACCACCGCAGAGCAAAACACTATCGGCAGAAGACCGCCGAGATCCCGCAATGATTGGTTCGATGATCAATTCCGCCGGGTCGTCGAAAATAAACGAAAGCTTCGTGAAAAATGGTTGGCTCGCAACACTAGAAGCACTCAGGCAGAATATCTACGCGCAAGGAAAGCCACGATTAAATACCTTCGACAAAAGAAACGCGATCATATGAGGTCATACATTGAAAACATCAGCTTCCAACCGGAAGTAGGAAATTCAAGGGACTATTTTGCTAATGGCAGGAATCTCACTAAAGACTTCTATCCAAGAAGTACAGCCATCAAAGTTGGGAATAGAGAATTGAGAACAAACGTGGCTGATGTTCTGTCAGTAGATCAATAGCTCGGCCAGGTGAGGAGATCTTTGTCGAATATCCCACAGCGCAGGAAGTAGACACAGCTATTAGTCGATTGAAAATCGGTAAGGCACCCGTAAGGCCGGAGGCGCTACACTTGCAACAAGTCTATACGACCTCATCGTATGTATTTGGGACCAAGAAGAGTTGCCTGAGAATTGGAAGATCACGCTCATATGTCCGGCATAAAAAAGGCGACCATCTTTAATGTGAAAACTTTCGTGGCATAGCTCTATTGAACACCGCTTACAAAGTGTTGGCTAATGTTGTACTTGCCAGACTCATCCCGTTCGACAAAAACATCATTAACGACTATCAATGTGGCTTTCGTACCAACCAGTGTTTTACCATGAGGATGATCTTGGAAAAATGTTGGGAGTACAGCATAACCATTCATCAACTATATATAGACTTCCGGCAGGCATATGACAGTATAAACTGCAACAACCATTGGGCCGCGCTCATATGCAGAGAGACTTGTTTCTCTGTGTAAATTATCAAAGTCTGGATCTGCATGTAGAATCGTAATTGAAGGGACTGTATCAGACTCTTTTCAAATAACATCTGGTGTTCGACAGGGAGATGCGCTCGCGCCTGTAAAGTTCAATTTGGCGCTTGAGTACGTAGTGAGGAAAAGCAACATTGAAACTTCGCGCTGTATATTCAATAAATCAGGCCAAATTCTTGGATATGCAGATGATATCGTGCTTCTTGGCCGAAGACCTATAGCGACATCAAGGACAGTTCATGCCGCTCAATCGCTGCGCAAGAAGACTTGGTTTGGAGGTGAACCGTACCAAAACGAAATTCTTAACAACACCCAGGAACATCTCCATGGCAAATCTCGGAATTGGCGACAATAACTTTGATCGCGTTGAAAACTTCAAATACCTCGGGTCAGTTATAACATCATCAAATGACATGCAGGCAGATATAAAAGCCCGAATCGCTGCCGCACATCAAGTTTTCTACGCCCAATCAAAATTATTGCGACCTAGACATCTATCGCAGTCGTGCAAGCTCGCACTTTATAAAGTACTCATACGACCTGTGCTGACTTTCGGAAGCGAGAGCTGGATCATGACCTCTAACGAGTGTAGATTACTTTCTACCTTCGAACGGAAGGCCATCCGTTCAATTTTTGGTCCTATTAAAGTTGCGAACAATGAATATCGGATTCGCATGAACCACGAAATAAAGCAACTTCTCGGATGCGGCGATATTATCGGATTCATCAAATCTAATCGAGTGAGATGGCTCGGCCACGTTGCAAGGTTCCCACAACAACGAATGATTTAAAAAGTGTTCCATCAACAACCAGCCGGAGTACGTTGTAGAGGAAGACCCCGACTACGCTGGCGTGACGACGTTGAACAAGACCTACTCGTATTAGGATGTCGAAATTGGAGGACGAGAGCGATGGACTGAGATGGATGGAGGATCATAGTGCGGGCGGACAAAATCCCTTCATGGGATGTAAAAGATAGAGAGAGAAAATTTTGAAAAAAATTTAGTGAAGGAGTGTTTTAGATACCAGATACCAATAATGGATTGTGCGTTTGGTCCAATTTTCGTTCAGAGGGTTGTTCGGTGGGCCCCGAGTCCTTTTCTTTAAATTTCATTCAACTCGCACGTTTTTTATAAAAATTGGTGAGTGAAGTTTTCGAGTGACGGGAATCGATTGTGATGGGAGCTAATTTCCGGAAATTAAGTTCAGAGTGTCGATTTGTGGGATCCAGGTCCATTTCTATATTTTATTCTATTTGGCATAAACAATTTTGATAACATTTTTTTTTTTTTTTTTTTTTTTTTTTAATTCGGATATGGTTTTCAATTGCAAGGAAAAGATTACATGTTGCACAGTATTGCAGCATGTTTCGCAATTTTACAATGTTGCGTTATGTTATGTGGTATCATTCTGCGTAATATTACACCTTCTTGCGGAAGTTGCATCTTGATGAAGGGTATTGTACGATGCGCCATTAGGTTACGTCGTGTTGCACATTGTTGTATCATGTTGCTAGATGTTTCACAACGTTGCATCATATTGCTACTTATTTTGTTACAAGATGGCTACTGCCATGCTGCAGATTTCATCTAAGCGCATGCAGAGGCCTCCACGGTGATATTTTGCCGGCTACGTTCTCTGGGAGAAGTGCGAAGGGTCGTGGGGTTTGAGGCATGCATGGCTCCTGGCTTACACCGTGATTAATACAGAAAATTTAAATTAAAATAAAACGCAAATAATAATAAATAAAAACCGGATGTTCCGCCGAAATTCGTCGGACGGAACTTGAGGAACGAACAACGAAACCAATAAAATAAAATGATAACAAAATAATAATGACGGAAGAGGTGCCTTGGTGTGCGCATCCATTCGAATTCAAACAGGGCAAAGCCCTGGTTACGAAATTGGATGTGGGCACCAAGGGACCGCCAACCCTACGCCAACGCTATATCGATACAGAGGGGAGTCTCCGCTCCCATAATGCCTAACCGAAAATTAGTAATTCATTTTAATCAACAAAAATCAACGACCAAATAAAAAATGAAAAATAAACACCGAAAGGAAAACAGAGGGAGAAGAAACGAGACGCGAGACCAATGTGCATCGAGCGTGCACCCGCTGTGCGGCGCTCGATTACAATATCCAAAATTAAATTTAAAAAAAAATTTAAGAAAAAAAAATATAAATGTAAAAAAAATATAAAATAAAATAAACAAAAGAAATATAAAAAAAAAATCGTACCTTAATTACAACAACGCGCAAAACGTTCTACAAGAATGTCTTTCTTCTCTGTTTTTCGTTTATATCAATTCGCATTGATATAAACGAGAAGCATATAAGACAAACATTTTTCTAAAACGTTTTACTTTACACACGCTCGATGCGCATTGGTCTCACTCTCTCGTCATTCCTCTCCTCACCCCTGCGCCACCCCACGATGAGGTACAGAACAAAACGTCGCGAGTGCGATCAGCGCACAATTAACAAACGAAAGCGAAGACAACAACCAAGGTGAATATACCAATATTGAGCAATCATGGAAAGTAAAGACACTAACCAGAGGGGAATACAAAACATAAAACTGTGGTTGCGACCACACAGTCGTAACAATTTTGTCTTGTGTTTTTCTTTACTTAGAAATCAGGCTTTATGATCCATCATATTTTGACAAGTTGTAGCATGTTGCATCATGTTGTGATGAGAGATAAAAAGTCCTGTTGGTTATATCGGCCATCTGGCCAGTCCGCGAATTTGTTCTCAGCGATGTAGGTGGATTCCATTTTGTTTGTTTTGTGACCGAAAATTTTCTGTTATGTAGCGCTGTACAGTATGACGCAATTTTACCGGTGGAGAAACCTCGGTATTTAGTATTAATAAAACAACTGTATTGCTCTGTATAAAATTAGTTTCTGCTGTTATTATTTCTTTATTGCCGAAGTCCGAAAAAGTGGTTTTCAAAAGTATATTATTTTGGTTCTTGGTCGAAGCCCAGACAAATGACAGGTCGGAATGAAATTTAATATCTAAGCTATTTCCATTAATTGGGAAATTCCAGTGGCCAAAATGCCGACATCGGTTTACCGGAAGTGGCAGCTTTGAAAGGAACATTTTTTTATGCAAATATTTTGAAAAGTTTATCACAATACCGATCCAGCTCAGTTTGCCAAAATTTAAGCGGAAATGACGATTTTTGATAAAAATCTATTTCAATAAAAATTCTGCTTTTATGCAGCCCAGACGGATTGATTGATCGCAATGAAACGAGATTTTTCCATAAATTTGCCGACCCTAGAGAGTTTTAGCTAAATCAATCTACAGCAAGTGGAAAATTCAAACTACATGAATTGGTTGCATTTGCAAATTGGCTTGTCGGCGATTTACTTGTGTTTTCTAGTTTAGCTTAACCGCCAAAATATTATCAATGTGGTTCTGTTAATTGTATCGTTCTCACTTATATGGCTCGCATCTATATTACGTTGGCAATGTGGATGATAACGGTTTTAACTACGATAACAGTACTAAAGAAATCTACTGTGTGAGTTAGATGTATGATCGAAAATGAAACGTGTTTAATGATGTGCTTGTAGGCGGTATGGTTGTATCGCCTAAATAAATTCTTTAGAGATTTACAACAGTCAACCTTCAGCCATTGTCCAAATTCTTTAATAATACTTGCTTGATGCCAGCACTATTCAATCTAATTGTTACGGTGATTTTACGGAAGGTTAGCTTCTGTTACCAAAAGTTTCATTTTGGTTAGAGAATAAATTATTTATAATACTGTGGTGAGACCCCATTTATTATATAAATATGTTAGAGTGTGCTTTGTGTAGATTTTTAAGATACTAGAAGCATGATTCTAACCGATACCAATTCAACCTAATCCGCTGTGATAGATGAGATACATCGATATTTTGACAAGGTCAAAAACCTTTCGATCGCGTAACACAAGGAAATTTATTTTAAATTTCAGAATTTTTTATTATTTAACCTCCCGCAGCATACCGCACTCGTAAATTTTTTATGTAACACTTACATTGCATTGCATAACACGTAATCGAGTGGTTTGCGATACGTGCGCGATAACCATAAACAGCTCATATATTACCTCTATATACACGTCTATAAATATCTACTGATATTGATCTAGCTCTACATATTGTTATTAATAAAAAAGGTACAGAAATGTAATTAATTTAAATAAATTTTATTGTTTTTCTTATAATTTTCGATTACGAAAATCAAACAGCAAAACAAATCAAGGCGACCTCCAAACTGCCTTCGTAGCTATTTTGTAATAGTTTATTGGTTTTATAGCGACGACGATATATCGTGGCTCTACCTCGGTCTCCAAAATGCACACATAACACTTCTAATTTAATGTAAGTTAATTAGTTTGGCATGTGAGTGTACGTAATTGAATTATTCGTGGGTGATTAGTGCTAGGTATGTAGAAAATTTGAATCGGTTTCGTATGTCACATGGAAATTAAGAAAAATATTTTTTTTATTTTGTTAAGACAGCCCTAAAATAATGTAGAATTTAGGCGCACACAATTTAAAAAGTGGTTGTTCTTCTCACATTTCTCGACGTTTTCCCGGACAGCTTGCCTGAGTAGGTCGGTGTATGCTACTTTTGTGTCCATCAGCTTACTTGGACTTTGAACAATGACGTAACGGCGATTATAGAATTTGATGAGAAAAACAATCCTACCGAAACGGTCCTGTTTTAAAGAGACTTCTTGTAAAAGGTTTCTGTTTTTAATGGTATCTTGCTCGATTGCTGTCATATTCTGAACTGCTTTCATCTGCCGTACTATCTGGATATACTATGTAGGGGGTTGCTTGTATTTATTTGTTTTTAGTTTTTATCTCGTAAGTCTCTAATGTGTGGTGATGAATAATTTCTAATGTGCATATCCACATTAGGTTAATTTGAACCCGGTAGCTTCTACGTTTGTTCTATTTTAAATATAAAATTTTTTGGTTTTATTGGTAAAGGGGAAACAAACGAGGAAGTTACTGGATTCAAGTTACCCTAGCGGGAACAAAGGGATATTGCGGGAAACTTTCAATAATGGTATTTTTGGCCATTAGTGGTACATTGACAATATACCGATTTCCGATCAACTAGAATCGTAAATAATAGCTCTTCAATAATTGATCATATATTTTTGAGAATTAAGCCGATCGCTGATTTTTCACATTCAACCTTGGTTAAAGATCTTTAAATTACTGTTCGTTGTGCAACTTTTCTTATGTTATGAGATTGCTATTAGTTATGCCAATATAAATTGGGCCAATTACAAAAGACTTAATTTTGAGAAACTTGTACGCTGTTTGGATGCTGAGAGATGGACTAATGTATTCTGTAGTAATGAAGCTAATTCGGCCTATGATAATTTTCTTTTTACATTCTCAAACCTTGTGTTGTCATATACTGTTTCTTTTGAACGTCAATTACCTAGCATTAAGTTGAAAGGCTGATTTGATACTAAACTTTTAAATTTGATAAAACTGAAAAATAATTTTGGTTTGAAAGTTAAAAATCACCATTATAATATTCGGATTTCTATTAGCTATAACAATTTAAAATCGCAAGTAAGAAGTAGTGCTTACGCTTAGAAGCGTGACTCGAAACGTAATATAATTCCGTAAATTCAACGGATAGGTTAGGTTAGGTTAGGTTAGAGTGACTGCTATCGCACACTTAGGCCAATAATGGCCCATTGTGATACCACAGGATCCAATCTCCCTTTACTCCCGCTGAAACCAACCAGAGCTACTGATGTAGCGTAAAATATCTCGCACCCTACAGTCCGCGAGTTCAGAAAGGCTGTCCATGTTGTACACACCCAAGTACTTACGTCTTTTGTATGATAGTGCCGGACATGAGCATAGGAAGTGAACTAGCGTCTCTTCCTCCTCTTCGTCCATACAACTTCTACAAAAGTCATTCGTCTCTAGACCCAGCCTTCTCGCATGTTCCCCAAAAAGGCAGTGTCCTGTTAGTATCCCTACGACCAATCCAAAATCTCGTTTTCCCAGGGATACAAGTGCCTTGGAGCGCCGCAGGTCCAGTTTTGGCCAAACCTGTTTTGCTACCCTGCACGTGAGAGTGTTGGTCCACCTCTCATCTGTTAAGGCAATTGCCTTTTTACTGAGCGTCAATTTGAGCGCTGCTATAGGCCTCCCCAGACCTGCCCTTTCCGGTTGCATCTGGAGAGTCGTACCGTACCTAGCTAGTTCGTCTGCCCTGCAGTTTCCCGTGACGTCCGAGTGACCAGGGACCCAGATCATCTGGATACTGAAATACTCGCTCATCTCATTAAGAGATGATCGGCAATCCAGCGCCACCCGTGACTTCAAAGAAACCGCATCTAGTGACCTGAGTGCCGCTTACAGATACCACGTTATGCTTACACCATGTCACGACTTCTCCTATCGCCACCACTTCAGCCTGGTACACGCTGCAGTAGTCAGGGAGACGAACAGAAATATTAACATTGAGCTTCTCACAGAAGACTCCAGCTCCTACTTTGCCGTCTAGCTTAGAGCCGTCCGTGAAAAATGTCAGTGCCTCGTTTTCCCGTATTGATCCATTCCTCCAGGATTCCCTAGAAGGACAGATGATCCGGAAACCTATATCGAAGCACAACGTTGGTTTAATATAATCTAGATTCACCAGTTCTTCCCTTAGTGATCTAACTATCGTCGAGTGTCCCACCTGAAGAGACTTCCACTGAGAGACAGCCGAGAGCCTTGTAGCTACATTGGCTGCCATCTGCTTACCAAAAAATTCGATTGGAATAAGGTGGAACATAACCTCTAAAGCGCGTGTAGGTGTTGTCCTTAGCGCCCCGCTTATAAGCATACAGGCCGTTCTTTGCACCTTCTCCAATATCCTTACGTAGGTTACCTTTTCCAGAGCTGGCCACCACACGCCCACCCCGTACATCAGCACAGGCCTTACCACTGCGGTATAGATCCAGTGTACCAGCTCTGGTTTCAAACCCCATTTCTTCCCTATGGCGTTTCTACACGAGTAAATGGCTACATTAGCCTTATTCACCCTTTCTACAATGTTAGGCTTCCAGCTGAGCTTACTGTCCAAGATTATGCCCAAAAATCTCGCTCTGTCAGCAAAAGCCAGTCTAATGCCGTTCACAGTAGGAGGGCTAACTACCGGAATTTTATATTTCTTAGTAAATAGTACCAGCTCTGTCTTGGACGGGTTGATCCCTAATCCGCATTTGCCGGCCCATTTCGTAACGATCAGGAGTGCATTCTGCATAACATCCCTAATCGTATCCAGATATTTGCCTGAGACAGCTATCGCTACGTCATCTGCATACGCTACAACCCCCATCCCCTCTTTCTCCAGTTCCAACAGCAATCCATTCACGACTGCACTCCAAAGAAAGGGGGACATCACTCCTCCCTGTGGAGTTCCTCTAACCAACCGCCTTCTAATGGTGGACTCTCCTAGTTCCGAGATAATAATAATGCTTACCAGCATCTGATTTATCAACCTACTTATAGGATAATCCACCTTCAAAAATGACAATCCTTCCATGATCACCTCCGTTTTTACATTATTAAAGGCAGCCTCAATGTCGAGAAATGCTACCATACAGAACTCTTGCGAGTAATTTGACTTCTCAATCATGCGTACTAGATCGTGCAGAGCTGTGTCCACCGACTTTACCTTACAGTACGCATGCTGAGACATTGCCCAATTCCTCGGATCAACTTTTGTTCGAATAAGTACGTCTATCAATCTTTCCAAGGTTTTCAACAGAAAGGATGATAGAGTTATAGGCCTCAGGTCCTTTGGATAAGCCTGTGAGCTTTTTCCCGATTTCGGGATAAAAACCACTCTGACCTCCTGTCGATTTCTAACAATGAATGTTGGTTCACACCCAATATTGCAAACTACAAGGTTAGTATTTAATAAGTAATCAAAAAATAACTCACCCCTTTCATTAATGTCTGTGCTTCCCCAGATTGTGTGATGCGCGTTTGCATCACATCCAAGTATCACACCTACCTTTTCCTGACCTGCTTCCTGGATCAGTTCCCCCAGGTTGTCCGGTGGAACCTCCTTCTCGCGATCCATGTAGGCTGAGGCTAGCCATAGTTTTTCACAGCCTACCTCAGCGCTCACAGCCGTAACGTCCCCGCTACTAAATTGTGGAAGAAGAAAAATATTCAAATTATTTTTCGCTAAGATACACGATCTGATCTTTTCAGAGTTGCTTGAGTATAATAATTTATACCCTTTCATTCCGAGGCCACAGATCCTGTTATTATTAATCCAAGGTTCTTGGATTAACACCAAGTCCTCATCTGACTTAGTCAGTCTGAGCACGAGAGCTGCCGAGGCAGCCTTCGTGTGGTGCAGGTTTATTTGTACAATGCTAACCATTGTAATCTACCTTACTCACCACTTCATGTACTCCCTGCATCAGGATAGTGTCATTTGGCTCGTTGGTTTGGTCGCAAACCCCCTCTCGTCGTGTGTTCGACGGGTTGCCCCCATCGGACTTCAGAGAGAGGAGGCTGCCTCCCATCACCAACTTCACTTCGTCCGAAATATCGGAACGGCTACTCTGGTCGGCCTCAGCCCGCTTGACCATTTCCTGCCGGGTCCGTTCTACGTCGCCCCCAGGCTGGTCTTCCGCGCCCTTATTGACCTCGTCTTTCCTATAAACTTTAAGAGTGATCGAGCCGAAACCGAAGTTGATCACTCCCTTAGATCTAGCAAGGGAAACCAAGGATTCCTTATTGATCAGCATGATTGCCAATCTAAAGTCCCCCTTGGCCTCCTCCTGCTTCACAATCCTCCATCCTTCCGTTGGAAGATCAGGATTACTGGCCCGGATAATCTCAATGATCTACTCTGGCTTATCCGGCTCGGTTGGTAACCAGACGCGTGCTCGCGGCCTGCTCTGGATTTCCCCTCTGCTGACTGCTTCCAGCCTCGCGCCCGGCCACACCTCGCCTACCTCGGTCACTGCCCTTTTATAGAGATCGACCGATCTCTGGTCTGAGCACGCAGTGCTGAGTTTAGTGCATTATACACTACCCTCCACTTTTCCGACGTGATGCTCCCATCTTCCTGACCTTTGTCAATGACGGCTAGCACCAGCACGTGCTCCTTCAGGATTTCACTGAATAATTTCAGTTTCTGCTCCTTAGGAGCACCCGACGTCATGTCTGCTTGCACTTTGGCCCGCTTACTGCCTTCTGCTTCAAGCTCATCCTGGGACCACTGTCTTTTAGACACAAGGACCCTCTCCGAGCTATCGCAGCCGACAGTTTTCTTAGCCCATGCTACAGATTCCTTCTGTGCAACTGTAAGCTGCCCCTCAGGGGTCGCAGCCAGTTTCTCCAGAACTCTAAATGCCGACCGTCTTTCTCTGTACCGTCGTTTTGATGGAGGGATCTCTCTCGGTCCCCCACTGTTCTGTTTGGCAGTTCCGCTTCCACCTGGCTTCGATGTCATGGTGTTGCTTACCCTTGCCTCAGTTGAGGGAGCCCCACCTTTCTGGTTAGAGTAACTCCCCTCTATAGTACTTTCCGGTTTTTGGTGGGTACCGGTCCCCTTATTTTTATTATTTTTTAAATCTTCCATTTATTCCCACGAGTATCGGAGAAATACGTCCACCTGCGCAGAGATCCGTATACGCAGGTAAGGCTAAATACAACTGGAGGTCGCCAGGTATCCAGAGGGCTCCGTTCACGACTGGGCTTTGTTAAATGGGCCCCCAGTCTAGTCGATCATCAACACGGGTCGCATAACACCTTAATCCAGCCCATTGGCTCATCGAGTACCCCGCCTTCCACGCCCCCGCCCCCCAACATCCACTCACTCATTCACCCATCTATATGGATATCCCAAACAAATGGGACCCATTTCATTCAGGGGATTACCGTTTATAGGGTTCCCTACTCACTACCTGGAGGCTCGAGAGCGCAGGGAGACGTGACGCTCAGTTCACCGTGGTTGTGGTCGATGGTTTTATGGCGCCATCAATTCGCCTTTCCCTACTGGGTATCATAGGCACTCAGAATTTAGTGAACAGAGGTTAACCACTCCCCCGTTCTCTGAGACTCTCCTTCCAGCAGAGCTGCGGTTGGGGACGGCTTATTTAATTCACCGCTAACCTACCTATCGATAGGCCGTTCACAATCCACCACCTGTAAAAACTGCAATTATTATACCACTCTATAAAAAAGGTGATCCCTATAAGCCTTTTGTCGCCCCAAAAATTTTTGATAAAGTTGTAAAATCAAGAGTAATGAAGTTTTTATGTGACACGAAATTTATTAATGAAAGCCAGTTATCGTATCTTAAGGATGCTAATACTGAATATGCGAATATTAAAATGCTTTCTTAAATTTTTGAGGGCATTAGTTCAAACAAGCTTATTTATTTATTTATTTATTTATTTATTTATTTATTTATTTATTTATTCTATCATAGGGAAACACACAGAAAAAAAATCCATTTATGTGTCCCACAATATTACAGAAAAAAATAACAAGTTTTAATATATTTTTATACATAGCAGAAATATTCAACAATATAAAAAATAAAATATTTACTAGCAAAAAACAAAAAAAAAAAAAACAGACTGAAGTAACAACCTAGGAAACAAAAACTAGCGGAAACTGTCAAGGTACCCAGCAATTAAACATTGAGTTACTTGAACTAGCTGTAAAATAAGGCACTAATTCAAATCGACATGCCGCGGAGATGTAATCTGTATTGACGAAGTGACAGTAAGAACAAATCCAAAGAACTGAAGAACTCATTGTGAAATAGCTGAATTCTGGTTATAGGATTAGCTAGACCTAAATTAGTTCTAGATCTTCTAGGCAGGAAAAGTTGGTTACTACGAATATTATAGGCAGGGATATAGAACATAATCTCGGATAAAACAGTTGTTTCAATTTTAAAATTTACGATTTTATATAGTAACATTTCATCTAGAATTAATCTTCTATTATCCAAGGTTAACAAACTGAAAATCTTCAATCTTATACCATAGGAAATGTGCCCAACGTGCGGCATAGACTTATAAACTAGGTAACGAGTAAATTTTCTTTGTATGCGCTCAATTTGGTCTGAGTGTTTGTCATAGAAAGGATTCCAGATTTGTGATGCGTATTCAAGTAAGCTTCTTACCAAACAGTTAAAGAGACTTATAAGTAGATTAGGGTCACGAAATTCCTTTCCTCTACGAAAAATAAAACCAAGTATTTTATTTGCTTTGCAGCATAACTTGTCAATATGCGTATCGAAAGATAATTTAGAATCAAAGATAACACCTAAATCGTTAATCTGATTTACTCTACATAATATTGTGTCAGATATATCATAAGAATACTGCAAAGGAGAAATTTTTTTCGTAAAGGAAATAACATTGCATTTCTTTATGTTTAAATTAAGTTCATTTACTATACACCATGAGTGCAGTTTATAAACATCAGATTGCAATAAAAAAGCATCGGAGTGGCTAGTAATTAGTTTATAAATTTTTAAATCATCAGCATAAAATAGGTGAGGGCACTGTAACAAATTAGAAATATCATTAATGAAAATGATAAATAGCAATGGTCCTAAAGTTGATCCTTGTGGAACGCCAGAAGTAGGTGAAAATGGCACAGAAAAAGAACCATTAAATTTAACACTCAAAATTCTATTTCGTAGATAGGAAGATAACCACTTACATATTTGTGATGACAATCCAATTTTATAACATTTAGCAATTAAAATGTCATGCGACACAGAGTCAAAAGCTTTCTCAAAATCAGTGTAAATACAATCAACTTGAAGACCCATGTCAACTTTGCTGAAAATGTAATTTGAAAATTCTAACAGGTTAGTTAGTACCGATCGCTTTGCAAAAAATCCGTGTTGTACATTTGTTATCATGTTACTAACTAAATTGAAAATAATTTTATGGACTAACTTTTCAAATATTTTGCTAAACGCATTTAGAATTGATATCGGCCTATAATTTACAATGTCGCTTTTGTCACCTTTTTTGAATACGGGAATGAGAAATGCCGATTTCCATGTGGTCGGAAAAACTCCAGAATTTAACGATAAGTTGAAAATTATTGACAATGGTAACGCTAATTGCTCCTTCAAGTGAAATATAAAATAATTTGGAATTTGATCTGGGCCAGGGCCTTTACAAATGTCAAGCGAATTAAGAACAGAATAAACATCATCATATGTAAAGTATGCCACCTTACTATAATAATCTAGATTTGTATTTATCACTGATGAAATACTACCTGAGATACTATTAGGCGTATATACCGAATCAAAATATTTAGCAAAGAGGTTACAAATAACATCGCTACTATGGGAAACTATGGTCCCATATTTCATAGTGGCAGGGAAACCCGTTCTGGATGTTAGAGAATGAGAAAAACTCCAAAGTAATTTAGGATTATCCATTAGCTGTTGCTCAATACTTCTTAAATAATGATTATAGCAGGTTCGAATTTCAGATTTAACCTGCCTACGAATATAACTTATACAGTTTATGAAACTTATGTTTTCGAGTAATTAGGTATCTCAGTTTATTTGAGTACCAGATGGGGAATTTAGATGAGGGGTTATTCTTAAGTAGCTTCGGTTTTAAAAAATTATTCAACTTTGAATAAAATATATTGGTCACACTATTAACATCCATATTGGCGTTAATGAATTCGTGGTTCCAATCAATACCAGCTAGTTGACTTCTAATATGGTCATAGTTAAGTTGTCTTACATTGATAGATTGAAAGCTTATTTGTGATAAATTTTTATGAACAAGGCTTATTAAATCAATAAGCATAGGTGGGTGATACCTATCAACCTTAGAAAGGGGATCTAAGCAGGGCTTGATTTCAATAGAACCAGTTCTTAGATTCGAGAGTACTAAATCCAACACTTTATTAGTGCAGTTAAGCGTACTATTATGTTGAGTTAAGTTGGCAAGCATTAATGTTTCTACCAGATATTGAGCAGTGCGTCCTTCGTATAACGGAGGCCATAGGCCATCATGATTATAACTCCAGGTTATACGAGGCAAATTAAAATCACCAACAATTAAGTAATTATAATTGGTAGGTGAGTTTATTATATAATCAAATATATGATCGAAAAATTGTTTATAATTATCAAAAGTTGTATTATTTGACCTGAAGTAAACTACACAGAGAATTAGTACCTTCCCGTTATTCAAATTAATTTTTAGCCAAACGTCATCGTAGACCATATTAAGACTGGATATGTCGCTAAATACAAAAGATTTTTTTATAGCGATTAAAGAACCCCCACCGTCTAATAAGCCGGTAAGTGCCAAATCGCGATCTTTGCGGATAACGTAATAGCGATCATCAAAAAGCTCTCTACTATTAATGGATTCGTTCAGCCACGTTTCAGTCAAACAGATTATATCAAAATTATTTGCCATTACATTAAGCTTAAAGTTTAATAATTTTGTTTTTAATCCATTGCAGTTTTGGTAATAAATCTCCATGTTGAATCCCTGGGTAGCTTAAACAATATGCGCTTGTTACAGCAGATAAAACTAAAATTAAAAGAAAAGAAAATGTAAATAGATTGAAAAAGCGGAAAAAAAGAAAACAATAAATAATGAAAATTAATATAATAATAACAAATAATACAGAAAGAAAAAAAACAATTATTGCTTAAACTTATCTAAATCAGACGACGAGAGTATTTTAATAACATCGTGTAACCAACCGTCGCAAACCAAAACCATTACATATATTTTCTTTCGTACATTTAAAAAAAAATATATACAAAAATTCTACTTATACGAAACGATTGCTTACTGAAAATTTTTATGTTGAATAATAATTCCCCCTGCGGTACTCCGTAGCCGACTAAAGCTCAGGGTAGGTCGTGGTTAATTTTTGGGGATTAATCAACAATTTAATATATACCGCAAATATAAATATAAAATAAAGTTGTAAAAGAAATGTTAATTACAAAAAAAAATTACACTTTAACACTAACACATTGGATATTTTTTTGCCACCTCTTCTCACCCCATATCAAAATGATCAAAACAACCTCACTCACTCATTTCAAAAAAATGTGAAAGAAAAAAAAATCACAAAATTAGAAACAAATCAATTAAATTAACAAAATTTGAGACAAAAAAAAAACAAGAATATACTCGTATATATATAATTATTTACAAATGAAATATTATGTACGTTTTTATTTAATTAATCCCATCATAATAAAATTAAAATTAAATTTGAAAATATTGTCTTTATTTAAATAAAAAAAAAAAATATCGTTGGTGCACTTACGGAAAATAGGTATGTATGATTATACCTTTGAGCTCTATGGTTAATTTGTTGATTTTCGTAGTATGAATATTGAAATCCCTTCTTCAATATCTATGACTTGATAATGATAATAATTTGTCGATGATGATGATTCCCACGTTGTATTAGTCTCATCACGTATTCTGTATTGGTTTTATTTTTCCGTTTTTGGTTTTCAATTTATCCCGTTGAAGTAAATTGATGGCAAAGATGTTTTTTTTATAACTGATTTTAATTCAACTAACTTCACTAATAGTTTATACTAACTGAGTTTATTTTTTTTTATTTTTACATGAACATTATAATTTATATAATTTAATTTGAACTAATGTTCGAATATCCAAACATGATATAATTATATATATATTGTACTTCTACACAATTAATATTTATAATAAAATACTTTAGTTTTTAATTAATTTGCATTGTCCAGTTCACATAATTATACAATACGTTTCTTTTTCTTTACAGATTTTTAAATTACAGTTTTATTTCTTTATTAATTTCTTATATATTTTTTTTTATAATCAATTTACAACTCTTCTCTCTGAATTTTACTTTCTGAATCCCGTTTTAAATTTTCTTTTTTTTTTCGTAAAATAATCGAAAATTTTCGTTACTTGGATTTGAACGTAATTTAATATTTATGAACTCTAGCGTTTGGTATCGCCATCAAACACCACAGTATATCTAGACAGGTTGGTTTCGACTAACGTGAAATATTTCCAAATAGAAAGGTTTCAATCGTGGGGCAGACCTACACCCAAGAGATGTCTCAAAGCCGGGTATCTTTTTCCAATAATCTTTATATGTTAAATAATCTCTAATTCTTTCAAGTTCGAATATCCTTCGCATGATATATACCTAAACTTCTACCCTTCTCATCAATCAATTCATATGCTACCGTGCCTACCAATTTCCCAATATATGCTTTTTTGAATTTTTGCATAAGTTTTGAGGATATTTTGTTTGCTGCGCTACTTTGAAAAAATGTTCTAGCATATACTTGTTGTCCAATGTGAAAATCTCTATTACGCGTTCGTAAGTTGTATGTGTTCGAATTTTGTTTGAATGAATTTCGTAAATGCTCGATTACTTGTTCTTGAATTACTGTAAGTCGATCAGCATTAGACATATGCACTTCTCTATCATCTAGATTTTTCAAAATTTGTTGTAACTTATATTCCGATGCATGATTTATGTGATGTTGACCAAAAACTATAAAATGTGGAGAATAATTTGTACTACTATGAATTACGTTTCTCAAAGCTGACCCAATTGAATGTAACTGTAGATCCCAATTGACATGATTTTCGCCTACATATGACCTTATGGCCGCAATAATTGTTTGATTTACTCGTTCCGATGTATTTGATTGGGGATGATACTTAGGCGTACGAATGTGTTTAATGCCATATTTTTCTAATAATTCCTTAAAAATATTACTTGTAAATTGTTTACCATTGTCACTAAGCAAAAACTCGGGAACTGAATAAACATTAAAAATTCGATTTTCTAAAAATTGAATTACATTATTAGATGTAGCAACACGCATCGGCTCAGCCACCATGAATCGAGAAAATTGATCAAGAACCACAAAAATATAACAGTTACCTTTTCTGGATCGTGGAAATGGTCCTATAAAATCTATAAAAATCTTTTGCCAAGGTCTGTACATTTCGTGATAATTTCCCATTGGAGGTCGAGTTAAACTGTTTGTAGCCTTACATTCCTTACAAACGTCACAAAAATTAATAAAATTATGTACATCTTTTACTAAACCTGGCCAATGGTAATATCTACGAATAGTTTCTATGCACTTCTCAATACCTGTATGAGATGAACTCGGAGGACAATGATACTGTTTTATAATATTAAATCTTAATTGTTCGGGTACGTACAATTTCCAGTTCGGAATATCTGTATTTAAATTTAATTGCTTTATGCCAGATGTGTTAATGAAAATTTTGTTATTTTCAACTTTGAGATTTGTTTTAATTCCAGGATTATTGTTTAAATTTTGTATAATAGATTGATAATTTGGATCAGCAAAAGCATCAGAATCCAAGTCTAAAATAAACTGACGGTGATCTGAAAGCTCATTAATTGTTTTAATTTCATCTGCATTATTACGTGACAAAGCATCAGGCACAAGATTGTCTTTTCCTTTACGGTACTCAATATTAAAATTGAAACCCTGCAGTTTGAGACTCCAGCGAGCGAGACGTCCCGAAAGATCCCTTTGTCCCATTAACCACTTCAAACTAGCGTGATCAGTGATAATGGTAAAAGGTAATCCTTCTACATACTGCCTAAATTTCTTGACACTTAACACAGCCGCTAAACATTCTAATTCTGTAATACTATAATTGCGCTGTGCTGTGTTAAGTTTCTGAGAAAAGTATGCAATAGGACGTTCATCGCCGCTGGGAGACTTCTGAAATAAAACACCTCCTACACCTGTACATGATGCATCACACTGAATATAAAAATGTTGCTTATAATCAGGATGACATAAAACTGGAGCGGTTGACAATGCAACTTTTAAATCATTAAATGATTTTTCAGCCGAATCCGTCCAAACAAATTTTTTATTTTTCTTTAAAAGATTCGTCAATGGCTCAGCAATTTCCGAATACCGAGATATAAATCGCCTATACCAACCAGTCATACCCAAAAATCGACGTATCTGGCGAACATTTTTAGGTTTTGAGTATGATGCAATTGCTGACACCTTTTCAGGATTTGCTTTTATTATTCCATCACCAACTAAATATCCAAGATATGCAATTTCTTTTAGTAAAAACTTGCTCTTCTCAACATTGATTGTTAAGTTTGCTTTCTTCAAAAATCCAGCAACCTTATACAACAGCGAAATATGTTCTTCAAAATTTTCAGATGTTATCAAAAGATCGTCTAGGTATACAAAGATTTGAGTATGCAGTTCATGGGGTATCACTCGATGCATGAGTCGACACAACGTTTGCGGAGCATTACAAAGGCCAAATGGCATAACTCTGAATTGATATAAAGGTCTGCCAGCAACAGTGAAAGCTGTCTTATCCCTTGATCCCTCTTCTAACGGAATTTGCCAAAACGCATCCTTTAAATCAATACTACTAATAAATTTTGTATTGTTAAGGCGTCCTAACAAACCATCAATTATGGGCAAGGGATAAGCATCCCTCACTGTTACCTCATTCACCTTCCTTGCATCAAGACAGAGCCTAACTTTACCATTTGCCTTTGATACCATTGCAATCGGTGAACACCATGAACTGCTGCTCTCCTCTATGACTCCTAACGACAACATTCTATCTCACTCCTGATACATCTTTTCCTGCACCGCAGGTGATACCATATAATGCCTTTGTTTAATTGGTTTTGCATTAGCTACATCAATGGTATGAGACAAATATGGAGTTTTACCCAAACCTAGAACGTTTGACGATGGAAATTCTTTGATAACCTTATCGATTATGTTTTTCTGCTCCTCAGATAAATCATGCTGTTTTGATAGATTGATCAAAGTGTTTTCACAAACATCAAACAATTTAGAATTTGGATTAAGTTTTGAATTATGATTGAATTCTATGGGTGGTAATTTAGAAAAAGATATTTTTAAGCCAAATTCCTGCCAAAAATCAACTCCTAAATATAAATTTTGACTTAAATTTGGTGCAATATGTAATGTTATGATGGACGTTTTACCTGCAAACGAAACGGGTGTACGTATATGTCCAAGAATGGTTTCACATTTACCGTTTGCCGTTTTAACCACTGAAGGCATATGTCTAAACTTAATTTTCGAATTTTGCAATAATTTTTCACTACCTTTACCCAATATTGAAATATTTGCTCCACTATCCAACAAACCAGAATAAATATTACCAAAAATTTCAACTTCTGCATAAGGTCTACCGTCGCTGCTGTCTGAAATTAGCGATTCGGTAATTTGCCTCTTAAGCAGACGTCGATTTTTCCAGTATTTAATATTTCTGATCGTTTTAGAATTTTGATTATAAATTTGTTCATTATGCGAAAAATTATTTATGTCCAAACAATATATATTATTTAACGGTAATTGGGTTGTTGTCGTGCTTGTAACTCCGGATCCGTGTTGCACGCAACTTCCTCCGACTTGTTTAATATTCTGGGGATGAAATTCGTGGAACCCATCCCCCTCTGAGAGTTTTCCGACATTTTCGACTTACATCTAAAACACTGAGGTTTTAGAACTCCATTATATCCACAACCGAAACAAAATTTTCTGTTAATTGGATATGTACATTCTTTAAAAATATGGTCATTTCTGTTACAATTCCAACAAACAAATTTTGATGGTAATTTTTGTACTGATGACGACGATAACATAGGTAAGTTGTTAACCTGACGATTTGAATGTAACTCTAGTACTTCGTTTTGATCAATATTTATGGACGATTGATGATCCATTTCATTGATATATTTTCGAGGTTGTTGGCACAAAAGTTCAGGAGAATAACCTGTTCGTTTCCATGTATCCTCATAAGCCATACAAGAACGAACTAATTCGTCTATACTATTAAAATTTATATTTGTTATTTTATCTTGAAGTCCTGCGCGCATATTTTGCCTCATAAAATATATCAATTCAGAATCTGAAATAGGACACTCCATCTGCAACGCAATCGAAAGTACTTCATTATAAAATGCTACAAAACTTTCTCCTACTTTTTGTTTTCGGCTGTCAATTTGCCTACGGATATCCATATCCGTACGCCTATCCTGAAAACGTTTAATAAACTCCTCCTTAAGCACAGTCCAACTAATACTCTGATTTCGTTCAATGAAAGTCCAATACCAATCAGATGCTATCCCTTTGAGCAAATAATTGAAATCTTGTACTAACTGAACATCTGAAATACAATTTGATTTTGCCAAATACTCAACTTTGAAAAGAAACCGTTTTGCTGGAACAACCAAATTAGATCCGTCAAAAGAAATGTTCCATTTTGAAGGAAGAACTTTAAATAATTGAGTACCTGAATGTGCAGATGTTAAAAGCTGTTGTGAATGCGGAATTCGTAAATTATCTTGATTTTGAAACAACACATCAGAATCAAATTTATCACCACCATTAGGAATTTTGAAATTTTCATTGTGGTTAACAAATTTTGATGAATTATTATATAAATTAATATTGTTATCCATTGGTGCCGAATGAGAATTATTTACAAATTTAGAAGATGTCATATCAAATCTATTAAAATTTACAAAACTACTTTGGGAAACAGTTTCAAAAGAATCATTATCACTATAATCGTCAATAGACAATTGCAATGCTTTAAATTGTTCAATTGATTCATTCAAAACTTTATTATTATTTACAGATGTCTTTATTATATCTAAAAATTGGTTACATTTTGTTAATGTATTATTAACTTCTTCAGCTACCACCTTGGAATATTTTAATCTCAATAATCTACCTTGTAAATGAATTAGTTTACTTTGAAACTGCAATAATTCGTCAAGATTATTGCTTGCCAACGCTTGATCAAATAACTCACATACGCCTTGGAATTTATGAATAATTTTGCTAATTTCTAATTTTGGATTTTTACGCGCTCCTTCATGAGCCTTACTTGGAACTAAAGAAGTGTGTAATATTTCTAAACCAAACCGTTCCTTTAATTTATTTAATTTTTGGCCTAAAGAATTACCTTCGATATCCCGCACTAAACATTCTAATTCCACCTCCTCGAAATCTAAATGCTCCGGATTCATCATAACGATTAAATTATACGAAAAAGTTTAGAACGAAACCAACACTTAACGACACTGTGTGTCTAAAATACCCACACAAAACACCAAAGTTCATATATGAATAATAATAAATAACCGAAACCGAAACACAAACAAATATAAATAACAACAAAATTTTTATTGAAATGTAATTATTTATTTCAATAAAATAAATAGAATATTTAAAATTACCGATATGATTAAAAAAAACAAAAAAAAAAAATCCTTATATATATTTTATATATAATAAATTAAATTAAAAATTGTGAACCCTGTTTTAAAAAGAAAAACTCAATAAAACAATGAAACTGTACCACAATGAGCGAGTAAAACTTTCAAATTAATTACTTCAATAATGATAAGGGTGAGATGAAGTACAAAAAATATCCAATAAAATATCAATATATAAAAAAAAAACCAATAAATATGTCTTCAAAAAAAAATTTAAATGAACGTCAAACCATTATGGGAAAATCATTCAATAAAAAAAAAACTCCATTAGGTAGCTTTTAATAATTATAAAAAAAATTATTCAATTTAAAAGCACAAGTACAAATCAAACCTAATTAGGGAAACAACACTTGGCACAATTAAATAATAAATAAACTTATTTTGAAACACCTATACTTTATATTAAACATATTAAATTCGACAGTAGAAACCAGAAATAACCTATACAAAAATAAAACACAAGTGCTTCAAAAAAAAAAAAAAAAATTGATATAAAATAACTAAGCATAACTTTTAATCATCTTATTCAAAACTATTGTGATAAAGATGCTGATGCTTATAAAAAAAAATAAAATACTAATAAAAAAAATAAGATTGAACCATTTACTAAATTATGTATTGTTTGTTCAGTTGCTATTAAGTTAACCATTTGTTTGGGCGCCATCTGTAACCAACCGTCGCAAACCAAAACCATTACATATATTTTCTTTCGTACATTTAAAAAAAAATATATACAAAAATTCTACTTATACGAAACGATTGCTTACTGAAAATTTTTATGTTGAATAATAATTCCCCCTGCGGTACTCCGTAGCCGACTAAAGCTCAGGGTAGGTCGTGGTTAATTTTTGGGGATTAATCAACAATTTAATATATACCGCAAATATAAATATAAAATAAAGTTGTAAAAGAAATGTTAATTACAAAAAAAAATTACACTTTAACACTAACACATTGGATATTTTTTTGCCACCTCTTCTCACCCCATATCAAAATGATCAAAACAACCTCACTCACTCATTTCAAAAAAATGTGAAAGAAAAAAAAATCACAAAATTAGAAACAAATCAATTAAATTAACAAAATTTGAGACAAAAAAAAAACAAGAATATACTCGTATATATATAATTATTTACAAATGAAATATTATGTACGTTTTTATTTAATTAATCCCATCATAATAAAATTAAAATTAAATTTGAAAATATTGTCTTTATTTAAATAAAAAAAAAAAATATCGTTGGTGCACTTACGGAAAATAGGTATGTATGATTATACCTTTGAGCTCTATGGTTAATTTGTTGATTTTCGTAGTATGAATATTGAAATCCCTTCTTCAATATCTATGACTTGATAATGATAATAATTTGTCGATGATGATGATTCCCACGTTGTATTAGTCTCATCACGTATTCTGTATTGGTTTTATTTTTCCGTTTTTGGTTTTCAATTTATCCCGTTGAAGTAAATTGATGGCAAAGATGTTTTTTTTATAACTGATTTTAATTCAACTAACTTCACTAATAGTTTATACTAACTGAGTTTATTTTTTTTTATTTTTACATGAACATTATAATTTATATAATTTAATTTGAACTAATGTTCGAATATCCAAACATGATATAATTATATATATATTGTACTTCTACACAATTAATATTTATAATAAAATACTTTAGTTTTTAATTAATTTGCATTGTCCAGTTCACATAATTATACAATACGTTTCTTTTTCTTTACAGATTTTTAAATTACAGTTTTATTTCTTTATTAATTTCTTATATATTTTTTTTTATAATCAATTTACAACTCTTCTCTCTGAATTTTACTTTCTGAATCCCGTTTTAAATTTTCTTTTTTTTTTCGTAAAATAATCGAAAATTTTCGTTACTTGGATTTGAACGTAATTTAATATTTATGAACTCTAGCGTTTGGTATCGCCATCAAACACCACAGTATATCTAGACAGGTTGGTTTCGACTAACGTGAAATATTTCCAAATAGAAAGGTTTCAATCGCTATCCTCATTTTTCTTGGCGTAGATAATCCCATGGTTAGCCCAAACGAACTTAAAATTATTCGGGTTTGCTCGAAGAAGTGCCTTAGCGTCATACAGTAAGGATTTTTTGGCTGGTGAAAGGTAATCAGTAACTACAAGACTACAGTTGATGCCACATAAATTGATGTTGGTCATAGTTGATTTCAATTGTTTAGCGACGGTCAAGAATCTCGTGTGAAGCAAACGAGTACTCCATTCAACAACCACAGGTTTCAGCTTGAGTTTTGATTTGGCACGATAAATATTACGTATATCGCTAGCAGTAAAATGAAAATCCAATACGGTACACAAGTTGTTTACCAAATCAATTAAATTTAAACTGTCATCGCCAGGCAATCCATATATTAACAGTTTAGTCCGGTTTATTTCTTGCTCAAGAAAACAACATTGATTAGAAACAGCAGATAATTGAGATTTTAAGTTAGCATTATCTAACTGAATGGCCGTTATTTTATCTGTGTTTGATTTAATTTCATTTTCAAGCCGAAGAAAATTATCGCACTGCTTTACCATTTTGGCTAAAGACGTCTGCATCAGCACCATGTCGTTTTTCACAGATTTCCAGTTGGAGCAGGCGGTATCATCGTTATCACTGGTAACCGTATGGCGATCATCAACACAATTTGAACATTTGAAAACGGTTTTGTTGGATTCAATAACAGTTAAGTTGTTTTTCAGCTCACAGTCGCAGTTAGGATGGAAATACTGGTTGCAACTTACGCACCGATGCTGAGTTTTATTGGATGAAATAGACTTTCTACACTTGGAACAGTTAATAGGCATATTGTAGAATCACACCAATAGTATTAGAAGAAAATATAGCAGTACTCAAGGTCGCTTGATTTAAAATACAAAAACTAGTGCAACATTTTGGTTTTATTCAGAGTTGAATAGTATATAAATTTGATTCATATAGCGCAATAAGTTGGTATATTCGTATAGCACATATAGGTGTTTAGGCGAACAAGTGAAATTTTATTACGCAAGCCGGTCAGTAATCGCTGATAATATGTTACAAAACCTGCTAATATTTCTTATGTTATGACAGTTTATAATTATAATCCACTTATATTTAATCACAATTTATTTTTAATTCGTACACAAAAATATTATTAAGATTTGGTTAAAAAACATAGTAACTGAGTTAAATTATTCACAAAAATATGTGCAACTGGCATAAACTGTTATACTATACACAGTTCAAGATTAACCACTTCATTTACACTGATCGATTATACATATAATATTGGATAGACGAAATAATGACAATTCAATGGATTATACGATGCTTATAATAATCTATAGAAACACTATTATTGTTGAGTTTATAATTTTAATCCAAATTTGCATTCACTAAGGAATTGTACACCCATATAAAAAAAAATTACAACTGAAAATTACTGTTAATAAACAGAACAACATTGTATATTTATTATTATCAAATTATACTTGTATAGTATGAATTTTATGAATATTAATTTATCGACTTTGATGTTATCGATTCGAAGAACAGAAACAGAAAGCTTACTATGGCTATATTCATTGGTGTTATGAAAGCTTTTGATACAGCAGAACATAACATTCTCCTTAACAAACTGTACTATGCCGGCTTTAGACGTATAGCTCTTGATTTCTTTAAATCATATTTAGAAAATCGATATCAAGTCTCACGGGTTGGTGATATTTTCAGTGAAAAATTGGCTATTACATCAGGTGTCCCACAAGGTTCAGTTCTTGGGCCAATTCTATAAATGCGTTACTTACATTAAATCTTCGTGGCCGTATAACAGCTTTTGCGGATGATACTGTAATTTCATACACAAATGTATCTTTAGATGGGTTATTTAATGACATGCAAGAATATTTAAGCAAATGGTTTAATATGCATTCATTAGTATTGAGCGACAAAACCGTTTTAATGACATTTAATATCTATAACTATCGAACTACGTCTAATGCCCTTCTAAATTCTGTAAAATTCCATAGTGTTGATTGTAACAATTTTCAATGTACGTAAAAATGCGTGCGCTGATCTTAAAAGGGTAGATAATTACAAGTATTTAGGTTTATGGCTGGATAAATATTTTGATTTTAAAAAACGTTTTGAAGAAACTAAAATTTTCATTGGTATTACAAAACTATATCTGTTACGTATTACATTGTCCAAAAAAGTTTTAAATTTTTTGTATTTTCCTTTAATTAATTGTCATTTGGGGTACGGTATTGCAGCGTGGGGTGGTTCATTCAAAAATAATGTTAGTTTACTTGTCAAAATGCAAAAGTATGCAATAAGGGTAATTCATTTTAAAAACAGAATTGATTCAGTCTCCTGTTTATTTGCGAAACGTAATATTCTACCACTACGTGAGTACATTGTATAATCATTATATAGTAATGTAATGGTAGGTTCGTGAGTGAAATGTTAGATACCACTACTGGTATCGTTTTAAACTTTTTAAAGAATTTATGCAATTACCTATCCGCCTAAATAGCATAACCTTCTCCTAAATGTAGCTAGAATATTTTATAATGCAACATGCAGAAAACAAACAAAAAATTCTATACATATACTTACAATGCGATTCATTACTATTTATGATACGAAAAAAATTTAGTTCCCATTTCTGTTTCTTTTCATATCAAATTGACAAATAAAATAACATATATAATAATAATTAACAAATACATAATTAACAAATAAAATAGTAATAAAAATAATAATTTTATATGAAAACAAACAGAAATGGGAACTAAATTTTTTTCTTATCATAAATAGTAATGAATCGCATTGTATTAAAAGTAAATAGAAAATGTAACAAAGATGATGGAGAGAAAATACCGATCGCAACTAAGTTGGTTTTGTTTTGAATTGCAACAATGTTTTCTAAATTATAGACAAATAATTTTGAACGTTAAAATATTCGTTGAAAATTATAAAAAGCTAAAATAATTGAAGATTGTCCATAAAAACGATCTACATTTAAATCCAATTAAAGATTATTTTAAATGATTTTGTAGGTACAACACATACACATTATTTGGTTTTCGTTTCGATAACTATATAGATAGACCACCGATGATATACATACTTATTTACACGCACACACATAGCAATTCAATATATGTAAAAGGAAATCATACATCTACACACTACAAAGATTTAAAAATTGTTTGCAAGTTAATTTCGTAAATTTGTTCGTTTAAAATTTTATTGCTTGTCGTCTAATCGTAACGCATGTAGCTGTGTGTTTTCTTATTTTTAAACGTTATAAAAAGTTCATTTTGAAAATTTGTGTATTAAAACTTTTGTGAATTTGCGTGATAAAATGGTGTGTGCTTACAAAAACTGCTTAAATAAAAATGACTGTAAATCCACCAGAACATTTTTTACGGTGTTGCATGACCATCGTTGTGTGTTCGACAAGAATAAAGTTACTTCCAAACGCATAACTATTATGAAGAACTTTAATTTTAATGATTTTAAAATAAGTAGTTTTAGAACAAAAAATATTTAAAAAACTGTCTTTCCCCAGCCAATTAATAATCTTGTTTGTAAGTGTAAGGTCAATGACATAGATGCACGATGCAAGCGTTTATTAAAATTCGAATTTTTTTTTAAATAAAAAAAAATTGATTCCAAAAGTTTCGCGTACGATTTCCAACCAGACACACAACACTGAGAGTCAAACAACAAGAATATTGAAAACACCTGATTTCCCACCTATAACATTGAAATATGAAAAAGGGCCTCCAAGAACTTATTAAAAGAATTATCAAGTTCCACAAATTCCTCATGAATGTCCCATCTCACCATCTCAATTTCCTAGTCCGCAACATCAAATTGAAGACGAAAATAAAGAACCCGTTCAACCTTTAAACAAAATTCTCAGGTTTATATTAAATACCCCTCAGAAAAGTAAAATGCAAACAGAAGAAAACACAATAAAAATATTAATTGATAATACACTTGACGATCGACCACAAGTAAACACATTTTGTACTTGCACAAATATTTCATAAATTAAAATTATCTTGGACCCAAGTTGAACAAAAAATGTATTTGGAATTTGATTTTAAATCACCTTCATGTTACAAGCATTTATTAAAGAAAGGTTTTAATTTGCCAGATAAGGATAAAAAATTGTATTATTCAGTATAAAAAAACTAGTACATGTTTTAAAATTTTTGTATGGGTTAAATTTTAATTTTATTTTTATGTGACTTAGAAGGGTCTTAGAAGGGTATTATGAAAATTGTAAAGAGATTAAAACTTTAATAAGCAAGTTAAAAACTACCATTGGCGATTGCTTTCCTATTTAAAATACAATTTAGATAAAAATATTATTGTTTTATCTTATGAGAGATTAATTTGTTTTTTAAGATAAAATAAATTACAACAATTTAAGCTATTGTAGCAACAAGAACTTTCAAGAGCCCAACTGAAATCCTTCGAGCTTTTATGAAAATAATGCTCCCATTTAATTAACCTTAATTTTTATTTAGCTCTTTGGTTCTGTTCAAAACGGCTACTTATTTCATTCTAACGCCCGTTGCACATTTCAGCTAAGCTAAGCAAGAAACGTAGTTTCTATTAGCATAGTTTAGCTCGCACAGCTCATTCCGCTGCACATTTGAGCTAATTATATCTCTCACGCATACATTTTAATACAAGTAAAATCCTATGTCTGTCAAAAATTAATTAACTAATTTTATTATATTATTTAAGAATTCAACCACTTTTTTGAATTTGATCCACAATACCAAACACAACAATACTCAAATGTCATCCAAATTTCAATATTTTATAAGTACACATAAGCAGCCCTTTAATAGCAATGTGAGCAATATAGCTGACTTTTGCAATCCAAAGACAACCCGAGCTAAGTTAGTTTGTATCGCTCAAAACAGAAAAACATAGCTCGCATAGTTTAGCTCAAATGTGCATCGTTCCATTAGGCCCGTTGCAGATTTGAGCTAAGCTAAGCTAAGCTAAGCGATGTCAGCTAAGTTCATCGCTCTTGGTTGAAAATAAAGAGTTTTAATGAAACGATGCACGCTTGAGCTAAGCTATGCGAGCTATGTTTTTCTGTTTTGAGCGATACAAACTAACTTAGCTCGGGTTGTCTTTGGATTGCAAAAGTCAGCTTACATTGCTTTACAGATTGGGTAGACTCTGAGATTTATCTACAATATTTCTCTTATTTGACTTTGGAAAGAAATCAAAACGTGAAGCTGTTAAATGAAAACATAGCTCATATCAGTCAAAATACTTAGCTCAAGTGGGAAACGGGGCTTATAAAAGTTTTTTATATACAACCAAGAACGATGAACATAGGTCAGTTCGCTTGTCTTAGTTCAGCTGAAACAGGCCTTATTGTCTTATTAGTAGCCATCGTTCATGAGTATGCAAAATCATCCGAATTGATTCAAAGCGATTCAAGATGGCTGACTTTCAACCAACAAGCGCGCATAATTTTTATGCCTTAAAGGGAAAATCTGTACATGTATCATCACCTTAACAGAGCTCTCACAATAGACAATTTTTTCTCTAAAGTAAATTTTTTTCTAAAGTTTGATTTTCAAACAAACTTCTAAGGCAAAATAAAAATTGTTTTATTGTGAAAGCTGTTTAAAGTCTCCACAAATAAATATTCGTTTCGGAAAGGTAATTAAGTATTAAAACGGTGTAAGACTAAATACAAATTAAGGTTAATTAATTAAATTAAGACATAAAAATAAAATTTTACAATTTAGAGGAAAATAAAAACTGATTTTTTTTATTCAAAATAAAATACACAACGCATTTTTTATTTAAAAAAAATAATTTGTATGGTACGAGTACATCAAACTAAACAATTTAAAATTAGCGTTCGAATAAAGACGGAACTTAAAAGTAAGCCATTATTTATCCTGCCATAAAGAACTGAAACGTTTTCTTTCAGACAATGCTGACCAATCTCTAGCTTAACTACTATTTAAAAATAGTTTTAATTACAAAATAGTGAGCGGCAACCTAAACTCGTAAGCTATTCACTTGTATATTGAATTTATAAAAAATATCTTATATAATTCCTTATATCCCTTTTTCAACTAAGAAAAATAAAAAATCTTCTCAATTTTAGTCCAACCCACACAAATGTGTGAGTAAAAAATTAACGTATGTAACGGCGTTGTTCATTAAAAATTTCGCTTGATTTGAAGTAAAACCAACACAACTGTGTGTATAGATATCCCTTTCGAGTTCAAAAATATTTTTTTTTTGCTTCAAGTTAAGTTCTCCATACACAAATGTGTGTAACTAAATAATGACAGGTTGTAATGTCTTCCGGATTTTAACGGATCTTAATTAAATCGGAATTCTTTTTGAAAAAAGCATAATAATTTAATAACAAATTAATTATATAACATATTAATGATTAGTTTTTGATAACATATTAATTATTTTATCATTATTATAGTTACTGTTATTTTTCGGACGAAAACAAAATTAAATGGAATGCACAATTGTGTATGCTGGTCTTCAATTACCACATAATTCTATGTTTCACATATTCGGTTGTCGTTTACATACACATTCGTGTATGCGGGTCAGAAAAGGGATATAGTGTTTTTTCGGACGGAAAATAAGTTAAAAAGGAATTCACAAATGTGTAAATTTGTTCAAAAAACATACAAAACTACATATACATGGTTCTTTAGCCCTACCCGCACAATTGTGTTAGTAAAACACAAAAGGGATATGTAATTCATTTGAGATGGATTAATTCAGCCCCCAATTTAAACAATAAAATTTATTAGAGATTAACAGATTAGATTAACAGAAAAATGAATTTAAGTTTTGTTAGCGAACCTTAAATGCTCATAATTAGATTATAATTATACGCTCTAGATTTGCACACTGTAAACACCACATGACTCTCATTGGATTCTGTGACAAAACAGATCAAGTCAGACATGCTTTGGTTGAAATTATAATCTTTATAGTGACATCCTCGTTTTTTCTATTCCAATGAGGAACAATCCCTTAATAAATAGTTGATTGAAAGACAATAATGAAAAACGACATACTATTGTAGTATGTCCAAGTGACAATTTTCCTATTTTTACGTACTTCTCTTACGTAATATTTTTTATGATAAAATCGAATTAATAAATTTTATTTTAATTTTGAAACAAATATTGGGTTCAATGTCCCTGAACTTTCACACAGATTTGGATAAATAGAAAATCTGCCTTTCCATAACAATACATTGTTCTTAATGTATGCATATATAAGAAAATTACTCGTTCATATTTTCAATTATAAATTACCATACTGTAACAGTGCAATCAACGGCATCCTTTTAAAAAATTGTATTTAGTTGTTCTATATAGATTTCTACATCGTTTTCATTTTTAATCTTTATTCGTTTGTGTTTGTGAGAACAGATGTATTTAAAATCAACAATAATAATACACAGCTAAGTATGTACTCAATATATTAATATACATATGTATATATCCTATCGTTCATATCTCCTTTCCAATAATGGATTTATTTGATTGAACAATTCATATTCTTTTGCATTTCTATCATAGAAAAAAAATTATTTATGCTATTTTTTATAAAAAGAAAATTGAAGTAAGGTATTCATGATTTGTTTTATTGTTTATCACAAAAAATATTAAACACATTTTCTACATGACCTTGACAATTGTAAAACAATTCGAGTTGAAATAAATATATTCTGTGTTAATATGTAGTATAATAAGTTAGAGTGAAGCAATACTATACTGGTTAATGGTATACAAAAATACGCCGTGTGTACTGTAAGTGTATTTAATCTTGCAAACATTTAGGCGAACTAGTAAAATTATTGCATAACTTAATTTCGATTAACGCGCTACCTGGATTTTCACCCTCTAGAGATTTTTTTCGAATGATGGTACTACTATATATGTATTGCTATGGTGAGTATTATGTTTATAAAGTATGGAAGATATTTTATAAAAGATCGAGCTATTTGAAGTATATTAAGCCTAAAAATTATAATACGCGTTCTTCGGAATGTTTGGTTCCTTTCACGAGTAAGGAACGTTGTAAAAAAATTTTTCATTATAAGGCACCATTTCTGTTCAATAAGCTGCCCTTGGTAATTAGATCGGCACCTACATATCTAAAATTTTCAAATAGCCTTAAAAATTGGGTAATGGCGTTTTCTGATATTGAACGTTGGTTGTAATCTTGTAATTGTGTAATTATAGAATTCTAAGTTTCTCTGAGTTCAACTTAATTTCTGTATATGATTAGTTAAAATTAAATTTTTACTTTTTTCTATAATTATAATTAAACTGCAAACAAGTCATTTAATTTGTATAATTAATATTAATCGTATCATATGAATCAGAATTTTTATCTAAAAACTACTTGTTATAGTTTCTAAAAATTCTTACTTTTATTTTATTTTATTGTATAGTTTTTCAAATTTTCAAACAAATATTGTTTAAATAGCTAAATTGTACGGTTAAGAAACCGTATATAAAATAAAAAGAAATGATTAAAGAAATAAATAAATAAATTAGTAGTTTTGAAAATTTTCCAAGTTTGGCACGTCTAATTACTAAAGAAGTGTTTCATCGCATATAACTATTTTGGGCTTGACAAACTTAAATGCCTCTTCCGGAACTGTTATATCACATTTTCAACCAAAAAAAAAAAGTTCAATTTAAGTTAAAAAGCTGTCAAACTGTCAATTAAGAAGGCGCAAAAAATTTTTTGGTCGAAATATTAAATTAAATAAAATTAAAATATTAATTAAACTAAATATTTTTCGTGATTAAATTAAGTATCTGAGTATTTGTTACTATGCCGTACTATAAATCAGCAGAAAGTAATCCGAACTATCCGGAAAACCTAGAATGTGCTATCTGTGTAAATACTATTGATAAGAAGCAATCTGTTTTTGAATGCTCGAATTGTGGAAAGTGTTTTCATCCAGCATGCAAAAAGCTCTACGGCGAACATATTACTAGAGCAGCATCTAATAACAAATGGACTTGTTCCAATGAATGCAGTTCCAAAATCAGCGGGAAGAAGAATGATACGCCTGCGAATGCATCCGACCAAACAGTATCAACCATTGCTAAGCTGGACGAAATTGCAAAATCATTCAATGAACAGTTTAAGGCCTTGCATCAAAGAATAGATGAAGTGTTCAAAAGTCAAGAATACTTATCACCGAAATTTGATAAAATTCAACAAGACATCACTGAGCTGAAAGGTATCAATAAAGAGCTGTCCAATGAAATGGAAATCCTGAAAAAAAGTAACCGCTTGTTATCGTACGAAGTATATAACATGGAAGCTGCAATTGACAAAAGCTCACAAGCACATCTTCAAAATGATGTTGTACTGACGGGGCTACCCGACAAGAATCAACCAGCAAAAGACATTGTTAACAGAATGCTCAAAAAGTATAATTTGGAAGACATCGAGCACAATATTGAAACAACCCAGTACATCAGTCAGCAGGTAAAGGGATCACTAAATAACAAAGAGAATCATGCTAACAATCGGAATGACTATAGCATCCTCATCACATTCACAAATTGTTCTGCAAAGCAAGCATTGTTTCGTGAGAAGCGCAAAAACAAGTATCTGGCAGCTGGTGAAATTGGATACACTACGGAAGCTGTAAAGGATAAACCAATATTTATTCGAGATCACTTAACACCATTCCAAAAGTTTTTGTATCATGAGGCAGTTCAACTTAAAAAACAACACAACTGGAAGTATCTATGGGTAAGCGACACAAATATATTTTTTCGTAAATCGGATGGGACAAAAGTCTACCAGGTCCAGTCACGAAACGATATTGCCAAAATTAAGAATATCATTGCATCAGAAATCACACGCACTAGTGGGCCATCATCGTAATAAATTAATATTCGCACATTTCATTATTAAAACAAATTCAATTTTTATTTTAAATTCAGATTTTATTTTCACTGAAATACACAATTGTTTCGGTACTTGCATCACATTTAAACAGCTTTCGCAATTCCGGGACTTTTTTGTTTATTATTATTATTATTACATCCAGCTGATCGAATCAATTTTTCGGTCGCATACAAATTTCCTAAAAATAATTGATAAAACACATTCGATATACATTTTTGTTTGGATTTATAAACATAACATAATAATTTATTACCTTTTGTATTGTATAACACAAATTATTCCCGTCTGGTTCACAAATATTTTGATTTTTAAAGTTTGTTTACTTTTCTTTTATGGGTAGTGATTTAAATGTACACAACTGCACCTCGCAAAACGTCACTCATAATTTATTTTATAATGGTGTTAGTAATAATGGTAATGCAGATCTCAGGGTAGCGTACCTGAATGTTAGAAGTTTGAGAAACAAATTAGCTGATGTAGAAATTATAGCACTCCAACACAATGCTGACATTATAGTTATTACAGAAACCTGGCTAACAGATAATTTAGTTAATTTCTATAATATACAGGGATTTAATTCTTATTTTTCCAACCGTCCAGATGGATACGGAGGGTGTGCCATCTTTATTAGATCAACTATCCCATCGGTGTTACTCTACCAGCGTGATCATGATTATTCGCAGTTTCTAGGCGTTAAATTAGTTCTAAACTGTATAAATATATTTGCATTTTACCGATCGCAAAAAAACACTCAAGCTACATTTATGGTGTTATTAGAAAATTTGTTAGCTTCTCATACGAAGTCACTAGTGTTTGGAGAATTAATTATAGAACTATTATGGATGCTCAAGGTTTTATAATTCTGAATTCGATTGATAGAAAATTTGCAACTAGGGTGCAAAACGGAATTGCAACGGTAATCGATCACTGTATTACGGATTTGGTTAATTTTAATTACCATCTAACGTACAAAGACTCCAACCTAATTGACCATCGAATTATCATATCCGAAATAAGTAAGATACGTATTAGGAAGTCGGTAGAGAACGCAACTTACAATATCTTGAATTTTCAATCATTTAGTAGCGATATGAGTTGGAAAGAGGTACTCAAATTGACGAATCTCGAAAATTTCATAAATGAATTAGGGAAGTTAGTTACGCGACATAGCCACATTATAACAAAAAAAGCGAAGGTAATGAATTCGTGGATGTCAGCAGATATTTTGCAAAATATTAAAAAAAGAAGCAAACTGTGGATATTGGCAAAGAGGTTTCCAGAAAATGACTATTTGCGAGTACGATATGAAGAAGTAGTTCGATTAGTTAAGAATCAAATAAAACTGGCCAAAAAGCTCCATTATGGACATTTGCTAGAATCAATTATAGACAATAACAACACTACTCTTCTTTGGCAGCAATTTAGGAAAATTATTTTCAACAAGGATTGCAGCAATAAAAAAATATTTATTTAGAATGAACTTGGTGCTCTAGTTAGTGATACGGTAGCTGCGAACTTATTCAATAAACACTTTAATACAGTAGCCCAAAAATTAATGAGTGGAATGGGTGTTCTTCGCCCTGAAAACTTTGCTAGTATAAATTATGATATTCGCAGTCCTTTTAGCCTTGAACCTATTGAAGTAGCCGAGCTAATAACAACTATTAACACTTTAAAAACAAGAGCGGCTAACTTAAATATTTCGTTGGAAAATGTGACGAATCTGTTACCAAATTCATAAATAATTATTTAGAATCAGGTGAATTTCCCACTTGTCTCAAAAAAGCCAAAATTGTCCCCGTATTTAAAGACGGAAGTGAACTCAATCTTGAAAATTACAGGCCAATATCAATCCTACCAGTTTTCTCCAAGGTATTTGAGAAATTAATTCTAAGAAGACTTGAAAATTTTCTGGTTAGCAATCAAATATTAAACCAGTATCAGTTTGGATTTCAGATAAAATCAAGTACTTTATCAGCATGCTCTAATCTAACTCATTTAATTACAAAAAACTTAGATCTTAGAAAGAAATGTGCTTGTCTGTTTCTAGATTTCAAAAAAGCCTTTGATTGTGTTAATCATGAAATACTGCTACTGAAATTGGAAAAACTGCAATTTAGCCCGACGCAATTGAAACTATTTGAAAACTATCTACATGGTAGGAAACAGAAGGTGGTTGTTAATGGAACTGTAAGTGATGAATTAACAATGTTATGCGGCGTTCCACAAGGATCTATTTTGGGACCTTGCCTATTTAAAATTTATATTAACGACATTTTTGATTTGCCATTAAAAGGTACCTTGCAACTTTTTGCAGACGATAGTGTTATATTTTATGCAGCGGACTCAAGACATAGTCTATTTTCAATGATTAATAACGATCTGATCTTAATCGATACTTGGTTAAATTTAAATCGTCTGATGCTCAATGCCGAAAAAACAAAATATTTAATATTTGGTAATCAAGACTTAGATAAAATCGATAACATGTTAAATTGGCAGAATCATGTAGATTGGATCAAAAAATCGATAAGTCCTTACGTGTTTGTTATTAAACGAATAAGGAACTTTTTAACTCGAGAACATTTGCAACTGATATATAATGCGTATATTAACTCCAGACAAATATAATATTGCCGATCTCATATAAGTTTTTTCGCCATATTTTATTTTAAAAGATGGAACCAATGCACAGTAACCACATCATGCGGACACTTTTTTCATTAAAAAGTTTAGCTAAGACAACAATTTTTGTGAGACATCTAACGTTACATGAACAAAATTTTACGAACTTTAAATTTTTTTATCGATCTTTATTTTCGACGATTTGCACATGCTGGATGCACATGTTGAAGAATGTACATATACTTGTTGAATAAAAACGTAAACAAGAAGCAAGATCAAGTTTGAATTTCTTCAATGATTTTTGCTTTTCGTAAAATATTTTTTTTTTGTTTTGTGTCCTTTTAAAACAAAATTATGTTTTGTGTCCTATATTACCTATGTACCTTATGAATGAACTGTGAAAATATTTTATGATACGAGAGACTCCATTAAAAAGAAGTTATTGTAAATAAGACTTATTTATTATTGTTTTAAATTTAATCAAAACAATTTTTTTCGAGTTATGTATATGCAACACTGTTATTCGTATTATTAAGCGATAATTTGTTAATCCGTGGATAATTGATAGTAGGGATAATAAATATGTAGGTTATATTTTTTTAATATGTATTAAATCGTAGGAAGCAAACATGTTAATATTGTCTTGTCCTTATGAGTGTGTATTTTAAAAATGCATTTGAACAAAATCGACCTTGAACTAGTTTTTGAACTAGACATTTTTGTTTTATAAACTTATTCTTAGTGTGGAATACCGTCGATGACGTAAACTAGTTCAGCGTTGCACTTTTCTATTTATTTATTCTTGCATCGATTGGTTTTGATACCGAAAAAAATCTGAGAATGATAAAATTTCATAAAAGGGCCCCAATTTATAAATATACATAGTCTAGGAAGCAAGAATATTATTAAATTATAGGAGCCTATTATAATGTAAAATATTATTTCGTTAAAGAAACAGCAGCAGATAATTTTTTTTATTAAAGCTGATGTTCGATAGGAACTAGAAGAAACTCGCGTTTATAGTGCGTTCATGACATAGTGAGTTAGTTCGGAAAAAATTCTATGGAAACACACAAAGTGTATTAAAATAACAACAAAGATAAAATAATTTCAACTCGAGTTCGGAACTAGTAGGCGTGGTACAAAGCATTTCAAATAATTTGATTGGTTTTGAGTCCGTTATAGTGCGTTCATGATATAGTGAGTTAGTTCGGAAAAAATTCTATGGAAACACACAAAATGTATTAAAACAACAACAAAGATAAAACAATTTCAACTCGAGTTCGAAACTAGTAGGCGTGGTACAAAGCATTTCAAATAATTTGATTGGTTTTGAGTTCGTTAGCGAGTATGGAAATATTTGTTTCCGATGTCATGTACGCGACATTATAGTGCGTTCATGACATAGTGAGTAAGTTCGGAAAAAAATTCCATGGTAACACACAAAATGTATTAAAACAACAACAATGTTAAAAAAATTGAACTCGAGTTCGGAACTAGTAGGCGTGGTATAAAGCATTTCAAATAATTTGATTGGTTTTGAGTTCGTTAGCGAGTATGCAAATATTTATTTCCTATGTCATGAACGCACTATAGAATGTTATGAAAATAATTTCTTATTTTTTCCTATGATGTATGTACAATAATCTTTTATTTAAAAAAGTCGAATATTATAAATGTATTGTTTCTCCAAAATTATTTTTCTGAGGAATTAAATTATTTTCCCTTTAAATATTATAAACAGAAAAACGAAATTATTTAAATTCCTATTTTGTTTCTTCTTATTTTTTGCGTTGATCGTGTACTATAGACTGCAATTTATTCTAATGCTAATAGATAAACGATAATTAATAAATTGGGTGTACAAATAAATTTCCGACCTTTTTACTGAAATAAAAGACATTAGTTTTTGTAGAGAATGAAATAATGTTTTATTCAAAGTATGCTCCTTCAGAAGCTATAACCTTCGCCCATCGTTCAGGCAATAAACGGATTCCCCGAAGGAAGAAGTCTGGTGGTTTTGAGGCGATCCAGTCATCGACCCATTTTTTGACGTTTTCATATGAAGTGAAGTGCTGCTGTGCCAGGGCTGATTGCATCGACCGAAACAAGTGGTAATCAAAGGGAGCAATGTCTGGTGAATACGGCGGGTGGGGTACAACTTTCCAGTTCTGCCTGTCCAAGTAATTTTTGACAGGTATAGCAACATGTGGCCTAGCGTTGTCATGTTGCAAAATAACCTTATTGTGCCTTTTGTCCCATTCTGGCCGTTTTCCAGCTAGAGCTTGCTATAAAGCCATCAGTTATCGTCGATAAACTTGTCCCGTAATGGTTTCACGCTCTTTCCGCAGCCCATAGTAGACGACACCCTTCATACCGCACCAAATACAAAGCGTCGCCTTCGATCCATGGATATTTGCTTGGTCGATCCATTTTTCATCCCGTGACGATCCGATGCAAAAACCCCTTCCTTTGTTGTCGTTGAAGCAACAATTCGCACATGGTGTTCCGATGTTCCATGTCCCTTTCTTTCAATTTGAGTGGCACCTAATTTCCCAGCTTCTGAACCAATCCCATTACATGTATACGTGGCGAAACACATTGTTGGGTAAAATTCAACTCTTATGTTAATTGTTTTTCAGTCTGACAAGGGTCCACATCAAGCAATTCTTCCAATTCTGTATCTTCAAATTTTCTTGGTCTGCCTTCACGTTCTTTGTCTCTAACGTCAAAATCACCAACTTTGAATCGTTGAAACCACTCTATGCATGTTGTTTTCGATGGCACATGTTCACCGTAAACTTCCACAATCAAAGGATTGGTTTCCGCTGCACTTTTCTTCAACAAAAAATAATGAAGTAAAACTTCCCGCAAATGTTGTTTTTTTGGCACAAAATTCGACATCTTCAATTACATGAAAATAATTGTTGTTTACGCTTTGAAGAAATGTCACTAGTAATTAATCAAGCTTGACATATAACCTCCAAAAAACATGTATTGCCCGATTGAATAATATGCAAGCAGTGATACTAACGACACCTATCTAAAAAGTTCGGAAATTTATTTGTACACCCAATAACATACAAATTACAAGATGAAATATACATTAATAATATTTAAAAGAGATAACTGTAGAGGATTTTCCTACGATGGGAAAAATTTTCCAATTTTTAAGCGAACGAAATGATTTATTGGATGCTATAGAAGTCAATAAAGTGTCGACCAGCAATCGAGTTAAATCCTTCCAATCAACTGCACAGCCTTTGTGCCTTGAATGCTCGCAAGGCCAACCTCAGTAAATGTGACCAGTTTCTTTCCCTAAGCGTTAATGGCAGACGAAGTTTTGTGCCTGAGAGAAAGCTGTGCTTAAACTGTTTCACTCCAAGCCATCAGTCAATCGTATGCAGATCGAGTTATACATGCTGTAAATGCCACAGGAAACACCATCTTATGGTACACAC